>JBBGZY010001327.1:0-600000 GCA_037952925.1 Lithobates clamitans
AGGTTTAGGTATCATCTTGGTATCATTTCTTTTCAGCCAGCGGTCGGCTTTCATGTAAAAGCAATCCTAGTGGCTAATTAGCCTCTAGACTGCTTTTACAAGCAGTGGGAGGGAATGCCCCCCCCCCCCCAACATCTTCCGTGTTTTCTCTGGCTCTCCTGTCTCAACAGGGAACCTGAAAATGCAGCCGGTGATTCAGCCAGCTGACCATAGAGCTGATCAGAGACCAGAGTGGCTCCAAACATCTCTATGACCTAAGAAACCGGAAGCTACGAGCATTTTATGACGTAGATTTCGCCGGATGTAAACAGCGCCATTGGGAAATTGGGAAAGCATTTTATCACACCGATCTTGGTGTGATCAGATGCTTTGAGGGCAGAGGAGAAATCTAGGGTCTAATAGACCCCAATTTTTGCAAAAAAGAGTACCTGTCACTACCTATTGCTATCATAGGGGATATTTACATTCCCTGAGATAACAATAAAAATGATTTAAAAAAAAAAAAATGAAAGGAACAGTTTAAAAATAAGATAAAAAAATAATAATAATAAAGAAAAAAAAAAAAAAAAAAAAAAAAGCACCCCTGTCCCCCCTGCTCTCGCGCTAAGGTGAACGCAAGCGTTGGTCTGGCGTCAAATGTAAACAGCCATTGCACCATGCATGTGAGGTATCGCCGCGAAGGTCAGATCGAGGGCAGTAATTTTAGCAGTAGACCTCCTCTGTAAATCTAAAGTGGTAACCTGTAAAGGCTTTTAAGGCTTTTAAAAAATGTATTTAGTTTGTCGCCACTGCACGTTTGTGCGCAATTTTAAGCATGTCATGTTTGGTATCTATGTACTCGGCCTAAGATCATCTTTTTTATTTCATCAAACATTTGGGCAATATAGTGTGTTTTAGTGCATTAAAATGTAAAAAAGTGTGTTTTTTCCCCAAAAAATGCGTTTGAAAAATCGCTGCGCAAATACTGTGTGAAAAAAAAATGAAACACCCACCATTTTAATCTGTAGGGCATTTGCTTTAAAAAAAATATATAATGTTTGGGGGTTCAAAGTAATTTTCTTGCAAAAAAAATTATTTTTTTATGTAAACAATAAGTGTCAGAAAGGGCTTTGTCTTCAAGTGGTTAGAAGAGTGGGTGATGTGTGACATAAGCTTCTAGATGTTGTGCATAAAATGCCAGGACAGTTCAAACCCCCCCCCAAATGACCCCATTTTGGAAAGTAGACACCCCAAGCTATTTGCTGAGAGTCATGTTGAGTCCATGGAATAATTTATATTGTGACACAAGTTGCGGGAAAGAGACAATTTTTTATTTTTTTTATTTTTTTTGCGCAAAGTTGTCACTAAATGATATATTGCTCAAACATGCCATGGGAATATGTGAAATTACACCCCAAAATACATTCTGCTGCTTCTCCTGAGTACGGGGATACCACATGTGTGAGACTTTTTGGGAGCCTAGCCGCGTACGGGACCCCGAAAACCAAGCACCGCCTTCAGGCTTTCTAAGGCCGTAAATTTTTGATTTCACTCTTCACCGCCTTTCACAGTTTCGGGGGCCATGGAATGCCCAGGTGGCAAAAAAAACCCCAAATGACCCATTTTGGAAAGTAGACACCCCAAGCTATTTGAATGAGAGGTATAGTGAGTATTTTGCAGACCTCACTTTTTGTCACAAAGTTTTGAAAATTGAAAAAAGAAAAAAAAAATTTTTTTCTCGTCTTTCTTTATTTCAAAAACAAATGAGAGCTGCAAAATACTCACCATGCTCTCAGCAAATAGCTTGGGGTGTCTACTTTCCAAAATGGGGTCATTTGGGGGGGGTTTGTGCCACCTGGGCATTCCATGGCCTCCGAAACTGTGATAGGCAGTGAGGATTAAAATCAAAAATGTACGCCCTTAGAAATCCTGAAGGCGGTGCTTGGTTTTCGGGGTCCCGTACGCGGCTAGGCTCCTAAAAAGTCCCACACATGTGGTATCCCCGTACTCAGGAGAAGCAGCTAAATGTATTTTGGGGTGCAATTCCACATATGCCCCATGGCCTGTGTGAGCAATATATCATTTAGTGACAACTTTGTGCAAAGAAAAAAAAAAAAAAAAAAAAATTGTCACTTTCCCGCAACTTGTGTCAAAATATAAAACATTCCATGACTCAACATGCCTCAAAGCAAATAGCTTGGGGTGTCTACTTTCCAAAATGGGGTCATTTGGGGGGGTTTATGTCATCTGGGCATTTTATGGCCTTCAAAACCGTGATAGGTAGTGAGGAGTAAAATCAAAAATGTACGCCCTTAGAAATCCTGAAGGCGGTGCTTGGTTTTCGGGGCCCGTACGCGGCTAGGCTCCCAAAAAGTCCCACACATGTGGTATCCCCGTACTCAGGAGAAGCAGCTAAATGTATTTTGGGGTGCAATTCCACATATGCCATGGCCTGTGTGAGCAATATATCATTTAGTGACAACTTTTTGTAATTTTTTTTTTTTTTTTGTCATTATTCAATCACTTGGGGACAAAAAAATGAATATTCAATGGGCTCAACATGCTCTCAGCAAATTCCTTGGGTAGATGTATAGAAAAAGTGTATCGTCACACGGAGTGGTGCCGTGGATACACTAAAGATAGTACCGTGCCGCGTCCTATTAATTACATATATCAAAAACCGGGGGAGAAGGGACTTATGGACTTTTTAGGCACCACAAAAAATATAGATAAAAAATTCCTTATTTTATTTGATATCAAAAGACATACATAACAAAACAAAACAAAAATAATAATGGTTTAAAACACAACCATGTGTCTGTACTAGAATCATTGCTATACAACACCGTCTACAGTAAGAAAATCTTCGGGCATTTAGGAGAAATAGCTTCCCATGTAGATAGGTCCGGAGAGATGGCTATATAGCAGTTTCATAGTCAGTTCACATGTTGGGATTGATCGATGCTCGACATGTTTCGCGTATGGATTACGCTTCCTCAAGAGCAATAGCCGTATATGATGTAGCTATCAAGGTATATAACATTACAGTTTATTATTAGTACATATACACATAGGCAAGAAACAGGCGTCTACAAGGGCGCCACATATCTAGTACCAGAAAGAACAATTGTGCGCTTGCTCATATAGGAGTGGTGGTGGGCGCCAGCGCCCCAGTGATACTAAAGGACTGCTATGGGGGCGTGCACAACATAATTATAGGTGGTATATACAATGTGTTCAGGTTTTATAACCCCGGTCAGGTATTTAGGAAAAGGAAAAGGACAGAAAGGGGGGGAGGGGGGGGAAGGGAAAAAGGGGGGGGGGGAAAGGAGGGAAAAAGGAAAGAGGGGAAGAAAAAAGGGGGGGGGGGGGAACAGGGGGAAAAAGGAAGGGAGGGGGAGGAGGGGAAAAAGGGGGGCAATGAAGGGGAAAAAGAGGGGGAAAGGGGAGAGATGGGAAAACGGGGAAAAAAGGGGGAGAAAAAGGGGGGGGGGGGGGGAAGGGGGAAGGGGGAAAAGGGGGAGAACGGGAAAAAGCAGGAGGAGAAGGGAGAGAGGGAAAGGGGGAAAAAAGGGGGAGGAAGGGAGAGGAAAAGGTAGAGGGGGTGTGTATATACATAGGTAGCACAGACAAATAATGAAAGTAAATATGGAAACAGTACTTACATTTAAAACCAATATGAAACATTAAAGGGGGGTAATAGTCCGCTAGCAAGGAAAGACCAGGTGACTTGACCATATAATAGAGCTATTCGTCTCCGAGTCAGTACAGGTATGTTTGCTCTTTTCTTATATACATGTATATGGGCCTGTTTTTGAAGTAGAGAAGGTAATGCACTTTTAAAGAAAGAAAAGGATACATATATGTATATATGTATATATATCAGACGTAAGCATTTATATATCCATATATGTGCCAATAGTAACCTATTTCCTTGCTGTGGTCTAGGACACTCACCACTATTAGTCTTATGGATCGAGAACTGTAGTCTATGTGCCTCTGAGTTTTACCATGGAGTGCAAGCAGGCATAGAGCGCAGCGTCACTGTTATGATACCCAGTGTAAGCTGGGGTATGAATCCTAAAGTATAAATGGAACCAGGAACATAGGGAAGAAGAGAATACAGAGGAGGAGAAGAGAGGGGGAGAATGGAGCCTCAGTTAAAAGTATAAAGTCACCATCCAGCAGTATATGCTATAATCCAATTGATGCCTTAGTCAGACAGAATACCTGAATATAAAGAAGGGGAAGCCTATAGCGTGTGTAGTCCTCCTGATCCTGGAGCGGAACGCACACTGAGTCAGGACGCTGTCCTTTTTGTGTGCCCGTCCCGTCCGTCGACGTCCAATCGGCGGCCGCCGACGTGACGTCATCCGGACCGGCCAAAGGCTCTACGTGCGCATGCGCCCCCACCAGCCGGAAGGGCCGTCAATCCTGAACGGCGCCTCCAGTAAGAGGGCGGCGCACACACATCGCGAGCTGCATCCGCCGGCTAGGATAGCCAGCCGATGCGCGCGCCGCATCGGAGGGGACCAATGCGGCGCTGGGCGGCCGCATAGCAGTAAAGAATGCACCACCAGGTGGCACCAGCGTACACCTCCATCCGTTGAGGCAAGCGCACAGAGAGAAATTATAAACATGTACCTTGAAACAAAGGGGGGTTATTTAAAACCTATATTACAATACAAAGGAGCAATATAGAAATTTCTAATATTGCATATGAGTACCTCCATACTTATACTTGATATATCTGCTCACTAGCGAACTATGTATGTACCTTCAACATGACCTCTATATCTATAGGATGGATATTGGGTCCGTGTAAGTTGGTCCGGATTGACCAGAGGGGGCATGTGCTTACAGACAAAGCAACCAATGGAAATTACAAAAAAGGTTTATAGGACTGTGATTCATTAATGCCAGGGGCCCGAGTCGCATTTAAACGCTCTATCCACAATGTTTCCTGCCTTAAAATTTGTTTGTCCCAGTCACCGCCACGAGGGCTTCTGGGAATAACCGCAAGGGCAAAAAAGGAGACCACCGAGGTGTCAAATTTGTGGTAGAGGTCCAAGTGTCTACTGACAGATGTAATCATTTTTCCTCCTCCAGAATAGTATACATGATCTTTAATACGTGAGCGGAAGTGTCGGATAGTTTTTCCGACGTAGAAGGCTTGACACTCACAGGTCATGAGGTAAACTAGGCCCTGAGTCTCACAGTTAGCATGAAAATGAGGAATAAATGTTTCTCCATTGGGGAGTTGGAATCTGGTCCCTGTGCGGATCCAGGGGCAAAATGAACATCTGCCACATCTGGTCATTCCTGTCGGATGGGATTGTGTTGTAGAGTCATTGCTAAAATGACTGGATGTGAGTTTGTCCCTAAGGGATCTGCTTCTTCGAAAGGTAATGGTGGGGGTGGGGGTGGTATACTTGGCCAGGATCGGGTCTTCGCGTAATAGCGACCAATGTTTGGATAAAATATTCCGTATTTCCACATGTTGTTGGGAGTATTTTGTGATGTATCTAACCATCGTGTTTGCTTTTGGAGCTTTTTGTTGATACAATAAAGTGTTGCGAGATTGGCGCAATACTCTGTTGTACGCACGACGGAGTAATGATTTGCTATATCCCCTCGCTTTTAGACGCTCACGGAGTGCTTTAGCTTGTAATTTAAAGTCCTCTGTAAAGGTGCAATTTCTCCGGAGTCTGAGGTACTGGGCATATGGTATGCTGCGTATGAGAGTATATGGGTGGGCGCTTTCCGCATGTAGCAGAGTGTTCCCGGCTGTCTCTTTGCGAAACAAAGAGGTGGCCAATTTACCATCATTATCTTTACAGATTGTGAGGTCAAGGAAGGTGATGGTTGAATGGTCACTGCACACTGTAAATTTCAAGTTGAATGAGTTGCAGTTAAGTTTATTTACCAAAATGTTCAAATTTTCCATAGATCCTGACCAAACAATGAAGATGTCGTCAATAAAACGCATCCAACACATCACCTGACTAGTCAAGTGTGATATGCTGTCATCTGAAAAAATTGAGCGTTCCCACCCCCCCAGGTACAGGTTGGCGTAGGTAGGTGCACAACAAGTGCCCATGGCCACGCCCTGTACCTGGAGGAAGTGGGATCCGTCAAACGTAAAGCAATTGTGCGTCAAAATGAAATGTAACAATTTCAGGATGAATTCGCAATATTCCCAGCGGTGATGCGTTTGCTCACGAAGGAAGGAACGTGCTATCCCGACGCCCTGCTCGTGAGGGATGCTCGAGTAAAGGGCCTCGACATCCAGGGTCACGAGCAGGGCGTCAGGAGGCACGACCATCCCCTCAATTTGTTTTAATAGGTCCATTGTGTCTCTAATGTATGAGGGCAGGGCCAACACATGTGGCAAAAGAACTGAGTCCACCAGTCGACTAGCGTTTTCTGTCAGAGACCCTATACCTGACACTATTGGTCTACCCGGAGGTGTGGTCTGATTTTTGTGTACTTTGGGGAGTGCATAGAATGTGGCCATCCTAGGATGGCGCACATTCAAGAAGTTATAGAGATCCTGATCAATGAGGCCCTCCTGATGGGCAGAGCCGATGACGTCCAGAAATTCTGCTTTATATTGATCGATTACTCTCGACTCAATTTGTTTGTACCAGGTCTTATTACATAAAATGTTCATGGCCATCTGTTTGTAATCAGCTTTGGTCATGAGAACAATGTTACCGCCTTTATCGGCGGGTTTTATCACCAGATCAGGGTGATTTTGTAATTGCTTAATTGCTAATGCTTGAATTTTGGTTAAATTTTTGTGTTTAGATGTTACAATCATATTCTTGACGTCATTGACCGTGCCCATCAGGAAGGCCCAGATGCTGGGATTGGTCATCAGGTCAGGGAAACGTTGGGATTTAGGTCTAAATCGATTGACTGGAGGGATCTCTGTGGAAATAGAATTTGACAACACAGAGGTCTCTTCATGGTTTGTGGAGTCACTCTCGTCTAGCAGTAGCATTAAATCTCGGAGGGCTCTAAAGTCTTCCATAGTAAAGTGTTTGACTTGTTCGGAAATCTGTTTGTCCTGTATAGACCGTACCCGATCTTTATCAAATAGGAATTTGTATGTGAGATTCCGGGAGAATAAGTATAAATCCTTAATGGTTTCGTATTTGTCTATTTCAGCAGATGGACAGAAGCTTAAACCCAGCTGAAGGACTTCTACTTGCTGAGTGTTCAAAGAGTAGGGGGTTAGATTACAGATATTCAAGTTGGTATTTACGTGAGTGGCAGTTTGTGCTCTGACACCTGAAAATTTTGTGAAGGATTCCTCATTTGTGAAATATGTGGGTCTAAAGTGCTCTGTCTGAGTTGTGTGTTCGGTATATTGTTACCAAAAGTGTTTAAAGGTGTGGGTGGTGTGTTTTCCATAGTCTGGGTTCCCTGTGTAGGGGGTCTGCCCATGTCACTAATCATGGAAGATGGAGTCGCAATCGCCGACAAATTATGTGATTGTGGTTGTGAGTTTAGAAGCTGGATCGCCTGTAGGGCCGTGGCTCCCAGGTATTTACCAGATGGATGTGTGTTCGTGTCAGTGTTCAGAGAGGTGTCTAATGAAGATTTTTTGTGAACGGAAGAGTTGTCATACGGAGGGCGTCTTTTGAAATAAGGAGTAAAAGACCCACCACCAAGATCCCGCTTACGTGCTCCAAGATGTGAGTGATGAATCGTGGGGTTGGTTTTCTTGGAAGAAGGCTGTGAAGAAAAAATAGAGGAATCAGATTCAGTATCATCATCTGTTGTGTATAATGTATTATCTTGATGTTTCGCAGTACGGTTTCTGGTTCTAGACCCTCTTTTTTGGGCAGATAACTGCCAATGATATGCGAAACCATCCATGAAGGCTAATCTATCTTTGGAAAGTTTGTTTTGTTTTTTGTAAATGATATCTTTAGTGATTTTGGTGACAAAATCTTTGATATCCTGCCAGCGTTTGATGTATGACGCATGTGTTTTTATGCTTTCATTGGAGGATTGTAATGTTACAATTTCTTGGTCAAGTGTGACCAATTCAGATTGATAATGAGAAATGAGTATTTTCATTAAATTAATGCTACATGTGGTGAGTATTCCTTCCCATGCTACCCTAAACTCAGGAGTTGTGGTCTGAAATGAAGGATAAACTTGTACTCTTAGTCCCAATGGACTGATGTTTTCCCTAACATACTTATTGAGGAACTCTATGTGCCAGTAAAGATTGGCCTTCTTTTTTAGGAGGCGTTTCATTTTTGCCATAAACTGGTTAATCCCAATTTCTTGTTCCGTATCGACATTGCAATTGGTCTGGATTTCCGACATATAGCCCGTCCATGCCGTGCCTACAAAGTCCATGAGTCAGCTCTCCTTAGATAGTAGGTCTAAACAACTTAGGAGGAAAACAAGATTGCAAATATAAGTTAATGGAGGTAAATAAAAAACCATTTACTAGTAAAGATACAAAAGTCTATGGTACAAGCCACTGATTGGTTCCCAATTAAGGTCACCAAAAGGGGAGCCCGGGTGCTTCCACCCAAATTCAATACGGAAAGATGTATAGAAAAAGTGTATCGTCACACGGAGTGGTGCCGTGGTGCCCTTTTTCCCTCCTTTCCCCCCCCCCCTTTTTCCCTTCCCCCCCCTCCCCCCCTTTCTGTCCTTTTCCTTTTCCTAAATACCTGACCGGGGTTATAAACCTGAACACATTGTATATACCACCTATAATTATGTTGTGCACGCCCCCATAGCAGTCCTTTAGTATCACTGGGGCGCTGGCGCCCACCACCACTCCTATATGAGCAAGCGCACAATTGTTCTTTCTGGTACTAGATATGTGGCGCCCTTGTAGACGCCTGTTTCTTGCCTATGTGTATATGTACTAATAATAAACTGTAATGTTATATACCTTGATAGCTACATCATATACGGCTATTGCTCTTGAGGAAGCGTAATCCATACGCGAAACATGTCGAGCATCGATCAATCCCAACATGTGAACTGACTATGAAACTGCTATATAGCCATCTCTCCGGACCTATCTACATGGGAAGCTATTTCTCCTAAATGCCCGAAGATTTTCTTACTGTAGACGGTGTTGTATAGCAATGATTCTAGTACAGACACATGTTGTGTTTTAAACCATTATTATTTTTGTTTTGTTTTGTTATGTATGTCTTTTGATATCAAATAAAATAAGGAATTTTTTATCTATATTTTTTGTGGTGCCTAAAAAGTCCATAAGTCCCTTCTCCCCCGGTTTTTGATAAATTCCTTGGGGTGTCTACTTTCCAAAATGGGGTCATTTGTGGGGGTTTTGTACTGCCCTGCCATTTTAGCACCTCAAGAATCGACATAGGCAGTCATAAATTAAAGGCTGTGTAAATTCCAGAAAATGTACCCTAGTTTGTAGACGCTATAACTTTTGCGCAAACCAATAAATATACACTTATTGACATTTTTTTTACCAAAGACATGTGGCCGAATACATTTTGGCCTAAATGTATGACTAAAATTGAGTTTATTGGATTTTTTTTAGAACAAAAAGTAGAAAATATCATTTTTTTTCAAAATTTTCGGTCTTTTTCCGTGTATAGCGCAAAAAATAAAAACGGCAGAGGTGATCAAATACCATCAAAAGAAAGCTCTATTTGTGGAAAGAAAAGGACGCAAATTTCGTTTGGGTACAGCATTGCATGACCGCGCAATTAGCAGTTAAAGCGACGCAGTGCCGAATTGTAAAAAGTGCTCTGGTCAGGAAGGGGGTAAATCCTTCCGGGGCTGAAGTGGTTAACAAATGTTCGGGTAGAATTCAGATATTGTATGGAATGCGCTCCCCTCGTGGGATACACTCCTTGCTCGTCTGGATAGGCCTCTCTCACCAGCCTAGCAGCCAGTACGCAGCACGAATCAAAGTCTCTGCCAGAGACTTGCTTGGGAACAAAATCCATACGATCCTCTGCCACAGGGTGTATCAGATTTTCTGTAATGAATGTCAGTCACAGTGCCTGAACCTTTAAGCCAACCCGGCAACACTATGCTGTAAAGTTACTTTCGGATACGTCCTCCAATTGAGTCACCAGGCCCCTCTATAGACCAGCACACTGCGTGATCCCTCCAAGACGGGTCCTCCCCCAGGATCTCCTCAGTTGTCCAGCTTCGTCACACAGGACCAACAGCTCAGGACCATTCCTCGGCCGCGGTGGTAGACCCCAGACAAGCCTCTGGACCTACCCCTGGTGTCTGTCCCATAAATACCCTCGCCCAGAATGCAACTCGGAGGACCACCTCCACCGAGTTGTCTCCGGGACAGAAGAGCATCTATACGCTTCAACAGGTTGCCTTTCCAACACTAACCAGTGATAACAGCGACACCCACCGGTCAGCACGGAAACACACACAACATCAGCAAAGCTGGAACAGAGGCAAACTTAACCTTCCTAACGAACAGGTTACTAAATTTACCTAACATGCGGTAGATTGCAAATCTACCAGCGCTACATACTCCCCCCACTACAATAGACGTTGTCCCCAACGTCTGTCCAAAAAAACAGTGACAATGACTCCCAAGCCTGAGAGTAAGCATTTGAGTTTCTTATAACTTTGGATAGACAGAGTGAGAGAAAGGGACAGTGAAAGACACTATAACACTTATATCTATAAAACATTATGCTTACATCCGCAAACAAAACCACAGTATGATTGTACATAACCTCACTATATAACTAGCTGAAAAGCCTCCCAGCTTAATATAAGATCCGATGATCCCTGAAAAGGAAACATCGTTAAACACACATATGTATATCCTACACAACATTAGGAGCAAAGCCTCATTTAAAAATGAGACTCTTTCCTATAACCTATACCAAAAAAAATATTCTTTAGGAGTCCATCCCTATAAAAAATTCTTCTTCTCTTTTTTTTCATGAAACAAAATCCAGCTAGCAAAAGGAAGTCCTTGGATTTAAACACTGAACAGAATATGGAGATCTTGACCACGCAGATCTCTTTACCCTGACGCTAACTAGCTAAATAACTTCAAAGTTCTTTTGTCCATAGTTACCAGTAAAACCGGGGATCTGACAAGGTCAGTGTCTTTCCCTCTTTATCCACTGTGGTAATAAAATACACAACATTGTCCTTTCCCGGCCTGCAAACTACCACTTTGTCAGCATAGATGTGCCGATCGAAATTCCAATGTTCAAAGCATCCGTTAAAACGTTCATTCATCTTAACAGAACATCCAATCTTTCTGAAGGGCTTAGGTACAGACAAATAGTCCCAAACAGCTTCACTGTACCAAAGTTCCCGATTATTTTCAATCTCCTGCATGATATCCCGGGGCACATAGGGGAACTCCAAACCATACTCTGCCGCAGGGCTGGACTGGGACAAAAATGTGGCCCTGGACTTTATCCAGACTGGCCCAGGGCACAGCACATCTGGGCACAGCACACATCGGGGCAACAGAACACAGCACATCAGGGTACAGCAAATCAGGGTACATGGGGCACATGAGGGTACATGAGGCACATCAGGGCACATCAGGGCACATGGGGCACACTTAGGGCACATCAGGCACATGGGGTACATCAGGGCACATGGGGTACATCAGGGCACATTCAGGCAACATCAGGGCATATGAGTGTACATGGGGTACATCAGGGCACATGGGGCACATCAGGGCACATTTGGGCACATCAGGGCACATCAGGCACATGGGGTACATCAGGGCACATCAGAGCACATTCAGGGCACATTCAGGCAACATCAGGGAACATTCGAGGCACATCAGGCACATGGGGTACATCAGGGTACATCAGGGCACATCAGGCACATTCAGGGCACATCAGGCACATGGGGTACATCAGGGCACATTCAGGGCACATCAGGCACATCAGGGCACATCAGGCACATGGGGTACATCAGGGCACATCAGGCACATGGGGTACATCAGGGCACATCAGGCACATGGGGTACATCAGGGCACATCAGGGCACATCAGGCACATGGGGTACATCAGGGCACATTCAGGGCACATCAGGGCACATTCAGGGAACATCAGGGCACATTGCACATCGGGGCAACAGAACACAGCACATCAGGGTACAGCACATCAGAGTACATGGGGCACATGAGGGTACATGGGGCACGTTCAGGGCACATCAGGGCATTTTTGGGCACATCAGGGCACATGGGGCACATTCAGGGCACATCAGGCACATGGGGTACATCAGGGCACATTCAGGGCACATCAGGCACATGGGGTACATCAGGGCACATCAGGGCACATTCAGGGCACATGGGGTACATCAAGGCACATCAGGCACATGGGGTACATCAGGGCACATTCAGGGCACATCAGGACACATTCAGGGCACATCAGGCACATGGGGTACATCAGAGCACATTCAGGGAACATTCAGGGCACATCAGGGCACATCAGGCACATGGGGTACATCAGGGCACATTAGGGCACATCAGGCACATGGGGTACTTCAGGGCACATGGGGTACATCAGGGCACAATCAGGGCACATCAGGCACATGGGGTACATCAGGGCACATTCAGGGCACATCAGGCACATGGGGTACATCAGGGCACATCAGGCACATGGGGTACATCAGGGCACATTCAGGGCACATCAGGCACATCAGGGCACATTCAGGGCACATCAGGCACATGGGGTACATCAGGGCACATCAGGGCACATGGGATACATCAGGGCACATCAAGGCACATTAGGCACATGGGGTACATCAGGGCACATCAGGGCACATCAGGGCACATGGGGTACATCAGGGGACATCAGGCACATGGGGTAAATCAGGGCACATCAGGCACATGGGGTACATCAGGCAAATGGGGTACATCAGAGCACATCAGGCACATGGGGTACATCAGGCACATGGGGTACATCAGGGCACATCAGGCACATGGGGTACATCAGGGCACATCAGGCACATCAGGGCACACATCAGGGCACATTCAGGGCACATCAGGGCACATGGGGTACATCAGGGCACATTCAGGGTACATCAGGGCACATGGGGTACATTCAGGGCACATGTGGTACATTCAGGGCACATCAGGGCACAGTGTTTACTTGTTTTCTCCATATGCAGAGCAGCGCAGGCAGCCTCTGTAGTAAGTTCTCTCTCATGTCACGCTGCTGCTGCTCCCCCCGGTGGCCCCTCCTCCTCCTCTCTTCATGTCCATCCCAGATGATGTCACAAGCAACTGGAGATAGACGAGAAGAGAGGAGGAGGAGGGGCCGCCGGGGGGAGCAGCGGCAGCGTGACAGGAGAGAGAACTTACCACAGAGGCTGCCTGCGCTACTCTGCATGCATCTCGATCTACCCGTCAGACGCCAGCTGTCGGCGATTGATGGGTAAATCATAGACACAATAGTCAGCCACTGAAACTGGCCGACTGAGCCATTCGGCCCACCGGGAAACTTCCGGTAGTACTGATGGCCAGTCCATCCCTGCTCTGCCGCCACAAGCCTGTTCAATTTCCTCTGCGAGCGAGCAAGTTTTGGCAAAGATCTGTCTCTCCCCATACCAGGCGGTATACAGGAATCCAATGATTTGCTCACCACAGACCCAGCCGGTGTCTGCAGTGAGGTAGCAACTTTTGACAAAGTCCCATCAATAGTACTGTGTGGCTCCACACAGGGTGACGTCTTCCCAAAACTCAGGGCTGTCCATTCAGGGAAAGTCATAGCGGAGGCAACATCCTCACTCTGTGACCACAATAACTTTTGTGACATAGTCTCAAATAGGTCATCATCACCGGAAAGATCCGACATGGATTCTATTTCCGAATCTCCCAACTCTTCCACTGGCAAATATTTATTTACAGTCCCGGATACATTCTCCAACAGTGGCTTACCCGTTCCTGACGTGGACTCTGGTAGCTCCGGTCCAGGTAACCTCTGGGGTAGGCCTCAACCAAAGCCGCGGGAAGCCTTTACATAGCCCACCTTCCTTTGAGTAGGCACAACAGGAGTAGGCGTAGTGGGCGCAGAAACCAAAGTAATGTCCCCTGATGAGACAACAGCAGCAGTGTCTCCTTCTGGAACATTGTCAGTAACGACAGGCAAAGTGGCGGCCTGTCGCTCTCTCTCTGTAGCGATAGCAGCTTCTACCGTGGCGATACCTGTTGCCCAATCCATCCGATAAGCACGGGGCGACGTGGTAGGTTGCTCCACCACAAACAAGTACTCTACACATTGCGGACATCGGTCAAATGGACAAAGATGCACGGCCAATCCTTCGCAACGATGGCAGATCGTGCACAATCCCTCAACATCTCCTGAGGTATACAGGACAAACCTCCCCTGCGGCTTCAAACAAACTCCAGTATCCGTAAGTAGAGTTCCAGATAGCACAGTATTCATCACGGTGCTTGTAGGGAACACTCTCGGTCCCACAACTGGCTGCATCGCCGGAAAAGACATGGCCACACTTTGACCATCTTAGCACGATCACAAGGCTTCTCTTTTCCTCTGGCGCCAAACACATACCCGCAACCCACGCAGTAGCAAGTAGGGTAACTCCTCCCACTTGTTCTTCTAGTCATGTAGCTCTTGGGCCTTTTACTAGCGCCTGCCGTCTACGCACTCAGAAATAAAGTCCTGCAGTTTTACCTTTCCTCTTCCTGAAAGATTCTCTTTTTTTTTTTTTAAAGAAAAAGTCCAGCTCTCTCCGTAAACTCACGGTATAACACTCCACTGGGTTGCGAGAATTGACGGTCAACAAATCCCGGACGACATGTAGCAATAACTCTCGGTGGAGCGGCTGGTTTAAGCGGGTCTGTTACCTTCACTCTGCTTCCCTCTGTTTCACCGGCACCGGATCTAGGGTACCGTTGAGTTTACCTCTGGACGACTTACGCACCAACACTGGAGTACGTTTTCAATGCTTTATTAAACACTTGACTTAGGAAATAGCAGGAAAGAGGCGGAAAGGAAACTGCAGAAGAAACTCAAATATCTTCTTGTAGGGTTCTTTTAACAAATGTTCGGGTAGAATTCAGATATTGTATGGAATGCGCTCCCCTCGTGGGACACACTCCTTGCTCGTCTGGATAGGCCTCTCTCACCAGCCTAGCAGCCATTACGCAGCACAAATCAAAGTCTCTGCCACAGACTTGCTTGGGAACAAAATCCGTACGATCCTCTGCCACAGGATGCATCAGATTTTCTGTAATGAATGTCAGTCACAGTGCCTGAACCTTTAAGCCAACCCGACAACACTATGCTGTATAGTTACTTTCAGATACGTCCTCCAACCGAGTCACTAGGCCCCTCTATAGACCAGCACGCTGCGTGATCCCTCCAAGATGGGTCCTCCCCTGGGATCTCCTCGGTTGTCCAGCTTCGTCACACAGGACCGACAGCTCAGGACCATTCCTCGGCCGCTGTGGTAGGCTCCAGACAAGCCTCTGGACCCACCCCTGCGCCACAGTATTGTGGGCCTCCGGAATGGAGGACCACGAGGTAGCTCCTTAATGCATACCTGTCAGCCAGGAGGGCCAGCAGGTGGCTGTAAAACGAACCCCAAAATATGGAGTCTGTCCCATAAATACCCTTGCCCAGAATGCAACTAGGAGGACCACCTCCACCGAGTTGTCTCCGGGACAGAAGAGCATCCATACGCTTCAACACGTTGCCTTTCCAACACTAACCAGTGATAACAGCGACACCCACCGGTCAGCACGGAAACACACACAACGCCAGCAAAGCTGGAACAGAGGCAAACGTAACCTTCCTAACGAACAAGTTACTAAATTTACCTAACATGCGGTAGATTGCAAATCTACCAGCGCTACATCTATATAGAGATCTCTCTCTCTCTCTCTCTATATATACACATCGTGCATTTTATATATAGCACAATAGGCTAATTTCAGTAACGTAATCTGCTAATGAAGTAAAAATATAATTTTAGAGCAACTTCTCATTTCCTATCAGCAGCATTACCCATTACAGTAAACTTAGTAGGCAGGAGACAAATTTGTGCCAGTGGGGTCACTAATTATTTGATATACAGTATTCTGTAAACAACACCCTTACATATTTACAATTTCACAGCATTGAAACAAATCATGCAGTATGACTTACAAAATAGAAGGTGTTAGATGTTATTTGCAAATGAGTCACAGCATGCATTGAACATAAAAAATAATGTAACTGATGGAACTCCGCTATAAACAGCCAATTTATAATCAAGATATGTCAAGGTTTCTCAGCTAGCAAATTTGTGAAATGTTGCACTAAAATACCATTTAAATGATGATGTTTTAAAAAATCAGGAAAAAATATCTAAGCAGGAGCTTTTTCAAATGTTCTAATGGAACCATTTAAGCTGAAATGATAAATTATTGGGCATTAGTCACATAGCCAAATTGGCCATAGTGCGGCAAGTATGTTAAGAAAAAATACGCCCCAGAAGTCCAGGTGTGTGTGGTTATAGCTGGGACCAGGAAGCTTGTACAAAGGAATACCAAGCTGACAGTTTGGTAGCTCCCAGTGTTTGGAAGTAATCACACACGGATAAATTATCTATAGCTAGGGACAGAAGATCTCCCTTGGGTGCAAATAGCACCATTGTTTTGTACAGGCTTCCCAGCCATGGCTGTCCATACACACACGTAGGCTATGGGGTGTAGTTTTTCACCAGATACTTGCCGCACCACAGGGGATTTGGCCATGTGAATGAGGCCCTAAAGACATCATTTTAAACAGATTAACTATAATTTCTATAAAACCTTAACTTATTTAACAACTATTCTAACCCAAGGGGAAGCATAAAACTTATCTTGTACCATTATTTGCCAATTTAAAGCAGACATTGGACCTAAAAAAAGCTGCTTTTTAAGTTTGGCCCCTGTCTCCTTTCCTGAAAAGCCAAATAAAACGTAAAGGAAAACTGTAGAGAAAACATGAGATAGTATACTTATCTTTTCTTTAATTACTACCTGTGGCACATAGGTAAAGATGATGTCAACTTCTTTCTTGAGAGATCCTGGGAAATATTGAGTAGCCCAAATCTTGCTGAGACCACGACACTGCACTGTGCTGGAGAATCATTTTGTGGGAATCAGAGAACTCAGTATTGTCGGAACTTATGTTAGGATGCTGTCACTTCCTTCAGGAAGCCACCTTCCCCGGCTCTTTTTTTTATTTTTTGCAGTGTGTGCAAGGAAGGGGCCACAATAAATGAGTGAATCTTGTCTGAAGTGCAAGGTTCCACTTTAATGAATGTTGAGATAAGGTCAGTTGACCCTATACAGAGCACTAAAGAATCTGGGGAAAGATGAGTATATTATCAAATTTTTTTCTCTAAAGGTGCATTTTTAAGCTTTATTCAGCGTTTCATCTAGGAGGAGTGGAGTCACATTTAAAAAGTAGGTCGCACATTTAGTAGAAAAAAATTCTGCACTGAAAAGACCACTGCCAATAGTTACATTTAGACAACTAGTAACGAGCAACTTCTGAAACAGCATTACTAGCAACAATAATGGAGTACGATGATTGATGATTGACGGTGATTATAAAGGGTCTTTAAAAGGGACACTCTTTTAGTCATTATGAAGAGCAGATACTGCTGCACTAAGTAAGGATGGTGCTGCATGACCACTACTGCTGGATGTTGAAAAATAACTTCTAGAGACCAAAAGAAACCTCTATGGGCACATACGTTATTAAGCTCTCTATTCCGAATTAACAAACTTGTGCTTAGTGAGCTACAGTAGGTTATTAGTTTAGTTTGTACAAGTCCTAACTGGCTCGAGCCCAAACCACCAGTGGTCAGTGACAGCCAAGGACATCTCTTGAGGAGCTGATTTGGTAAGTTCCTGGGCTCCTCATCCTGCTACACAGTGTTTAGCAGAGTGTAACTAAACACTATGCTTTATAACAAAAAATGAAAAACATTTACTCCTAATATTTATCCCTAGGTCCCAACAATTACGTTGCATAATTTTGATTACATTTGTTTTACTGCTTCATATTCAAGTACAATGTAATTTTGAATTTGAGTGATCAAAAATCTGTGAATAACTGTGCTAATTTTTATCCATTCAAACCTGACCTGATCTTATGCTAACAATTTACTCAAGGTGATGGTTTTGTTCCTGCATGTGTCTTTTTATAGCAGCAAAAGAAAGAGAAGGAGAAAGAAAAGTATCTCCTAAAGTGTGTATTTCTTTATTTCTAGGTGACATAAAAAAATTGCCCGCATGTGATGTCCTTTTAATTAGAAGACTTTGTAGAGTGCAGGCAGGTAGTGTCATGGTTGGGATTCGAACAAACGACCCTAGTGCTAAGCACTTACCCACCGTGCTCCAAATAACTTTGGAGGATATCATTTTGTGTAAAGAATCTGAGGTTGGGCAAATAGAGTAACATTTTCATTTGAAAAATATACAGGAAAATGCATTTCTTCTATTATTTCTCTATTTATTCCCATTTAAAACCTAGTGAATAAAAATATTCAGATCAAAATCTACCACTAAATTTAAAATCCTGTCTGTCCTAAAAAAATTGTATAATATGTCAGGGTAGGCTACAAATAGCCTAAAAAATAAAAGGTGATAAACTGTTACATCTCTTAAATGGATATATCATTAACAAAACAATCTAAGACCCACAGGGGTTAGAAGAGAAATAGGCACAGGCACTCAAATTATTAACCTATGTTATTATTTATTGAAAAAACATATCACTGGTATGAAAGCAGTTAGATTTTGGGGATGCATTCCCTAATGCGTTTGAGTAAACTTGAAAGCTTTCAGTAAATCAGAAGATTTTGGCAAAATCTTGACATTTTGGCAAAAAATTGGTGGGTTTTAATTAAAATATTTTTTAAGGCTATGATGGCTTTAATTGGCTCCTGAAGGCCATGTAAGCTAATTTTAACTATCTTGGACCTGTTCTAATGTAAAAAAAAAAACCCTTCACCTCTTTAGTCAAATTATGTTAACCACTTCAGCCCCAGAAGGTTTTACCCCCTCTTAATGACCAGACCTTTTTTTTTGCAAAACGGCATTGCGTTACTTTAATTAACAAATTGTGCGGTTGTGCAATGCTGTACCCAAATAAAATTGAAGTCCTTTTTTTTCCCCACAAATATAGCTTTCTTTTGGTGGTATTTGATCACCTCTGCGGTTTTCATTTTTTGCGCTATAAACAAAAAAGACCGACACTTTTGGAAAATAACAACATTTTCTACTTTATGCTATAAAACACATTCAATAAAAAAAATGTAAAAAATATAATTTCTTCATCAATTAAAGCAAATATGTATTCTGCTACATATTTTTTATTAAAAAAAATCCCAATAAGTGTATATTGATTGGTTTGCACAAAAATGATTGCGTTTACAAACTATGGGATCTTTTTATGGCATTTTTATTTTATTATTTTACTAGTAATGGCGCTGACAAGCGTTTTTTTGCGGGACTGTGACAAATCGGACACCTAACTGACACTTTTGACACTTTTTTGGAAAGTTATGTCTGAATCCAGGGGCGGACTCACAACTTATGGGGCCCCCGGGCAATAGGAGATTTTGGGCCCCCCCAGCAAGCTGCATGCTGTGAAGGCACTCTATAAAAGGGAGGGGCCAGGAGCAGCGAAGAGGGACCCGAGAAGAGGAGGATCTGGGCTGCTCTGTGCAAAACCAACTGCACAGAGGAGGTAAGTATGACATGCTTGTTATTTAAAAATAAAAACAAGACTTTACAATCCCTTTAATTAAAACCAGCAACTGTTGAGACAACACCTTGGTCAGGTCTATGTACAGCATAATGTACAGAGTATGTGGGTCAGGAGTAAGTAACAAACAAAAAAAACATATAGAGTACAGCAGTCGGGATGAGGGCCACGCTCACATCAGAGTCCTCCCTTACACCAAAGTCCCAACATTCTCCCTATACATCACAGTCCGCAGAGTCAGTCCCCCCTTACATCAGGATCTCACCTTACGACAGAGCCCCCACAGTGGCACCCTATGGCAGAGCCCCAAGAGTAGCACCTTACGGCAGAGCCCCTAGAGTGTCACCATTTATTGGTGTCCCTTTACACACACCTTTACACCTTAGCGCTTCTTGTGGTAGGCAGCTGGAGGGAAAAGGCTTTAAAAAAAATCTACTTGTTGCAGGCTCTGAACTGTGCAAGTGAGTCGTGGAGCCAGCTGAATAGTGAACTGATGTGGTTGGCCACAGATTGGGAATTGAGGCATGTGAATAAAAGCCATGCTTGATGTGTGCCATGATATCACTGCACAGGTGTGTACCCAGATCTGCTGCCGGATCTGAGGCCGAGCTCAGCAGTTCACCAATCGGATGGCTCCAAATGGCAACAAGTGCATTTTTCATGGGCACAGGATTGTTAGAGCCATTTCTGTTGAGCGGCAGTGGGCACACCTGGATCATACAGTAAACACACACAGTATACACACAGACACACACACAGTATACAGACAGACACACAGTATACAGACACAGTATACACACAGTATACAGATGCAGTATACAGACACAAACACAGTATACACACAGACACAGTATACAGACACGGACACACAGTATACAGACACAGTATACACACACACAGTATACAGACACGGTATACAGACACGGACACACACACAGTATACAGGCACAATATACAAACACGGACACACACACAGTATACAGACACAGTATACAGACACGGACACACACAGTATACACACAGACACACACACAGTATACAGACACAGTATACAGACACAAACACACACAGTATACACACAGACACAGTATACAGACACGGACACACAGTATACAGACACAGTATACACACACACAGTATACACACACACAGTATACAGACACGGTATACAGACACGGACACACACACAGTATACAGACACAGTATACAGACACGGACACACACAGTATACACACAGACACACACACAGTATACAGACACAGTATACAGACACAAACACACACAGTATACACACAGACACACACACAGTATACAGACACGGACATACACACACAGTATACAGACACAATATACACACAGACACACACACAGTATACAGACACAGTATACACACATACACATACAATATACACACAGACACGCACAGTATACAGACACAGTATACACGCAGACACGCACGGTATACAGACACAGTATACACACAGACACACACAGTATACACACAGACACGCACAGTATACAGGCACAGTATACACACAGACACGCACAGTATACATACACAGTATACACACAGACACGCACAGTATACAGACACAGTATACACACAGACACAAGCACAGTATACAGACACACACACAGTATACACACAGACACACACACAGTATACAGACACAGTATACACACACACACAGTATACACACACACACACACAGTATACACACACACACAGTATACACACACAGTATACAGACAGACACACACACAAAGTATACACACAGACACAGTATACACACACAGACAGTATACACACAGACAGTATACACACAGACACACAAACAGTATACAGACACATACACAGTATACAGACACAGTATACACATAGACAGTATACACACAGACTACATACACACACATTAAGCATATACATACATACACAGTATACACACACCAGCACTTTTCATCTAGAAATCAGCCCAACACACTGCTGCCCCCATCTCCTGACATGCTGGGACTTGTAGTGCCGCAGCAAATTACAGACACATTTGGTTGTAATACAGGAGAGGAGGATGATGTGTCTGTGTATTGGTGGGCAGGTAATCAGTAGGGAGGTGTAGCAGAGATTGGGGGAGAAGTTCAAAACATCCTTCCCTCAGGAGAAGTGCACTTCTCACACACAGAAAAAAGCTTCAGAGACAAGAGCTCTGCTAGAGGAAACACAACCTCCTCCTTCTGCTCATCAGAGAAAGCACTGATAAAACGACATTTAACTCAGCCAAGTTAGTCAGCTTACCTTGTATCAGGCTGAAGTCCATCCCACACTGCAGCTGTGTCCCCGCCTCCCTCTCCTCCAGCTGTCGGCATATCCTGCTCTGTATTCAAAGAAGCCACGTGGGGGGTGGGGGCTTGTACACTGTGTTCCCATTGGCTGAGGAGGTAGTGGAGCAGCTATAGCCTCCAAAATTTTACATCAAAATGATGTTGGTGTCAGACATTTCAGGGGCAGATGTAAAAATACACAGATTTTTACAATCTGTCCCTGGTTTTACTGAGGCTGGCAACCCTGGTGGGGCCCCCTAGTGCCATGGGGCCCCCGGTCAGTGCCCGAGTGCCCGAATGGTCAGTCCGCCCCTGTCTGAATCTTGCTGCTTTACCCTCTGCAACATTTCCAAAACATGCCCCTTCTTAATGCAGTATTAAACTCAGAAACAAACTCACTAACACATCTCCTGTTCTAAGGTGTCTCCACGGAAGAGTAACAGAGACATGTTTGGACAGCAGCATTGTCAATCTAGGGAGAGGATAGTGTGAGATGCACTAGCACATTTAGATAAACTTGAGTAATAAATTAAACCCAAAGCTAAGACTTTTTGGCAGCTATGGCAACAGTATTTTTGTCCATTTGGGATAAAAGTTTTGCATAAATTAGAAAAAACCTATTCATTGCAAGTACCTATGTCAGTAATAAATGGTTTGTCTCTAACTGCCACATGGCGAAGGATAAATATGTGGACCCAATATCTCATTGATTAGGTTCCATCATCCTTCTATTGCTTTATAACAATCCAACAATATAAAATAGGACTTTATAGGTACCACAATGTTTCAATACACGCTCTTATTTAAAATTACACATTTTATTCATGAATTTTGTAAAAAATATAAAAAGAAGATCAGTACACCCCATATGCTCATATCTTCAACACAGGAGTATCTTAATAATGTCTACATATTTTTATATTGGCATATACTGTATGTGAATTTAAGCCTCCTTTTTCATCAGTAATGGTCTCTATCTTTTTTCTACCCCTTGAATTTGATTTTATACCATGAATTGGAAATATTTTTTTAGATTGTGAAAGTATTATATTGTTTAATAATGTTTAAAATTTGTTTCAGATTTATGGTACTGCATAGTTTTATTTAGGGAGCATTTTACAATGTATTTAAATAAAGGGCTACTTTGAGCATTGCTCAGTGACGGATTTATGGGGGTCCCAGACTTCTTTTTAAAAAAAATGAAAATTATTTTCCCTCAAGACACCGGTAGTGTTTGTTGAGTAAATTGTCCAGTTTGCAGCAGGATTGCTCAAAACCTTCCAGGGGAAAATGTAGCTCTTCTTTATATCTATATAGTTGAGCATAATGATAACTAGCTGTTCAAGAGAAATGTAATTTAGCAAATGTCACTGGTAAAGGATTATTTGAGAATCACGATGGCCCATGAAAGACTAAGTGCTCTGTGCCTACTGGGTGTCGAGAGCAGTGTGCTCAAAAATATAGTTTTCTTTTTTTTTTTTTTTTGTTTAACCTTTTATTGAAAAAATATTTACCATTACAAAGACAAAAGAAGATTGCCAGCAGAAAAAGGAGGGTAACAACATCCCTCTATACATTACAACACATCTTCTACTACTTAAAAACAATACATCTGTATGTAAATAAGATTACACTTTTCTACCCATTACCCTCAATAACCCCTCCCTCCCCCCACCCACTAAAACCCCCCTAACCCAAGGTCCTTAACCTCATTCACCTCCATACTTCCCCACTAATCACACATACCCATCCTCCCTCTCCCCTACCTTCCATCCACTCTAACCACCTCTTGATCTAGCCATGGTTTCCAAATCTTTTCAAATTTTTTATAGTTACCCCTTTTCTTATAAATATACTTTTCTTTACTTATCACCTCCCTTACCCCTTTCACCCAATCTTCTATCGTCTGTGGGTCCTTTCTCTGCAAATGCCAGGCAATAAGTATTTTCCCCTGAAACAAGCATCTGAGCCTTGCAGTCTGCAAGTCTTTCTGGCTCTCCTTACCCTCTACCAGGCCCAGTAAACATGCCCTGACCTCAACCCTCAGCCTGGTCCCAAACACAAAATTTATTTTATCCACAATCCCTTTCCAATAACTATAAAGCTTAGGGGAAACGCCAGAACATGTGTAGAAAATCACCATTCTCCTCCCCACATCTTTAGCATCTCGCATCAGACTTTTTGCCAAACCTGAACAACTTCAGTGGTGTATAGTATGACCTATAAGAAAAGTAGAGGTGCGAAACCACTTGTGAGGGGAAGAGGGTGATCCTAGAACCTAATGACAGAACATATTTCCACTGGTCATCCGATAGTGGGCCGACATCTGCCTCCCATTTAATCCTATTTTTGTTTTCTATTTCGCCCGCTTGAGCCGTGTCATTCAAGCTACCATACATAACAGAGATTAAGCCTTTCGTAGATACGGCATTAACCAGTTTTTCCAAAGATGGCATTTCACACCATATTGGTGTTTTCCCGCCGAATTGTGCCTCTAAGGCATGGCTAATTTGTAGGTATCTGTAAGATGATCTATTAGAGATCACATATTCTACTACCAGTTCTTGAAATGATTTTAACCCCTCTACCTTGTAAAGCTGATTCAAACAGTGAATACCCCTACGGTCCCATTCTTCAATACATCCCATTTTCTTAAGCTCTCTAAGATTATTATTGTCCCATATTGGGGTGAACTCTGAAAAACCATTATAGTCTAATAATTTTTTGACGTTCATTCAAGCTTTAACCATCAACTGAGTGGTAGGACATTTGGTTTCAAATGAGTCGGCCTCCATCGCCTCTACGATTGTATCATGTTTAGTGTCATTCAATAAGATATTATATCTTGCCCCAAGACCTCCACCGCTATTGCTGCCCCCCACGTGCTGTACTTGAGATGCTAAAAAGTAACAGTGAGGGTCCGGCACATCCATACCACCCTGTCCTCCCGGTCGCCGCAGCATTTGCAGTCCGATCCTTGCCGTCCCATTTTTCCAAATTAGCTCTCTAAACACACTGTCCAGGCTTTTAAACCAATGCTTGGGAATCCATACTGGAGAGTTGTGAAGAATATATAAAATTTGGGGCAACCAGACCATCTTGATCAAAAATATAGTTTGATGAGTCAGGCGGCCTATAGATTATGTGATTTTCTTTGTTTTCATCACAGGCAGTGTTGATGGGGGTAGGCCTCCCACAGTGCTGTTGTGTTCTACTGACCAGGGGGGCATGGGGAGCCTTCCCAGCCAGCAGAATACTGCTATAGCCACTGGTAGAAATCATGTGCAAAAAATCTGATAGGTTGTTTGTACTGAAGTCAATCGATGGATTCACTTCAGTACAACCAGCCTGCCCATAGATGGATCTAATCTTGTACGGTCCCTGCTAAACTGGCTAAGATTTGATCCATTTATGGCCAGCTTAATGTGGTTGTAAAGGTTCGATTTTTTTTTTTAAATAACAAACATTTTATACTTACCTCCACTGTGCAGTTCGTTTTGCACAGAGTGGCCCCGATCCTGCTGTTCTGGGGTCCCACGGCGGCTGTCTTGGCTCCTCCCTGCTAAAGCTAACCCCCTCTGGGAAGCTCTTTCCTGAGGGGGTTAGCATGCGGGTGCACTCCCGAGTCCTGTATCCGGCGTCCATAAGCCGCCAACTACAGGACTCGGCCCCATTGCCTGGCCCTTGCTTCATTGGAGTTGATTGACAGCCACGCGAGCCATAGGCTGCGCTGCTACCAATCTATCCAATGAAGAGCCGAGAATAGCCGAGAAGACCGGGCCGTCATCAAGCACATTCGAGGGCTCAGGTAAGTAATGGGGGGGGCTGGGGGGCCTGCAATCACCGAATGTTTTTTCACCTTAATGCATAACCCCTTTAACCCCCCTGGCGGTATTCCCAAGTCTGGCTCGGGGTGGAATTTCAGTACCAAGAGCGGTAACCCCGAGCCAGACTTGGGATCGCATCGCAGCATCCAGGAAGAGGTTACTTACCTTGTCTCCTGGATCCTACTATGTCTCCCCGCAGTGTGAGTGGCTTGTCCTCCGCTCGATCTATCATGGAGCCGGGCTCCGTTCCCTGCGAGCACGGGGACAGAGAACGGCGACAAATTTAAGTGAAATACACACTATACATACAGTACACTGTATTCTTACAGATTACATTACTGTATGAAATTATTTCACCTCCCTTTTGTCCCTAGTGGTTTCTCCAGTGTCCTGCATGCAGTTTTATATTATAAAAACTGTTCTTTCTGCCTGGAAACTGGAGATTGTCCATAGCAACCAAAACTGTCCCTTTACATCAAAAGTGATTTTAGAGCAGCTAGAAAACAGCGATAATAAATTAGAATCACTCGCAGAATTGAGCGATAGTGATTTGTGGGGAGATCCGTCATCAAATACTGAAAAGTAATGACAGTGACAATTCTGCAACTGAGCAAATTTCAGTGTTTTTGATTTGTTTACATTATTGAATATTTTTTATTATTATTATATTATTATTTGGTATAATTATTTATAGTTATTTATTATATTATAATTTATGATTTTGTGTTTCAAACTTTATCACACCCGACATGTCTACTAGACTCTGGTTTGGACAGATATAAGTGTGTTATTGCTAAGAATTACAGGCCTACAATAAAAAATTCCATGCAAAATAATTGTACCGCTTTCAGCACCTAAAATCCAACATAATCATACTGTCAGGGAGGTTAAACCCTTGGTGCTGACGCCTCCCGGCCCTTTAAGAGGTTTCAGATGACCGCCATGATTGACCACATGATCATAACGTTCCCGATCGCACGTATCGTATCGTGGCTATCAAGCTTTTTGTTAGCCACCAGTAACTGTGTAAAGAGCGCAGGACGCGCAATCATGGCACAGCTGTATTTACAATATTATTGTAGGTGCAAGGCTTTCCCATAAACATACAAAATAAAGTCCTTTTCAATAGGGTGTTAAAAGTTTCAAAATATGGGATCCAACCCATGCGATTTCCACACACAAGATGTACTGTAAAGATCCTCCACCAAGAGCAAAGCGCACACTGACCCTTACCCTCAGCAGTGGACCATTCTGTATATAGCGGTAAAACACACTCAGCTAACCCAGCTCAAAGCCACCACATCCATAGGAACATCAGATGTCTTCAGCCCAATCGATATAAGAAACTCCACAGAAGAAGGACCCAGGGCCTGTGGGGCCCAAAGCTGCTGCCTCATACTTGCCAACTATTCCAGTTTAAATTCCCTTGTCCCTTGAAGTTTTAGTCCTGTGCTGTGTACTGATATCTCAGTGTGAAGCTCTGTTACTAATGCCCAGATCTGCCCTATTGACTCACCTGCAGACCCCGTGTTTACATGTAAATATCCTGTATTGATATGTAAATAGTGTCAACATTAATATGTAAATAGCTGCAGATCGGCGGCATTGACATGAAATTTGGTGCATGTGAATACACACATCTCAGCAGATGTATGAGGGTGTCATTAACAATTAATGGCACTACTGTGTATCTGCTAAATGCAGCACGTTTCTGTGGTGTCTGGAAAGCAATTTTGCATGCAATTCTGACACACACAAATGTGAAAGCAAGCTAAATTTCTCAGTTACATTGGTGGTCAGTGTAAATCATCTCATTACATTGAGGCTGGCGTACAATCCTTTCATTCACACTAGTGGCTACTGTGAAGGTCCCCCTTACATTGGTAGTTGCTGTGAATGCTTCTATTACAGTGGTCAGTGTAAATCCCCATTACATTGGTGGCCAGTGTAGAAGCTCCTCTTTATATTGGTAACAGGTAAAAAAATCTAAAGTTACATTTGTGGTCAGTTTCGAATCCTACCTTACATTGGTGGTCCAAGTAGAAGCCCCTTTTAAATTGGTGGTGAGTGTAAATCCCCCCTTACATTGGTGGCCAGTGTAGAAATCCCCCTTTATTGGTTGTGGATATAAAATTCCCCATTACATTGTCAGTGTAAATTCTTCTATACATTGGTGATCAGTGTAGAATTGCTATATATACAGTGGGGACGGAAAGTATTCAGACCCCCTTAAATTTTTCACTCTTTGTTATATTGCAGCCATTTGCTAAAATCATTTAAGTTCATTTTTTTCCTCATGAATGTACACACAGCACCCCATATTGACAGAAAAACACAGAATTGTTGACATTTTTGCAGATTTATTAAAAAAGAAAAACTGATATATCACATGGTCCTAAGTATTCAGACCCTTTGCTGTGACACTCATATTTAACTCAGGTGCTGTCCATTTCTTCTGATCATCCTTGAGATGGTTCTATACCTTCATTTGAGTCCAGCTGTGTTTGATTATACTGATTGGACTTTATTAGGAAAGCCACACACCTGTCTATATAAGACCTTACAGCTCACAGTGCATGTCAGAGCAAATGAGAATCATGAGGTCAAAGGAACTGCCTGAAGAGCTCAGAGACAGAATTGTGGCAAGGAACAGATCTAGCCAAGGTTACAAAAACATTTCTGCTGCACTTAAGGTTCCTAAGAGCACAGTGGCCTCCATAATCCTTAAATGGAAGACGTTTGGGACGACCAGAAACCTTCCTAGAGCTGGCCGTTCGGCCAAACTGAGTTATTGGGGGAGAAGAGCCTTGGTGAGAGGGGTAAAGAAGAATCCAAAGATCACTGTGGCTGAGCTCCAGAGATGCAGTCAGGAGATGGGAAAAAGTTGTAGAAAGTCAACCATCACTGCAGCCCTCCACCAGTCGGGGCTTTATGGCAGAATGGCCCGACGGAAGCCTCTCCTCAGTGCAAGACACATGAAAGCTCGCATGGAGTTTTCTAAAAAACACCTGAAGGACTCCAAGATGGTGAGAAATCAGATAGATAGATAGAACTTTTTGGCCTTAATTCTAAGCAGTATGTGTGGAGAAAACCAGGCACTGCTCATCACCTGTGCAATACAGTCCCAACAGTGAAGCATGGTGGTGGCAGCATCATGCTGTTGGGGGTGTTTTTCTACTGATCTCCATAATATTTTTTGTCATTTTGTGTGTCAAGTTACCACAACACTATTATTAACTTGTATTTTTGAACCTCAAGGAGGTTGTTTGGTGTTGGTGTCCCCTGTTAATTTGACATTGTCTTTTTGAAATGTACCTGCCTACTCACAAACAAACTGTCCTTTTTTAAGTAAAACACATAGGCAAGTATTTGTGAAAAAAAATAGCCATTTACTATGGGTCATAACAAAATAAAGAGGAAGGCAACACTGGATAAACTGGTGAAATTGGCGAAACCTTTGTACTCCAGGGCACACATCAACTATTTTGCAGCCAAAATTGGCAGCATGAGGAGTCCAAATAATAGTGAGCACAATCCGGTCCAGGACTCCAAGAGATCAGGAACAGCAGCAGATGACATATATGTCCCCAGGCTGTGGTCTTACAACAGCCTGCATCTTTTGTCAGACTAGACTGAACCCAGGCCATCACTCTCTTGTCTTTCTTCCTCACTTCCTTCCAGGCTTGCTTCCAGGCTGTGGCTCTGGTGTTGGAGTTGTGGCAGGAGGTGGAGGAGGAGGAGGACAATGGTAGAACTCACAAACCTGGCTTTGGCTTATTTTGGCCCTTATTTAGGGCTTGTAAGATAACTTTCTCACAGAAGAGGCGTTGGCCCTCTTCCATTTCCTGCATTTTGCAGGCTGCCAGGCAGGCATAGTCCTCTTGAATATTGGGGGGTTCTGAAGGCCGCAGTAGCATGCCGAAATAGCCCAAGTGCTGCCTCCTCCAGGTTCCTCCCCTTCCTGGGCCTTTTTTTTTTTGAAGGTGGAGGGGAGGGACCTGGGATTTGGTCAGGCTACTGGGCCCGGCACCTCCTGGCTGCCACTTACCCCCGCCACCTCTTTGCTGACACTTTCCATAGCCACCTCCTGGCTTAGGCTTTCCTGTGTATGAAAATGGGACATAGTTTTAGTTTTTGGTTCATCAATCACACAATTTTCAGCTCATGACTGTTGCAAATTGAGTGTTAACAAAAGACTATCATTCTGACCCCAGCATTTTTCATTGTCCCAATCATTTGTGACCACTATTGTCTATTGATATGTAAAACACTTTGTTAAATCAGAAATTAGTGATTAATAATAACATCTAGTTAACATCATTAATTTTTTGCCCCTAAATATGTTGAACAATGCTATACCTGGCTCAAGCTGGGCTCATCCACATCTTCCTGGCTGGAAGGCCCAGGTTGGATGTCGGAAGCCTCAGCTGGGGTGAGAGGAAGCGTTGAAGGAAGAATGGAGAATGCTGGCCTGGGTTCCCTCTGGTCTGCCAGAAAATACAGTCTGTCATAATACCACAGCCTGGGTACATAAATGTCATCTGCTGCAGCTCCTGATCTCTGGGAATCCTGGATCTTCTTGCGCTTCCTATTATAAGTGCTCCTCATGCCACCAATTGCGGCCTTCAAATAGTTTGATGGTTGCTGTGGGGATCTATTGCTTCACTAATTCCAACAATTGATGCAGGGCTGCCTGCCTCTTTCTTTTATTGTTATAAAAGGGTGGTTTACCTGCCACAGACAAGGCAGCTCCCTGTACATATCAATAAATATGGGGATAAAGTCCTGATCATTCAATATATCCATTTTCTCTGCAAGACACAACACAAGATAAACCCTAATTTTAGGCTAAACTCTCCTAATCTTGTCCCAATATAGTCCTCAATCTATAAGCAGTATAGACCCAAGTTAAAATTGTACCTTCATTATCATGATCAGCGCTTCTACTACTCCTTCCTCTGCTCACAGATCGTACGTATGACACACGCGTGTTACCCTTTATATACACTGTGCATGCATGAAACTCCACCCCTGACCTTCTATCTAGTATATTCCCCGCCCCTTCTCTTTCAGCGCAGTGGGAGAGCACATAGCGGAGAAAGAGCAAGTGCATGAAGACAGCAGAACCAACGACAAAAGCCCAGAGCCAAAAACGCCCCAATCCCGGAGGAGATTTAAGGCCTCAAATATGGCCTTTGTAGAGATTGTGGACATCTTAAAGAAGGCCGACTATGACATGGACCTTACCCAAACCCAAATGTGAGCAAGGCCAAGATCGTCACTAAAGTTGTGGAAGGAGAGGTTTATGAAGTGGGCAAAATAGTGATCACAACAGGTGAGTGTCTGAGACCACTGCTTCAGGTAATAGATGTATGCCTGCATATTTATAATACATGGTGTGTTTTTTTTGTTTTAGGTGATGTGGATGTTGTGGAAGAAGATAAATATTTCACAAGTGCAAGTGCACAGATCCTCATCGGGGAGATCATGGTGTGCAATGATGTTGAAAAAAGACTCAAGGAGGGACTGGGCGGAGCCTAGCAGAGCAGACATTCATTGTTAGAGCTCCACACCGCTGAGGAGAGAAGAGAAGGACAAAGCGGAGCCTGCAGGCTCAAAAGGTATCCATTTGAACCTTTTTGCCCCAGGGAACAAACTGTGAAAGTTTGGGCAGGAAATATGGTACTGGGAGGAAACCGTGGCAGAAATAAAAATCACCTCACAAAGAGCTCACAGGCACTCACTGCAACTAAAGCAGCTCCAGTCACCTCACAAGATACAGCATCAGGGCGCTCTCACAGACAGAAAATGTCACAGCAAGACTCTCCATTTGAGTCAGATACAGAACAAATCCTCTCACAAACTTCTCCACAAGCCTCCTCAGCATCCCCAGTAATATTATTACAATTTGAAAAGATGCTTCATAAGGCTTTAAAACAAACCTCAGACCAAATAACAAAAAGCCTAACCAAAGAAATAAGAGAGCTGGGAAACTGCACCGCAGCCTTAGAAATAAAAATGGATGAAATTGAAATTACAACCCAAGAAAATATAACAGAATTGGAACAATTAAAAGAAGAGAATTTAATACTTCAAACTAAGCTTGAAGATTACGAAAATAGAGCCAGACGTTCAAACTTGCGCATAAGGGGAATACCTGAAACTGTGGCAGACCTGCAATCTACTATTACTGCTCTATTACAAGAACTAAAGCCAGAAATCCCTATTGAACGTTTAGAACTGGACAGAGTACACAGAGCCCTCACAGCCAAAAAGAAAGATGGACCCCCACGTGATATAATCACAAAATTTCATTATTACAGAACGAAAGAACAAATACTATTTGCTGCAAGAGAAAAAAAGGAACTTAATTTTCAAGGACACAATTATCAAATTTTTGCTGACCTATCCCAACTTACTATTACTAAAAGACGATCCATGAAACCCCAACTAATGGAACTGCAACGCCACAACATTATGTATCAATGGGGCTTCCCCTTTTCAGTCAGATTTAACTACCAAGGTACAATTTACAGAAGCAGATCAGCAGATGAACTACAACAGACCCTTTTAAAATTAAATCTGACAGAACCCACAAGCAGCAACTCTCCCACACGCAGAAGAATGGCATCATCTTCACCTTCAGGCACCCAAAAAATTTCAGAACAAAATGGGAATCATCATTCTCACAAAAGAGGCCGTTATGCCACATCATCCATGGACCAAGAAGATTCAATGGACTGACATCCTAATTCCTGATATCTCTTCATTTATTATACTAAGAGATGGTTCTCTATAAAAAACCTGTATTTATAACTGAATGCAACTGCATTCTGATAGTCACACACTGTGTGGGATCATGTTACATTCCAGTTATATTTCTTATTACTTCTGATTCATATAGCCTTAGAATATATAAGTGAAATAAGGAAATTCTTGTTCAGTTATATATTATCAGGTAATAACAATAGATTTATTACTTTTTAGGACAAATATGTTCAATAATCCAGAAGTAATGGAAGCTTTTTCTTTCTTTTCTTAAAACAAATATATTATTACCTAACTAGTTCCTAGAATTATGTTTTTGTTTATTCTAATCTGAAGCAATACAACCTCAATTTTATGAGTTACCATATCTAAACAGTTACATATGAATAAAATATGTAATTGTTTACTCTAAAAGGGTTAAAATCCCAAAATAATTCAAACTATCTTCATCAATACCAAAGTTATTAACAGCACCTTTCTAACTGAATTATTTAGCCTAGGGCAAGACTAACCATATACAACCACCCTGGAATAAATAATTTCAACAAAAACTATATTCTGCACTCCAATTAATGAAACATCATTTTGATGTCTTTTGACATAGCACTTCTCTCCTGTAAGCGGAAGATCCGTGTACCCCCATTAGCCCTCCTCATTCTCCCAACCATATTATGTGGGAGTGTGACGAAGGCACTTATTCCCCTGAGAGAGATATTTATTCTCTTTCACGGGTAAATTGTGATTACTTGCAAAAAATAATTTATACAATGTATCATCTAATCTCATATGTTTTTTGTTAACTCTTTACTCCAGAATTCACTGGTTTCTTTTCTATCTTTTCATCTCTTCAGTCCACACAGGTTGATCTGCGCAGTCAGCTCTGCATAACAAAAAGTAAGTCAAAACTATTTGATCTGTTGCCTTTCCCTGAATGTTCAGGGAATAAATGTCCCTCAAAAAAGGACCAAAGCCTTCCGTACTTTCCATAACAAGAAGGCTCACATAGTATGCCTCCAAGAAACACACTTCACCAAAGATTCTACTCCAAAATATATTTCTCCTTTTTATCAACAAATTTACACGGCTTCTGCCTGTACCAAGCAAAGGGGAACTCTAATTGCATTTCACCGATCCACACCATTCACCTTATCATCAGAAATTAAAGACCCAGAAGGTAGATACCTGATACTCATGGGTTATATAATGGATACAGCAATCACGGTGATTTCCTACTACGCTCCTAACAAACAACCTACACCATTCCTCTCACATATATTACAAGTGATTAATACACACAAAATAGGAACAGTGATAATGTGTGGGGATTCGAACCAGGTCCTCCTCCCATTTCTAGATAAATCACCTTTTACACCATCCAAAATAACCTCTAGATTACCTTTTTCTCAACTTCTTTCCAAATACAATCTGGTAGATTCGTGGAGAGAAAGTAACCCAATGAAAAAGAAATTCACATATTTCTCACACCCTCATCAAACCTTCACCAGAATAGATCATATTTTTCTAACAATAGGAATGATACCAGAAATTATTGCATCAGATATAATTCCGATTCCGTGGTCTGACCATAATGCAGTATACACTACTATAGCCTCAGCCATACCAAAAGCGCATTACCCAATGTGGTACTTACCGGACATAATGCTCAAACACCCACTACATCAGAGGGCCATTGAACAAGCTTTAAAGGAATACATATCAATTAATACAACAGACATCTCCCCAATAACACTGTGGGAAGCTCATAAGCCTGTCTTGCGTGGTACAATACAAAGACAAATGGCACTATTTAAATGGGAACTCAAAAATCTAGCAGAAAAACTAGAACTCAATTTTAATGCAGCCTACATATCATTCCAAGATAATCCATCTCAGAGTACAAAATCTCATCTGGAAAAATCTAGATTGGAATACGATCTATTTCTCACTGAGTCAGTTGATAAATCCCTCAAACGCTCCAAACACAATTTCTACATGAAAACAAACAAACCAGGTACATATTTGGCTCGGGCATTAAATTCAACTAACAAATCTTTCAAACCAATACGTTTGAAATTATCAAAAGATGTTTATACTTGTAATCCAGTTAAAATAGTCCATAAACTTCACTCACATCTCGTAACTTTATACAAGACAAACAATGAATTTAATCCTACAGAGGTTGAATCCTTCTTCTCAAAAAAAACCTTACCTGAGTTATCTCAGAATCAAAAAAGCAGTTTGGATGAGCCTATAACTATAGATGAAGTTGCTAACGCCATAAAAGACCTAAAACTTAACAAAAGACCAGACCCAGACGGCTACTCGGCTTTATACTATAAAACATTCACAGAAATACTCTCTCCCATTCTCACTGAAACTTTTAACAAACTTCTAGATGGACATTCTTTTCGGCAAAAAACACTAATGGCAATTGTTTGTATGATCCCAAAACCCCTTTCTGATGATACTTCCTGTGTGAATTATCGGCCTATCTCTCTGTTAAACCTTGATATTAAATTATTAGCAAAAATAATAGCAAAACGCCTCAATAGCATTATAGGAAAATTAATACATAGAGATCAAGTAGGCTTCATGCCAAATAGACAGGCAGGCGATAATATACGCAGGGCAGTGTTATTGGCACATATTGCTAAAAAATGGAAAATCCCTTTATGTTTTCTATCTCTCGATATTAAGAGGGCATTCGACACAGTATCCTGGCAATATATGCAATATTCATTACAAAAATGGGGTTTTGGACCCCACTTTTTAACATGGATCAAAGCATTATATAATAAACCCAAAGCCTATATAAAATATGCTGGATACAAATCTGATGCCTTTAATATCGAAAGAGGTACCCGACAGGGTTGCCCATTATCTCCCTTATTATTTGCCCTTATACTCGAACCCATGGCCCAATATATTAGAACAAACCAAACTATAACTGGCATTGAAGTAGGAGGTATTACACACAAATTATGTATATTTGCAGACGATATATTACTTTTTCTATCATCACCACAGGTCTCTGGTCCTAACTTAATACCAGCTCTTGATGGATTTGCAGCCCTATCCGGCCTTATGATTAATCCTAAGAAATGCCTAGTGCTTAATATTTAACAGCATCTCATTCTGACTTATTCTCAACCAATTATCCTCCTGTATTAAGACAGATCACAAATCTAATAAAACAATGGTCGCAACTTCCTTTATCCTGGATAGGGAAGCTTAATGCAATCAAAATGACTATTCTACCCAAATTGCTTTATCTATTCAGAGTCCTCCCTATTCCAATTCCTTCCTATTTTTTGAGAATAGTACAAAAAAGAGCAACTTCGTTTATATGGGGCTCTTCTAAACCACGTATACCTATACACACACTACATCTTCCCAAAAATAAAGGAGGCCTGGGATACCCTAATTTTACTAACTACTACAGAGCAGCACATTTGGCCAGTCTGTCCAAATACCATGCAAAACAGGAAATCCCATTATGGGTATTTATAGAGGCTTCAGAAAATGACCCTCTATTAATATCAAACTTATTATGGCTTGATCCTAAAGACCGCTTTAAAATTCATAATCCCATAACTAAACACTTCTTATCTCTCTGGGATAAACTAAAAACTAAATATCAGTTACAATCTCCACACAATCCTCTACTTTCTTTTATCAGAAATCCGGCCTTTTATCCGGCATGGATCTACCCAAATTCTTTTAAAGCTTGGACAACATCAGGCATTCAGACACTAAATGACTTCATAGCATCTAAATCATTCCTTTCATTCCCATCGCTTAGAGAAAAATATGATCTACCAAACTCTGAGATATTTAGATATCTCCAAATCAAAAATTTCTATACACCATTCCTAAAGGGGGATACACCATTATCCCAATTATCCATTTTTGAATCAATCTGTACAAAAGATCCATTTGCTAAAGGTACAATTTCATCACTTTATAATCAATTATATGGAGTAGCAAATCTTAATAGACCCTCTTACGTTCAGAGGTGGGAGGAGGACCTGGGACGAACTTTAGAAGACACGGACTGGTCTAACATATGGCTCACATCTAAGTCATCTTCACCCAACATCTTAGCACTGGAGACAAATTATAAAGTCCTAACTCGCTGGTACCTTGTACCCACTAGAGTGGCAAAATATTCACCTAATACCTCAGCTCTTTGTTTTCGAGGATGCCCAGAAATAGGCACACATTTATACATATGGTGGACGTGCCCAGTAATCCAAACCTTCTGGAAGGAAGTCTTCGTGATTGCATCTAAAATATTTTAAAAAAATAATAAAAATAATACAACCAGATCCATATATAACTTTAACACTCTCTCAATTCAAACATATGATCCAACTAATAACGGCTGCAAAACAAACAGTGGCCAAGGCATGGAAATCTCCTACATTGGTACTAGCAGAAACAATTCACAGAATGAATAATACAATGTCCCATGCTAAGATGGTAGCCATCGATCAAAATCAAATTCCAAAATTTGAAAAACTTTGGCCTCCTTGGATAAAACAACAGTTCCAGTCAAACTTCAATGACTCTGTCCTGTTGCCATGGTAACAGATTAAATTACTTACAGAGACACCCATTCTAAGACTTCAAAGAGAACTAAAAAGAATAATAAACTGACGAGCGGGACAACCTTGTGGACTATACCTCTACCTTTCTACCCTCTTTCTTCTTTCTCTTTCCTTTTCTCCACCTTACGATTAAAGCTCATTATCAGAATTTATTTGACCTATATACACTCTACCTGTAAACAATATGTACAGTAGGTATAAATCATTTAAATACCGTATTTATCGGCGTATAACACGCACAGGGGTATAACACGCACATTCATTTTAAGAGGGAAGTTTCAGGAAAAAATCTTACATTTTAAATAAGGAACTTTGAAGCAAAATAAGGGTCAGTGCCCATCTGCAGCCTCACCAGTGCCATCAATGCAGCCTGATCAATGCCCATCTGCAGCCTCACCATTGCCATCAATGCAGCCTGATCAATGTCCATCTGCAGCCTCACCATTGCCATCAATGCAGCCTGATCAATGTCCATCTGCAGCCTCACCATTGCCATCAATGCAGCCTGATCAATGTCCATCTGCAGCCTCACCATTGCCATCAATGCAGCAGCCTCACCATTGCCCTCAATGCAGCAGCCTCACCATTGCCATCAATATAGCAGCCTCACCATTTCCATCAATGCAGCAGCCTCACCAATGCCTTCAATGCAGCAGCCTCACCATTGCCATCAGTGCTGTCTGATCACTGCCCATCTACAGCCTAGAGGGGACAGGGAGAGGGGTGGGACGAGCACTGACAGATTACATACAGTGAGAATCTCCTATGATAGACAGAACAGTGGTCCAATGGCGGCCCAGGAGACGGAACTTCCTATTACAGAGGACGCCAAGTAAACAGAAGATTCTCACTTTATGTAATCTCACGGTGCTCGTCCCGCCCCCCTCCCTGTCCCCTCCAAGGCAGCTAAAATTGAAGTATTGGCCTATAACACGCACACGCTATTTGCACCCGATTTTTATGGTGAAAAAGGGAGTGTTATACGCCAATAAATACAGTACCTACAAAAGTGACTAAGGAAATGATATATATCTTTAATTTAGGTTTACGTGAACCCAATGTTTAATATTTGAAATTTCATGATATTTACCTATATTAACCCTACTGTAAATCAATGAGCTTACTTTATAGATCCTTGTAAACTTACTTTATGTATCTTTATAATATTCTATACTCAATAAACTTCTTTTGACAAGGAAAAAAGACTCAAAAACATCATTGATGTTTTAGGCAGAATCGAAAACACACCAAAGTTTATCAAATTGTTTATATTTTTTGAACGTTTCTAAAAAATTTTGAAAGACAAATTTTGAAGATGCACAAAGTGGGGTTTATTTACTAAATGCAAATCCACTTTGCACTACAAGTGCTGTTTCAGTGCAGTTTCAGTGCACTTTCAAGTGCATTTTTGTAGTGCAAAGTGGATTTTCCTTTAGTAAATAACACCCACAGTGCTTTATAATTTGCATCAATCAGGCCATTTTCGTCACTCCAAAAAATAAATTCATGGTGCTGAAAATCATGAATATTTTTATCATTAATGCATTACGTACATTAACAACAAAAACAAGGTGTGTGTGTAGCAGACCCACAACATAATAATTAGCTGAAGAAGAGATTGTCACCTTATGTATCAAATAAATTACATTTGCACTATTGAAGAAAATGGCCAAAAAAAAGCCCATTGGATAACCTAGGAGACAGCACAAGCAGTAAATCAAAGGAAATATAATTTCAGTTTAAAATACAAATTTATTTAAAAAATGTTTCTTAAACATTTTCTGGTGTATCAATGACCCCCCTACCCGCAAAGTACTCCATATATTTTAGACGGACCTTGCGGGTGCTTTGGGGGGGCCAGAAGGGCCAGCTTCAAGCGCCGTCAGGGTTTGGTCTTGAAATCCAGCCTCAGGCCTAACTGAGGCCACATAGGTTTATAGAATTTCTCCTTAAAAAGTTGTGGAGAATGCAGCATGCAAGTATTATATGATTAAATTCATATTCCGCCATATTGATTGGCGTAAGGAATAGGTGGAACCAGCTGGCCATTATCCCGAAAGCATTCTCCGCCACTCTTCTGGCTCTGGCCAGCTGGTAGTTAAAAACTCTCTGGTCCAGAGTGAGGGTCCTCATCGGGAACGGCCGCATCAGGTGATCACCCAGCCCAAGCGCTTCATCAGCGACAAAGACGAATGGAAGACCAGCCACATTGTCTTCCGGAGGTGACAATCCCAAGCCACCACTCTGGAGCCGTCCGTAGAACTCGGTCTGGGCGATGACTCCACCATCCGACATCCGGCCATTCTTCCCCACATCCACATAGAGAAAATCATATGTCGCCAACACCACCGCCAACATCACAATAATATTAAACCCCTTATAGTTGTAATAGTATGACCCCAAGTTGGGGGGTGGGACTATGTGGACGTGTTTCCTATCTATTGCCCCTATGCAGTTGGGAAAGTCCCACCGCTGGGCAAATTGGGAAGCCACAGTCTGCCATTCCTGTGGCGTTGAAGGAAACTGTGGAGTCAAACAAGAAAAAAAAATTAGGACTTTTGCACATAACATTGCAAGCAGATTAGACACAATCATTCTTGGCCAACATCAGTATAACATTTATTTGAAGGAGTATTTAAAGAAAAAAAATCTAAGGTCCACTCACCCCCTCTGATGGCCTATGGTAAAAATTTTAGGGGGGTATGTTTTGGACAAGTAACCCTCTCCACTTTATTGAGAGCTGAATGCACAAATAATGTGTGTTACTTTGGCCATGCCCTCCTTACTTACACTATTGGCAGCCCACTGGACAGGTAAGAAGTGTCATAATACAAAAATATGAATACACACTGTCCAAATTAAAGCACATTTTAACATTCTGCCATTACCTATCAAGATAATAGGAGAACAAAACTATAAACAGTACCATTAGAAAGTATTCAGGCAGGCCCTTTCACTACATGCTTTGGTGAATTCATCCATAAATATGACAACAAAAGAGGTAGGTATAATGTGTATGGGTTTGGAAAAGTCATCAGATAGAGTATTGGTGTTGGTTGACTTAGCAGGTGGGGGGAGGGAGAGTTACAAATGATTTTGGGACCCCAAAAAAAGCCTCTGGCACCCTGCCTGAATTTTAAGGACACAAATAACATTTGTACACATTTTAGGGGGTGTTTAGGGTAAAGCACTACTATGGAGCTGACAAAATACATTGTTAAATAAATTGACTAGGTGTGTATGGGCCCATGATTGCATGCTGTTGACGTTAGTAAAGGCAATTATGCATGAAGGACAAAAAAGGAACTTTAAAAAGCATTCCAGCATGCATGAGGACAAAGAGGACATTCACATCATATTACAATCATGGTAATTAGGGAATGAGGAAAGAAATACAATACATTAGCAAACATAAAATACATATAATGTGATCTTAAAGGAGTAATCTTACCTTAATATAGTCCTTCTGCAGGACTTGTATGATGGCAGAACAGGTCTCTGGAATAATGATCCCCAGAGCCTGGGGGGAGATTCCAGTCTAGAACTTGATGTGCTGCAGACTTCTCGCTGTCGCCAAGTACCGCAAGGTGGTGACTAGCCTTTGTTCCGGAGTGATGGCTTGCCGCATGCAGGTGTCCTGCTTCGTAATATAAGGTGGCAGCAAAGCCAACAAACAGTGAAAAATGGGGTCCGTCATCCGGAGATAATTCCTGAAATCATCAGGATTCTTCTCATGGATCTCCTGCAACAAAGGCATGTGCGAGAATTGGTCACGCTGGAGCAACCAATTCTTGGTCCATGAACTCCTCCTCGCCCTGTTCATGGACTGGGCTTGGGTCAAAGTAAGAACCCCAACACCAAGCCCCTGCACAGCACGAACTCGATGATGAGTACGTACCCGCAACAGAATGCACTGAAAATCAGAAAGGCCTGAGAAGAGTGAGCTGAAAATCAGAAACGAGCGGACAAGAACACACTGTAAATCAAATACGTAATATAAAAATACGCACTGAAAACCAGATACAAAACCAGATACACACTGAAAACCAGATACGAACTGACTACACGCACTGAAAACCAGATACGAACCAATAAGCACAAACTGAAGAGCAGTAACGATCTAAAAAGCACAAGGCCGAAAAGCGCAAATCATCTCTCACCACGAGATTAGCAGAAGGAGCCCAAAGGCTGGTGCACTGACTATTGATCTTCGTCTTTATAGTGCCGTCATACGTGTTGTACGTCAGCGCGTTCTTGACAATCGGAATTTCTGACATTTGTTCAACCGTTTGTATGCAAGACAAGCTTGAGCCAACATTTGTTGGAAATAAATCCCAAAATTTCGTTGTCGGAATGTCCGATCGTGTGTACGCGGCATATGGATGACATTGTTGTATGAATTATATAAATGTTTATGTGACTTTTTTGCACATTAACCATTTTCTGTGGTAATTGAATACTAGTGAGATTTAGTGCTACACTTACGTCCATTACATTGCATATATTGTATATCAGAATATAAGGTAAACTGCTTTTCTCTGTTATTTTGCCCGATAATGTGGTTAACTCTTGATCTCCTGCTCTGTTTTCCTTATACACTCAAAAGACAGTATGTTAGGTTAATTGTCTAATGTGTAAATTAGCCCTAGTGTGTGTATTCATGTGAGAGAGGGATTTTAGATTGCAAGCTCCTTGGGGCAGGGGCCGATGTTATGTAAAGCTCTAAATAAATTGTCTGCATTATATAAATGTCTTAAATAAATACTTATGGTGTGGACTATAATCATTGCATTGACATCTGTGCTGAGGGTGCCGAAACAATGCAGGACTCAGTTTCTAAAGTTTTTACAACGATTAAATCTGTGTCCATCCTTCTTGTACAAGTAGTCAGTGTTTACGCCACAGAAAAAGTTTGTCTGTGAAATCCATGTCTCCAAAACTAAAAGACATGCAGTATTGTTCTCAATGGCAAAATTTGTCAGCTATATGTAATTTAGTGGCTTGAGGCAACTTGTAATGAAATAGGTAGTGATTTGCTATTTTATACAGAGGTTCCTTGGTTGAATTGTAAAAAAGTACCGGAATGAGTGTTTGAATTTTGCTGTGAAATCTATATGTTTTTTACTAAGGACAGAACAAAGGCAACTGGTCAAATACAGAACACAGTGAACCATTCCTTTCTGATATATCTGGAAAATGGAGCACACTGACTTTCAAAACACCACGCTATTCCCTGCTAATGATACAACTCTCTTAAACAGAGAAAATTGTTTGAGAAAAGAGAACTGAAGCAGGAATGTGTGAAAGTCTGGCCACATACCTTGTGATAAAACATTTCCATAAACTCTTATTTAAAGGCAACAAATAATGAAGCACCTCACACGGCTGTCCACACCTTTTATACATATTTTGCGATTGCTACAGAAAATGAACACTACAGGTAGTTTAGCTAAAACATTTTTTTTCCTCAGTTTAGGCCTATACGTATTCTTCTACGTATTTTTGGTAAAAAATATTGCAATAAGCGTTTATTGATTGGTTTGCACAAAAGTTCTAGCGTCTACAAAATAGGGGATAGTTTTATGGCAATTTAATTAATTATTTTTTTTTTACTAGTAATGGCGGCGACCAGTGATTTTTATCATGACTGCGACATTATGGTGGACACATCGGACACTTTTGGCGCTATTTTGGGACCATTCAGATTTATACAGTGATCAGTATAAAAAAATGCACTGATTACTGTGTAAATGTGACTGGCAGTAGAGGGGTTAACCAGGAGGGGGCGCTACAGGGGTTAAGTGTGTCCTAGGGATGTGTTCTAACTGCGGGGGGGATGGGCTATGTGTCACACGACGATGATTACCGCTCCCGATTAAAAGGAGCTGTGATCAGTGTCAGTGTCACTAGGCAGAACAGGGAAATGCTGGTTTACATCAGCTTTTCCCCATTCTTCCTCTCCGTGAGATGATCGCGGATAATATTCTGGTTAGATGTAGGGGGCCCCCCAAAATCCATACCAGACCCTTATCCGAGCACGCAGCCTGGTCGGTCAGGAAAGGGGGTGGGGGCATGCGGCCTGGTATGGTTCAGGGGTGGGGGGGGGCGCTCGCTCGTCCCCACCCCCTTTCCTGACCGGCCGGGCTGCCTACTCAGATAAGGGTCTGGTATGGATCTTGGGGGGAGCCCCACTCCGTTTTTTCGGCGTAGGGGTTCCCCTTAAAATCCATACCAGACCTAAGGGCCTGGTGTGCCCCTGGAGGGGAACCCATGCTGTTTTTTTATTTAAAATTTGGCGTGGAGTTCCCCCTCATGATTCATACCAAACACAGTGCCTGGCATTGGCGGGGATCCAAGTCGGAAGCCCGCACCAGTGTGAACCCGGCTCACAAGGTGTCAATCTCGCCGATAAAAGTGGCGAGATTGACACAATATCAGACAACAATACAGAAGTTGACCAAAGGGTGCTGGTAAAGAGCTGAAAAAACACGTGATTTGGTGAAAGTTGGCTGAAAAAGTTCTGCCGTGTGTATGCAATACAAACTTATGGCCAAAGCCCTTTGTACAAAAATCCAAGGGAAAGTTTGTACAAAGTCCTGTCGTGTGTATGAGGCTTAAAGGCAGTTTTCTTTTATTTTTAAAAAATATTAAAAATGTCATATTAAAAATAGTTTTGTTATACTTCCCTGCTTTGTGTAATGGTTTTGCAGAGAGCAGGCCTGATCGTCCTCTTCCCCCACTGCCACTTGCTAAGAGGGCACTCATGTACACAACCCACACAGAAAATGCATGGTTACACCCACCAAACACGTCGCTCTCATTTAGGTTGGGTTTGCATCTTCGTGTTACTAAATGCATTGCAACCGGCACAGAAAATACACAATTTGATGCGCCTTTCTAAAATGCGCGGCAAGGTGGCAATGTATGTCGTACTTTCATTACCATTAAGGCTGTATTCTCATCTGCACATTTTCGAGCGCATGACCACCTGCAAGAAAATGCATGCTTTGCTATGTGTTTTGAAAACAAAATCACTTTTGCATTACCATTCGTTTGCATTTGCCTGTTTCCAAATGCACGGCAGCCCAAAATAAAAAATGTATACTTTACGGCATTTCGAAAATGCACAGCAATGTATGTCATGTCTCCAAATGCAACCAGAACACTTTGTAGTGCGTTTCAAAAACACATAGCAACACATGTGTGGCAACAAAAATGCACACTTTGCGTTGCATTTTGAAAATGCATGGCAATGTGCATCACACTTGTTACAATTCGTTTGCATTTCCATGTTTCCGAATGCACGGCAACTCACAAGAAAATGCATGCTTTGGTAAAGCATTTCAAATATGCGTGGCTATGTGTGGCTCTCTTTCATTACCATTTGTTTGCATCTGCGTGTTTCTGAGCGCATGGTAACCTGCAATAAAAACACCCCCCCCTTGCCATGCGTTTCAAAAATGTGCAGCAATGTGTGTCACGTCAGTGTTACCATTTACATGTTTCCAAATACACAGCAACCAGCAAATAAAACGTGCTTTGTCATGTGTTTAGAAAACAAACGGCAATGCACATTGCATTTGCGTTACCATTCGTTCACATCTGCGCATTTCCAAATGCATACCAATCCACAAGAAAACACACAGCGCTTGCGTTACCATTCATTTCCACTGTGCATTTCTGAGCTGTCTTCTGTCTTCTTTTTGCTGTCTGCCCATTTTAATGACGCATCCTCTTCTTTAACTAGGTGCCTGCTTGTGACAGAGGACCATTAATTGGTAACCGTAGTACCAACTTCCAATCAATGGTAAGTATTATTTTTTTTTTTTTTAACCTTGAAAATCATTATTTTATCTGTCTGTCATGATCCCTTAGGTGGTGGGGGTGGCGACATTTAGCCCCATCCTTCACCTTTATTCCAAATGAGTGGCAACCTGCACAGAAAACATGTGATTTGCTGTGCATTTAGAAAACCCATGGAAACATATGTCGTGCTTGGATTACTGTTCGTTCACATCTGCGCTTTTCCAAAAGCAGGGCAAGGTGCAAGAAAAAGCACTATGTGATAATGATAGTGGCGCAGGAAGTCATTTGACTTTCACGTGGTGCTGTGTGTACCAGGGCTATTTATTCATCCCAGCAGCCGCACAGCTAGCTTTCACAACTAGCTGTGTATGAAGGCGTGTACTATGTGATTTTGAATAATGCTGGGATCTGTGAGGAGGAACTTGGGATTTTTGGATTCTTCCTGTAGGTGTGACTGGGTGGGACTGAATGCCAATTAGGATGTATTCCATCCCACCCACCATCAGATCTGTGAAGGAAGTTACATCATTAGCACAGTCTCAGACTACAGAGGGGTGTGTTCTAGGCTAGAGATGGAGCAGGAAGTGGCTATGGAAAGCATTGTGTCTACATTAGTCTATACAGACTGTCACATGGTACAAAGTCACAACTAAACTCGGAATATCAGGAGATCTGCAGACAACAGAGCAACATGGTATAGAGGTATGATCTATACTGGGACTGATCATGCTATTCAGGTCTAGTGAAAAGAAAGTTGGAGATTAGCTTTAACAATATATGAATCTTGGTTTTTATTGATACAATACACTACACACACACACACACACATTAAATCATGTACACATGGGTCACTGACACATAACTTAACCACTTGACCTCTAGAAGAATTACCCCCCCATCATGACCAGGTCATTTTTTGCTTTTTGGCACTGCATTACTTTAACTGACAATTGCGCGGTCATGCAACACTGTACACAAATTAAATTTTATATAATGTTTTCCCCCACAAATAGAGCTTTCTTTTGGTGGTATTTGATTACCACTGTGATTTTTATTTTTTGCACTATAAACGAAAGCAGAGAGTATTGAAAAAAAAAAAAAAAATTCTGCTTTAAAACATATCCAATAAAAAAAATGTAAAAGAAAAATCTGATTTCTTCACACAATTAGGCTAATATGTATTCTGCTACATATTTTTGGTAAAAAAATCCCAATAAGCATATATCGATTGGTTTGCAAAAAACTTATAGCGTATACAAACCATGGTATATATACTCAAATTTTTACTTTTTAATTTTTGTTTACGGGTAATGGTGGCGATCAGCAACTTAAAGCAGGACTGTGATAGCATGGCAGGCAATCTGACACTAAATTACACTTTTGACACTTTCTGGGACATTAACACAGTTATCTGTGCTAAAAATATACACTGTTACTGTACTAATGACACTGGCTGGGAAGAGGCGATCAAAGGATTAAATGTGTGACCAACAGTGCTTGGTGCACTCACTGTGTGCTGTTGTTACTAAGGGATGTGCCAGTTTTCATTACCTGCTTTGCAAGGAAACAAAAGCTAGTACATCCTCGCTGACAGGACAGAGCTCTGTATTGTTTATATTCACATAGTTCTGTTCTGTCATCCTCTTCGCTGATCAGTGGGTACCAGTGGTCAATCATTGGCCAGCACCCGCTGATCGGCTTGTGCTGTGTCTAATCACAGCACAGCGGGCGTGCTGGTGGTACGTGCGCACTCCAGCACAGGAGAGCCACTCTGCCTCCATACTATGTGAGGTGGTCGGCAAGCGATTGAATTATATCTAAACATAAATACAAAAATATGTCATAGAAGCAAAAAACTGTGCTAAGCTAAACTCAACATCAAAAACAGCTGCAACATACTATGTGAAATAATAATAAAGCATAAGAAATGAAAAAAAAAAAAAAAAGTTGTGCTAAACACCTGACCACCTATCATGTAATAATGATAGGAGAAAGATAGTGAAAAATTGTAGTCCACAACAGTCCCAATGATCCGATCTCACTCCGTGATAAGTGATAAAAATCAAAGGTATAGTAATAACTTCCAAAGAAAAGAAGTGCTGTGTCCAAACCTCCACCCAGTGACCAACACAAGGCTTACCAGATAACATTAACCATCCACTACAGATGATCAATAAAAGCATGTAATGTGACAATCTCTTTAGATCCTCGATAATGGTGAACCGTCATGGGCAGAATCGCTGCACACCCTGATGACTGGATACTCCGCAATGCATGTGTTAGAGAAAAACAGAGAGGCCCCCACATAGTGTAACTCTGAATAAATGTAATTTATTGAATAAAAAGTAATGCTGCGTTCCAATTTTTTTGAATATTAGGCAGATAGACAAAAAATGATTTAACAATAACATCATAAAAAAACCCTTTTTAACCCTTTCAAGTTTCTAAGTGATTAAAACCTTTGTGACCACAACAACGTTTTTTTCTATGAACAGGTTTATTCAACGAAAACATTCTTATTTAAAGTGGGGGTTCACCCACACCGCCAAAAAAAAAAAATATTAAAAGCCAGCAGCTACAAATACTGCAGCTGCTGACTTTTAATACATGGCCACTTACCTGTCCCAGGGTCCAGCGATGTCGGCAGGGGACGCCGAGAACCCGCTCGGTTCTCGGCAGCTCCCGCGCCATCCTAGGTGAGGGAATCAGGAAGTGAAGCATTGCGGCTTCACTTCCCGGTTCCCTACTGCGCATGTGCGAGTCGCGCTGCACGTCCCAAGTGGTCCCCGCTCTCTCCTGGGAGCTGTGTGTTCCCAGGAGACAGCGCGGTGGGGACGGGAAGAGGCGTAGACTCCCATGGGAGTCTATGCCGGAAGTGGGTGCAAATACATGTCTTAGACAGGTATCTGCACCCCCCTCCCCCCTGAAAGGTGCCAAATGTGACACCGGAGGGGGGGGGGGTTCCGAAAAGCGGAAGTTCCATTTTTGTGTGGAACTCCGCTTTAAGGTTTTCAAAGTACAAATGAAATTTGACAATCAGAAATTAAAAAACATAACAAAAGCAGGCAATGAGCCACATCAGCCCATAGAAAAAAAACCTTTTTAACTGCTTTGCACACTAAGATGATTTTCACACCATTTTTTTAGCACATATGAGGTCTTTATATAGTAATTTAAAAAAAATACACTAAACATATATTTTTTAAATAAGCCTATACATGGGCAAGAATAAAAAAAAGTAGTTTTGGCCTAGATAGCAAGAATAACTTTCCACAAATTTGTGTCAGTTTTGAATTGTAAGTCTGTTAACTTACTGCACATTTTCATGGGCAAGTTCTAGTTGACAGTTTTTCAATTTGTAGCAAATCTGCATGGCAAGTCTCTAGCAAGTGCAAAGTTGCAGATTTTACAGCAAGAGCTCTGAAAGTCTACAGCAAGGGTAGGCAACCTGGGGCCCTCCAGCTGTTGCAGAACTACAAGTCCCATCATGCCTCTGGGAGTAATTGTAACTGCCAGCCTTGCAATGCCTCATGGGAAATGTAGTTCCACAACAGCTGGAGGGCCCCAGGTTGCCTACCCCTGGTCTACAGCATAAAAATTCAGCCACAGCGACCCCTGTGGTGGAATGGCTATTGCACAACATAACTGAACCAGAACTTGCAGCAGACTTGCAGAATGTTTGCAAAGAAAGTTGATCTGAAGTCATGCAAAGCGGACTTGCTGCAAAATTGTGAAGCCTGACCAGTGTAGCAATAGCTTAGCAAGTAACTTCAAACTTGTAGCACAATTGCTTTCTATCTGGGAGTTTAATGCATAACATATTTAATATAGTAAATACTATTCTAATCATTTTCCCGAAATAATTTCCTCCAAGGCTTTGACAATGTTTAGGTACAGCCGGACCATTGCAAATGGATTTAATAAAAAAGATGAGGCTGTGTCATATTAAAAAATAACAAATATTTCTAGGCTAAAAAAAAAAAATATTCTCAAAATTGTAAAGAGGTGAAACGTTAAAACCAACATAGGTCATCAACTCACAATTAAACTAAATTGAGAGCCCTAAAATTATTCTTTTACCTTTGCTGTGTGATGGGATGTGCAATGCACAATTTGAGTTTAACTGCTCCCTGTCTTGCCATTGCATATAAATGGCCGGACAGGAGTTTGCCAGATGTGGGTAGACCTACCCATATGCCCTCCAGCTTGCACACCACAGCATGATCTGTGATCGCTATGTCCCTCAGACACAGCAGGTCACAGATTGGGGTACAGGGCCAATGAAATTGACTATTCACAGTGATCACATAATCATAAAGGCTGTGTAATGCAGCTTTTAACTATTTCCTCCAACAGCCATTAGACTGCAGTAAGCACTCAAACTTGAAAATAGGACCTTCTAGACATGTGCAGAATGGAAAAATGTGTTTCTTTTCATTTCGGATAGATACGTTATGTAACTAATTTTGTTTCGGAGAGATACGTTATGTTACTAATTTTGTTTTGTCGATTTGTTTTGGAATACGTTTAGTTTTGTTTACTTTTTGTTAAATTTTGTTTTGTTTATTCATCTTATTAATTTTCTAATTCCAAATTTTCGGAAGGATTCAAAATCGGATTGGTCAAAAAATGATCAACTGATTCAAATTCTGTGGGAAGAATAGCTGGGCTTCCCCACTGACAGTGTGCTCCCCCCCATGTGAATGAGCGTGGGGTACATAGTAACCCTACCCATTCACCAAAAAAGTGTACAAAACGAATAAAGACAGTGAACGAGTTTTTGACAATTCCTTTATTAAAAAATAAAAAACAATGTCCCCTGATGTAGATCCATCATCAATCATGACTCCCGCCGCGCCAGAAAAAAAGCTCTGCCTGTGACAAAGTCTGACAGCCTAAAGCCTCCTCCACTGGGTGACAGATGATGCCACCTGGTAGCCCCACTACCTTGTGATGTCACCAACTGGTGCATGCTGGGTCAGTGACATCACAAGGGGAGGGGGTCACCAGGTGGCCCGCCCCTTACCTATTTAAGAACGGTCACCCGGTGAAAGAGGCATTCGGTGGTCAGATGTTAACAAGTGCAGAGTGGGGGGTTTTTTGGGGAGGGGGACCGGCAGTGCAGCGGGTGTCGTTATTGACAATGGATCTACATCGGGGGTACATTGTTTTTTTTATATTTTTCCATTTTTTTATTAAAGGACTTGTCAAAAACTTGTCTAGTGTTTAATTTTTACTTTAAGTGAAACAATAAAAATGAAAAATTCCTTTAAATTTAGTGCCTGGAGGTCTGCCTGCAAAATGGCACATCCGTACCATGTATAGAACCTGCTGCAGCAAAATTGTAATTTCTAAAGAAAAAAAAAGAGTCAAATCACATTTAAATTGACTCACAGTTGCAATGACTAACCGGCAATATAAAAAAAAGAAAGAAATGTGTGGGGTCCATACCAGGTCCCATACCAGGCCCATCAATACCAGGCCCTTCGGGTCTGGTATGGATTTTAAGGGGAACCCCATGCCAAAAAAACAAAAAAAAAAACGATGTGGGGTCCCCTCCAAAACATGCCAGAACCTTCTTAGGTTTGGTATGGATTTTAAGGGGAACCCCACGACAATTTTTTTTTAACTACCCCCCACCCCAAAGCTGCTTATCCCCATGTTGATGGAAACAAGGGCCTCTTCCCGACAACCCTGGTTGGTGGTTGTGGGGGTCTGCAGGCAGGGGGCTTATTGGAATCAGGAAGCCCCCTTAAACAAGGGGGCTCAAAGATCCCGCCCTCCCATGTGAATGAGTATATTGTACCCCTACTCATTCACCAAAAAACTGTCAAAAACAAATAGAAACGCTGCACACGTTTTTGACAAGTTCTATATTAAAAAAATAAAAACATTTTTTTTTAAAATGTCCCTGTAACGGAACGTCCCACACTCCACTTGAGTGCTTCCGTCAGTATACCACTTCCTCCCAGTCAGTCTGGACTCAGATATCAGATATTCCAAACGCTTCCAAGCACAAAACAAGGCGACACTTGTTTCACTGCTAACATGGACTATTTTTATTTAGAATCAAAATTACAAGACTTTATATGCCGTTGGAACCTCCTCTAACAATACAACTGTAACCTAATTAACATGAGCTAGTTTACTAAATCATTTACCCAGACTAGGTGACTATTCAATACACATTAAGATAAACATCAACATAGGGTTAATTAGAACAAACAAGAATGTGTGGAATACCCTTAGAACCTGTGATGAGCCAGACTAGACTCATTTACATTAAGCATGTTATAGCAGACATCAGACAGGTGAGTGGAGTTGATATTAGCATCTCCTCACAGTATGTGTCCCAACAGTATGACTCAGTCACTATTGCTAATATGGCAAATACAGGGTCCCCAGAGTCTGTGTGTCCTGGGGACAACAACACCTCAAGGGTACCCCAAATGCCAGGGCCCATAATCAGTGGGCAAGAGGCTTGCGTTCAGTCCCCTCCAAAAGCCTCTGTGCCGGGTGAGTCTGTCACATTTCTCCCCATCAAAGGTTGACTAACAAGGTCCCAGACCTCCACCTGGTCTGGACATGCGTTAGTCAGGCAGAGTGAACTTCCCGCATGTTCTCCTTTCTTGGCTGCAAGGAATAGTTGACCTCAGTAGGTGTGGGGCAGAGGTCATTGACTCCCTGTCCGGCTGTCAGTGCTTCAGCTGGATGGTGTTTACCATTCCATGTCTTGGCATGTTGCTGGGCAGAGGGGCCCACTGTCCCAGTTCCCTGAAGCTGAGAAGAAACTGTAGGTGCTAGGCAGAGGCCAGCCGCGCTCTGCCCTGTTGCCAGCGATTCAGCTGGAAGTAGCAGCTCCACTACATCAGCTTGTCGTCGGAGAGAGGGGCCGACTGACCCGGCTCCCTGGATCTCCACAGTTGTTGCCGGTGCTGGGCAGAGGTTGGTAGCACTCTGCCCTGTTGCCAGCACTTCTGCTGGGGACTTCACACCCTCTGCTCCGGCTAACCTTGGGGCAGGAGGCTGGATTCCTCCACTCCCGGACTATGTAGCTACCATTGGGGAGGTGAGTCGGCTGCTTCCTGTTCCATTCCCTCCTCTGGCTGCTGGGACAACATGTCTGTGGTACTATCTCCCAGGTGCACAGATCTTTGCTGGGGAGGAAAGATCGCTTCCTCCACCCTGGACAACTGTTGGGGAGGGACGAAGAACACCTCCTCTCCCTTCTCCCCCTGTAACTGCTGCTGGGAAGTGATTGCCACCTTCTCACCCTGAGCCTCCGAAACTGCCACAGGTATGGGGCAGAGGTCTTGGACCCTCTGTCTGGTGACCAGCACTTCAGCTGAGGAAGTTCCTTGTAATGCCACAGATACTGCTGTTGGTGCTCGGCAGAGCACAGTGAAGTTTGGCCCTAATACAAGCTCTTCTGCTGGAGGCTCATCAGGTTGTTCTTCCTCAGCAGAAAAGTCTATTAAATCCCCTGTCTCTATAACTGGTGTCTGGGGATAGAGGTTCACCATCTCCTGTCCATGGAACTCAGAAGATGCTATCGGTGCTGAGCAGAGCACAGTGAAGTTTGGCCCTAATACCAGCTCTTCTGCTGGGTGCTCACCCGATTGTTCTTCCTCAGCAGAAAAGTCTATCAAATCCCCTGTCTCTGCAACTGGTGTCTGGGGATAGAGGTTCACCATCTCCTGTCCATGGAACCCAGAAGATGCTATCAGTGCTGGGCAGAGGTTAGCAGAGCTCTACCCTGTTGTCAGCACTTCAGCTTTGGGGATGACAATCTCCAGATTTTCCACTGCCGATTCTCTGGCATGCTGCTGGACAGGCACATTCCTCCATCCAAGATCATCCCATGCAGAAACAGGATCATCAAGGTCAGTCAGCACTTGCTGCATCCGCCACAAGACCTCCGCCTCCCTAGCTGTGGGGGCAGGTTGACAAACTATTACTCTGCCACATTGCCGACTCTTCAGCCAGGATTTCAGGGTTGTCACCTGGTATTTCCTGATAGTCCCAGGCAAAGGGAGCCCAGCCCTCATGCTGAGCAGAGTCTAGCAGCCATCTGTAGGTGATCTCCAGCTCCCATTCCTGAATGGCCAGAAACTCTATATCTTCCAGAGCCCAGTGCACTTCTGAAACGTTCAGTAGCTGTTCTCTTTAATCCATTATTTTGTCCAACCGCCACTCCAAATCACTCCCAAAGTTAGGGTCCCCTGTCAGCTTCACATACAACAGTCCCAGGCCGCCGTAGCCAAAGCCTTCCATTGGGCTGTCATCCGCTATCCAAGGGCATACTTGGGATACATGTAGCTCTCATCCAGCCGCATCTCTGTCCAGACCAGCAGCCTTAATTCCGCTGTCTGCTCCTTGTTCGGTTTTTCTCCCAAAAACAGAACCTGCAATCCATACTGCGACCAGTACCTTTCCTGGATGGAGGGGAGAACTTTTCCCTGGTGTCGCTGCTCATGGGCTAGCGCTTTCTTCCAGAGTTCACATTGGATAGAAACAAACCATCCCAGCAGGACCTGTTCTGATACCGGTCCTCTGTTCTGTTTCTGCATCTCTCGCAACCTCCTTCTGAATTCCTCTTCCATGGCGGCTGATATCTGTATCTCTCCTCTCCTGCTATCCGGACCTTGGATCCAGGTGGGAGCTTGGATGTCCCAGACTGCAGGAAGCATCCCGCTGCTTGCCACCAATGTAACGGAACGTCCCACACTCCACTTGAGTGCTTCCGTCAGTATACCACTTCCTCCCAATCTGGACTCAGATATCAGATATTCCAAACGCTTCCAAGCACAAAACAAGGCGACACTTGTTTCACTGCTAACATGGACTATTTTTATTTAGAATCAAAATTACAAGACTTTATATGCCGTTGGAACCTCCTCTAAAAATACAACTGTAACCTAATTAATATGAGCTAGTTTACTAAATCATTTACCCAGACTAGGTGACTATTCAATACACATTACCATAAACATCAACACAGGGTTAATTAGAACAAACAAGAATGTGTGGAATACCCTTAGAACCTGTGGTGAGCCAGACTAGACTCATTTACATTAAGCATGTTATAGCAGACATCAGACAGGTGAGTGGAGTTGATATTAGCATCTCCTCACAGTATGTGTCCCAACAGTATGACTCAGTCACTATTGCTAATATGGCAAATACAGGGTCCCCAGAGTCTGTGTGTCCTGGGGGACAAGGACCCAAAGCCAAAGTAACAACACCTCAAGGGTACACCAAATGCCAGGGCCCATAATCGGTGGGCAAGAGGCTTGCGTTCAGTCCTCTCCAAAAGCCTCTATGCCGGGTGAGTCTGTCATAGTCCCCCAATGTAGATCCATTGTCAATCACGATGCCCAACGCACAGCCGGACCTGTAAAAAAAACAAAAAACAACAAAAAAAAAATAAAAACAATCCACACTCATTGCATGCACCAGTTGGTGAGGTCACAGGGGGTGGGGTCACCAGCTGGCCCTGCCCGTTACTTATTTAAGAACTGTCACCCAGCTGAGGAGGCATTCAGCAGTTAGCCTTTGTCACGGGAGGAGCTTTTTTTTCTTCGGGTCCGGCTGTGTCGTGATTGATGGTGGATCTACATCGGGGGGGACATTGTTTTTTATTTTTTAATAAAGGAATTATCAAAAACTCATGCACTGTCTTTATTCGTTTTGTAAATTTTTTTGGTGAATGGGTAGGGGTACTATGTCATTCACAATGGGGGGGCTGGATCCGAGGGCCCCCTTGTTAAAGAGGGCTTTCAGATTCCAATAAGCCCCCTGCCCCCAGACCACCACAACCACCACCCAGGGTTGAAGGGAAGAGGCCCTTGTCCCCATCAAAGCATCCCCCATGTTGAGGGCATGTGTCCTGGTATGGTTCAGGGGGGGCGCTCACTCGCCCCTCCCCTTTCCTGACCTGCCAGGCTGCATGCTCATATAAGGGTCTGGCATTGATTTTGGGGGGACCCCACGCAGTTTTTTTTTTTGGCATGGGGTTCCCCTTAAAATTCATACCAGTCTGGAAGAATTCTAATCTGTTGATCATTTTTCGACCAAACCGAATTCAAATTGTTCCAAAAATTTGGAATTCGTTTGAAAATTAACAAACGAAACAAGCTTTAACGAATTTCAACAAAATTAGTTTCTATTCCATCCGGAGATTCGGATACATTCTATTCTTTACACAGAATTCAAATCTGTTCATCATTTTTCGACCGACCCAAATTCGAATCATTTCTAAAATTTGGAATTTGTTAGAAAATGAATAAATAAAACAAACAATAACAAATTTCCACAAAATTCATTACCATTTTATCTGGAAATGAAGATACATCCGAATCTCTGAAAAACCAAAAATGTGTCCAAATTTGTATTCTTACTGAAACAAATTGCACATGTCTAGGACTTACTAGCTACACAGTGTAAAAAAAAATCTATCACAGCCCACAGAGCAGCACAGTGTCCCTATGGTGACATTGTACTGCTGTGTCTATTGTTCAGAGACACTGACTACTGAACTGATAACATGTTGTGCCAGTGCAGCAGCCATTGCCTCTGATCAATAGCCACAACAATATGTTTTCACGATAATAACATTGCACTGCTCTGACCTTTTTTTGCACACTGAATGCTTTCAATAGTGTTAATCACTGTATGAAAGACACTTCTTTTCTCACAGCTGATTACTATTAGAGGTAAACAAAGCAGAGGCTGCAACAGGCTTCAACAGTTTTGGCGCAGTTTGTTTACAAGTGTAATTGCTGTGTTGGTCACAGCAATCACATGGTTGCTGTGACCAACACAGCAACCATGTGATCTTCTGTGTCTGAAGAGGGCAAGCCCAAGCAGCGGGAGCAGGAGACCATAAACACACACACAAACACACACTCCCTCTCTCTCTGTATATACAGTATACTGTGTACTTTTATACTGCTGTGGCTTGATCATGCAAAATGGCTGGGCTGGCTGACACTGCAGTTAGCCATTGTCTCTGATTTATACAAGTAGAAGGCGCAAAAACTAAAACAATTATTATCCCTAAAATACTATATCGATGTACTTGGTATAGTAATATATGCATGCAATAAAAGACCTCAGGTCCACAATCTATATGATTGTATTAAAGAAGGTCCATGATTCAAATGGGATAATGATAAAAGAAGGAGGGGGAGGAAACGGGGGGGGGGGGGAGATTATCCGCCTCTGGGTGCAGATTTTTTTACGTGTTTAATAAACAATGAGTAATGAAATGGCAAATCACATTTTAAGAGTTAAAAACAGGCATTAATGTAGTCCCAACAATAGGGGGATCACCAGTGTGGTCAGTCCCTCATTCTTCCAATGGAGGTGCGCTGTGTCATCTTCTCATACACCGCTAGATGTTTCTCTGCTGGCCGCGGTGGAGTGTGTATCAGCACAAGGCTTGAAGCGTAAGCTGGTATCCCGGCAAAAGGGGATGACGTCACTGGGGTGCGACGCCTTTCCATGAGCGTACAGGCCATGAATGACGTGACTGAGGAGTGTGGCCGTCACATCATTCACGGCCTGTACGCTCAGGAAACGCATCACACCCCAGTGACATCATCCCCTTTTGCCTGGATACCAGCTTGCGCTTCAAGCCTTGTGCTGATACACTCTCCACCACGGCCGACAGAGAACCATCTAGCGGTGTATGAGAAGATGGCACAGCGCACCTCCACTGGAAGAATGAGGGACTGACCACACTGATGATCCCCTGTTGTTGGGACTACATTAATGCCTGTTTTTAACTCTTAAAATGTGAGTTGCCATTTGATTACTCATTGTTTATTAAGCCTGTAAAAAAAAATCTGCACCCAGAGGCGCCTTTTCTCTCTTTCCATTGTCTCTGATCACTACCATTGCAGTGCAATGTCACCAGACCATTGCAGTCAGTCATTCATTCACAGTCCATGCATTCATGCACTCCATTCACAAAGTGGTATCTTACCGCATCCGAGTATGCGTTAAGATACCACACAGCATTTTTCAAAACATTTTTTGGCATTCACTAAAAACGCTACCAAAATACTGCATGCGTTATTTTATGAAGTCATGCGGTATTTTAGTAGTGAAAGCCTGCGGCAATTCGCCACCGGTGGTAGCCGGAGTCCTTAACAGACAATGAAAATAGCTATTTGTTAAAGAGCGGCCGGCTGCCACGTCGTTAACAACTGATAAGTCATCAGCTGTCAGTGGGGTTCCTCGTTGACAGCTGATCGAAGAAATAAGAAAAGACATGGCATTGGGGAACCCTCCTATTCAGGTCTGGTATGCATTTTGAGAGGAACCCCCACACCAAAATTAAAAAAAAAAAATGGTGTAGGGTTCCCCCCCAAAATCCATACCAGACCCTTAGGGGGAGAGCGAGCGCCCCCCCAAATCATACCAGGTCACATGCTCTCAACATGGGGGGTGCTTTGGGGCAGGGGGCTCTGCCCCCCCAAAGCGCCTTGTCCCTATGTTGATGGGGACAAGGGCCTCTTCCCCACAACACAGTAAAAAAAAAAAAGAAAAAAAAACACAGGAGGCAGCTTTAAGTGCCTAATTAAAAAATAAAAAATAACAAAAGTCCCCCGCTGTAGATCCATCATCAATCAAGGTGCCCGTCGCCATCACTGACCCAAAAAAAAGTACTCCCTGCAAAGGCTCCTGCCACCTGACAGCTCCAATGCCTCCTGCCGCTTAATAAACTAAGGGGTAGGGCTACCTGGCGATGTCACAATTGACACCACCCCCTTGTAATGTCACCAACCGGGGGCATGCTGGGTCGGTGACATCACAAGGCGGTGAGACCACATGGATCTACACTAGGGGATTTTTTATTTATTTATTTATTTTTAATATAGGACTCGTCAAAAACTGCTTCCTGTGTTTTTTTACTCATTCACTTGTGGGGGCTGGGATCAGGGGGCCCCCTTGTTAAAGGAGGTTTCCAGCTTCTGATGAGCCCCTCTGTCCGCAGGCCTCTCTCTATCTCTTATCTCCCTCCCCTCTCAAGGTTTTACTTTTGCAATTGTTAAGTTATTAAACACTAGCGAATAGAGATAATATCATATTTCTATTTGTTTTAATAACATCTCACATCACCCCTTATTTTTCTATGTATAAAATAAAATGTAATAATACATTTTGTCAGAACGGACACTTTAAACACAGTGATTGCATTCTGTAATATGAGTGAGAACTAATGCGCAAAACCACACTAATGCCCCGTATACACGGTCGGATTTTCCGACGGAAAATGTGTGATAGGACCTTGTTGTACGAAATTCAGACCCTGTGTAGGCTCGATCACACATTTTTCATCGGATTTTCCGACACACAAAGTTTGAGAGCTTGCTATAAAATTTTCCGACAACAAAATCCGTTGTCGGAAATTCCGATCGTGTGTGCACAAATCCGACGGACAAAGTGGCACGCATGCTCAGAATAAATAAAGAGATGAAAGCTATTGGCCACTGCCCCGTTTATAATCCCGACGTACGTGTTTTACGTCACCGCGTTCAGAACGATCGGAATGTCCGACAACTTTTTGTGACCGTGTGTATGCAAGATAAGTTTGAGCCAACATCCGTCGCAAAAAATCCTAGGATTTTGTTGTCGGAATGTCCGAACAAAGTCCGACCGTGTGTACGGGGCATAATAGTTGTAACAGATAAGGAGCTGCCAACATAAATCAGTGTACTCACACAACCCTGACAGAGAATAAATCAAATAAAAATATGTATGTGGCGCTATCCTATCCTAGTGTACCAACTCCAAATCTGTGATCTATGATGATCACAAAGTGCTAAAAAATGAATCCTAATTATAAAAGTGCAATGTGCATATACAATTAGGGTGAATAATCAAGTGCACTAAGATAATGCCCCGTGATCACAACATGAAGTCTATCACAATATATGGACTATGACTGATCAACACGAATGCAAATAATAATCATACATCAAAATATCATGTATTGCGATACCTATATATTCAAATTCTTATAAATACACATAAAAAACGAATGAAGTGTCAAGTGCGCAGTTGATTAAATAGTGCAAAAAATGCAGCTCCTACTACAACTGCTGTGACATAGACATAAAAGTGACAAAGTGTGCAAAATGACCGCAAGGTGCATACATGTGACTGGTTTAATCAAAACAGAGAGGTTGTGTAGTGATGGAGCTGCAGTGTGAGAGTGCTTACATACTGGGATGTGTGTGTACAGGAAAAGACAATGTATAGCTAACAGTCAGACCCCAGGGCTGGTGGGACACTTGGATTATCATTAAGGAGGTGAACTGGATCTATCCCATGCATGAGACAAAACTGTACGTGAATACCAAGAACTGAAGTTTGTCACGTGGTGTGACGCAACGCGTCAGGGTAGAAGGAGCCAGGTGCCGTCGCTTCCGGGTGCGGCCGAACCCCCAAGTTTTCCATTTTTTACTGTTTGCTGCTTTTTTCATATGTAAGTTGCTACGTTTGTTTACTAAATTTTATTCGAAATACTACACTATGGAGGTTATTTCTTCTTCTCTACCTTCATCTTGGGATTACCATTGTGAGAGTTGCAGTTAACCATATCCATGGACATCTTCCTGGGAGCTGTGACTATTCTTGAAGACCCATCCTCTGCACATAGCATCATCCACCTGTGTATTTTCGTTTGACTCGGCCCATTGGGGGCTGCTACTTCAGGTGAGAGCCTGGGGGAAACAACCGTCACGCACTGGAACAGAATCGGATGCATTTATCACAAGACACTTGCCACCACTGTATCTGCACTTTTTTAATAGAAGATCCCCCCTTGCGGAAATTGCTGTCACATTAGGAGTCGCACTGTATTGGAATTTTTTTACTTTCTGAACTTTTTTGTGCTATTGTCACTTTGTAATGTTTTTTATTGCTTAACGGTTTTATGCGAGACCTCAAGTTGCATTATCAGTCGCATGTATGCACCTTGCGGTCATTTTGCACACTTTGTCACTTTTATGTCTATGTCACAGCAGTTGTACTAGGAGCTGCATTTTTTGCATCATTTAATCAACTGCGCACTTGACACTTTGTTCATTTTTTATGTGTATTTATAATAATTTGAATATATAGGTATCGCAATACATGATATTTTGATGTATGATTATTATTTGGATTCATGTTGATCAGTCATAGTCCATATATTGTGATAGACTTCCTGTTGTGATCACGGGGCATTATCTTAGTGCACTTGATTATTCGCCCTAATTGTATATGCACATTGCACTTTTATGATTAGGATTCATTTTTTAGCACTTTGTGATCATCATAGATCACAGATTTGGAGTTGGTACACTAGGATAGGATAGCGCCACATACATATTTTTATTTGATGCATTCTGTAATGCTCCTGCAATTAACTTTTATTTATAGGGTCTCAACCAGAAATTTCTACGAAAATGGTTATTGAAAGTATGTGTATGTATGGTAAGCACTTCTTGTGACAATAGTGAGAAGCAGATAATACAAGCAGATTGAGTTCAGATCTGCTTGTATACCCAGAACCTGTGTCAGGTTTTTGATAGCATAAATCTAGATGTGCTTAAAGTTGAGTAATTTGGAGTTCTTTTGGAGCATTTTGGGTGTTTTTCAATGTAACTGATCTTCTGCACTGACTCTTGTTATCACCACTCAAAGTGGTTTTCAATAAAATCTTCTAGCCCCAACAGTCTACAGTCCCTTCTTGGAGATCAGAGTAATTGTTAGAATGTGCTGCAGCTGTAAACAGCAGATTGTAAAAGGAAAAAAATATATATAAAAAAAATAACAAACATATTATACATACCTGCTCTGTACAGCCCTGATCCTCCTCTGCTCGGGTCCTCCGCCGGCGATCTGGGCCCCTCCCCCTTGCAGAGTGCCCCCATGGGGGAGCACTCCTGCGTGCTCGCTTCTGAGCTGGCTCTCTGCATCCATAGGATAAAGAAAGCGTGGCTCAGCCCCGCCCCCCACTCCCACCTTGCTGGCTGTGATTGACAACAGCGGGAGCCAATGGCTCCTGCATCTCAGTCAATCACTAGGGAGAGACCCGGGAGAGACGCGGGAGAGTCTCAGCATCGCTGAATTGAGATTGGGCTTAGGTGAGTGTTAGGGGGGGCTGAGGGGCGTGCTGCACACTGAAGGTTTTTTACCTTCATGCATAGAATGTATAAAGGTAAAAAACGTTCAGCCTTTACAACCACTTTAACAACCTCCCAGTACACAGTAGATGCCAGGAAGACAATAACTTTAAAGGTGGTGGGTCTGGAAGGGGTTAAAAAAGTATTTCCATATACTAGTGAGAGTATACAGAAAGAAATACTCTAGCAGCTGTCACTGTCAGTGACAGCTATTTATAATGAAAGCCATGTGACCATGACGTCATTGCTGACATGGTGATAGCATTATCAGGAAGTACTATAAATAGTTCTGGTCTTTCTTCCCAGGCAGCTGTCAGTGACAGCATGAGCATCGAACAAGCAGCAATTTGTCATGTGCACTGCTCATTGCATGATGACAGGTAAATAAATAACCCCTTTTTACAGGACATAATGCAAGGTAACTTTATTGTTTATAAAAGAATAGTGTATATTTTTGCTCAAGTTTACACTAATAGCTAGTACATAGATATACAGTAATTGCATTGCCATGCTGAAGAATATGATTGTAAAATCAATTTTCCACAGCTCTTACAAATACACCAAATATCATTATTTATTGGTATGTGCTGTAATAGGTGTAATGGAATATTTATATAAAAAATTGCATTATGGTATCTTAAAGTGATGTTGACACCAACCTAAACTATTTGCAGGTAAAATGACAGAAAAATCACGTCTTTTAAATACTTACTTGTAGCAGTTTTCCTTTTAATAAATTGATTTTTACTTACTTCCAATGTGCCAATGAAAAAATATACAGTATCTGACTACTTCAAGTAAATTCCCTAGCATACCACCTTTTGTGCACGCCATAGCCCTTTCCTCCTTTAGGAGTGTTTGAATACTCTCTTTTCCATTGACCCAAAATTTCAGCCTCTCCCTTCACCTCCCTAAAAAACCCTTTGGAGGAGATTTACTAAAAATGGTTCACACAAAACCTGGTGTAGCTGTGCAGAGGTGGCTCTTTAATTAGGCAAATTAGATGGTTGCCTAAGGCCTTACGCTCACAGGGGCCTTTTGGCTGCCTAATTTGCCTAACGCGCTGCCCCCTGAGCCCCTTGTCATGAGTTTGTTGGCAGCGGGAGCGTGGCAGCAAACATCAGCGTCCTCAGGATGTGGGCAGCCCCGCAGAAGGGGGCCACAGGGAAGGTGCACAGTGAGGGCAGCTAGGCCAGTGAGAGCCCGGCATGGGGAAGAGCTTCACCACCTCCCTGACCCCCTAAGAGGTGAGCAGCAGCGGGGCAGCATCCCCAGCACCTGCCAGAACCTGGACTCCTCCAACCCTCTCTCCAACATCAACAGTGAGGCCTGGAGTACAGGCTGACTGGGGGCCCAGAGGACAAGGATGGGAGGGATGCACAGACTGCCAGCAAGCCACTGGAAGGAGCAGAGCACCCCTCAAGGAGACTGGGCCCTGCCTGCTGCTGGCCTTCAGGTACTGAGCATTATACACAGACCTACCCGCAGACAGAGACTGGGACAGGGGACAGAGGAGGGACTGCAGATAGAGACCCCTAGCTTTGTCCCGCTCTCATTTCCCCCTTATGCCCTCACTCTCCTTCACCCCCTCTCTCTCTCTCTCCTTCACCCCCTCTCTCTCTCTCTTTCACCCCCTCTCTCTCTCTCTTTCACCCCCTCTCTCTATCTCACCCATCTCTCACCCCGCTGTCTCTTAGCCCCCTCTCTCTTGCTCTCTCATCCACTTTCCTTCTCTCTTTCACCCCCTTTCCCTCTCTCTACCACTCCCTTTCTCTCAGCCCCCTCTCACCGCCTTTCCCTCTCTCTCTCACCCCCTCTCTGTCTCACCCACCCTCTCTCTCTCCCAGCCCCCCTCTCTCTCTCACCCCCTGCCTCTCTCAGCCCCCCCTCTCTCTCATCCCCCTCTCTCACCCCCCTGTCTCTCTGCTCCCCTCTCTCTTACCTCCCCTTGCTCTCTGCCCCTCTCTCACCCCATCTCTCTCTCTCACCCCAGTCTCTCTATCACCCCCTTCCCCTCTCTCTCTCTCTCACCCCTTCCCCCTCTCTCAGCCCCCTCTCACCCCCTTTTCCTCTTTCTCATCCCCCTTTCTCAGCACCCTCTCTCTCTCTCACACCCTCTCTCTTACCCCCTTTCCATTTCTGTCTCTCTCTCTCCCCTCTAACCCCCCCTCTCTCTCACCCCTCCCTCTCTCACCCCCTGTCTCTCCCCCCCTCTCTCTCTCTAACCCACCCCTTTGTCTCTCTCTCCCCCTTCTCTTTTTCCTGTGAACTGGACTGCTTAACTCCTGGAGGTGGTAAAGAGGCTGTTTCATTAACAATGGCATTAGTAAAGTGCAGCAAGAAAGAGATAATGTTCTGTCACTGGTGCATTAGTGACCAGTGACAGTTATTTAACCCCTTTGTGCTGCATTAGTGGCACCAGTATCAATGTTAATTAACCCCTTTATAAAGGGTTAAAAAACACTGCCAGTGGCCACTATTGCAGCACAAAAAGTGTATTTAACTTTGCCAATACCCACCAATGGTGAGGGATTAAAGTAGAATTTCCAGTTTAAACCTAACTAGCCTTACAAATTCTCCCACCCCCCTCCTAATGCCTATGCTGGCTAACCTGTGTACAAAAGATGTATACACCTATTTTCAGACTGCTCCAGTCTGGTCACTTTATCCCCTGTGTGAGCCAGCAGTGGCTACAGCGGACAGGAGGGAGCACCAACAACAGTCAGAACATGGGAATCTATGGGTGATGTCACTGCATCAGGCTTTACCACCCATTGTTAAGCGCTCTCTCCTCTCCCCGCAGCTACTGTTGACACAGGGGATCATTTGACCAAACCAGAGTGAGCTGAGAATAGGTAAGTCCACAAGTTAGGGGGCACAATTTACTTGCCTTGCCCTAGGCACTTACAACCCACGCTACACCCCTGCACATTACCCCAGTTTTGAGGGACAAGGGACCTTAACCAGTTCCCGATGCACGTGGCCGGAGGGAGGGGCACACAACCACCCCGCCAGACGCGATGATCGGTTTTGATCAGAAACTGATCCATCCCCAGGCCCAGGTCGATGAAATCTGGCCTGGTGATCGCTCCTGGCGAATGAGATCCTTCCACTGTCGTGTAAGTGTAAACACTTTCATTCCAGACCGAGAGGAGAGAGCATCAAGCAGTGAGTTGCACCAACACTACACAGACACCAGGTCACATAGGCACACAGTTCACCCCCTGATCACCCCCCGATCACCCCCCAGTTAACCCCTTCACCACTTGTCACTGTGTCACTCAGTACAGCAATCAGATTTTTTTTTTATCGCTGTACTGGTGTCATTAGTGACAAAAATCAAAAAAATATATATATAAAATAAAAAAATCCAAAAATAGTTGTGGTTGTATTTTTCTCCTCCCTCTCTATTGTTCTCTCTCTTATTATTATTATTATTATTATTATTATTATTATTATTATACAGAATTTATATAGTGCCAACAGTTTACGCAGCGCTCTTATGTTCATTCTCTACTGTCCGCTCTACTGTTCGCTCACTATTGTTCTATATCTATCGTTTTCTCTCTGTTTTATTTTTACTGTTTTATTGTATTTGCTTAGCAGGTATGGTATGTTATACTGTAATGTTTGTTTTATTGTTAACCATCATTTGCTTAGTAGGTACGCCATTCAGCTGCAGCACAGGTTTATTTATCTTGACAGCAACAGCGTTTGCTCCCACCATAAATAAAGCCGTGACTCTAGCACTGTCGGAGGTGATTTCACCACCACAGTTAAAAAAAAGCACATATATGCCAAAGCATAGGGGCAGGGCAGATTGCCCCCATGTTTCGGAATATATTTTTTTAGGCACAGATTGCAATGTTTTATTTTTACTATGTTTTATAGTATTTGCTTTGCAGTAATGGTAAGTCTTACTGTTATACTGTAATGTGACTTGACTCCAGCGCTGTCGGAGGTGACTTCACCACCGCAGTTAAAAAAAAATGGTGCATCTATGCTCATCATTAGAAGTGGGTGGATGAAGGGCGGTATTCTAATGGCGGGCATACCCACCGATCAATCTCTTTTTTCGTTCAGCCCACAGACTGCATGAAAAAAAGAACATTACAATGTATGCCCAACAAGGACCAGCAATGTACTGGTATGTTGCTAGACTTTGAGTGGTTATACCAGAATGATGCCTGCAGGTTTAGGTATCATCTTGGTATCATTCTTTTCAGCCAGCGGTCGACTTTCATATAAAAACAATCCTAGCAGTTAATTACTCTCTAGACTGCTTTTATAAGCAGTGGGAGGGAACATTTCCCCCCCCTCTTTCGTGGTTTTCTCTGACTCTCCTCTCCCAACAGGGAACCCGAGAATGCAGCCGGTGGTTTAGTCACCTGACTATAGAGCTGATCAGAGACCAGAATGGCTCCAATCATCTCTATGGCCTAAGAAACCGGAAGCTACGGGCATTTCATGACTTCGCCGGATATAAACAGCACCATTGGGAAATTGGCAAAGCATTTCATCACACCAATCTTGGTGTGGTCAGATGCTCTGAGGGCAGAGGAGAGCTCTAGGGTCTAATAGACCACAATTTTTTCAAAAAAGAGTACCTATCACTACCTATTGCTATTATAGGGGATATTTACATTCCCTGAGATAACAATAAAAATGATAAAAAAAATGAAAGGAACAGTTTAAAAATATAACAAAAAGCAAAGGCATAAGATCATCTTTTTTATTTCATCAAACATTTGGGCAATATAGTGTGTTTTAGTGTGTTAAAATTTAAAAAAGTGTGTTTTTTCCCCAAAAATTGCATTTGAAAAATCGCTGCGCAAATACTGTGTGAAAAAAATTTGCAACACCCACCATTTTAATCTGTTGGTCCTTTGCTTAAAAAAAATATATGTTTGGGGTTTCAAAGTAATTTTCTTGCAAAAAAAAAAAAAAATTTCATGTAAACAAAAAGTGTCAGAAAGGGCTTTGTCTTCAAGTGGTTAGAAAAGTTTTTTTTTTGCACAAAGTTGTCACTAAATGATCTATTGCTCAAGCATGCCATGGGCATATGTGAAATGACACCCCAAAATACATTCTGCTGCTTCTCCTGTGTACCACATGTGTGAGACTTTTTTGGAGCCTAGCCGTGTATAGGACCCTGAAAACCAATCATCGCCTTCAGGCTTTCTTTTTTTTATAATTGTATTTTTTCTAGATTTTTTAATATTTTAAAATGAACAAGTACAGCATTGTTGTACAATATAGAATATAAAGTTATTGAAAACATCTTGATATCAAAACAGAATAAGTACATATGAACAGAATTCACAATTACAGAGCACAGGGGCACTCTGCACATTATGTCCTGGATATAGAAAATAAACAATCCTAAAATAGAAGTGCAGGATCAAAACCATAAATTAATCACATAAAAAAAAAGAAGAACATAGATTCCATGGAGGAATGTGGTACGGAATAATAAGTTCTAAATAACATATGTGAAAATGGGGCAAATGGGGGGTGGAACCTCATGATCACATGGAAGGCCTATGCCAGTAAAAGTTTAAAAAACGGTATTTGGCATAGGGGTCCCAAATTCCGACCTATCCCAGAATTTCCACAGTTTTTCAAATTGGGGGATAGTGTCATGTACTGAGGCCGTTAGATATTCCATCCTCCGGATATCAGCCACTAGTTGTAAAAATTTGGGCCAAGGAGGAGGGGCGTTGGACAGCCAACACAGGGGAATAAGTCGTTTGGCAGCCAGTAATATGTAAGAAAGGAGCCAGTTTGCTCTTTTGGTTAAGCCAGGAAAGAGAAGGCCCAACAAATAATGTAAGGGTTCGAGTGGGAGGGGTTTATCCAACACTTTCTGTATCAGGAGTCTCGCCTCACCCCAAAAAGGCTGTATCATTGAACACTGCCAAAATATATGGAATAAGGAACCCGTGTCAGTCCCACAACGCCAACAGCGTGGCGAGACTGAAGGATCATATCTATGAATAACATCAGGGGTTCTATACCAAAACATAAGAATTTTCATAGAAGTCTCCCGTTGGGTCACACACTTGGAAGACTTGGAAAGCCTTCAGGCTTTCTAAAGGCATAAAATTGTGATTTTACTCCTCACTATTTGCTAAGAGGCATGGCAAGTATTTTCCAGATCTCATTTATTTTTGAAAATGAAGAAAGAAAAATATATATATTTTTTCAATTTTCAAAACTTTGTGACAAAAAGTGAGATCTGCAAAATACTCAACATGACTCTCAGCAGATAGCTTGGGGTGTCTACTTTCCAAAATGGGGTCATTTGGGGTTGGGTTGTGCTAACTGGATATTTCATGGCCTCCGAAACTGTGATAGGCAGTGAGGAGTGAAATCAAAAATGTATGCCCTTAGAAAGCTTGAAGGCGGTGATTGGTTTTCGGGTCCTGTCTGCAATTAGACTGCCAAAAAGTTCCACACATCTTTTATCCCCGTACTCAGGAGGCAATCAAATACCATCAAAAGAAAGCTCTATTTGTGGGAAAAAAAGGACGCAAATTTCGTTTGGGTACAACATTGCATGACCGTGCAATTACCAGTTAAAGCAGCACAGTGCCAAATTGTAAAAAGTCCTCCGGTCATTGAGCTGCCAAATCATCCGGGGCTGAAGTGGTTAAAGCTGCTGTGCTCTAGCAGCATTAAGAATCCTGTCTCACTTAAGTGGGCCTTGTGGAAGCCAAACAGCTGATTTGCAGTGTGACTTCATTTTAGGTGACAGGTAGGGGTGAGCTTTCTGTTCGGGTCAAACATGAGTTCGACTCGAACATTGGCTGTTCACCCGTTCATCGAAAACCAAACATTATGGGCCGTTTGCGCCAAATTCGAGCTGTGCGTAATGGCCCATAATGCACTGCGGGAGCGCAGTGCATTGCTGTAGGATGATTGGCCAGAGCATGTAGCATTACCTGAATGCTTTGGCCAATCACAGCGCCCTCAGCTAAGAGAGCCAAAATTGGCCAAAGGCAGGGTGCCTTTTGCCAATCATGGCTCAGGGGGGACTAAGTCCACGCCCCACACTATATAAGGCTGCCTGCACGTCGGCCTCGTGTAGTGTGTTGTTGGCGTGGATGGAGAGAGAATGTCATTTAGAGTGAGCAGGCAGGCAGATTATTAAATTAGCTGCAGTGTAATATATATATATATATATATATATATATATATATATATATATATATATATATATATATATATATATATATATATATATATATATATATATATATATATATATATATATATATATATATATATATATATACACACACACACATACAGCCAGTCTCGTATATATATATATATCCACTGTATCCAGTTTAGCTAGATCTGACTGCAGACCATTCCTGGTGTACTGTTTCTAATATACTTCAGGCAGGCAGGTGATTCAGTTAGCTGCAGTGTATTTTATATATATATATATATATATATATATATATATATATATATATATATATATATATATATAAACAGTCAGTCTCATATATATATATATATATTAAATACACTGCAGCTAACTGAATCACCTGCCTGCCTGAAGTATATTAGAAACAGTACACCAGGAATGGTCTGCAGTCAGATCTAGCTAAACTGGATACAGTGGATATATATATCCACTGTATCCAGTTTAGCTATATCTGACTGCAGGCCATTCCTGGTGTACTGTTTCTAATATACTTCAAGCGGTGTACACAGTATGCAGCTCATACTTTTCTGGTGGTCAATACAGTACACCCATATTTGTTATTAAACTTTGGTTGGTGTACACAGTACCGTGCACCCCTAGTGCAGTTGCTACTACTTTCCTGGTGGTGTACACATTACATACAGTGTACCCATAGCTGTTATTAAACTTCTGTTGGTGTACACAGTACCGTGCACCCCTAAAGCAGTTGCTACTACTTTCGTGGCGGTGTACACAGTACACAATACAGGTTAGTGTTTTTTTGCTAAACAAAATTTACAGCATATCCGGAAGGCCACCAAGGAGAGGCAGACACTCACAGGCCACTAAAAGAGGGCAAGCAGGCTCTGTGTCTACAGTCGACAGTGCTGGTCATGGACACGGTGCATCCTCAGCATGTGGCCGTGGGGCACACTTGTCCTTTTTTCCTGCAGCTGGCCGCGTTATTGAGGCTCAACATGAAGAAGAGTTGGTGGAATGGATAACAAAGCCGTTCTCATCCTCCTCATCCTCTGTCACCCAGGGTCAGAGTAGTTTGCCTGCCAATGCAGCTTCCAAAGTGGCCTATTCCATCGGCTCCATGTCAGCAGTCACTGCTTCCCTAGCCCCACCATCATGCATGGAGGAGTCCCCCGAACTATTCGACCACAGTGTCGGGTACATGCTGCAGGAGGATGCTCAGCGATTTGAAGGCTCCGATGATGGTACCCAGGTTGAGGAAGGGATTAACGTCAGCCTAGAGAGAGGGGGTGCCCAAGAAGGTCGAGAAACTGGCAGTCATGTTCCCCCAGCTGCAGCGTACTGCCAAGTTTGCTCCAGTGATGAGGAGGGAGGGGATGATATGGTCACTGACTTAACTTGGGTGCCTGATAGAAGAGAGGAGGAGGAGGCACACCTCCAACGAGGTAGGATGCCCTCCAGGGGGCAGCTTAAGGGCAGCCACCCTATTGCATCACACTGCAGAGCTTAGCAGGTGCAGGGCACTGCTGACTCCCCACATATTTTGAAAAGTTCTTTGGTGTGGGCCTTTTTTGACACATGTGCAGCAGATCGCACCGTTGCTGTTTGCAACATATGTCTGAAGCGTATCAAGAGTGGCCAAAACAGCAGCCGCATGGGCACCACATGCTTGACCAGACACATGACGACCTCCCATTCAGTCCCTTGGCAAAAGACCCACATTAAAGAACAAGGCGGACCTCTCCTTGCTCCTCATCAGCTGGGATCTCCAACCCCACTATATCTCCAGTCCTCTCAGAAACCTGCACTAAGAGGAATGAAGGTATAGAAATAGGTGACCCAAGTACTTGCGGCCAATCTGCTAGTGGTACACCAACATCGGATTTTAGCAGGCAAATTTCCCTACCCCAGTTGCTAAACCGTCAAAAGAAATTCAGTCCCAGCCATCCACATGCTCAGCGTCTGAATGCTAGCTTGGCCAAATTGCTAGCATTGCAACTGCTGCCTTTTCAGCTGGTAGACTCTGCCCCTTTCTTGAATTTGTGGAATGTGCGGTACCTCAGTGGCAGGTTCCCAAACGCCATTTCTTTTCATGGAAGAAGGCCATTCCGGCTCTCTACCAGCATGTGGAAGGCAATGTCTTGGCCTTGTTGGACAGGGCGGTCAGCAGTAAGGTGCATATTACTGCTGACTCATGGTCCAGCAGGCATGGACAGGGATGTTAAGTTTCTTTCATGGTGCACTGGGTAACTCTGCTGGCAGCTGGGAAGGATGCAGGACAGGGTTCAGTATTGTTGGAGCTTGTTCCGCCACCACGCCTCCAAAATGCTAGTGGTGATTCTGCCACAGCTCTCTCCTCCACCCCCTCCTCTTCTTCTTCCTCTATGGCCTCTTCCTCTGCAGATTTCTCCTCTGAACCAGCGGTGCTCCATAGGTGCTCAAGGGGCTACGCAAGCACTCAGGCAAAAAGATGCCATGCAGTGGAGATGGTCTGCTTAGGGGACAGGAGCCACACTGGGGCAGAGATTCTGTCAGCCCTGCAGGGGCAGGCTCAGAGGTGGTTGATGCCACGCCAGCATCAGCCAGGAATGGTTGTATGTGACAATGGCACAAACCTCCTCTCCGCGCTCAGACAGGTACACTTGACCCATGTTCCCTGTTTGGCTCACGTCCTGAATTTGGTGGTGCTGCGGTTCTTGAGCAGGTACCCGGGCTTACAAGATCTCCTGAGGCAGGCCAGGAAAGTCTGTGGATATTTCCGCCGGTCACATAATGCCAGTGCTCGGCTGGCTAACATTCAAAGAGAATGCAACCTGCCCAAGAACCGCCTCATTTGTGACCTGCCCACCAAGTGGAACTCAACGTTGGCAATGCTGCAGCGGCTAAACACGCAGCAGAGGGCCATCAATGAGTACCTGTGTGAGTATGGCACCAGGACAGGGTCAGGAGAGCTTGGCTTTTTTTCGCCATGCTAGTGGCTACTGATCAAGGATGCATGCACTGTCCTGTCACCATTTGAGGAGGCCATAAGGATGGTGAGCAGTGACAGTGCATGCATCAGTGATACTGTCCCTCTTGTCTTCCTGTTGGAGCACAAGCTTCGTGGAATAATGGAAAGGGCACTTGAGGCAGAACAGCAGGAGGAAGAGGAGGACTTCCTTACCTCTCAAGGCCCCCTTTATCCAGATACTAATATTCCTGCAGGCCTGCCGATCACACAGGAAGAAGAAGAAGGGCAGGAGGAGGATTGTGTCAGCATGGAGGTGGGAGATAACACTCAGCATCAGCAGCAGTCTTTAAGGGATCGTTTGCAGTTCCCAGAAACCCATGTAGTTGCACGTGGCTGGGAGGAGGTGATTGAGGATCATGTGATTCTTAGTGACCCAGAGGTCTCAGGATCTGCAAACCTACGCTGCATGGCCTCCCTGATCCTGCAAAGCCTGCGAAAGGACCCTAGCATTTCTGGTATCAAGGAGAGGGATCATTACTCGCTGGCAACTCTTCTTGATCCACGTTACAAGGGTAAGGTTGCAGAACTTATTCAGCCTTCGCAGAGGGAGCAGAGGATGAAACATCTTCGGGAGGCCTTGCAGAAAGGTTTGTGCAATGCGTTTCCAGAGCCTGGGAGGTTACAATTTCCTGGTGCTGGACAACGTGTTGCTGAGGCTTCGTTCAGTCACAGAAAGAGTGGTGGAGAAGGTGGCCGGCTGACCGATGCCTTCAGGCAATTCTTCAGTCCTCATCGCCCAGGTCTGATTGGTTCCAGCAACCATTGCCAGCATCTGAACTCCATGGTTCCGGAATATCTAGGGGCAAGATCAGACTTGGAGACCTTTCCACCAGAACATCCACTGGGTTACTGGGTCTTGAGGATGGACCACTGGCCAGAGCTTGCTCAATATGCAATTAAGCTACTGGCCTGTCCTGCATCCAGTGTTCTTTCTGGACGCAGATTCAGTGCTGCTGGAGGCTTTGTAACCGATCACAGAGTGCGCCTGTCCACAGACTCTGTTGATTGGCTCACATTCATAAAAATGAATCAGTCTTGGATCACCAGCTACCAAGCACCTGATGCTGATTTAACCAAATGATTTTTCTATGGATGTGGGATCCCTTGAAGACTGCATATGCTGAGTGACTATGCTATTATGCTGAGTGACTATCCTATTCCTCCTCAATTTTCATGATGATAGCTTCCAAGAATATTTTCGGTTCAGGGCACCACTACCTAAGGCCCAATTTTTCTGCCCTGTTTAACAGGGGTGCGTAATTACAATTTTTGATCAAATATTTAACAGCAGGGCTCGTTCCTGCGCTCAACAAGAGTATCTGTGAGGGGTTGCAGTGTTGTGGTACCACCACCACTGCCTAAGGCCAAATTTTTCTGCCCCTATCTAACAGGGGCGCGTAATTACAATTTTTGATCTAATATTTCACAGCAGGGCCTGTTCCTGCGCTCAACAAAAGTATCTGTGATGTTTTACAATGTTGTGCCACCACCACCGCCTAAGGCCCAATTTTTCTGCCCCTGTGTAGCCTCCCTGGCGGTTTTCCCGAGTGTGGCTCGGGGTTAAATTTCAGCACCATTAGCGGTAACCCCGAGCCACACTCGGGATTACATCTCAGGATCCTGGTGCGGTATACTTACCTTGTCCGCAGGATCCTGCAATGTCCCCCCGCTGTGTCCGTGGGCTCTGTCCTCCGTCCGATGTCTTGTGTTCCGGGCTCCGTTCCCTGCGAGTGTCACGACACACAGGGGCGGAGCCTGGAGGCAAATTCAAAAAAGTGAAAATTCATAACACATACAGTACACTGTAATCTTACAGATTACATTACTGTATGAAATCATTTCACATCCCTTTTGTCCCTAGTGCTTTGTCCAGTGCCCTGCATGCAGTTTTATATGATATATACTGTTCTTTCTGCCTGGAAACTGGAGATTGTCCATAGCAACCAAAAAGTGTCCCTTTATGTCAAAAGTGGTTTTAGACTGGTTTGCATATGCTGAGTGACTATGCTATTATGCTGAGTGACTATTCTATTCCTCCTCAATTTTCATGATGATAGCTTCCAAGAATATTTTCGGTTCAGGGCACCACTACCTAAGGCCCAATTTTTCTGCCCTGTTTAACAGGGGTGCGTAATTACAATTTTTGATCAAATATTTAACAGCAGGGTTGGTTCCTGCGTTCAACAAGAGTATCTGTGAGGGGTTGCAATGTTGTGGTACCACCACCACTGCCTAAGGCCCAATTTTTCTGCCCCTGTCTAACAGGCGCTCGTAATTACAATTTTTGATCTAATATTTCACTGCAGGGACTGTTCCTGCGCTCAACAAAAGTATATGTGAGGCTTTACAGTGTTGTACCACCACCACCACCACGGCCCAATTTTTCCGCCCCTGTTCAACAGGGGCGTGTAATTACAATTTTTGATAAAATATTTAACAGCAGGGCTCGTTCCTGCGTTCAACAAGAGCATCTGTAAAGGGTTGCAGTGTTGTGGCACCACCACCACTGCATAAGGCCCAATTTTTCTCCCCCTGTCTAACGGGGATGTGTAATTACAATTTTTGATCAAATATTTAACAGCAGGGCTCATTGCTGTGCTCAACAAGAGTATCTGTGAGGGATTGCAGTGTTGTGGCACCACCACCACTGCCTAAGGCTCAATTTTTCTGCCCCTGTTTAACAGGGGCGCGTAATTACAATTTTTGATCTAATATTTCACAGCAGGGCCTGTTCCTGCGCTCAACAAAAGTATCTGTGAGGCTTTACAGTGTTGTGCCACCACCAGCACCACCGCCTAAGGCCCAATTTTTCTGCCTCTGTTTAACAGGGGCATGTAATTACAATTCTTGATATAATATTTCACAGCAGGGCCCGTTCCAGCGCCCACCAAGAGTAACTGTGAGGGCTTACAGTGTTCTGGTACCACCAATACCTAAGGCCCAATTTTGGCGGGAAATGTATAAGGAAGGCCGTATAGTATATATAGGCGGTCCCCTATTTTCAAACATCAGGCTTACAAACGACTCCTACTTACAAACGGAGGGAGACAACAGGAAGTGAGAGGAAATCTACCCCTAGGAAGGGAAATTCTCTCCTGTAAGAGTTAATATGGGAAAAAGGTGTCTCCCCACTGATGCTTTATCACCAATCCTTGTTTCCCTAATAACCCAAAATTTTCAAAATCCAATTGTCATTTGGACAGAAAGTGAGGTGAAATCTTCTGAACAGGGGCACAGACAGCAAAACAAATGTTACAGGGGTGATGATAACCCTTCCCTATGTTATCCAAAAAGCTTAAAAATAGATTTTTTGGCTGGAGCTAAACTTACAAAATTTACCTGTTCCAAATTACAAACAGATTCAACTTAAGAACAAACCTACAGTCCCTATCTTTTTTGTAACCCAGGGACCGCCTGTATACAACTGCTGTTCAGAGTATATAGGGGCCCACGCCTTTTTTTTTAATTTGGGTGTGGGGTTCACCTTAATATCCATGCCAGACCCAAAGGGCCAGGTAATGGGCTGGGGGGGAGGCAACATTACATTACAGCTGCAAGCAGTTTTAAATGACTTTTTTTCCTTTAGAAATGTCATTTTGTGCAGGGACTGTTCTAAACACGGGAAAAATGTGCCACTTTACAGGCATACTATAGAAACCCACAGGCATGATATTTAAAGGAATATTATACTTTTATTGTTTCACTTTAAGCATTATTAAAATCACTGCTCCAAAAAAAACAGCCGTTTTTAAAACTTTTTTGCATTGAACTCTCCAACTCAACTTCAGCACATGGCAATCTCCATTAATAAACCTATTGATTGCTGCCTTTAAAAGTCTCCTTACTTGTTTTATCCTCTTGCAATCCGTCCCAGAATGTTTGATGATGTCACCGGCGCATGCGCTCCCAGTCCTTTGATTCACGGCATGCTCTGTGTGCCGTTTGTTTCCACAGTAACAGCATGTGTCCGCGATTTCTGGTGTATGCGGCCCAGCTGGGAAGAATGGCTAAATTGGGCATTCATTCACAGCTTCCTGGTTCTCCCCTTGTGACTGTGTGACATCACACGGGGAGGAAAATAGGGCACCATAGAGACTTCAATAGCGGCAATCATCTGCAGCTTGCAGCCTGACACACAGCCGCAAAACAAAGTAAATATAGCACATGGAATATGGAAATATTCAATGACATGTATTAGTAATGAATCAACTTAGGTAATTTTTATTCATTTTTTCATACATGATTGCGCATGAGTGAGATTACAGTGGGTAAACAAGGAAGGGCAGAAATGATATCAAAAAACAGTACTCAAGATGGCGCTGCCTTATCTCGGAAGAATGTTTTTTTAAAAGCTTCTAAAATAGTAAGTAATAGTAAGTAAGAAATGATTATGCATACAGTATACTGTGTAATGATTGTAAATAAGTTTGAGTTAACTGCCTCTTTAAGAAAAGCGTATAACCCTACACAATGACAGTTACGCAAATCCATGTTTACTAAGAAATCCCAGAAGTTGGATAATAGTGTAAAATATATCATTAGATATAACAGTCAACAAGCAAGATCCATACTTAGGAATACTGGTATCTTAACTAGTGACCCAATGATCTCTACGTTTGTTAAATCACAACCAATTAATGCGTTTCATTGTTCCCCCTCATTAAAGAACAAATTGGTCCATAGTTACTTTCTGGGACATGAAAAAGGTACATGGTCCATACAAAATGTGGCGATGAATACTCACAAAACATCCTGCCAAATAGAAAAAAGTTTTTTCCTAAGCAGTTTGCTAATTGCAATACTCAAGGCATAGTTTATCTTCTAACTTGCAAATGTGGTTTCTACTATGTAGGGAAGACCATACGGGAAATTTGGTGGTGTGTTCATGACTATATTTATGCAATCGAGATTGGAGAGCTATACTCCATGTCCATGTTCCCCAAAAGCATTCTCCTAATGCCGCGTACACACGATTGCACATTTCGATAACAAAATCCATGTTTTTTTTCCGACGGATGTTGGCTCAAACTTCTTGCATACACACGGTCACACAAAATTGGACGGTAATTCCGAACGTCAAGAACGCGGTGACGTACAACACGTATGATGGCACTAGAAAAGGGAAGTTCAATCCCTTTGGGCTCCTTCTGCTAATCTCGTGTTAGTAGAAGTTTGGTGAGAGACGATTCGCACTTTTCAGACTCGTGCTTTTCAGATCGTTATTACTGCTCTTCAGTTTGTGCTTGTGGGTTCGTATCTGTTCTTCAGTGTGTGCAGTCAGTTCGCATTTGTTTGTCAGTGCGTATCATTATTATTATTATTATAGTACGTATTTGATTTGCAGTGTGTTCTTGTCCGCTCGTTTCTGAATTTCAGCTCACTCTTCTCAGGCCTTTCTGTTTTCCAGTGCTTTTTGTTCGTTCTGACCTGCCGACTGTTTTGAAGCCATGTTGCTGTTACGTACTCGTCGTAGAGTTCGTGCTATGTGGGAGCTTGGTGTTGGGGTTCTTGCATGACCCAAGCCCAGTCCATGAACAGGGTGGGGAGGAGTTCATGGATGAAGAATTGGTTGCTCCAGTGTGACCAATTCTCTCATATGCCTTTGTTGCAGGAGATCCGTGAGAATAATCCTGATGATTTCAAGAATTACCTCCGGGTGACGGACCCCATTTTTCACCATTTGTTGGCTTTGCTGTCCCCTTATTTAGCAGGCAGGACAGCTGCATGCAGCAAGCCATCACTCCCGAGCAGAGGCTAGTCACCACATTGCCGTACTTGGCGACAGGGAGAAGTCTCCAGAACTTCAAGTTCTCGACAGGCATTTCCCGCCATGCTCTGCAGAACATTATTCCAGAGACCTGTTCTGCCATCATTCAGGTCCTGCAGAAGGACTATATTAGGATAAGTTTTCTCCTTTAACATCACATTCTATGAATAAAAAACAAGATCTGTTGCGTTTAATATGATGTACAATAAAAGCTGCTGACACAAAAAATTTCTGGGTACAATTAAGGAGATATTAGGAGGAGTGGTGCAGCGCTAGAAAATAAGTCTAAATGTCCCCATAAAGATAAAAATAAAAAACAATAGCTGAACAAAGTCCTCTTCATCAGAAGGAAGTGGTGACACTCTGTTTAGCGGGATCCATAATGAAAGGAAACTCAGAAGGGAGATGTAAACACCATCACCAACACCCAAACAAACTGACCCTTACCATCAGTGTATGGGTTATACACGTGTGTAGAAAACAGATAGCGAGAGGCAATCTTCCTGGGATAGATCAACGATCCTCCAGTGGAGTAGCATAAACATATTCCTTTCCCTCTAAACTAAATGGAAGGCTTTAGGTCTCCTCCTTGTGACAGGATTAAAAACCAGGTATAGTCCAGTGGGTATATGCGCCTCAAGAATTGTGGTATGTAAAGAGTAAAGAGAAAATGCTCATTGCGCAAATTCCATCAAAAAGGATAATTTATTGTATAAAAAGTAAAAGCCACTCACATTTCGTAAAAAGGTACAGAGCAGTATTAGGCATCCAGCGCTTCTAACCACAAAGATGGCTGCCGTGTCACCGTCCAACCGCATCCTGCGTCACCAGTCTCTACTCGCCCAACGTTTTGTCATCAACATGCGTCGTCAGGGGTGTGGTTATGATGAAAACGGACGTGTATTTATAGGAGCAGGAAAATTAGACAGGCGAAAATCAGAGAACAGGAAGTGTGAACTTCTGACCCGGAAACGATATATCTCCAAAGGGATTTGTATATCTAATAACAATACTGAATTTAGAACAAATGACTTGAAATGTAGGATTAAAAATATCTCCTAAACAAATCATAATAGGGAATAATAAAAAAGGTGATCATTATTCAAAATGTAGAGACGGATTAGCAGTGGTTATAGGAGGTGGCGGCATCTTGTGGCTGAAGTGAAAACTGACATATGGAAAATGAATACACAATTCATATCAATGGATACCATGTAGCGAAGAGGAGCAATCGACCCCACCACATGATATCCATGAAAACGAAAAATTGAACATGAAAAAATACAATAAATGAAAGAAATAATGGGAAAAATTAAAAAGGTACAAAAATAAATATAAAAATAAATATAAAAATAAACAAGGGAGGAAAGCCTAGCTATTGCTAATGAAGGCGTTCAAGTCCCATTCCACATTCATCCCATATGGAAAATATGTCCTGGCTTGATATATCCATTTAGTCTCTAGCTGAGAGACTCCTCTAGTCATGTTGCTTCCCCTCCAATAACCAGAAAACATGTCTATTCCCAAAAACACGGTGCCCTTTGGATTACAAACGTGTTTCAAAGCGTAGTGCTTGGATAGACTATGCTTGGGGAATCCCCTTTTGATATTGTCAACATGTTCTTTGAGTCCGATATGCAGCTTTCGAATGGTACGCCCTATATACTGAAGCCCACAAGGACAAATAACAATATCCACTACATGCTTAGTAGTGCATGTAATGAAGGGTTTTATCCTAAATGTTTCCTGGGTAGAAGTGGATTGGAAGGAATATATTTTCCTTTTGGTATTCAGCTTACAAATCAGACATCTTCTACAAGGAAAAAAAAAACCCATCTCATGGAAGAAAGAAATCTGCTTGGGTGGATTAATGACATTAGGAGCTACTTGTAACCTCAATGGGGGAGCTCCCCTATAAACCATACGAGGTAGGTCGGGCAAATCGAAACCCAGAACCCTGTCAGCTTTCAAAACTTTCCAATGCCTTTGAATTATTTTTTGAACCTCATAATATTGGTTGGAATAGGCATTAATAAACGAGAATTTAAAAGAAGTGTCTTGAACTTTAGTTTTCACAGTTAACATGTCCTCCCTATTTTTCTCTTTTGCAACGTTAAACGCCTCATCCAAGACCTCTACTGAGTAACCCTTTTCAAGAAATTGCTGCCTAAGGATAGAGGCTTCAGACACAAAGTCCTCAGTATTGGTGCAATTACACCTCAACCTTAGGAACTGGCTCTTAGGTACTGATCCCAACCAGGCCTTATGGTGACAGCTTTTAGTGTCTATATAGCCATCGCGATCTGTGGCCTTACAATAGGTGGAGGTGATAATTATACCTTCATTAACTCTAATCCTAAGGTCAAGAAAGTGTATCTCAGTAGTGCTAGCCTCAAATGTAAGGGCAATACCCCTATCATTGGTATTTAGGCTGGCAATGAACTCTGATAGGGACCCAGAGCTGCCATCCCATAGATACATAGACGACATCCTCCCTCTATGGGATGGCAGCTCTGAGTCCCTATCGGAGTTCATTGCTGGCAGCAGTATCAAGGAAAGGGGAGAATAAGCAACTTTTTCAGAGACAACGGTCTTTTGGAGAAAGAGAAAGCGTGGGACGAATGTTGGCCTATTTAGTGAAAACTAACTCCTCCTCTTCGACAATTCCCGCAATCAGGACCATAAATGGTGAGATTTCCTCCCATACTTTACGGATACGGATACATTCAGGAATTATTACGAATCCCTGTATAGGTCGCAGGGGAGAGCGGGAGAAGAGGATATGGATATTTTTTTTAAGAATATATTAATTCCAACCTTTATAGGGGAGGATAGAGAGGGATTGGAGGCCCCAATAACCTTAGCTGAACTACAGCATGCTGTGAATGGGATGGCAAATCAAACATCTCTGGGGCCAGACGGTCTCCCGATTGAGATTTATAAGCGATGTGGGAAAATATTGCTACCAGAATTACTTAAAACACCGAACTGGGCGCTGCAGGTGGGGAGACTGCCTAACTCAATGACCAAAAGTACCATTGTCATGCTACATAAAGAAGGGGGGACCCGCTGGAATCGTCGGCATATAGACCAATATCTCTGCTATGCGCTGATGCCAAAATATTGGCAAAAGTGTTGGCAGCCAGATTAAATAAAATTATTCATAAACTCATACACCCGGACCAAACAGGGTTTATTGCCAATAGGTCAAGAGCCATTATGACCTTGGACATAATTAAGGCCTTCGACAGCCTGCAGTGGGGCTATCTTTGGCGGGTCCTGGAAGAATTCAGATTTGGCCTTGTCTTTATAAAAATATTGTACAACGGCCAAAGCGCAAGGATCAGGGCTAATAACGAATACTCAGAAAAAATTTGTTTAGAAAGGGGAACGAGGCAGGGGTGCCCTCTGTCCCCCTTGCTCTTTGCTCTCGCAATGGAACCATTAGCAATTAGTATCAGGTCTAGTGCAAATATGAAGGGGTTCCTTGGAAAATCAGGAGAGGAGAGGATTGCTCTATATGCCGACAATGTCCTCCTCTTTTTGGGGGACACGGAGCGCTCCCTCAAGCAGGCAATGGACATGGTGGAGAGGTTTGGTAATCTTTCGGGACTAGTGGTAAACTGGAGGAAGTCAGCACTCCTACCAATAGACACTCTTAACAATCCTGTGATGCTGGAAATTGCCCAACTGAAAGTAGTTTCAACATTACGGTATCTGGGTATAAAGTTGACAAAAAATCCAAATCAGTATATAGAAGACAATTTAGTCCCATTATTGTTTAAATTCAAGCGTAAAATTGATATATGGAATCGACTACCCCTAACAGTGGCTGGGAGATGCAACCTAATTAAGATGGTATGGTATGGATGCCCCAACTACTGTATTTGTTACATAACACACCGGTGTGGCTAAATAAAAAATGGTTTAAGAAGATCAATACGCTATTTAGGGAGTTGGTATGGAGGAGGGGTAAGGCTAGGATTGGCCTCCAGAGCCTACAGCTGCCAACCAAGGTGGGGGGAATGGCAGTCCCTAATCCAAGGTGTTACTTTCTGGCGGCACAACTGCAACACATAAGAGGTGGAAATGCCGACAGGGGCCTGTTGACTCTGGAGGCTCCACATAAGACAGTGGTGGAGGTATTAGAGGCAGACTCCTTTGCCATTAGAAATCCCACAATTAGGATGATAATAAAAGTATGGAAGGCAATAAAAAGTTTGATGGGATATGATGGGTTTACAGAGTATGCCCCTCTGTGGCACAATAGAAACCTACAGGAGGTGGCTGCTATGGGGAAGTGTAAAGAATGGGAAAGGTGGGGCATAAATAGACTATCGCAATTATATAAAGGGTATGTATTAAAATCTTTTGGTGATCTCCAAATTGAAAACGGGATCCCAAGACAAACATTTTATAGATACCTGCAAATGAGATATGCTCTGAGCGCTCAATTTAAGACGTATGGAATAACGCACCACTGCTTCAAAAGTGGTCAAATCGGACAACGCAAAGGGATTTATCTCAGAAGTATATACACAGCTGTGTAGTAAAAGCATAGTAAGGCCAGAACATCTTGGATGTAGGGAAGGATGGGAGGAGGACATTGGGAAAATAACAGATGTACAGTGGAAAAAAATCCTGGAGATGGGACATGTGGCATCGGTTTCTCCTTCACAGAAAGTCTCTCACCTAATGCTGATACATAGAGCATATTATACTCCTAAGAAATTATTTAGATTTGGACTAAGACTAGATGCCAGGTGCCCTAGATGCCGGGAAGTGGGTGACTTGATCCACATGGTCTGGAGATGTCCCAAACTGGTTCGGTATTGGATGGGGGTAGTAGAAGTTATAAACGGAATGTTTGGTACGGCTTTAGAGACAGACGTTAGATTATGTATCCTGGGATATGGAGTATGGGAGGGGGAGGAGGCAATTTTAAAAACTGCGGTTGTAAGGTGCCCGTTTCAAGCCCGGAAACTGATTGCGCAAAGATGGCAATCTGTTTTACCCCCTATGGTAGATGAGTGATTAAAAACTATAAATGAGACAATATGGAGGGAAAGAGTTCTGTACATTAGGGAAGGGAACCTTAGGGAATTTGAAAGGATGTGGAATCCCTGGTTGGTAAAATTAGGATATAATGACTAGCAGAGAATGTGAGAGATCCTCGCCCGCTGGGGGAGGGGGGAAGGGTCGGGAGGGAGGGGTAGGATAAGGATACATCTTATTTAATTAATATGTAATGTAATGTCAGAGTGTTGAAAAATCAAAGCTGTCAATAGCAATTTTATTATGCAGCACTGTCTTTTTTCTCCTTATCTTTTTAAAAAAAAAGTGTTTAAGATGTAATGTAAATTCAAGAAACGTTAATAAAGAATATAAAAGGTTAAAAAAAAGGTCAAGAAATCGATGAGATCAAGAGCTGCAGCAGATGACATTTATGTCCCCAGGCTATGGCAGACTTAATTTTTTTGGAATACTGAAGTCAGGGAATCTCTCTCAACCCTACCTTCCACGCTTCCTTAAACCCCAGCTGAGGCAGCCGATGCCCACCCTGGGCCTTCCAGCCAGGAAGAAGTGGGGGAGCTCAGCTTGAGCCAGGTATAGCATTGTTTAACATATTTCTTGTCATAAAATAAATGATGTGAAATAGATGTTATTATTGATCACTAATTGCTGATTTAATAAAGTGTTTTACATATCAATAGACATTAGTAGCCAAAAAGGTTTGTGACAAGAATGAAAAATGCTGGAGTCAGAATGATAGTCTTTTCTATTTATTAACATTCAATTTGCAACAGTCACAAGCTGAAAATTGTGTGTGATTGATGAACAATAAACTAAAACTATGTCCCTTTTTCATACACAGGAAAGCCTCAGCCAGGAGCAGGCTGTGGAATGTGGCAGCCAGGAGGTGGCAGGGGAATGTGGCAGCCAGGAGGTGGCGGGGGTAAGTGGTAGCCAGAAGGTGACGGGGGTAAGTGGCAGTCAGGAGGTGGCCGTGCCCAGTAGGAGCCTCACAGAATCTCAGGTCCCTCCCCTCCGCCTTCAAACCAAAAGTGCCAGGAAGGGGAGTAAGATGGAGGAGGCAGTGCTCAGGCTGTTTAGGGAGGCTAATGAGTAGGGATGAGCCGAACACCCCCCGGTTCGGTTTGCACCAGAACCTGCGAACGGGCCGAAAATTTGAACAAACTTTAGAACCCCATTGACGTCTATGAGACTCGAACGTTCGAAATCAAAAGTGCTCATTTTAAAAGCTAATTTGCATGGTATTGTCCTAAAAAGGGTTTGGGGACCCGGGTCCTGCCCCAGGGGACATGTATCAATACAAAAAGAACTTTTAAAAACGGTCGTTTTTTCAGGAGCAGTGATTTTAATGATGCTTAAAGTAAAAAAAAAAAAAAGTGAAATATTCCTTTAAATATCGTACCCGGGGTGTGTCTATAGTATGCCTGTAAAGTGTCGCGTGTTTCCCGTGTTTAGAACAGTCCCTGCACAAAATGTCATTTTTAAAGGAAAAAATCTCATTCAAAACTGCTTGTGGGTTTAATGTAATGTCGGGTCCTGGCAATATGGATGAAAATCAGTGAGACAAACGGCATGGGTACCCCCCAGTCCATTACCAGGCCCTTTGGGTCTTGTATGGATATTAAGGGGAACCCCGCACCCAAATTAAAATAAGGAAAGGTGTGGGGCCACCAGGCCCTGTATACTCTGAACAGCAGTATACAGGCGGTGCAAACAAGACAGGGACTGTAGGTTTGTTGTTAAGTAGAATCTGTTTGTAATTTTGAACGGGTACATTTTTAATGTGTTTAGCTCCAGCCAAAAAATCTTTTTTAAGCTTTTTGGAAAACATAGGGAAGGGTTATCACCCCTGTGACATTTGTTTTGCTGTCTGTCCTCCTCTTCAGAAGATTTCACCTCACTTTTTGTCCCAATGGCAAATGTTTTTTGAAAATTTGGGGTTTTTTGTGGAACAAGGATTGCAAAGCATCAGTGGAAAGGAGAAATGTTTTTTCCCATATTAATTCTTACAGGAGAGAATTTCCCTTCCTAGGGGTAGATTTCATCTGACTTCCTGTTGTCTCCTTCCCTTGGCAAGTAGGAGTCGTTTGTAAGTTAGATGTTTGAAAGTAGGGGCCTGCCCTATATACTCAGCAGAAATTTGGGCCTTAGGTGTTGTTGTGGCCACAACACTGTAAGCCCTCACAGGGCCCTGCTGTGAAATATTAGATCAAGAATTGTAATTACATGCCCCTGTTGAACAGGGGCAGAAAAATTGGGCCTTTGGTGGTGGTGGTGATGCTGGTGCCACAACACTGTAAGTCCTCACTCGCACTTGGTGGGCGCAGAAATGGGCCCTGCTGTGAAATATTAGATCAAGAATTGTGATTACATGCCCCTGTTGAACAAGGGCAGAAAAATTGGGCCTTTGGTGGTGGTGGTGCTGGCGCCACAACACTGTAAGTCCTCACTCGCTTTTGGTGGGTGCAGAAATGGGCCCTGCTGTGAAATATTAGATCAAGAATTGTAATTACATGCCCCTGTTGAACAAGGGCAGAAAAATTGGGCCTTTGGTGGTGGTGGTGGTGGTGGTGGTGCTGGTGCCACAACACTGTAAGTCCTCACTCGCTCTTGGTAGGTGCAGAAATGGGCCCTGCTGTGAAATATTAGATTGAGAATTGTAATTACATGCCCCTGTTGAACAGGGGCTGAAAAATTAGGCCTTAGGCACTGGTGCTGGTGCCACAACACTGCAACCCCTCACAGATACTCTAGTTGGAACGCAGAAATGAGCCCTGCTGCAAAGTATTGCATAAAAAATTGTAATAACACGCACCTGTAAAACAGGGGCTGAAAAATTGGGCCTTAGGCACTGGTGCTGGTGCCACAACACTGTACGTCCTCATTCGCTCTTGGTGGGTGCAGAAATGGGCCCTGCTGTGAAATATTAGATCAAGAATTGTAATTACATGCCCCTGTTGAACAGGGGCTGTAAAATTAGGCCTTAGGCACTGGTGCTGGTGCCACAACACTGCAACCCCTCACAGATACTCTAGTTGGAACGCAGAAATGAGCCCTGCTGCAAAGTATTGCATCAAAAATTGTAATAACACGCCCCTGTTAAACAGGGGCTGAAAAATTGGGCTTTAGGCACTGGTGCTGGTGCCACAACACTGCAACCCCTCACAGATACTCTAGTTGGAACGCAGAAATGAGCCCTGCTGCAAAGTATTGCATCAAAAATTGTAATTACACGCCCCTGTTAAACAGGCGCTGAAAAATTGGGCCTTAGGCACTGGTGCTGGTGCCACAACACTGCAACCTCTCACAGATACTCTAGTTGGAATGCCAGTGATCCATCCTCAAGACCCAGTAACCCAGAGGATTTTCGGTGGGAAAGGTGTCCAAGTCAGATCTTGCCCCTAGGTATCCCTGCACCATGTAAAACAGACGCTGGCGATGGTTGCTGGAACCGATCATCCCTTGGGGCTGCGGACCAAAAAATTGTCTGAACGCATCGGTCAGATGGCCACCTTCTCCACCGCTCCTTCTTTGACTGACCGAAGCCTCAGCAACACGTTGTCCAGAAACAGGAGTTTGTAACCTTCCAGTCTCTGGGAACGCGTTGCACAGACCTTTCTGCAAGGCCTCCCGAAGAAGTTTCATCCTCTGCTCCTTCTGCGATGGCAAGATAAGGTCCGCAACCTTACCCTTGTAATGTGGATCAAGGAGGGTTGCCAGCCAGTATTGGTACTTCTCCTTGATACCACGAATACGAGGATCCTTACGCAGGCTTTGCAGGATCAGGGAGGCCATGCAGCGTAGGTTTGCTGAGGCATTCGGTCCGGAGTCCTCTGGGTCACTAAGGACGACATTGTCCGCAGCCACCTCCTTCCAGCCACGTACAAGTCCATGTGTTTCCTGGGACTGATCCCTTAAAGACTGCTGCTAATGCTGAGTGCCAGGCTCCACCTCCATACTGACACAATCTTCCTCCTCCTCCTCCTCGTCCTCTTCCTGTGTGATCGGCGGGCACGCAGGAACACTGTCTGGATAAAGGGGGCCTTGAGAGCTAAGGAAGTCCTCCTCTTCCTGCCTCTGTTCTGCCTCAAGTGCCCTGTCCATTATTCCACGCAGCGTGTGCTCCAACAGGTGGACAAGGGGGACAGTGTCACTGATGTATGCACTGTCACTGCTCACCATCCTCTTGGCCTCCTCAAATGGTGACAGGACAGTGCATGCATCCCTGATTATGGCCCACTGGCGCGGGGAAAAAAAAACAAGCTCCCCTGACCCTGTCCTGGTGCCATAGTCGCACAGGTACTCATTGATGGCCCTCTGCTGCGTGTGCAGCCGCTGCAGCATGGCCAACGTTGAGTTCCACCTGGTGGGCATGTTACAGATTAGGCAGTTCTTGGGCAGGTTAAACTCCTTTTGGAGGTCTGTCAGCCGAGCACTGGCATTATATGACCGGCGGAAATGCACACAGACTTTCCTGGCCTGCCTCAGGACATCCTGTAAGCCCGGGTACCTGCCCAAGAACCACTGCACCACCAAGTTAAGGACGTGAGCCAAACAGGGCACATGGGTCATTTGTCCATGTCAGAGGGCAGAGAGGAGGTTGGTGCCATTGTCACAAACCACCATTCCTGCCTTAAGTTGGCGTGGCGTCAACCACCTCTGAACCTGCCCCTGCAGAGCTGACAGAACCTCTGCCCCAGTGTGGCTCCTGTCCCGCAAGCACACCAGCTCAAGCACCGCATGGCATCTTTTGGCCTGCGTACTTGCGTAGCCCTTTGAAGGGCTACAGAGCACCACTGGTTCCGAGGACAAAGCACAGGAAGAGGCCATGGAGGAAGAAGAAGAGGAGGGGGTGGAGGAGAGAGGTGTGTCACAATCATTAGCATTTTGTAGGCGTGGTCGCGGAACAACCTCCAACACTACTGCACCTTGTCCTGCATCCTTCCCAGCTGCCAGCAGAGTCACCCAATGCGCCGTGAAACTTAGGTAACGTCCCTGTCCATGCCTGCTGGACCACGAGTCTGCGGTAATATGCACCTTACCGCTGACCGCCTTGTCCAGCGAGGCATGGACATTGCCTTCCACATGCCGGTAGAGAGCCGGAATCGCCTTCCGTGAGAAAAAGTGGCATTTGGGTACCTGCCACTGAGGAACCGCACATTCCACAAACTCACGGAAGGGGGCAGAGTCTACCAACTGAAAAGGCAGCAGTTGAAGTGCTAGCAATTTTGCCAAACTAGCATTCAACCGCTGGGCATGTGGATGGCTGGGAGCAAACTTCTTTCGGCGGTGCAGCAGCTGGGGCAGGGAAATTTGCCTGGTACAATCTGACGTCGGTGTACCAAAAGCAGATTGCCCACAAGTACTTGGCTGTGACACACCTAATTCTACACCTTCATTCCTCTCAGTGCAGGTCTCAGAGAGGACTGAAGGTATAGTGGGGTTGGAGATCTTAGCTGATGAGGAGCAAGGAGAGGTCCTCTTTGTTCTTTGGTGTGGGTCTTTTAGATACGCTTGCCAACGAACTGCATGGCAGGTCAACATATGTCTGGTCAAGCATGTGGTACCCAAGCGGGAGATGTTTTGGCCACACGAGATACGCTTGAGACATATGTTGCAAATAGCAGCGGTGCGATCTGATGCACTCGTCTCAAAAAAGGCCCACACCAAAGAACTTTTTGAATAACGAGCAGAGACTGCAGCGCCCTGCACATGTGGAGCTTTGGGGTGTGATGCAGTCAGTGTGCTGCCCTTAGGCTGGCCCCTGGAGGGCATCCTGCCTCGTTGGTGATGTGCCGCCTCCTCCTCCTCTCTCCTATCAGGCACCCAAGTTGAGTCAGTGACCTCATCATCCCCTCCCTCCTCATCACTGGAGAAAACCTGGCAGTATGCTGCAGCAGGGGGAGCATGACTGCCAGATTGCTGTCCTTCCTGGGCACCCCCTCTGTCCGTGCTCATATTACTGCCTTCATCGAGCTCAGTATCATCATCAGAGCCTTCCAAACGCTGGGCATCCTCCTGGAGCATTTACTCAACACTGTGGTCAAACAGTTCGAGGGACTCCTCAGGAGGACATGGTGGGGCTAGGGAAGGAGTCACTGATGACATTGAGCCGAGGGAAGAGGCCGCTGCTTTGCCAGACAAAGTACCCTGGGCATGGGTGAGAGAGGATGAGGAGGATGAGGACGGCTTGGTCATCCACTCGACCAAGTCTTCCGCATGTTGTGGCTCAACGCGGCCAGCTGCCGAAAAAAAGGCCAAGCGTGTCCCACGGCCACGTGCTGATGAGGATGCACCATCTCCACGACCAGCACTAGACACAGAGCCTGCTTGCCCTCTCTTATTGGCTTGTGACTGTCTGCCTCTCCTTCTTGGTCTTCCAGACATACTAATGGCCTGTAGCTGCACTAAGCTGGGAGATATATATATATATATATATGTACTGATATTGCAGCTAGCAAAATCAACTGCCTGCCTGTAGTATGAGAACACCACCAACCTTCTACAGGTAGCTTTAGCTGAACACTGTGCAGAGCTCGCAAAAAACTAACTTGTAGCTTTTTTAGCTGCCTGCGGTAGTGATAGGATCAGGAAAACACCACCAACCTTCTACAGGTAGCTTTAGCTGAACACTGTGCAGAGCTCGCAAAAAAATAACTTGTAGGCTTAGCTGAACACTGTGAGGAGGACGCACCACACTAACTTGTAGTTTTAGCTGAACACTGTGAGCAGGACGCACCGCACTAACTTGTAGTTTTAGCTGAACACTGTGCAGAGGTCTCACCCCACTAACTTGTAGTTTTAGCTGAACACTGAGCAGGATGCACCGCACTAACTTGTAGTTTTAGCTGAACACTGTGAGCAGGACGCACCGCACTAACTTGTAGTTTTAGCTGAACACTGTGCAGAGGTCTCACCCCACTAACTTGTAGCTTTAGCTGAACACTGTGCAGAGCTCGCAAAAAAATAACTTGTAGGCTTAGCTGAACACTGTGAGGAGGACGCACCACACTAACTTGTAGTTTTAGCTTTACACTGTGAGCAGGACGCACCGCACTAACTTGTAGTTTTAGCTGAACACTGTGCAGAGGTCTCACCCCACTAACTTCTAATTTTAGCTGAACACTGTGAGCAGGACGCACTGCACTAACTTGTAGTTTTAGATGAACACTGTGAGCAGGACGCACCGCACTAACTTGTAGTTTTAGCTGAATACTGTGAGCAGGACGCACAGCACTAACTTGTAGCTTTAGATGAACACTGTGCAGAGGTCTCACTACACTAACTTGTAGTTTTAGCTGAACAATGTGAGCAGGACGCACCCCACTAACTTGTAGTTTTAGCTGAACACTGTGCAGAGGTCTCACCCCACTAACTTGTAGTTTTAGCTGAACACTCTGAGCAGGACGCACCGCACTAACTTGTAGTTTTAGCTGAACACTGTGAGCAGGACGCACCGCACTAACTTGTAGTTTTAGCTGAACACTGTGAGCAGGATGCACCCCACTAACTTGCAGTTTTAGCTGAACACTGTGAGCAGGACGCACCGCACTAACTTGTAGTTTTAGCTGAACACTGTGCAGAAGTCTCACCCCACTAACTTGTAGTTTTAGCTGAACACTGTGAGCAGGATGCACCGCATTAACTTGTAGTTTTAGCTGAACACTGTGAGCAGGACGCACTGCACTAACTTGTAGTTTTAGATGAACACTGTGCGGAGGTCTCACTACACTAACTTGTAGTTTTAGCTGAACACTATGCAGAGGTCTCACTACACTAACTTGTAGTTTTAGCTGAACACTGTGAGCAGGACGCACCGCACTAACTTGTAGCTTTAGCTGAACACTGTGAGCAGGACGCACCCCACTAACTTGTATTTTTAGATGAACTCTGTGAGCAGGACGCACCGCACTCACTTGTAGTTTTAGCTGAACACTGTGAGCAGGACGCACAGCACTAACTTGTAGCTTTAGATGAACACTGTGCAGAGGTCTCACTACACTAACTTGTAGTTTTAGCTGAACACTGTGAGCAGGACGCACTGCACTAACTTGTAGTTTTAGATGAACACTGTGCAGAGGTCTCACTACACTAACTTGTAGTTTTAGCTGAACACTGTGAGCAGGACACACCGCACTAACTTGTAGTTTTAGCTGAACACTGTGCAGAGGTCTCACTACACTAACTTGTAGTTTTAGCTGAACACTGTGCAGGACGCACCGCACTAACTTGTAGCTTTAGCTGAACACTGTGAGCAGGACGCACCGCACTAACTTGTAGTTTTAGCTGAACACTGTGAGCAGGATGCACAGCACTAACTTGTAGCTTTAGATGAACACTGTGCAGAGGTCTCACTACACTAACTTGTAGTTTTAGCTGAACACTGTGAGCAGGACGCACTGCACTAAATTGTAGCTTTAGATGAACACTGTGCAGAGGTCTCACTACACTAACTTGTAGTTTTAGCTGAACACTGTGAGCGGGACGCACCACAATAACTTGTAGTTTTAGCTGAACACTGTGAGCAGGACGCACCCCACTAACTTGTAGTTTTAGCTGAACACTGTGAGCAGGACGCACTGCACTAACTGTAAATAGTCTAGCTGCCTGACTGTGGTACTAATAGGATCAAAAGAACACCAGCAATTTTCTTCAGGTAGCTGTAAATACTGTAACAAGACAAGCCTGCCTGTCAGTAAGAAGATAACAGGAACGGATCTAGCTAAACTGAATACAGTGTATATATATATATATGCAACACCTGGGATGCATATATATATACACAATACACTGTAAATGCAGCTAACTCACTGATTGTCCTGCCTAATCTAGCTAACTCAAATGAAATGACACTGTCTCTCTGTCTATGTATCGCAATGCCGGAACACACACTACACAGGGCCGCCATGCAGGCGGCCTTTTATAGTGTGGGGCATGTTCTAAACCCCCTGAGTCATAATTGGCCAAAGCCACCCTGGCTTTGGCCAATTACAGCTCTCTCTACTGACGGCGCTGTGATTGGCCAAGCATGCGGGTCATAGTGCATGCTTGGCCAATCATCAGCCAATAATGCACTGTGATGCCGCAGTGAATTATGGGCCGTGACACGCCACACGAATTTGGCGCGAACGGCCCATATCGTTCGCAATTTGGTGAACGGGCGAACAGACGATGTTCGAGTCGAACATGGGTTCGACTCGAACACGAAGCTCATCCCTACTAATGAGCCCCTCAAAGCCAACCCCACTCTCCAAGGGGCCTTTGCATGCATGACTGCATACAAAATGCAGCAAATGGAGGAGGGCGAATGCCTCTTGTGTGATGAAATTATGGTCATCACCTAAATAAGGGGTTGAGGGGCCAACTCACACCCAAAACACACCTGTGTGAGGTGGACCATACTCCTCCTCCTCCTCCACCTACTGACACACCTCCAACACCACAGCCTGGAAGGAAGTGTGTAAGGAGGACAAAAAAGTGATGGCCTGGGTTCAGTCTGGTCTGGCAAAAGATGCAGGCTGTGGTATGACCACAGCCTGGGGACATACATGTCATCTGCTGCTGTTCCTGATCTATTGGAGTCCTGTACCGGATTGTGCTAACTATTATATGGACTCCTCAGGCCACCAATTTTGTATAGTAGTATCAATAGTTGATGTGATGCTTCGCCAATTTCAGCAGTTTCTCCAGCGTTGCCTTCCTCTTTATTTTGTTATGACCCCCTAATAAATGGATTTTTTTTGCAGAAATACTTGCCTATGTGTTTTACTTCAAAAAGGACAGTTTGTTTGTGAGTTGGCAGGTACATTTCAAAAATACAATGTCAAATTAACAAGGGACACCAACACCAACCACCTTGAGATTAAAAAATACAAGATAATATTGGTGTTGTGGTAACTTGACACACAAAACGAGAAAAAATATTAGGGAGATCACTATAAAAAAAAAATAGTAGATCTTAATAAAAAAAAATAAATAAATAAATTATAAACTTTATTATGGAGATCTGACAAAAATAAAAAATAATATGATTCATGAGATCACAAGAAATAATAAAGAAATCAGGTTGTCAGAACTCTGTGTGAATATGAGCAGCAAAACAACTTCATTATTCTAGCATTATAAAGAAGAAGAGAATGCGCTGCATTAATCTATTTAAAAAATTGCAGCGTGAATGCTAGTTTTACCAGACTGAGCGCTTCCTTCTCGTAATTTATTCTGAGCATGCGTGGCACTTTGTGCGTCGGAATTGTGTACACATGATCGGAATTTACAAGAACGGATTTTGTTGTCAGAAAATTTGAAATATGAAATAGTTTGTAGATATGGAGCTCCTGAAACTATTGAGAGTGACAAATGAACCCATTTTACTGGGAAAGTAATGAAAGAGTTAATGGAAGCTCTTCACATACAGCAAGCTTTCCATGCACCTTATCATTCACAAAGTAGTGGTAAAGTTGAGAGACTTAATGGAATTCTGAAAAACAGATGTGCAAAAATTAAAGCAGATACAGGAAAAGGATGGGTGGAAGTTTTGCCATTAGCCCTATATTCTGTACGAACTACCCCTAAACAACCACATGGGCTGTCCCCTTTATGAGATTTTATTTGGAGGGCCACCCAAAACAGGGCTATATTTTCCCCAACAGTTTCAGGCTTCTCACTCTAGTCTGTTAGAATATGTTCAGATTTTGCAAAGTACATTGAATAAAATACATTAAGGTTATAGATCTATCCCCGACCCAGATTCTGTTTCAGGTATTCACAGAATCCAATCAGGTGACTGGGTGGTGGTCAAGCGACACGTCGGAAAGCCACTAGAACCAAAATTTGACTGACCACATTTGGTGCTTTTGACAACCGGTTCCGCTGTCAATTTGGAAGGAAAGCCCACCTGGATTCACGCCAGTCACTGCAAGAAAATCCTGAAGTAATGATATCCTTTGAAAAAATGATGATGATGTTTCTTTTCTTTTTGTTGTTTGTGAGAACTGAGACATGGAAAAATAACCCTTTCATCCAAATGTTAAAATTGTTTGCAACCCATAGCAATGCTAGTGTGTTCTCACTTACAACCCCAAACAGGAACAATACCCATGATAGCAATGCCTCTCAAATTCACTGATCTAAACAGGACCAGATTAAATGGCTCATACATAATCTCCACAGATAATGAGCACAGATCAGTAACTTTGATGGTTTAAAAACAGATAGACACTCCACAGATTTGTTTAAACAATACATGTCTGTTTAACACTAAATGTACATGGTTGGGCAATTCAGATTGCACCAGAACAAAAATTACAGTTTATGGAGGAAACTATGGTCAATATTATTATATCCCAGATCCAGAACTAAATAGAACCCTTTATAGTACAAATTGCTCACATTTCCCAATATGTGAAAATATTGCTTACCTGAGAGTCCATGTTATTGCTTCCAGTTTTTTAGAAGCAGGTATACCATCCATACATAGAGGGTTATATTATATATGTGGAAATAAGGCTTACGCCTGGCTTCCTACTAATGTTACAAGTACATGTTATATTGGGAAGTTAGCACCTGCTTTGGCTGTTCGCAAAGATACAGTGCGACCAGATCAAAGTACAGAATACCCTTTAGTGTTAAAAAGAGAGCTGTTCACTGAAGGTGACATGGCATGGTCATAATTCCCTTCCTGGACAGGATGGGGAATTGAAGCAATGAAAAGAATAAATAATTACACTAGAATTGTAGATAAGATTATTAACCTTACTACCACTAGGTTTATTAAGTGAAGAAATGGCTCAGCTTAAAAAAGTAGTATTAGAGCACAGATTAATGCTAAATTATCTCACTGCAGCTCAAGGTGGGGTGTGTAAGGTATTTCGCACTGACTGTTGTATATACATTTCTGATAATGAGGACATTATTAAAGGGCATCTTGCTAAGATAAGAGAACTACAGAATAAGGCCAGAGATATTGCTAAAGATGGATGGAACCACTTTAAGGGTTTTGGAGGTTTTGATTACTTTTTATATGGCATAGCAACATGGTTACAGAAACTAGGCGCTTACATTGTGATGTTCCTATTTTTCATATTTGTTATTTACTTTCTCATCAGGCTATGCCTCTGTGTGACTACACGCTGTACCAACCAATGGTCCACCAGCCCTGATGAACCCATTATTGTGAGAATGCTAGGAGAGAGCTGAACTGGACGCCAAGTTACCAGCAATCTGCCGAATGTAACGCGGAGTAGAATGGTGTCAAATAAACAAAAGGAGGGAAATGACATGCACATTCACTGTATTGTTCATTTAAGCACAAGAGACTCCTTTTTGTACTCACTGTTGAAATGTGTTCTGTAACCTTCACCTAACACACAGACACATCTTCTGCTAGAAGCTCTCTACTCCCCGCTCCCATCTCAAGGTTTTACTTTTGCAATTGTTCCATTTGTTAGCTTTTAATAACATATTTCTACTTGTTAGTTTTTAAAAAAAAACATCTCACACCACCCCTTTCTTATCTATGTATAAAATAACATGTAACATGGGAGGGGGGTCAACAGTGCTGTATTGCAAAAAATGTAAGGGGGTAAATTCTTCTGGGGCTGAAGTGGTTAAAAGAGCTAATAATTACTATGAAGGAAATGGCCTCTTCCTTTCAGTCTTCTACTGCAAAGTTTTCAGCAGTAGATCCCTCCACTTCACAGGCTGTTACTATTGAATGGGAGTCTTCTGTTGCTAGGACTCTCCCCTGGAGTTAGAAACCTTGAGTTCACAGGCAGCTTCTGACCTGGAGGATGGGGAGAATTCAACCTCAGTCTGAAGGAGCCTCCTCCTCAGATTCTGATGAGATTGGTAGATCAGGTCGTTACCTCTTCCTGGTTGAGGAATTCAATGAACTTTTAACCACTTAAGGACCAGCCACGTTTTGGATTTTAGGAGTTTACATGTTTAAAACAGGTTTTTTTGCTAGAAAATTACTTAGAACCCCCAAACATTATATATGTTTTTTTTTTCTAACACCCTAGAGAATAAAATGGGGGTCGTTGCAATACTTTTTTGTGCACCGTTTTTACGCAGCGGTCTTATAAGCACACTTTTTTTGGAGAAAAATCACTTTTTTGAATAAAAAAATTAAACAAGAGTAAAGTTAGCCCAATTTTTTTTATACTGTGAAATATGATGTTACGCCAAGTAAATTGATACCCAACATGTCACGCTTCAAAATTGTGCCCGCTCGTGGAATGGCGTCAAACTTTTACCTTCAAAAATCTCCATAGTCAATGTTGAAAAAATTCTACAGGTTGCATGTTTTGCGTTACAGACGAGGTCTAGGGCTAGAATTATTGCTCTCGCTCTACCAGTCACGGCGATACCTCACATGTGTGGTTTGACCACCGTTTTCATATGCGGGCGCTACTCGCGTATGCGTTTGCTTCTGCACGCAAGCTCGTCGACACGGGGGTTTTTAAAAAATATATATATATTTTTATTATTTATTTTACATTATTTTATTTTTTTTACACTGTTTAAAAAAAAAAAAAATTGTGTCACTTTTATTCCTATTACAAGGAATGTAAACATCCCTTGTAATAGAAAAAAGCATGACAGGACCTCTTAAATATGAGATCTGGGGTCAAAAAGACCTCAGATCTCATATTTACACTAAAATGCAATAAAAAAAAATAAAAGAAAAAAGTCATTGAAAAAAATGAGATTGAAAAAAAATATGCCTTTAAGAGGCGTGGGCGGAAGTGACGTTTTGACGTTTGAGTTTAGCCTCACTCGTCTCCAGGCACGGGGGGGAGACAGACACGATCGCCTCCACCGCTACCGATGGCTCCGGTAAGCGGCGGAGGGCACCGGATCGCATCGGGAGGGGGGCCCCTCTCCCGCCACCGATAAAAGTGATCTCGTGGTGAATCCGGTGCAGGGACCACTTTTATCAGAAAGAGGACCGCCGCACGAAAACGGGCATACCGGGGTTATGGCAGCTAGCTGCTGCCATAATAATGGTATCCCAGTTTTTATCAGTAATTTTGAGACATGATACTGGATGAATGGAAAGAGCCTGAAAAGAAACTCTTTCTCTCTAGGGGGCACAAGAAATGCTTTTCTTTTGACACCAGTGAAGAGGAGGTGTTCTTTAAATGCCCTAAACTAGATGCTCCCCTATCCCAGATCTCCAAAAAATCAGACCTCTCTTTTGAGGATTCAGGGGTCCTCAAAGATCAGATGGACAGAAAGGCTGAGTCCTTGTTACGTGAAGCTTGGGATTCCTCGGCTTTTGCCCTGGGTTCTGCACTGGCCGCCACATGTGTAACAAGAAATTTGTATGTCTCTGTCAAACGGCTGGATTGTCTTCTTTCCTTGGCCCCTTCCAAGAGCACTAAATGACACCAGGTTGGGGTAGGAGGAAGACTGTCCCAGTTTTTCAGTCAATGGGAAAATATCACAGAAAACGAATTTGTCCTGCAGATAATACAGTCAGGTTACAAGCTGGAATTCAGCCTTCCCCCATCCCGCAGGTTCCTTCTCACCTGGCTGCCGAGAGACCATGTAAGGAAACAAGCAATGTTAGCTCTAGTCCCCCGTTGGGAATTAGAGCAGGTAATTGTTCCAGTTCCGGACAATCAAAAATTCCAGGGTTTCTACTCTCACGTGTTTCTTGTTCAGAAACCTTCTGGCAAGTTTTGAATGATAATTAATTTGAGCCTGCTGAAAAGGTTTCTGGTATTCCAAAAATTCTGGATGGAGAATATTTACAGGGTGAGAAATCTTTTACTTCAAAAAGCTTAAATGATTACCCTGGACCTCCAAGATGCGTACTTACACATATGGATTTGTCTAGAGCATCAGAAGTTTCTGAGGTTTGCCATCCTAACAAAAAATAGTCTGCGTCATTGGCAATTCAGAACCTTGCCCTTTGATCTCTTGGCAGCCCCGAGAATATTTACCAAGATTATGGCAGAAGTCTTCTTAAGACTACAGGAAGTTTCGATCATACCATATTTGGATGACTTCCTAATTTTTGCACAGGATTAGCAGAAATTAGAGAAGGATTTATCTCTGGTTCTCCAGACCCTTCAGAGGTTAGGCTGGAAAATCAATTGGGAAAAGTCTTCCCTGGCCCCCTCTCAATCCCTAACCTTTTTAGGTTATCAAATAGACACGGTGAAAATTTTCCTGACCAGAGAGAAGGTGGAAAAAATTGTTCTGTCAACCCAAACCTTCAGGTTACTTCCACAGGCTTCTATACGCCAAATTATGCAGTTGTTGTGGTTAATGACTGCAGCAATCCCAAGTGTCCCATGGGCTCAGCTGCACTCAAGGACCCTTCAAGCTTTTCTTCTCAGGTGATGGAATCACAAGAAAAGCAGCCTGAATCAGCTAAACCCCCTTCCGGCGGCAGATTTTCTAGATTTGTCTTGGTGGAAAATAGCAGAGCATTTAGTATCAAGAAGACCGTGGGCTCAAAATTACCCTAGACCCCAGTCTATTGGGTTGGGGTGCCCATTTAGAAGCCTGGCATGCTCAGGGAGTCTGGCAGCCAGAGGAAGCAAATCAGTCAAACTATAGAGAGCTTCTGACAGTAGACAAAACCTTACGAGCATTAGAGCCCAAAATACAGGGTAGAGACATTTTGGCCTTCTCAGACAATGCCACAGTTGTGGCATATCTGAACAAACAGGGGTGAACCCGTTCAGACCGCATCCTGTCTCTGTCCCAACAGATCTTATGTTGAGCAGAGGAAAAAATTTCCTCAATTTCAGCAGTACACATCAGGGGTGTTTAAAACACCCTAGCACATTATTTGAGCAGAGTCAGCCTCAACAACTGTTGGAAGCTGAACACGAAGCCTTCAGGGAGATCACGTTAAAATGGGGTGTCCCAGAAGTAGATCTGTTTGCATCCAAACAGCACACGAAAGTGAAGGCCTTCTTTTCCAAAGAGGGGGAAAGGGAGTCACTAGGGATGGATGCATTGACCTTTCCATGGACCTTCAGTCTAGGGGGGTTAGCTCTTGCGGGGAGGCGGCCAAGACAGCCGCCGAGGGACCCCAGAAGATGAGGATCGGGGCCATTCTGTGCAAAACAAAATGCACAGTGGAGGTAAGTATGACATGCTTGTTATTTAAAAAGAAAAAAAAAAAAAACCTATACAACCCCTTTAAAGTGGCTTACATTAAAGATCACTTTTCTGTTAGCTGTAACTTCAGGTAGAAGGATCTCAGACAGGGTTATTATTAAACCAAATCCCCTATACCTGCCAAAAGTCTCTACCTCTTATTACAGGTCACAAGAAGTGATTCTACCCAGTTTTTACGATTCTAAAAATAAGGAAGAATAAAGATTTAGCTTTCTAGTTGTTAGAAGGTGCTTACTCCATTTTTTAGAAATCACTAGAGAATTCAGGAGTTCCTCTCAGCTTTTGATTTTATTTAGGGGACTCAAAAAGGGTACTAAAGCCTCCAGAAGTTCCATCGCTAGATGGATTTGGGACACTATTATCTGGGCATACAGATTTTCCAATCAGACCCCTCCTGAAAAAGTCAGAGCCTATTCTACCAGATCATTAGCTACATCATGGGCAGAACGAGCAGGAGCTTCATGGGAAAAAATTTCCATGGCAGCCTTTTGGTCTTCTTCTCATGTCTTCATCAGACACTATAGAGTTCAGATGCTGTCCAGCCAGGATCTTTCCTTTGGAAGGAAAGTTTTACAGGCTGTGGTCCCTCCCTAAGTTATGGAATCTTGATTATCTTCTCTAAGTAAGCTGTCCTGGAAGATGAGGGGGAAAACACCCGCTAGACTTTCCATGAATCTTCCAGGACAGCATCCGGATTGCCACCCTTTCTTTTTGTCAGTTTTTTTAGGGCTTGGTTGGAAGTTCCTTTACAACCTAGGTGGTCTTAAGTTGGGAGTGTTTTTTTTCTTCCTTACGCACATGGTGGAGGTTCTCTCTATCTTCAATACAAACTGAGGTGCAAGGGAAGGGAGAGACCTTTTAAACTCTTTTTGATTTTTGTGTCCTGTAGAGGTTGGAGCCAATTATCTCTCAGAGTAAACTGTCCTGGAACATTCATGGAAATATCGTTACCGGTAAGTCTAACAAGGTTTTTTTTTGGTTGGGGGATGGATGATATTGTGCATAATGACCAACACCCCACTTTGATGTTTGTTTCTGAAAAGTGTTTTTTTGTGGGCATGGCTTCAAATTTTCTGTCTGACTATGAGTTTATGAGCCTCTGCTGACCCTTGTCTTGTTATTGTTACTAACAAATGTCAATTGTTCTATTCTTACAACTCCTAACTTTGCTTAATCGTGTAGACAGAAATGCAGCTACCGGATTACTGTAATTTAGAGATGTATGTGTGGGAACATGTATGTGTGGGGGGTTGTAATGCTGCAGCTTGTTGGTACTTTTTTTTTTGATCCCCCATTTTGTTCTTGAGAATCTTGCACCTAACATAAATACCGTTTCTTTTTGCACAAGTAAATTAATGTATCTAATTATGTTGCTGCTGCCCAAATACATGTGGAATATTGAACTATTTATGTAGGAGTTGGATCAATAAACTTTTTTTATTTTTCCTTAAGTGGAATATATTAACACCCATACAAATAGAGTTATAATAGTCTACAAAATAAGCATTTTACTCTGCACACATGCAAGGCATTAACCCCCCTCCAAAAAAAAACAAAAATCTTTTAGGCTGGGTTCCGGGTTTCTCGCATCCAATTTGCAATAGCAGGAGATTTAGACCGGCTCTCTATGGAGCCGGTTCACATATCTCCAACAGTTCCGATGCGTTTTGCCGAAAAACGCTGTGTGTCCTTTAGTCTGTTTCAGGTCCAAATTCAGCCCAAAATTCAGGCTGAAATCAGACCTGAAACGGTGAACCAGGATGCAACAGACCCCTGCTGTGAGCCGCATGTGGTTCATATGTGAACCCAGCCTTAACTCCAAAACTGAATTTATTGGACCATTAAATTCAGATGGTGGATAATTAAGAATGTTCAACATGTTAGCCTGGGCCTTCGTTTTTGAAAACACCAGTTGCAATCTAAGGAACATAAATCAATTTGTAAATAAAGTCAAATAGTTTTCAAATATATATGCATTTTGTAAAGCGCTGCACCACCTGATGGCCCTATATTCTGTATATTAATAATAAAATATACAGACACGCTGTCCTGCCATAATACATATGCTGTGGTGGGGTGGCATGTGCAGGCACAATCATGTACATTTGTTATGGTGCCTACTGGGGCTAAGGGGGTCGCTGCATGTCTGCTGGGGTGCGCAACATGCTCCTCGCAACTGCTCTGTCCACTGGGCACAGCAGATTGTGGCTCACGGTACCATTCCGCTTTGAGCAGCAATGGGCTTATGGGATTGCTATGTGATCACATGATCACAACGTCTACAAAGCTGTTATGAATGAATCTCATTTATAACAGTTTTGCTTCCTATACTAGTGAGTTGTGATTGGCCCACAGCTACATGTATCACATGTTACCTGGGCCTATCACAACACCCTGTACCATTCGATAAGCTTTAGCCAATCACAGATCAGTAATAATCACAGCTCTCATGAATGAAACTCATGCATAACAGTTCAAAGTATTGCAGGTACAAAGATTTTCATTGTATCACCAATCAAAATGTTAATAAAAAAAAAATTGGACTGCCCCACCCAGAGTAGTACAGTGTTACTATGATGACATTTAACTACCCAGATGAAAGTGATGATTTATGTTTCATAAATTATTTTTTTTTTTTTTAAATTGACAATTTTGTATTAAAGTTTTATATTTTTCTAATACAAAAAAAAAGTAGAAAAATAAACACTAAAAATGTTACAAAATTCCAAGAGCAATCTGTCATGTATGTTTCAGAAATTTTTGTACACACATTTTTCATATTTACCATACGGTCCCCAGTCAGTGTCCCTAATCCCCGCCACACCAGTCATATGCTGATGCATAAAAACATCGGTCAACCACATCGCTCAACCACATTTGCCAACTGTTTGTTTTTACACTCAAATGGGATCTTGGGTAAATCCTGCAGTCCGATGCTCACTAGGGACCACATTTAGTATTTTCTATAATGGAAAAGTGACTTGACATTTACTAATAGGTGATCACCTATTTGATGGTGCTTCTCCGTTCTCCACATTGAAATCTTAGTTGTTTCAATTGGGTGCAATTAGGAGTCTATCATCTATTGCTTCTCCTTATTCTCAGTAAATGAACCCCTTTGCATCAGCCACCTTGTTTTAAATCACCGTAGGTTATTACCTTCCCTCTGTAATATATGTGTCAGTATATACTTTTTATCTCAGGTCTGGAAATGTATGGGAATAGGATTGGTTATATTCAACTGTCTGTATTTAACTTTTTAATAACTTTTTACAGTTTTTTGTCAAAATACTAGTTCTCCTGAGTGTGAACGGAGATTCATGAAAGGCTTTGGATATGAGAGTGCCAATGATATAGTCAAATCATCTGTAGCCTATTGCTATTGTTTATCCTTTAATAAGCTATTTGTGACAAAAACAGTCAATCACAGATACCTACATATCTTTCACAGTTTTTTAATGTGTTTTTAATGTATGTGAAATAAAAAACCTATGGCTTTTACTTTTTACATTATTGTTTGGTGTTTCTTGGAAAATCCCTTGGGCACTAGCTACTTGGCATTTGTGAACACAATGCAGTTTATGCAGCTTAACACGTAACGCATTATTAAAAATATTATTTCTTGATTATCCTGAATATTGGGTCTCAATTCTGATTTGCACAATATTACATGTTATAACTTAAATAGGAGTGTAACATGGTCCAAAAGTCTATTATCCTTTAATCTACACTAGGGCTATCACAGTGGGTTAAGCAAAAAAAGATAAGACTGTGTCAACTTAATAGGTAACAAGTATTCCTAAAAAAGATGAGACTGTCAGCCTAGGAATGAAAAAAAATGAAAACAAATGATATACTGTATAATTGTAAAAAGGAAAAGCATTAAAAACTTGTTAATCTTTCACTGCCCTACTGTAATATTAAAGGCAATATTGAAAACATGAATTACAAAAGCACAAATTTTGGAGATCACTTGGCTGACAGTCACAGTGTGGTAAAGTCTTCTGTCTCCCCCACAGCACTTTGGGCACTCCCAAAGCTCACAGCAACTTCTGTACAGAGAAAGAAGACAGATTAAAACCACTTCAATACCAAGGGCGTCATATGAGGTCCTGGGCTTTGAGCGGGTATATCTGAATGATGCCTGTAGTTACAGACATCATTAAGATATTGACGGTTTCAGCCGACGAATCTCTACACCATAGGAACGATCATATCGGCCGTTCTGCCGCTTGATCGTTCCTATGGGAGGCGAGAGGGGACGTCCCCCCCCTCCCGCTGCCCTCCGGTGCTTGCTCCGACTCACCGTTACAATCGGTGAGGTGGAGAGTGGATCCGCCGGCGGCGGATGTAGATCATAGAGATTTACGGCGTCTCTATGATCGTCGGAGGCCGGGCGCGATGTTATGACATCACCCCCGGCCTCTCCATTCAAAAAAACGGCGCCGCTTAGGCTGGGAAGCGGAGATCGTTTTATTTTTATTTTTTTATTTCAGGCTTCCCAGCCTAGTGGTGAGATATGGGGTCTTATTGACCCCATAATCTCACTATTAAGAGCACCTGACATGTCATATTGCTATTACAAGGGATGTTTATATTCCTTGTAATAGGAATAAAAGTGATCAATTTTTTTTTTCAAAAAAGTGTCAAAATAAAAAAATAATATAATTAACAATAAAAAAAAAAAAAAAATTTTAAAGCGTTGCTGTCCCCGTGTGCTCGCACGCAGAAGTGAACGCATACGTAAGTCCCGCCCACATATGAAAACGGTGTTCAAACCATACATGTGAGGTATCGCCGCGAACGTTGGAGCGAGAGCAATAATTTTGGCCCTAGACCTCCTCTGTAACTCAAAACATGTAACCAGTAAAAAAATTTCAAGCGTCGCCTATGGGGATTTTTAAGTACCAAACATTGGCGCCATTCCACGAGCGTGTGCAATTTTGAAGCGTGACATGTTAGGTATCTATTTACTCGGCGTAACTTCATCTTTCACAAAATGCAAAAACATTGGGCTAACTATACTGTTTTGTTTTTTTTTTAAACACAAAACAGTTTTTTTCCCAAAAAAACGCGTTCGAAAAATTCCTGCGCAAATACTGTGTGAGATAAAAAATTGCAACAACCGCCATTGTATTCTCTAGGGTCTTTGCTAAAAAAACATATATAATGTTTGGGGGTTCTATGTAATTTTCTAGCAAAATTATGATTTTTACATGTAGGAGCAAAGTGTCAGAATTGGCCCGGTAATGAAGCGGTTAAAACTGTACTCCAGCCAATTAAAATAGATAAATGAATTACAGTGGTATTTATTAATAAACTATTGCATGTATTTGACTTGCATCTAGTGTAAACACCTACATTTGATTTTACATTAGCCTCTTGCAGTTGCCTATTTAGCAGAACTCTGGAAGAAGGAGAGGCGGGACTGCTAGCCAGTCAGGTGTTATAACAAGAAAGGAAAAGCGCAGGATGATTAGTCTGCCACTGCTTCTCTATTGTCCAATCAGCAGGCTGGGGGACCTATATTCCTTCTACAGTTGAAAACAGATAAAGTAAGAAAAGCTGTGTGACAGGGCTGTGTAAATCTCAGAATTGGATGGACAGAAATAAAAACACTTCAGCAGGTAAAACTGCTAAATTATATATATATATATATATATATATATATATATATATATATATATATATATATATATACACACACACACACACACACACACACACACACACACACACACACACACTATCTGTGCATTTAGCTGTTGCAATGATTTCAGCTTTAACATTTTCCCAGAATGGGTATTTGCCTGGGAGGACATTAATTTATAATAGGGCCTAAATAAAAGACAGTATAATGATAGAAATATTTCTTGTAGAACACAAGAGGTGAGAAACTAGTGCATGCATATATGGTACAAAGTGTGCATTTTTAAAACTTTGTGTTTGTTGATGTCTCTAAAAAAGATTTCTTGAGGACAAGAGGATGATGATTTTATGAAGATAGGTTGTAACTGTGGCGGTGCATTTTCCACATGAATTATTTTCCAAGGCAAACATATTTTAAAATGCTAAAATTATGATTTTTCAAGTCATGTGTTTTCTGGAAATGCATTTTGAGTTCCATGGTGAATTTTTCAGAATATATTTAAATACATTTAGGAGAAAATTAGTGTGCTCCTACTTATTTAATTAGATGAGTAAAATTAATTGCTGTATAGAGATTGAGTCTCCACTAGCATAGCTCCCAACTGGTCCTGATTTCGAGGGACTGTCCCTGATTTGGAACAATGTCCCTCTGTCCCTCATTCCTCCTCACTTGTCCCTCATTTTGGTCTGATCTATATAGCTGTATATGAAATGCACTTTTCTATCTATCAAAGTGTTTTCCAACGCTAAACCTTTCATCTGATTTTTAAATTGCTGCATTTGTAAATTCCAAAGCCAAAGCTTACCATACAATTGATTGTACAATCTCCTTTAGATCTACCATTAATTATGTAATGCAAGGGCCTGGCTGATTGGATACAGAGTGCCTGGATAAATAGGTGTGTCCTATTTTATAGTTTTGGTAAATCTAAAGGAGATTGTACAAGCAGATTGTATAGTGTATGGCCGCCTTTTTACACCTAGAATGAATTAACTTTTGGTGCCATTAATTGTTAATAGCACGCCAAACACAGAAGCAAACACATATTTTGCCACATGAAAATCCAAGCGACAGACACAGCAAAATATGCAGTAAAAAAAAACTTGCAACCCACATCATGCCAAAATTTCCAATTAGCTACTTTGCCACGTGTAGTGGATCCCATTGTAATCAATGGCCTGCCCTATGTGTGTTACCGGAAAAACAAACCAAAAATATGCGCTCCCACTACTTTAGGTGTGAATGGGGCCTGAAAGTGAAATTGGTGCATTTACACAAGAACAATGAGGCACCATTCACATCTGTGTATTTCCAAACGCATGGCAAACTGCACAGAAAATGCCGGCTTTGTCATACGTTTCAGAAATGCTGCAAATTTGCATTGTGTTTGTGTTGCCATTACATGTTTAAGGCTCCCCAAATGTAGTAAATGCACCTCAAAATGCGGTTAGGCACCATGCTCTGCTCCACAAAAAGTTCTGGAGCTTCTCTGGGGCGATTGTCACCCAGCCCATTCAAGTGAATGGGCTGCCCTATGCATGATGAGTGAAAACGCTCCAAAACACCCAACAATGCATGTGGGAATGTGAGTTTTTGCTACATGGTGATGTGAACAGGGCCTGACAGCTGTGTGTTCCCATCTACTCCCTCCTATGTACTTGCATAAAGATGGCCATACACTATGCAATCTAATTGTACAATATCTGTACAAGTTCCTTTACATTTACCAGAACTGTGGAATAGGATGACAAACTTGACCAATCCATTCAATTTGTATCAAAGCAGACAGGCCCTTGTACTACATAGCTGATGGGAGATCTAAAGAAGATTGTACAATAAGTATGTATAGTAAGTGGAAGGTAGTATTGTAATGAGGGAATTGGGTCCAGAGTGGTGAACACACCCTATCACACCCTATTCTGTGATGCCACACTTAAGTGAAGGTTTCTTTGAGATGACCTAACAGGAAGTGATTGCTGAGGCCATCTACAGGAAGTGATGGAATCTGAAAATCAGTTGAAACATTCAAATACACTGGCACGATTTTACACCACCTGTGTATAAGGTAAGTGAGCGAAAAGCATATTGAGATGGCTGGGCCAGAAATGGTATTGGGAAATGGTTCTATTTATTATGAAAAGTGAAATTCTGCACAAAAAGGTGAACCTATCTTATAATTTTATATCCCTATAAACGGAAAAAGAAGTCAGTAATTCTTGAGAAAAAAGGTCTTTCCCTTAGCCTGTAAAACTTTGCAAATAAATAATCTTTCTTCATAGACCAAATCTATTCTGCTACATTTAGTGTATATGGTATATGTGAAATTCAGCAGCCCCAATGTTCAAACTCCTTATCTCAATTCTTGAGACCCTAAAATACCAGGACAGTTTAAACACCCCCAAAGTTACCAATTTTTGGGGATTAGACACTCCAAGGTAAATCCAAGGAGCACCTTCAAGATTTCAAGGGGCATAAATAATGAATCTGATTTTCTGACTAGCTGTCACATTTTTAAGGCCCTGAATTGCTAGGACAGGAGAAACACCCATAAATGACCATATTTTGCAAAATAGACCCTCCAATGCATTAAATTAAAGGCATGGTGAGTCTTTCGAAGATCACATTGTTGGCACAAGTTTTTAAAAAATGAACAGAGAAAATGTGTTTTTTTTACATACAGTTGTCAATTAATATGATATTTCTCATACACGGCATGAACATAGTATTACATCCTAAAACACATTCTACTATTCCTCCTGAGTATGGGGAAACCACATTTGTGAGACTTTTCTATAGTCTAGCTGGGACCCAAAATCCAAAGACCAGATTCAAGCTTTCAAGGGCCATAAATTAGATATCTAATTTCCTTACTACCTCTTCATTTTTTGGAGGCTCTGGAGTGCCAGAACAGTGTTAACACTCACAAATACACATGGGCCAAATGACCCCCGGTTCAGTTTGCGGAAGAACTTTCGAACATAGCAAAAGTTCAGAACCGAATTCCGAACCTCATTGAAGTCTATGAGACCTGAACTGGAATAATAAAAAGTGCCTATTTTGAAGGCTTATATCCAAGTAATTTGGCATACAAGGCGTATGGGGGTCTGGGTACTGCCCGGGGGACATGTATGAATGAACACAAAGTTTGTAAAAAACATAATTTTCAAATGAGCAGTGATTTACTGATGCTTAAAGTGAAATCATAAAATGAGAGATAAAATTGAAAAATCCCTTTAAATATAGTACCTGTGGGGTCCCCTTAGTCTGCCTGTAAATTGGCACATATGTACCATGTATAGAACTTGCTGCAGCAATAATGCTATTTATAAAGCAAAAAAAATTAAATTTTCCCTGCAAGCTTTCTTTATTTTGTAAACAACAACTTGGGGAGCCAGTCTGCATGATGAAGCCACAATTTAGTGCACTCGAAACAAGATTAGAGATTTTGGTTACATTCTGGTGTCTCTTTCACAGACTTTCAGTAAAAGTAATAGGTGCGGAAAAATTGGTCTTTGGGTGTCGGTGGTGCCTTCACACTGTAGCCCCATAGGAGGTACTCTTGATGAAAGCTAGAATTGGCCTTGCTGTAAAAAATTTAAATAATATGCACCTGTCAAACATGTGCAAAAAAATTGGTCTTTGGGTGTCGGTGGTGCCTTCACACCGTAACACTATAGAGATACTCTTGATGAAAGCAAGAATAGGTCTTGCTGTCAAAATGTTTTGTTTTTTTTTAATCAAGAACAAATAATAAAGAAAAAACAATACAGACAAGGTAATGCCAAGACCGCCTTACAGATACAGTTGAGCAATCGTAACCACAACATACTGTACGTCCAGCAAAAACACCTTAAAAAGAGAAAGAAGGGGGGCATGCGCGGCGCGAAGCAGGAAGGAAGCAAAGGCTAGGAGCTCTGTGAGCAACGGTGACTGTCTTCACTTCCCCGGGACTACACAGCCACATTTTCTCCTCCATTTCACCCCACACCCCTGGCAGAACACCTAACGCATGACAGGAGCCAAAAACTGCCGCTATAAATCGGCTCAAAAGTCCCTTACACCCTACCTGCTTTGGGTGAGGGAACAAACCAGGATGGCTCAAGATGGCACCCAGCCGGAAGATACACAGACATGCTCCCTGACTGCAGAGGCTTCTCCGGCACACTCCACAGGAGACAGTGAGTACACCCTGCAGCATACTAAAGCTGATCTGGATGAGAGTCTCTTCCTAATGTATGACAAAATTGCACAGAAGTTCCAGTCAGGGCTGCATAACTCTACCAATAATCTGTCGCTGGAGATAGCAGCATTAGGCACCAGGACTGACTTGCTGGAAACTAAACATGATGAACTCAGCCTTGCCTATTCAGATCTTAGGAAGATCACAAATCCCTCTCTGATCTGTACTACAACTCCAAGCCCACCTGGAAAACCTGGACAACAGACGCAATAACCTTAGGGTGCGTGGAGTTCCAGAAACTGTAACAGATTTACTCCCAGCAGTGCATAAGCTTTTCCAATCCTTACTCTCTGACTTTCCCCTGTCAGCCTTCACATGCGGCAGGATCCATAGGGCCCTGCGCCCTAAACCTCCCCCAGAAAAGCACCCGAGGGATATAGTTCTCTGCCTCAAAGATTTCCTGATTAAAGAAAAATCCTCAGGGCTTCATGCAATACCCCGAATATCCAATTGGAAGGCATCTCTATTCAACTATACCCAGATATTTCGCCCACCACCCTACATAAAAGCAGAAAGATGAAAGAAATCACCCCTAATCTTCAATCTGCTAGGATCCGGTGTCAGCCTCCTTTCCCAGCCGATGCTTCTTATGGAGAAACGCCAGCATAGGGTGGAGCCATGAAGCCTGACATCACCACACAGTAGCAGTCTAGCCTCAAGGGAAAATACTGCTCCCGTATTCGTTTGGTTTGATTTTCTGTGAAAATTTTGATGCCAACCATGGTTTTAAATAAAAGAAGTTTTTAATGTACTGCACCGTGGAAGCTCTTTTCTTCTAATCCCCTCTGACACATGCGGAACTAAGCCGGCCGGCTACTCGGATTCCACAGTGCAGGAGACAGATTGCGTTCTGAGCACACAGACCAGCCGCTCTTCGGATCAGCTGTTTCAGCACAGATCAGCTGTTTTTCACTCAGCGGGATATCGCTTATGCCAGTGGAAGATCAGAAGCAGACAGATATCTGAGTTTGTGGGAATCCCTCCAGCCATCCCTGCCTGGAAGATTGAGATTACCTGAGCCTGTTAGACCCCCGTAATAGGGGTCCCACGTATCTGGTTAGCGGCCGCCCGTTTTATTACATCCTAGGATCATAGCACCTTCTGAAAGGAAGACTTCCTATGAAAAGCACTTATCTGAAATTTTAGGACTGTTTGAATTGTTTTTTTACCATCTATTCCTCAAGGGGACTTTGTCACGTTAATCACCCTTTTGAGTTTAATTGGTTTTACACATGTATTCATTTTTTGGCCACCAGTTTATCATATTTGGGTGGGATAGACACCAGTAGCGCACCTGAGTCTTGGTATTATATTGTGAAAACTGAAAATTCTTGAATTTAGTAAGGTTGCAGCACTTTAGTCTTTTTGTTTCAATTTTGTTTCAAATGTAATCTTGTTTTTAGTTTTAGGTTTATCCTTTAATGGCAACAGTATTTACTTTGTCTCACATCAATATTTTGAAATAATTTTTCTCCACTTCAGGTAAAACAAACAGGGGTTAGCGCAGTTTACACGTGTTATACCAAACACTTCTATCAGACCCTTTATCCCCAAACTGCCCCTCTTCTCAGACCTGGCTAGATGCTCTCCCCCTACCCAAGCTCTCAGAGGAGCAGTTACAGCTTCTCAATGCCCCTTGCAAGGAGGAAGAAATAGCCATCATCTCTTCTTTAAAATCCTCCAAAACCCCAGGCCCGGATGGTTACACAGCACCATATTATAAAAAAAATTGCCAGAATACTAGTCCCTAAGATGGCCAAACTATATAACCCTATACTGAGAGTGGAATCATTTCCAGATGACATGTTGTTGGTGAATATGTCCTTAATCCCAAAGCCAGGCAAGGATCACACCCTTCTCCAGAACTTTTGCCCTATCTCTGTCATTAACAATGACTTAAAGATTTTTGGCCGTATTTTAGCAGACCGTCTGGCATCAGTTATCACCTCTCTGATCTCCCCAGGTTTTATTCCAACTAGGCAAATTATGGCTAATATATGCCCAGCAGCTAACGTCATACAGGACGCTGACACTCACTCCAGTAAAGTCCTACTGCTCAGCTTAGATATAAATAAAGCCTTCAACAGTGTTCTCTGGCCCTATTTAGACTTTATCTTATCCAAATTCGGCATTAATGGGGCATTCATAAACGGGTTTAAGGCATTATATCATCACCCCCGGACCCGCATTAAACTCCCAGGGTGCAACTCAGAATACTTTCCTCTGGGTCGGGGTACTAGACATGGTGTCCTCTCCCCCTTCTATTCACTTTGGCGATTGAACTGTTAACTTATACGCGGATGATGTCCTCCTCTTTATTATGGACCCCCTAATTTCCCTCCCCAACCTTCTCACTACCTTAGACACCTTTCACCACCTTACGGGACTAGGAGTGAATCAATTGAAATGTATAGCTTTACCTATGAACTTCTCCCAGTCCTTGCTGAATACTCTCAAAACTAAATTTGAATTCACTTGGAGCTCAGGCACCCTACAATACTTGAGGATCCGACTAGCCCCCTCCCTCAAACTGATATAAATGCATAATTACCTACCAGCCTTCTCTAATATAAAACAATTACTCACCCAATGATCATCATACCATATATCATTCTTAGGTCAAATTCAGGCAATAAAAATGGAAATGGAAATAAAAAGCCCTCGCGCTACTATCATGTATTAGTGGATGAGTTAAAATGGTGAATTCTTATCTTAACATGATCAAATCCTCAAGTGCCTATAGGGCATTCAAGTGCAGTCACACAATTATACAATAGCTGCCTGCAGCAGAACCTAAAGTGTATCACAATCCACTCTCAATGATAATTATAAAAGTGATTCCGCGCTACAGTGTTTAAAAAAATATATAAAAAAAATATATAAAATATTCACTCAATAAAGTAGATCAATAAAGTGTCAAAGCTAATTAAATGGTTGAAAACAGTGTAATGAGTTGTACATAATAGAAAATAAATATATTCATAAAAAGCCAGGGCAAATGATTTAGAGTATTATTAGTCTCTTGGTCATATTATCAAAAAAGAAAAAACATTGTCCACAAAAGGGGCAAAAATTGCAAAAAGGGATTTCAATGTATGATACGGTGGTCAAGGAGGGGTTATACAGGGTTAACAGTCCCACAAATTATGGTCACAGAGCCCTCACCTTCATAAACTGTTTAAAACCGCATACAATAGTGACCTGAGGTCTGTTGTCTGACGTTATTCCAACTTCTACCACCAGGGGGTCCTCCGTGCCAGCATGTATGAAATTGCAATTATCCGAAGTGTCAGCATATGACCATAAATAAAAGTATCATCCGCTGTAATAATCTCTACCACCAGGGGGTCCTCTACTTCATCCACCAAATCCAGATATCACTGCACATCAAACGTCTTATCATTGAGGTTCCTTGGAGGTTCGATTGATGACCCCGTGAGGTTCGGTTGAAGTCCACCTAGCCAGCTCTACCATCCGGAAACCTTTCCATCTGCCCGGCTGGGCTTATTGCTTGACTGACTCCATGTCGCTGACAGGGGAGTCCACCATATCTGGTAAGAGTACCCACCTTTTCTTATCCACCTTCTTATCCATCTTATTATGCCAGAGCTGATGCCTAAAAATGGAATTCACCTCTTGGAAGATACTTAATGAGATAACAATTGAGGTGTTATGTAGAAAATATAATAGCTGGGGCATGAAGATCATTTGCACAAGTTTCACTTTATCTGTCAGTGATAGCCAAAGTTTGTTCCAGATTTTTATCTTGTCCCTGAAGCAACACAGCAAAGGTGCTACATTCAAGTGACAAAGTCTCCCAATTGAGGAATGACCTGTGTGTCTAGGTATTTAAAAGTAGATGTTACAGGCACGGGGCATAAGGGAGTGATGGCTCTCAGGGGTTATCATCAAGAGGCATTAACGCTGATTTATCCCAGTTTATAAGGAGACCTGAGAATTCCCCAAATCTGGTGATAGAACTCATTGCCGCCTCAAGTGATAGTTGGGTATCCCCCAATAATTACATAGTGTAGTCAGCATAAAGCTGTCAAGGCTGGGCTCAGCCTTTCCTTCTCAGAGCTCTATGTTCAGCTGTCGGTTAATTGCCAGCTCTCTTCATTCCACAGTGACTCACCTGGTCTTCATTTCCTGCTCGTAAGCTAGCTCTGCTAACTATTTAAACTGCATGGATCAGATCTTCTGTGCCTTCGCCTTGGTCAACATATCCGGACTCTCTCTGAAAAACTTTTGCTTGGCTGACTTCCCTTCTGTTTCCTGATCCAGTTTGCTGCACCCACTGATCTCTGGACTCCTGTTTCTCTGGCTTGTTTTGACTACCTGTCCTGGTTACCGAACTCGGGCTATGTTTTGACTACGTTTGCTCTGTTTATACCATTTTACCATCTTATTAAATAGTGTGATTTTTACTGCACTTCTGTCTCAGTCTGATTCATGGTTTCTGACAAAAGCACAACTTTCTCCTGCAACTCACCAAATTGAAATTCTGCTATATCAGAGTTGTGTCTGATGGAAGCAGACAAGGGCTCAATTGCCTGTGCAAACAATAATGGCCACAGGGGACACCCTTGGCAAGTGCCTCTGCCCAGGTAGAACGTAGGAGAGATCCTACCAGCCTCCCTGCTATAAAACAATTTTACCCATGCCATAAAGAGAGTGCTAAAGACAAATTTAAATAGCATAAAGAAAGGACCATTCAACACTATCGAAGGCCTTGGCCGCATTCCAGGGATAACAATGCCCTACTGCCTATATTGTCTGCTCTGACCTGTATATTAAGGAACAATCTATGTAAATTGACAGCCATGGACTTTTGGGGCATAAAGCCAGCTTGATCCGGGTGGACAATTGTAGAAATAGCTTTAGTAAGGCGTAGGTATAGTGCCAGTACCTCTGCTAGAATTTTTATGTCACTCTGAAGTAAGGAGATCGACCTATAGGAACCAGGGTCCGTGGGGTCTTTAGGGTCTTTAGAGTAAGGTAAAACACTATGTTGTGTGACAGCATTCAACACCTTTAACAAGTAAGGCAATATCTGTTCCCCCTACATTTTGTATACCTCTACCGGTAAGTCATCATCTCCTGGTGCCTTACAGTTGGGGAATGCAACAGTCGCCTGCTGCAACTCCTCCATGGTAATCAGAGAATCAAGCATTTTCCTGTTTTGGGTGGACAGTACTGGTAAGCAGATGTACAAGTTTGCTTTGGTTAATAGAGAGTGAAGTAGAAGGACACAATAATGTCATTATAGAACCGGGTGTATTGGCCAACCTACCATCTGCATCTGATAATGCACCAATAGAGCTCCTTGAGTTCTGTGCACTGATGATTATGGCAAGTAGCCTCCCAGTTTGTTCACCTTCCTCATTGAAAGCCAATTTAGAGAAGAATTGCTTCTTATCCACTGTGGAAGATACCACACGATGAAGAGCATCCTGGACAGACAACCAAGACCCCCTAGTAGAGTCTGTAGGGTTGTCTATAAACACTTGCTCCAATTGGCACATCCGTTTCCTAAGTTTGGCTTGTAAATCGTGCGTGTTACATTTAACTCCACTAACCTGGCCTATAAACACTGCTCGTAGGACTGCTTTAAAAGCATCCCAGCTTTGCAATAAATCAACTTGGCCCTGATTTGCTGCCTAAAATTCAGTAGTGGAGTGGTATACAGTGTCATGTGAGGGAAAAAGGTTTAGCCAGAAGGTGTTTAGCTTCCACAGGGCTGGTAATAAAGACATCTTGGGTTTTACTGCTAAATGGATCACCAGCGGGGAATGATCTGCTATCCCTCTAAGGTGGTAAGTAATGCTCGAGTGATATGGATGGGGTGCCTAGCCCTAGGTCAATGCGAAACAGGGGCATATGGGGTTTGGAGAGGCATGAAAACTGCTTTTCCCTTGGATGTTTAATGTGCCAAAAGTCAATCCAACCCTCTTGCATAAACCTATAAAGAACTGTACCTCTGTCCAGGTTCCCCATCTGAGAGGGGGGATGTTTATCCAACAAGGGGTGAAAGTAGCATTTTAAGGCCCCCCATCAATAGGAGAGGAAAATCAGGTTTATCCAACAGGTACACCAATAGGATTTGTAAGACTTTGCTGGAGAAGGGGGGAGGAATGTAAACCACAGCAATTATGCAACATAACTCACACAGTTTACAGTGTAAAAATATAAACCTCCCCTCCTTATCCACCAACACATTTAGTTCTTGGAAAATCAATACACTCACCCCTCGAATAAGCGGAGCGAGTGGAGTGATAGGGCCGACCAACCCAAGCATATTGAATACACAACACATCGTTCACAGTAAGGTGAGTTTCTTGAAGGCCATAGATACCCGAGTGATGTTTACAATAGTTGCTGAGATCATGGATATCTTCTGAGGGTCCCTTAGGCCCCTTACATTCCAAGATACAATAGGCATGTCTGACATGTGGGTATAATAAATAAGGTAAGAAGCCAGAAGTAACAATAATCAGACATCACAGGCATGGGCAGAAGGCCAGAGGAGTATGGGGTACTGTAAGTTAGGCAATGAGTACTGTAATACCACTAGGGCCAGGGCAGGACCTGTAGTGTAGTCCACAGTTGGCAGTCTCGTCTAAACAGAAGATTGCAGCAGTAGAAGATTGTTGGGTGCAACTGCACCAGCAGAAACCAAGAAAAGTACAACATTCTTTTTCTAAGATCAGATAAAAGGTAGAAATTAAGGCAATATTAATTGCAACAAGCAAATCTATTTGCCAAACACAGTATATGCAGAACAAAGCACATCATCCGTGCGATACCACAAGACAGATTTCTAAATGCACAAGGAAGAAAACAGTAGGAAACTTTACCACGCTTGAATCCCTCCTGTGATCCAGTAAGGGAAAAAGGCACTGTTCCTCCCCAGCACACCCCCTGAACTTAAACTAATCATCCAGAAGAAGGGAGATAGAAAGAGGGGTCATTCCTCAAAAAGTGTTGCACATTGGTATCCAGCAGCTGAAGACAACAACCAGTGTATAGGAACAGCTTCAATCAGTCAGCTTCCACTGCAACCGGATGGCATTGCAGATCAGCTTCATGCACATCAATCCAATTTGAGTCCACCGTAGCCAATTCAAAAAAGTGAGCCTGCCCACCAGATATAATATGGTGCTTGGCCAGGTACAACATGGCTTGGCTTGCTTGTTCACTGCCAGGCCCAGTGTTCCACTTTTAAACTCAGCTGGCCGAACTATCTTTGCAATTTTTCCCTTACAGCTTTCAGAGTTTGTAAAAGACCCCATAACCCAAATATTTTCTGAATACGATTGATTTTTAAGGCCCACAATATTTGCACAAATGTTTAACAAAACAATATTTTTGCTAAAAATACACTAAAATCATTATTAGCAGATAAAAACATAGCACATTTTACAAAATAACTGGTAAATTCCTACTAAATATAAAAGCGGAGGTTAACTCTATTGAGTTAATAAATAACAACTATTTGTAAATTTAAAATTGTGAAAATCAAACATATGCAAAAATGTAAATATCCAAATTTGAAAGATCCCCCAAAACATATATTTTCTGAAAGCACATGGCCTGTAGAATAAAAAGCTGCTGCTACTGATTTTTAAAGCACCACAATATTTCCGCAAATGTTTATCAAATCAATATTCTAAAATAATTAATATCCGATACAAACACAGCAAATTTTACAGAATTCCTGCTAAAGTACTTTTAAATATAAAAGCTAAACCTGTATTGAACTAATAAATAACAATCTTTATACATTTTTAATTGCATCTTTTTGTGGAATGGTGAAAAGAGAACATGGGCAAAAATTTCTAGAAAGTTCTAGAGATTTAAATTTTTCACTTACAGCTTTCACAGTTTGTAAAATACCCCACAAAAAGAAGGTGCTACTGATTATTAAGGCCCTGCGATATTTGCACAAATGTTTATTAAATCAATATTTTTGCTACAAATACACTAAAATTATTATTAGCAGATACAAAAATAGCACATTTTACAAAATTCCTGCTAAATGCCTACTAAATATAAAAGTTTAATCTGTATTGAATTAATAAACAACAAATATTTGTAAACTTTAATTGCGCCTTTTTGCTAAATGGTGAACGGATGTATGAAAAACTGTAAGAGCCCTTTCACACCGGGCCGCCCATAGCGTCGGCGGTAAAACGCCGCTATTTTTAGCAGCGTTTTACCTTTGGATTAGCGGCACATGTCGGGCGGTTTTAACCCTTTCTCGGCCGCTAGCGGGGGTAAAAGCGCCCCGCTAGCGGCCAAGAAAGGGTTAAAACTGCCCACAATGCGCCGCAATAGCGGCAATTTGCCGGCGGTATCCCAGCGCTGCCCCATTGATTTCAATGGGAAGCAGCAGTGGAGGAGCAGTAAACACACCTCACCTCACTCCTTCACCGCTCCAAAGAAGCTGCTGGCAGGACTTTTTTTCCGGTCCTGCCAGCGCAGAGCTCTGATGTGAAAGCCCTCGGGCTTTCACACTGGAGACAATGCTGCAGCTGTTTGAGGGCGGATTGCAGGCGCTATTTTTAACGCTATAGCGCGTGCAAAATGCCCTCGGTGTGAAAGGGGTCTAAATAACCTAATTTCTCCAGAAACATGAAGGTTTTCATTTTTTACTTACAGCTTTCAGAGCTTGTAAAAGACCCCCCCCCCCCAACCATATATTTTCCACAAGCATATGACCAGTAGAATAAAAATAAGGTGCTACTGATTTTTTTAAGCCTCACAATAGTTGTGTAAATGTTTATCAAATCGCTATTTTCACCAAAAAAATACTAAAATCCTTATTTGCACACATAAGCACAATATAACTTACATGATTTCTGCTAAATTCCTACTAAGGCCTCATTCAGTGGGGTGTGCTAAAGCATATGCCCAAGGTTGTGTTTACCTGCACGGGGATACACACGTATTCTGTGCATCCCTGGGCAGGCAGTCCTATTCATGTCAATTGGGATGCAGCAGCTGCAAAGACATATCTGACATCTGTGTGGGTGTAGGTGCATGGCCCCAACTGTAGACAGTGTGAGTTCAGGGACATGCACCCACACAGATGTGAGGTTGGAAGCAGTGGCTGTGTCCATGCAGTTGCTGCATCCCTGGACACCCTGGATATAAAATGCATTTTTTACCTAAAATAAAAAAAATATGTTATACTTACCTGCTCTGTGCACTGGTATTGCACAGAGCAGCTCCAAACCTCCTCTTCTAGGTTCCCCCGCTGATGCTCTTGGTTCCTGCTCTTCTGTGTCTGCCACCATAGCAACCCGCTGGTATGGAAGCAGTTGTGCTGGCTTACTTCCGAGCCCTGGCCCCAGCCCCTGTCCCTCCTCATAACATTTGATTAACAGAAGCAGGAGCCATTTTTTTTCTGTGAGACCAAGTAGAAAGACCATCGCTGCTGCAGATTGGCACAGCTATAGATCGATACTGCGATACTGATACTGGTTTTCTACCTTAAAGTGGATGTAAACCCGAAAATTTATTTATTTATTTTTTTATGTCATAATGTAGAGTATAAGATTTCCTATCATTTGAGCCCAGTCTTGCCACAAACAGTTAATCCAGCTCTAAGCAATCCTCTTTTATTGTTCAGTGAAATAAATCTTGGCAAACAGAGAAAAACTTTGTCAAATACTCCCCCTTGCTGTGAGTGACAGGTGATTTACATATCTTGTACACAAGCCTAAGACACATGCATTATTTTTTAATTCCCCCCTCTCCTTTCTTCTGCTGCTCTGCCAGGAATGGATGTTCCACACCTCAGCATAATTGGGCATTTGACAGGTAAAGATACATGCAGGAGGCATGTATATCCTTATAGATAACCCCTATGGCAGTAGTTTAGAAAGGATGACATTGGGTTTACATCCACTTTAATGCAAGTAATGCCTTGTGACTTTAGGACCACTTTATTAGGACACACCATAGTGAATCTGAGCATGATCCCTAATTATTACCACTGTCCGGACCCGTCCTAGTCCTTTCTGTTTGTGTAAGAAGCTGAGTTTTTACCTCCTCACTTCATTAACTTTATTATTTAATGTGGGTCTTCATTTAGAAATGTACATAAATATCAAGGAAAAATTAAATTAAAATATAGGAGGCAACTGCCAGTTACTCCCATATATGTTTCATAATTACTTTATAGAAAAACAACAGCTGTATAAAGCCCCTTCATTGCATCAACCCCCCCCCCCCCTTACAAAAACAAATCTTATTGGATGCACATACTCTATGGGGTCTAATTATGTTTTTACACAAGATTAACACAATTTCCACCCAAGATTCATAACTGATCTGCATTCGACTGGAAAGTGTGTGATAGACATATGCAGAATCAAAAAAATGGTTTAACTTTTTTTTTCGATTCGTTTGTTTAAATTAAATTAATTTTCATTAAATTCAATTCACTAAATTTGTTTAATTCGTTTTCAGAATTCTTTTGTTTCATTTATTAATTTTTTTATTTCATTCAAATTTTCCAAATTCGGTTGAATTGAAATTCGACTGAATTCATAAAATTCGATTGAATTCATAAAATTCGACTGAATTCAAATTGGCATGCTAATTTGAATGAATTCTATTTAAAATTCGGAATACGGTTATTTTTTTTATACTATTCTTTTCTATTCTAGTCTTTTATTTTCTATTTTATTCTATTTGAAATTCAAATTTCAGAAGAAGGTTATATTCTTTCTAATGTATTCTATTCTATTGTTTTTTTTCTATTCTATTCTTTTCTATTCTATTTTATTCTATTCAAAATTTGAATTTCGTAAGATGGTTTAATGTTTGTTATTTTATTATTTCTATTCTATTGAATTCTTTTCAAATTGTTTTTTCTATTCTATGCTATTCATTTTTATTCAATTATTTTCTATTCTATTCAAACTCATTCTATTCAAAATTCAAATTTCGAAGGACAGTTATATTCTTTCCAATTTATTATATTAAATTTTGTTTTCAATTTTATTCTTTTCTATTCTATTCTCTTATTTTCTATTCTATACTAATCTATTCTAGTCAAATTCAAATTTATCCTATTCAAAGTTAGAATTTCGGAAGATGGTTATATTCTTTCTATTCTATTGAATTGTATTCTATTGTTTTTTTCTATTCTATTCAAATTCAAACTTATTCTATTTGAAATTTTAATTTTGGAAGACGGTTATAATTTATTTTATTCTATTTTTTTTCTATTCTGGTCTATGCTTTTGTGATATTCAACCTTTTACTACTAGCACAAGATAAATGACTTGCCTTGTATACTTACTTTCCAAAACAATAAAAACTGCAATATGGTGATGTGAGTAGTGATCAACGAAGGCACTGTGAAAAATTTGCTGAGAAAAAAAAAAAATCCAATATGGTCATGCAACTTTTTATATGCCATCAAAAACACATATGGGTTGAGTCTCAAAAACTTCTATAGGTGCTAGGTTGTTAACCCTCAGGAAATAGTCCCATAGAAATTAAAGTAAAATAATGGATTGGGGTAGGGCCCCTTTAATCCCTTAGTTCCCCTGACACCGACATGCATTTCTATTTCTGCTGGCTAAACCAGAGTTTCTGTTTTTTATTGGTACAAATAAAATAAAAAAACACAAGCTTCCAAATTAATTATAAATTATATAAACTGAGCCCTAACACATAACCTCCATGTCCCAACAGTTAACATCCAAAGAACTTTTACAACCACTTTAACCACTTAAGGAAAGGAAGATTTTCCACCTTAATGACCAGGCCATTTTTTGTGATACGGCACTGCGTCGCTTTAACTGACAATTGCGCGGCCGTGCGACACTGTACCAAAACAAAATTGACTTCCTTTTTTCCCATAAATAGAGCTTTCTTTTGGTGGTATTTGATCACCTCTACAGTTTTTATTTTTTGCGCTATGAACAAAAAAAGAGCGACAATTTTGAAAAAAGAGCAATATTTTTTACTTTTTGCTAAACCAAATATCCCAAAAAATATATAAAATAATATATATATATATAAATGAACAGATTTTTGGTAAAACAAATTGCAATAAGCGTGTATTGAAGTTATAGTTTCTACAAAATAGCGAATAGATTTATGGCATTTTAATTATTATTATTTGTTTTACTAGTAATGGCGGTGATCTGCGATTTTTAGCATGACTGCGACATTGCAGCGGACAGATCGGATACCTAACTGACATTTTTGACACTTTTTTTGGAAACCAGTGACATTATTACAGTAATCAGTGCTAAAAATATGCACTGTTATTGCACCAATGGCACTTGCAGGGAAGGGTTTAACATCAGGGGCGATTCAGGGGTTAAATGTGTTCGCTGCAGGTGTGTTCTAACTGTATTGGGGGATGGGCTGCCTGGGGAAACACAGCAGAAAGACAGGACCTGTGTGATCTCCCCTGTCAGAATGTAGATCTGCCTTGTTTGCACCGGCATAACCTCATTCTGGTGTCCGTTTATGAAGCAGTGAAATCTATTCACTGCTTCGTTCTCCGGCATTCACAGTGAAGAATCTTCTCCTCTGTGTGCCTGTTTATGAAGCGGTGTAGATCGCTTCACCTTTGGAGGAGTGAAGAGATCTACAAATGCTTCAAATAGTGAAGAACGGCTCCTGATACTGGAATCTCGTGAGACTTTACGAGATTACAGTACCAGATGTCAGTTTATCAAGCAGTGATAAATTATCACCGCTCAACGGCGTGGATTAATGTTAATAAAATAACGAGTCCCCCTACATTATACACATATGTATACACACACACACACACATTATATATACACATGTATATACACACACATGATATTTATATACATATACACATTATATGTATATATGTATATATATGCATACTTATAAATATGACAGGGGGACATGCTTACAGTGTTGGGGGGTCTGAACGAGGCATAAGGAAGTTAAAAATCTTCCTCCTTCCCCCTCAGATCCCCCCAGATTTCCTCTTCACTCCCCGATTCACCACCTCTGAGCTGGTGAACCTGGCAGTGTGAATTCTGACACAGATCGCCAGTGAAGCGGTGAGATCACCGCTTCATAAACTGGCCGTTACTGTGTCATTCAATGAGGATTCTCCGTGTGTAGAGATAATCGGCGGGAGAACAAGTTCAAACATGTTCTCCCCCAATTATCACTGTTTCATAAACTGTTTATGGACTATGATCAGCGGTGATCCTCGGGATCACCGCTGATCACTGCTTCATAAACGGACACCTCAGTCACTGCGGGGAACGATAGTGGGTGGCCGGTGGACATCAAGTCCACCCCACCCGCTGATTGGCTCCCCCGGTGGCCAGTGGGTGCACCCACAAACTACAGTTCCCGAGCCAATGTACAATGATGGCGATTCGTGGGGACGAGCTGACCTGCTGCCGTATAATGACGGCAGCAGATCGGCAAGTAGTTAACTAAAGTAAAAAATACAATTTGGTCAGATATCTAAACCTTTTGATTAGAATCAATTATTATGGTGCTCTCATGTTCATCTATTGCTCACATTTTGTTTGCTAGTTGGGAGTCCATTTTCAAGATCTGTGAGTCATTCCTCCAGACTTCAACAGAGGAGTAGAAAAAAATGACACATGGGGATAGGAATGAGCAAATAACTTTTGAGGAAAAAAAAATATTTTTCTTAATTTTATATAGAGTTTTTGTATGTGTGTGCTTGTTTAAAGGCAAAGTTCACCTTTAATAACATAATACACCCATATTTAGGGTGTAATGTGTTACTAGGCAGCACCGTCTGATCCCCCACTGTGACCGTAGGTGAGGGATCTTCTCCTCACAATTGCTGGCACAATTTAAAAACAGCGTGGTTGTACAGGGCTCTGCATCACATCATTCATTCACAGGAATCTGTGAAATAGAAAACTACAAGTCTTGTCTGGCACTGCGGCAGACAGCTTTGAAAAGTCTCTTCTACCAAAACAGACTGTGAATTGAGTTCTTTTATAATGATTAGGAGGCCCTCTTTTCAAAAAATGAGGGAAATGTTCCCATTCGGAATATCTGTACCTGCCAATAATCATATTTGATCTTTGCATTGAATTGTTGCAGTGGCCTTGTAGATATTGGTGGAGCCACACAGGAAAATAAGGACCAGATTGCTTAACACACATATTTTATAATATCCCATCAGACTTACCTTTATGTGTCTGAATATTATACAATTAAAAATAAAATGAAAAATTAAGATGGATCTGAAACTTATGACCCTTGATGATGTTCCAAGGATGGAAAAAGTAGGCAGCTCTTTCCTAAAAAGTAAATCTAGGTGGCTCAAAAGATAATTAACATTACACCTGGATGTCTTAAAAAGAGGTTATCGTGTATATTTATTTGCTTTTTTAAATAATTGTGTATCCGTTAAAATGTATTCATAGCTTTTAAATGTTTAGTTTTGGATTGACATTTGACTATGGCCAACTTTGGCATAGGGCATCTTTTTTACAATGTTCAGTAACCTTCACACGAGCTATGTTTATCTCAGTAATTTGACTAAAAATGATGATGAATTTAATGTTTTATGATTTAAATTTGTCATGTGACTATGCAGATGTTACTGAAAAAATATAACAAGTAATTCTGCGCTGCCCAAAAGAATAAGCAGCTAACACAGCCAGTAGGATATGTGCATAAATCAGAAAACAAAATAAGTGTAGCGCTAATATGAGAAGTGAAATAACCACACGAGATGTAGCATAAAGACCATTAAATCCTTAAACTAGCGAACCTCAAAAAATAAAAAGAGGGGGCATCAAAAAAGTGAATGAATTGAAGTCCTCAGTGAGTATATGACTCATACAAAGTGATGGAATCATAGTCCTCAATAAATGTGTGACTTCATACATAGAACTTATCAATGTGCACGTGACATCTGGAATAAAAGGAACACCACCACCGACAATAGGGGGGCTTACCAGAACATTTGAACCCAAAGAAACATACGTTCAATTGGGTCAAACAAGCTTGGGTGGTAAAACGCTGATAGGGTTCCGTGGGAGTTGAAAGGAGGTCCTGGGATGATCTGTGAACTGGTATGTCCCTCCTCAGGAGTCGGGTGAGGCCTCCGTGTGGGCGGTGCCGGGTGTCACCGGTTGCTATGGAGACAAAGTTGAGGGTCACTCGGGGTCTGTGCGGATGTGAAGAATAAAGAAAGGTTGTTCCCAGGAGAGGGGGGAGGGGGAAGAGAGCGGAGCGGGAATGCGGCCTATTAGTTCATGCAGACCTGCGTGCGGTGGAGCCCAGATTGGATCGGGGTTACCAATTTACCACTTATTTTGTTTTATGCAAATGTTACTAGCAAGCTTAAGAAATGTTATTGCCTGAAGTAGTTGCCTGTTGAACTTTCCTATGAACAACTGCCTGATTCATTAAACAAGACAAACATTGCAAAAGTGAATTTGGCTGCAATTCTACTTTTTAAATAAACTGAGCTGGGTATACAAAATATACCCTTCAACATGTAATAAACAATACAGCAGAATGATCAGATTGGTAGTTAAGAAGCAATATTGGATATATTGCAGCAATTTTTTTACGATTTAAGGAAGTCAATAATGAAGTCACATTTAAAATATGCGTTTTAGCCATACCATATAAATAAGATCTGTTTAAACCAGGTGCATATTTACATTTAATTTTATTACATTTGTCAGCACTTGTGAATTGCTAATGCTTCTGCTGCATATAATGTCAAAAAAATAAAAAGTTGAATTGAATAATGACAAATATACATAACAAATAGAATGCAGCAGTAAATCATACTGCTGAAATAAAATCTGATACAGTTTAGTGTTCAAGGTCACAGTCAAGGCAGGAATGTTTTATTTTGTACTTTTTATGTTACTTAAGATACTCAATCATTCTGTTCATTTAGCATGACATCCATAGGTATTCATGCGTGAGGTTTGCCAACTACAATCCTTATCATGCAGTATGCTTGATGAGATCTGTGCATTGTTCTAGAACAACAGGAAATTACATTAGCATTATCACTTTGACCAACCTACACTGATGCTATACCATTTTATAAGCCTCATTATTATAACATGTTTTTAGCTACAATTATAAGGCATTGGGATAATAATTTTGAATAATGCTAATGGCGCACATTCAATATTACATATATCAGATTTTTTTATCAGAATGTAATTTTAAAGTAGATCTAAAGGCAAAATACTAGTTTACTGACGAACGCAGTTTGCATAGCTCCCAACTGTCCCTGATTTTCAGGGACTGTCCCTGATTTGCAGCAATGTCCCTCTGTCCCTCTTTCCTCCTCATTTGTCCCTCATTTTGGTCTGATCTATATATATGTATATAAAATGCACTTTTTATCTATCAAAAAGTGTTTTCCAGTGCTAAACCTTTCATCTGATTTCTAAAATGCTGCATTTGTAAATTCCAAAAGTCAATATAAAGGAATAATAGTGGTAAAAAAAAAGCACTTGTGGGTTTAATCAATCTTGTTTTTTTTGTACAATTCTTCTTTAAAGGGGCGTGGCAAGGGGTGTGTCGTATGCCTGCATACTTTTGCTGATAGGTGTCTTTCATTCCCATCCCCATTTCCACAGTGAGACGGCTTTGGATAGAGACCTCATGTACTTTGTCCACAAATCCTCCAACTGTCCCTCGGTATATGCGCTAAACAGTGCATATGTCTCCTCCAGTATTCAAACCTCATATCACTCTTCACGCTGTGCAGCAGCCATAGGCGTGCGCAGCCTATTGCATTAGGGTGTGCATCCCAAAGCTCAAACACACATGCGTATATATTATATATACACATACACATATACACTGTATTACCAGAAGTATTGGGACACCTGCCTTTACACGTACATGAACTTTAATGACATCCCACTCTTAGTCCGTAGGGTTCAATATTGAGTTGGCCCACCCTTTGCAGCTATAACAGCTTCAACTCTTCTGGGAAGGCCGTCCACAAGGTTTAGGAGTGTGTCTATGGGAATGTTTGACCATTCTTCCAGAACAGTATTTGTGAGGTCAGGCACTGATGTTGGATGAGAAGGCCTGGCTCGCAGTCTCCACTTTAATGTGAAGGCCAGTCAAGTTCCTCCACCCCAAACTCGCTCATCCATGTCTATATGGACCTTGATTTGTGCACTGGTCCAAATCATTTGGTGGAGGGGGGATTATGGTGTGGGGGGGGATTATGGTGTGGGGTTGTTTTTCAGGGGTTGGACTTGGCCCCTTAGTTCCAGTGAAGGGAACTCTTAAGACATCAGCATACCAAGACATTTTGGACAATTTCATGCTCCCAACTTTGTGGGAACAGTTTGGGGATGGCCCCTTCCTGTTCTAACATGACTGCTCACCAGTGCACAAAGCAAGGTCCATAAAGACATGGATGAGCAACGGTGATGGAAAATTAACTTCAAGCGCAAAAATTTACATTATAATAGTAACTAAAACATATAAAATTAAGTGTAACAATCTAAACAATAAAAATCCCAAAGTGCTATAATGGTGTGAACCTCCCAACTAAAAAGTTGTTGCACTTGAAGTTAATTTGTATTGTAATTATCTGTAGAGGGGTTTCCACCATCCCTGCTAAGTAAAAAAAAAAAACAAAGATGTCTTATCATTTTGATGTGTATTATATGTGACATCACATATCACTGGAATTATTGCACTTGTAGTTAATCTGTATGGCAAATATCTATAGGAGGGGTTTCCACCATGCCTGCTAAGTTTAATTTTTTATTTATTTTTTCAGTTTGATATGTATTATATGTGACGTTACATATCACCGGTATTGTGGTAATATTGACGTTTATTGAGATTTCCATACATTGGAGGATTCCACAATTATTGTTAAGTTATTGATTAGTAAGTTGGCGCTGCACTTTTTTTTTTTTTTTTTGTGGTGTGGGAACACATAACAGTGCTTAGTGGGGCCTTTTACTGACATTTTTTAAATTTCCCTCCAGTAGTTTATTGTAAATAGTAGTGTGGTGATTACGTATTATACTAAAGATCGGCATGTGGCATGTGGCATTAATAAACAGACGGATTTCAGTTGTGCCCCACCTGGCCATCCCCCCATAGACAATGTGCCTGGCTGCTGAGTTCAACTGCCCATCCCTGTACTCAGTGCACTGATGGGCACTGATTGGAAGCACTCATAGGCACTGATAAGCAGCACTGATAACCAGCACTGATTGGCACTGATAGATAGCACTCATGGGCACTGTGAGAGGCAGCACTGATGGGCACTGATAGGCGGTACTGGTTGGCAGCACTGATAGGCCGCACTGATAGGCACTGCATGGTAGCACTGATTGGCACTAATTGGCAGCACTGATTGGCATTGATAGGCAGCACTGATGGGCAGCACTGATGGGCACTGATAGGCTGCACCGATAGGCAGCACTGATGGGCACTGATTGTCACTGATAGATGGCACTGCTAGGCAATACCGATACACTGATTGGCAGCACTGTTGGGCACTGATAGGCAAAACTGTGGGGCACTGATAAGTGGCACTGATTGGAAGCACTGATTGGCATTGGTTGGCAGCACAGGTGGGTACTGATAGGCAGCACTGATGGGCACTGATGTTTGGCATTGGTTGGCACTCATTGGCAGCACTGATGGGCACTCATTGGCAGCACTGATGGGCACTCATTGGCACTGATAGGCATAACTTATGGGTACTGATAGGCAGCACTGGGCACTGATAGACAGCACTGATGAGAAATGATTGGCACTAACAGGTGGCACTGCTGGGCACAGATGGGCACTGACATGTGGCACCGGTGGGCATTGATTGGCACTGACAGGTGGCACTGATGGGCACTAATTGACACTGACAGGTGGCACTGATTGGCAGCACTGATATGTGGCATTGATTGGCAATGATAGGTGGCACTGATGGACATTGATAGGTGGCACCGATTGGCACTGATCTAGGAGAGGGAAAGTTTTCCATTGAGCAGTCAGCTAGGCATGTAAGAGCCGCTCAGTGCGTGAAACTGTAATGTAATGTTACTGCTTGCAGAGAGGAGCTGTCGGAACTCAGAGCTGATGTCGGGGGTGGGTGGGACCAAACAGCTAGCCTATCAAACACAAGCCAATGGGATAGGGGCTGGGCGGGCCGCTCCGTGTATGTGGCTCTGCCCCTTTCTATCAGCTATCAAACACCAGCCAAAGGAATAGGGGCTGGGCGGGCTGCTCCGTGCATATGGCTCTGCTCCTTTCTTAAGCAGCCCAATCATTGGCTGGTGTTTAATAGGTAATAGAAGGGAGGCGGAGCCACATACATGGAACGGCCTGCCAGGCCTTCGACATCAGCGTGTTTGATAGGCTAGCTGTTTGGTCCCGCCCGCCCCAGACATCAGCCCTGAGTTTTGACAGCTCCTATCTGCAAGCAGTGACATTACATTACAGTTTAAAGCACTAAGCGGCTCTTACATGCCTCCCTGACTGGTCAATGGGAAACTGTCTCACAGGCAGCTCCCTATACAGTTTCTTGCAGCATCTTACAGCAGATCTCCGGAGACACATTAGGGTGTGCCCAGGCACACCCGGCACACCCCGTGCGCACGCCTATGGCAGCAGCCATCCAACCTCCCTGGCTCGTCGTAGGCTCACGTCCAGGACATGATGCAGAGGAAAGGCGTCACGTGACTCTGGTAATCTCAGTGTGGAGAATATTACTTCAGGAGGGTATAGTATGGCTGGCTCCTATACTTAACACTGCTTGATATATCATGCTGGGTATTGTGAAGCAATAGGGCTGATGACCCTGATCTCTGAAAGACTGCTTTAGGACTTTAATTGCAGTGTGATCCACTTTCTTTTTGGTTTCACTCCTCCTGTTGCATTAGTGTAAGGTGACCAGATTTTTAAAATGAAATCCAGGGACATTTTTTTTTTTTGGCAAATGGTATTTTATAAGCACATTTTCATCAAATGATATATGCAGCGTATGTGTTTGTGGCGTGATTGTATGATATACATGGTATTTCTCACATTTTGCCCATGAGATAAAGAAAATACTTCTAATAATTTTTTGGGATATGACTACCAAATGTTAAGAAGATAAGATGCATTTATTGATATTATATAAAATTATATATTTCTATATACTGTATCTCCCTCCCTCTCTGTATATACTGTACCCTCTCTCTCTGTACATAATGCATCTCCCCTCTGTCTCTGTATATACTGTACCCCCCCCCTCCTCTCTCTCTGTATATACTGCATCTCCCCCCTCTTTCTGTATTGAATGTACCACTCCCCTTTCTCTCTCTGCATATACTGTACCCCCCTCTCTCTCTGTATATACTGTATCCTCCTCTCTGTGTATATACTGTATCCCCCTCTCTGTGTATATACTGTATCCCCCTCTCTGTGTATATACTGTATCCCCCTCTCTGTGTATATACTGTATCCCCACTCTCTCTGTGTACATACTGTATCCCCACTCTGTATACTGTATATACTGTATCCCCGCTATGTATATACTGCATCCCCCTCTGTGTATATACTGTATCCCCCTGTCTCTATATTTACTTTATCTCCCCTCTCTATCTATAAATACTGCAACACCCCCTCTGTATAAACTGTAACCCCTTCTATGTATACTGTAACACCCTCCTCTATGTATATACTGTATCCCCTGCCCTCTCTGTATATACTGTAACCCCCTCTGTATATACTGGAACCCTCCTCTCTGTATATACTGGAACCCTCCTCTCTGTATATACTGTAACCCCCCTCTGTATACTGTAACCCCCTCCCTCTGTATACTGTAAGCCCCCCTCTCTGTATACTGTAACACCACTATCTCTCTGTATATACTGTACCCCCTCCCCATCTCTCTGTATATTCTGTATCCCCCTCTCTCTCTATACTGTAACCCTTGCCCTCTCTCTATACTGTAACCCTTGCCCTCTCTGTATATACTGTAACCCCCCTCTCTGTATATACTGTAACCCCCCCCCCTCTTTGTATACTGTAACCCCCCCTCTCTGTATATTGTAACCCCCCTCCCTCTCTGTATACCGTAACCCCCCTCTCCCTCTCTGTATACCGTAACCCCCCTCTCCCTCTCTGTATACCGTAACCCCCCTCTCCCTCTCTGTATACCGTAACCCCCCTCTCCCTATCTGTATACCGTAACCCCCCTCTCCCTATCTGTATACCGTAACCCCCCTCTCCTTCTCTGTATAACGTAACCCCCTCTCCCTCTCTGTATACTGTAACCCCCCTCTCCCTCTCTGTATACTGTAACCCCCTCTCTGTATACTGTAACCCCCCTCTCTGTATACTGTAACCCCCCTCTCTGTATACTGTAACCCCCCTTCCCTCTCTGTATACTGTAACCCCCCCTCCCCCTCTCTGTATACTGTAACCCCCCTCCCCCTCTCTGTATACTGTAACCCCCCTCCCCCTCTCTGTATACTGTAACCCCCCCTCCCCCTCTCTGTATACTGTAACCCCCCTCCCCCTCTCTGTATACTGTAACCCCCCTCCCCCTCTCTGTATACTGTAACCCCCCTCTCCCTCTGTATACTGTAACCCCCCTCCCTCTCTGTATACTGTAACCCCCCTCCCTCTCTGTATACTGTAACCCCCCTCTCCCTCTGTATACTGTAACCCCCCTCTCTGTATACTGTAACCCCCCTTCCCTCTCTGTATACTGTAACCCCCCTTCCCTCTCTGTATACTGTAACCCCCTTCCCTCTCTGTATACTGTAACCCCCCTTCCCTCTCTGTATACTGTAACCCCCCTTCCCTCTCTGTATACTGTAACCTCCCCTCTCCCTCTCTGTATACTGTAACCTCCCCTCTCCCTCTCTGTATACTGTAACCCCCCTTCCCTCTCTGTATACTGTAACCTCCCCTCTCCCTCTCTGTATACTGTAACCCCCCTTCCCTCTCTGTATACTGTAACCCCCCCCTCCCTCTCTGTATACTGTAACCCCCCCTCCCTCTCTGTATACTGTAACCCCCCTTCCCTCTCTGTATACTGTAACCCCCCTTCCCTCTCTGTATACTGTAACCCCCCTCCCTCTCTGTATACTGTAACCCCCCTTCCCTCTCTATATACTGTAACCCCCCCTCTCCCTCTGTAAACCCCCCCCTCTCTGTACCTCAGTTGGGTTCTGGCTGTCCATCACGTGTAGTCTCCCTGCAGGCTGCAGCCAATGGTCGGGTGTAGTGTGGCCTCTGAATGCTCCTCGAGTGTCAGTCTGGGCCCCGCCCCCTCCCTTCTCCTTCCTTCCATTCAGCAGAGCGGCAAGCACAGCTGTGTGTCTGTGTGCAATCAGCTGTGTGCCGCTCGAGGGGATTTGGGCTGGATCGGCACTACAGGGGGAGAAAAGCTGTGACTGCAGCCCGGAGTTGGACCCGGCGGCCCCTGCCTGCAATCCGGGGACAAATCAGGGGACAGTCTTGGACCGGGGACCATGTCCTCAGTCCGGGGACTGTCCCCGGAAACCAGGGACGTCTGGTCAACGTACATTAGTGGCATAGCCCTAATTACACGTGTGTAGGATACCACACACTCATTATTAGGCATGGCTCAGGACTGCATGTCTACACCACCAGCATACTAGCAACTGTTTCCTAGCAGGAAAAATTAATCACTCATCTCATTATGTTGTGAATTTTTTTTTCCATCTACAGCCAGCTATTACTACATGCTGTCCATCTGTCCATACCCTCCCCTTTTTCCATCTGTACCTTGTAGGCTCGAGCCCCCCAGGGACCTCTGCACAGATGTTCATGCCATATATTTTTTTTTTTATAAAAAAATATTTTTGCAAACATCATATTAGTCGTGGCATTGACATTGGCGCATAGATATCTGGCGTCCGGACGATTGTTTATATGTTTGAATTGTTGTTTTTTGTTTTTTGTCCTGTGCTGTGTGTTGTCATATCCAGTGGCTATTTGATGCAGTGGCCTTCGGATATATGTCATGTTCATGTGTCTTAACTATCACCTCCCAATGTGGAGTTTATTGAATTTTTAATTAATCAATACATTTAATATTTTTTCTACTTAACCCTACATTGTATGCTGTGTCACTCATTTGGTCCTCTGGTTCCCCACTGCCTTGGTAGGGACAAAACCCCTTCTTTTTTGATGTATATGCAGTTTCTTGACTAAAGTGACGCTACCTATACTAGGTAAACAATGTTTGAGTACATTATCATGTGTCATCACATATAAATATGGGCCCTTTTATGTTTCTTTTTGGTTTGCACTGAAGAAACAGCCTGCTCGTGCCTTTTCTTCAGGGCCGGTGCTATGACTGGCGGCTCACACTCAAATGCGCTGGAGTGACGTCATCGCGGCTTCGGTCAATCACAGCGCCGGAGCCGAAAACCCAGAAGTAACTCCGGGAGACATATCACCGGTCACAGTGGTGTGTAGGGACTGCTGCAACAGCTCCGATCTAAGGTAAGTATTTTATAATGAGCTAGTATGTTATGCATACTAGCTCATTATGCCTCTGTCGTACAGGGTAAGTTTTTTTTTTTTCGGTTTACAACCACTTTAATACACAAGTTAACATAGAGTCGAAAAGCCACCAGGTGTTATAGATTCCCCACACTTCATGAGGGTACTGTCAGCAGGGCACCTATTATCAAGACAAAATAAACTTTTACCTAGATATACATTGTATTGTATACATTGTATATCTATAAAATCACAGAATAAATACACATCTCAATCTGATGTGAGATATATCACATTGGGAAAAAAATAAAATAAATAAACAAAAAAAACAAAAAATAGTACCCTCATGAAGTGTGGGGAATCTATATACGCTGCCGCCGACATCATCAGTGCATGCACACTGAAGGAACAGCCCGCTCATGCCGATGCATACTAGCTTATTATGCCTTTTCTTGCAGGTTTTTTTTGGGGGATTTTTTTTTTTTGAGGGTTACAACCTCTTTAACCGGTTGCCGACCAGTGCACGACAATATATACGTCGGCACAATGGCACTGCTGCGCTAATGGGCGTACAGGTACGTCCTCATAAGACACAGCATTGGGGGCACGCACGCGCCCGCCGCATACTCCGTGACCGTGCCTGCGTCCGCCGGTGTCCCGCAATCGTGTCACAGAGTGGCAGAACGGGGAGATGCCTATGTAAACAAGGCATTTCCCTGTTTTGCCTAGTGACATGACAGAGATCTGCTGCTCCCTGTCATTGGGAGCAGTGATCACTGTCATGTCAGTGGTAGACCTTCCCCCCTCACAGTAAGAATCACTCCCTAGGACACACTTAACCCCTTGATCGCCCCCTAGTGTTTAACCCCTTCCCTACCAGTGTCATTTACACAGTAATCAGTGCATTTTTATAGCACCAATCGCTGTATAAATGACAATGGTCCCAAAATAGTGTCAAAAGTGTCTGATGTGTCCACCATAATGTTGCAGTCACAATAAAAATCGCAGATCACCGCCATTACTAATAAAAAAAATAATACTAAAAATGTCATAAATCTAACCCCAATGTACAAATTGTATCAAATATTTAAAAATGTTGATTTATTTTACAATGTAATCCATGGATAATACAATGATGAATAAAATTACAAAATAAATAACATAAAAATGATATAGTCAAAATGATCGTGACCCAGCACCACAGACTAAAATAGCCTATTCTTAAGAATTATCTATAAATCAATTGATGTCCAATTCTACATTAAGTTTATGAGTAGCATACATTTTTAATTTATAGATTCCTTTTGTCTCTATTTTGTGATATTTGCCTCTTTTTGTGACAACCCCTCCAATTTGTAATTTTTTGTTATGTTTCATCCTATAATGCAACTCTATGTAATACTAAAAATTAGCATAAAGGGGCATGTGCTTACCACAATCAGTGCGCAAGGCTGGGAGAAACAGGGTGGAGTCAGGCATAGCCAAACCCCTTTTAGGCTAATAGCTTATCTAACATAAAGACAATCCCTGGAATTCAAAAGGACTGCCGCAGACAGATTTTGTGAAAGTGTATCTCATGCTTTCCAAAAGTGGTGCGAAATGCGGCAGCTCATGTACCTGTCTAGAACTTGTACCTGAATTTGGCAAAATGCTGCTTTATTTTTAGAATGCATGCCAGACACTCGCAAAATCTGTCTGTGCCAGTTACTGTCTGTACGCCGAAAAAGAGAGTTGGTCCTCATTACCTACACTCCTCCTACAAAGTTTCAATAATTTATTTTGAGTTTGGCACATTTATTGCACCACAATATAAAAGTGGCACATTTTAGAACTACCTGAATCTCATGCATGAGTTGCTTAAAATGCTTCATGAATTTGGCGCATGTCATGGAAGAATTCAAAGAAGACCTGGCAAATATGGCAATATTCAATATGGCCATGCTTATTTGTGCATGCGCATTAGTGAACGTCACTCAATGGCAAATCTGCGTGTGCGACAGCGCATTGACGCACGCAAAGCGAGCTAATTGCCAGCGTTTACTGGCTTATATAAGGACAGCAGCTCCTCCTTACCTTTTGACCTGCTCCATCTTGATTCCTAGCTCTGACCCCTGGATTGAACTACTGATTTTACTTTTGCTTGATCCACTGTGTTTAACCTCAGCTTGGCTCATCGACTTTGCTATTATCTGTCTACCCGTGTATGACCCCAGCTAGTTCCAGTTCTTGCTACCTGCCTCTGGTACCGATTAATCCACCATGTATGAACCATGGCCTGGCTTCTGGCTCTGTGCAGGGACCAATCCTGTTTAATTTGTTCATAAACGACCAGGAGGATGGGGTAAACAGTTCAATCTCTGTATTTGCAGATGATACCAAGCTAAGCAGGGCAATAACCTTCCCGCAGGATGTGGAAACCTTGCAAAAAGATCTGAACAAATTAATGGGGTGGGCAAGTACATGGCAAATGAGGTTCAATGTAGAAAAATGTAAAATAATGCATTTGGGTGGCAAAAATATGAATGAAATCTATGCACTGGGGGTAGAACCTCTGGGGGAATCTAGGATGGAAAAGGACCTGGGGGACCTAGTAGATGATAGGCTCAGCAATGGCATGCAATGCCAAGCTGCTGCTAACAAAGCAAACAGAATATTGGCATGCATTAAAAAGGGGATTAATTCCAGAGATAAAACGATAATTCTCCCGCTCTACAAGACTCTGGTCCGGCCGCACTTAACCGCTTCAACTCCGGAAGATTTTACCCCCTTCCTGACCAGAGCACTTTTTGCGATTCGGCACTGCGTCACTTTAACTGACAATTGCGCAGTTGTGCAACGTGGCTCTCAAACAAAATTGACATTCTTTTTTCCCACAAATAGAGCTTTCTTTTGGTGGTATTTGATCACCTCTGCGATTTTTATTTTTTGCGCTATAAACAAAATAAGAGCGACAATTTCGAAAAAAAACGCATTATTTTTTACATTTTGCTATAATAAATATCCCCCCAAAATATATAAAAAACTTTTTTTTCCTCAGTTTAGGTCGATCGTATTCTTCTACATATTTTTGGTAAAAAAAAAAAAAAAATCGCAATAAGCGTTTATTGATTGGTTTGCGCAAAAGTTATAGCGTTTACAAAATAGGGGATAGTTTTATGGCATTTTTATTAATATTTTTTTTTTTACTAGTAATGGTGGCAATCAGTGATTTTTATTGTGACTGCGATGTTATGGTGGACATGTCGGACATTTTTGACACATTTTTGGGATTTATACAGCGATCAGTGTGATTAAAAATGCACTGATTACTGTGTAAATGACACTGGCAGTGAAGGGGTTAACCACTAGGGGGCGGGGAGGGGTTAAGTATGTCCTAGGGGAGTGATTATAACTGTAGGGGGGATGGGCTCTGTGTGTCACTACGCTGATCACTGCTCCCGATGACAGGGAGCTGTGATCAGTGACACGTGTCACTAGGCAGAACGGGGAAATGCTGTTTACATCAGCATCTCCCCATTCGTCCTCTCCGTGACGCGATCGCGGGCATCCCCTTGGCGATCAAGTCCGGGACCAGCGACCCGACTCACGGAGCTCCCGGCCGCCGCGCGTGTGCCGCCGGCGTTGTGCACGCAATGGCACGGCGGGGAATTCAAATGGACATATCTGTAAGTTCATTTGCCCAGCTGTGCCATTCTGCCGACGTACATCGGCGTGCGCCGGTCGGGAAGTGGCTAGAGTATGCTGTCCAATTCTGGGCACCAGTCTTCAGGAAGGATGTACTAGAAATGGAGCTAGTACAAAGAAGGGCAACAAAGCTAATAAAGGGTCTGGAGGATATTAGTTATGAGGAAAGGTTGCGAGCACTGAACTTATTCTCTCTGGAGAAGAGACGCTTGAGAGGGGATATGATTTCAATATACAAATACCATACTGGTGACCCCACAATAGGGATAAAACTTTTTCACAGAAGGGAGTTTAACAAGACTTACAGCCATTTATTAAAATTAGAAAAAAAAGAGGTTTAACCTTAAACTATGTAGAGGGTTCTTTACTGTAAGAGCGGCAAGGATGTGGAATTCCCTTCCACAGGCGGTGGTCCCAGCGGGGGACATTGATAGTTTCAAGAAACTATTAGATAAGCACCTGAACAACCACAACATACAGGGATATACAATTTATTAATGACATATAATCACACACATAGATTGGACTTGGTGGACTTTTTTTTCAACCTCGCCTACTATGTGACTATGTAACTATGGTTCTGCTTCCTGTTTGGCCTGCTGCCAAGTACCCCCGGAACTGCTAAGGCCACCTGCCCTGCAGCGCACCCTACTTGTTCCTGCTGCTATCTGCTCTGAAGACTATTACAACTGGCACTCCGTGCTTCTTTGGCCATTGCATTCCCTGTACCACCTCCAGGGGTGTTCAGCACTTAGCCACAAGGGGGGGGCTCTCAGCACTCTGGCCTCTGACCAGGTATGTGACACCACAATAAAAGAGGAATTAACACTAGAAATGTGGATCAATAGCTTTTTTTTCACTGTATGTGAATGTATTTTTCACACCCACCACACAACACATTTGGCAGCTGCATTGGAAGGCAAACTACTCTGAGCCTGGGTGACAGAGGATGAGGAGGATGAGGACGGCTTCCTTATCCACTCCACCAACTCTTCTGCATGTTGTGGCTCAATAACATAGCCAGCAGCAGAAAAAAAAGACAAGCGTGCCCCACGGCCACCTGCACCATGTCCACAACCACCACTGTTGACTGTAGACACAGAGGCTGCTTGCCCTCCTTTAGTGGCCTGTGAGCGTCTGCCTCTCCTTGGTGGCCTTCCGGACATGATGTTTTTTTTTTTTTTTGCAACACCACACTACAATGTATTATATACTATTTACACCGCCTGAAGTGTATTAGAAACTGTACACACTGTATTAGATACTGTGTACACCTCCTGGAGTGTATTAGAAAGTATTTACCACTGAATGCACTGTATATGTAGGCTACACTGAATGCAAAGTGTATATATAAATATATACTAGACTGTGTATATATATATATTTATGGTCGTGGCCCTAAGACTGAGACAAATGTGGATCACATAAACACGCGACAAGACTCACAACATAAATAGACCTGAGGTGTGGCTTTTGGTCATCTGGTAGGTATGGCAAGAAAAGGGGCCATACCCAAGATAAGTAATGGATGATTGTGGAGGAGAATTTGCTGAGAAGTGCTGTAAAAAGGGGAATGGGAGGGAGGGTATCGTGCACTGAAACTGACAAAGAGGAAGGGGAAGTGGTCAGCTTAAATACCCTCTGGGCTCCTCCCATAAATTCAGGCCAGCACACTGGCCTTCTAACTTATGGTCGTGGCCCTAAGACCGAGACAAATGTGGATCACATAAACACGCGACAAGACTCACAACATAAATAGACCTGAGGTGTGGCTTTTGGTCATCTGGTAGGTATGGCAAGAAAAGGGGCCAAAAATAACCAGGTAGGGAAGTATCTTTATTGCCTCTAACCTCATTGAGTGAGCTTGGAGAAAGGGCCATCTTGAGGGAATATATATCTGGTAAAGCAGGCAGACTTTCACCTGCCTAGCTTCTTGGTCACATGGTCTGGTACTCCTTGCTGAGATGTGGCTGAGGCTGCGCCGATCCAAAGGAATATCCAGAATACCGCCCAGGGTCTAGGCCTAAGTTGACCAGTAGGACCCAAACATGTTTAATAAACTGATTTCCACTCGGGGGGTTGACCTGAAAAGGCAGTAACAGGCTGGAGACTGGCTGGGTAGGTGAAAGAGCAGACGGTCAAAAGATCGTTGCTGGGCACCAGGCGTTGCTGGTTCGAAAGAAGTTTATATCCACTCCGGGTTTGGTTTGTTGCGTTTTCCGTAAGATAAAGGACATAGTGGCTTGGATACCGGCCAGGTACAGCCTGATAGGGGTATGAGGGAGAGCCAGCTGTGTGTGGCAATAAGATATAAAGGCTAGGACATGAGTGACGTCATCTACTGTGGTTCCAGGACAAGTGGCAAGGAACCTACGGTAGGTGTACCAGGCCGTGGGATAAGCCTTTAGTGTGTTGCTAGCCGTTGTTGATGAGCCGGGTTGCATTGGCAAGGTGTGGCTTCAATCCATTGTTAGTTGAGACCAAGATGGGATAGGAGTGGATGATGGGTCGGCTCCGGGTTCCTGCTGGAAGAATGAGACAAAATTGGAGCGGGACAGTGCATCGGCTGCGGTATTGCACTTGCCAGGGATATGCTTACAGTAACTGTTACATTTGGTGATGTAGTGACAATTGCAGCAGACTGCGCAGGAAGGACATGACGGGGAGCGACTTGGATCCTTATTACCCTTATTAATGATGTCAATGATGTTAGCTGTAACCTGGTTGTCTGGTGAAGAGCTCTGTCTGATCTGTCCACTAGTGGCCCCAGACTTGGGCTGCTGCCACGATGGGGTACAGCTCGAACAATGACAAAGATCGAGGGAAGCCAGGAATCAGGCAGATTTCTGGGGGCCAAGGTCTGGCAAACCAGTGATGGCCAAAAATTGCAGCAAAGCCAGTGGAGGCTGCAGCATCTGTGACTACCTGGGGCGACTGAGCTGATACTGAGGTAAAAACATTGATATGTCATTCCAGTTGAAGAGGAACTCATCCCACAAAGCCAAGTCTGCTATTGCTGCTGGGTCTAGTCTGAGGACTTGGTTGGGTCCTGCACTTGGGCAAGAAAGACTAAGAGCCTTGAGATGAACGACCGCCCCTGAGGAATTGTTCTCATAGCGAAATTGAGCATCCCTATCAAGGACTGCAGCTGTCTTTTAGTACATTCCCGTGACCGGGTAAACTCTTGAATGACCAACCTAACACAAGCTAATTTGTCAGAAGGCAGGCTAGGCTGCATGGCATGTGTATCCAGGACGATGCCTGAGAAACTTATGAAATGTGTTGGGCCTTCCACTATGTGTCCATTGAGATTGTTGAAGACCTCTTAGCTTGTCTAGATCTACCGGGGGGGGGGGGTATGTCTAGGTGTTCGATAAGCAGAAAATCGTCCGGATAATGGATAACCCTGTGACATTGGGCCTGGTGTGACAGGTTCAAGTGAGGGATTGGGCGAAACCGTCAGCTTTGTGGGCAAAGTGGCGACAAAAGAGTTCCGTGTCTGTGAGGCTCCAGTCAGAGCTTATCTGGAACTGGGCAAGTCTCGCTGCTGCTTTGGCTGAAAAATGACCGATGGTCGTAGACGGCAAAACCTCCATATTTGTAAGCAAGATCTGTCACTGCATGAAGGTATAAGTCCCGCTCCTCCCTCCTGCTGAGGGTGGCTGAACAAAGTACATCTCTGAACATCCCGAAGGCCAGGGAGAACTCAGTGGCTGACAGCTTACGACTGAGGCTGGGGTCTCTCGACTTGACAACCACTGAGACATCCCCCCAGGCGTATGATTTGTTGTCCGCCAAGTCATGGACTGAGATGAGCAGGGATGCCAAATGACATCTTTGCCCTCCAATATATCCTCCCTGATGCTGGTCGGGACAAGATGAAAGGGGAGGACGATAGGTGCAGAGCCTGGTGTACCTGCAGAAGGAGAAGCTGTCATCGGGACCATGACCAGGCCCGGGAGGGCCATGGATGGGCGAACTTTCAAAGGTGTGACTCTGGTCTGGACGTCCGAACTGTTGCGGCTAAGGGGGAGACCAAAGAGTGAAGCTGGGCCCTGTGGATGGATTGTAGGGATGCCTGTTGGGCCCAGCTGCAGCTGGAGGCGGGAAGAGGAGCCTGAAAAGCTTTGCCTTCCTGGCCGTTAGCAGGAAAGGGAATATCCCTGCGACTCAGCTATGAGTTTGGGGATGTTCCGTCCCCTGAGGGACTGCAGGCAGCCGCGCTCTGAGCCGTTTGGGGGGGTAACAGAGGGGCGGGTGTGAAGTCGTCGCTGCCAGAAGACAAAAAGGGGGCTGGGTGCTCATATTTAAGAGGAGTCATAGCCATAGGATAGAGAGCGGAGTGGTAAAGAGAAAACTCAGAGAGGAGGAAAAAGGAAGAAGTACAGAAAAAGGAATGATAGGCATAGACAGGAGCTGACAGAGTTCTGTTGTGCAGAACTTATGTTGAGTGGAAATTTAGAAAACTCAGAAGAGTGCGTGGCGACCGAGGTGGGCCAGGAGGTGACTGGCCAGATAACCGATAGCTCGGGTGCCTGTCTGTGGCAAGCACAAACCTGAAGACCAGAAGCCCAGGGCGTACTGGGGCGAGAAGTAGAAGTCTGGTACGGCCTACGTAGGAATGTTGCAGTCTGTAGGGGGTGACGTGTGCTCGGCCTGCTAACACTTGCCCTGCCAGCAAGTCTACTGTTAAGCGACCTTGTCTGCGAGGTGAAGGGTCGCCCTTCGAAAACAGAGTGTCATGTATAGACATATGTGACAGAACGCCACGTCCAATGATGTATGTGAAGTAACAGTATAGTGAAAGGGTGCTGCAGAATGATGTGATAGAGAAGCCCATGAACTAGGCCCCGACAGACGCTCTAGTAGCGAGGTCCTGGTTATGATCGAAACTCGGTCGACCGGGAACACCTGCAGTAGGGGTGACATGAGTGCAACAAGATTTCTTTACTTTTTTTCCCTTTTTTTTCCTTTTTTTATGTGTCCCCCTTGTATGCGACTGGCCCTGGTGAAGATGCAAACATAGCGTTTTTTTTTCTTTTTTTGTTTTTTTTTTTTACCTGGGAAATAACGTCCAACCTGGTACAGGATGGAACCTGAACTCGACTGACCTGAGGGAGAAAAGATAGACGAAAACAATGAGTGGCTCGTATGAATGCCACTGGAGACGAGTGACCGATTAAGTGCCACTAAAAAATGAAGTGGGCTGTATGAGCACCACTGAGTGGGCTTGCAGGGATTGCAAGGAGTATATGTTGAGATGCATGTTTGCAGCGATTGCAAATGGGTATATGCTGAGATGCGTGTTTTTGTAGCGATTGCAAGGAGTATATACTGAGATGCGTGTTTTGCAGTGATTGCAAAAATGGGTAAATGCTGAGATGCGTGTTTTGTAGCGATTGCAAGGAGTTTATACTTAGATGCATGTTTTGCAGTGATTGCAAAAATGGGTAAATGCTGAGATGCATGTTGTGCAGCGATTGCAAGTGGGTAAACACTAAGATGCGTGTATTTGCAGCAATTGCAAGGAGTTTATACTAAGATGCATGTTTTGCAGTGATTGTATACGGGTAAATGGTAAGATGCGTGTATTTGTAGCAATTGCAAGGAGTTTGTACTGAGATGCATAATTTTACAGAGATTGCAAAATGGGTATATGCCGAGATGCGTGTTTTTTGCAGCAAATGCAAGGAGTTATGATGAGATGCGTGTCTTGCAGCAATTGCAAGGAGCTATGATGAGATGCGTGTCTTGCAGCGATTGCAAGGAGCTATGATGAGATGCGTGTCTTGCAGCGATTGCAAGGAGTTATGATGAGATGCGTGTCTTGCAGCGATTGCAAGGAGTTATGATGAGATGCGTATCTTGCAGCGATTGCAAGGAGCTATGATGGGATGCGTATCTTGCAGCGATTGCAAGGAGCTATGATGGGATGCGTGTCTTGCAGCGATTGCAAGGAGCTATGATGAGATGCGTGTTCTTGCAGTGATTGCAAAATGAGTATATGCTGAGATGCGTGTATTTGCAGCAACTGCAAGGAGTTTGTACTGAGATGCATGTTTTGCAGAGATTGCAAAATGGGTATATGCCGAGATGCGTGTTTTTTGCAGCGATTGCAAGGAGTTATCATGAGATGCGTATCTTGCAGCGATTGCAAGGAGTTTATACTGAGATGCATGTTGCAGCAATTGCAAAAATGGGTAAATGTTGAGATGCGTGATCTTGCAATGATTGCAAGGAGATTATACTGAGATGCATGTTTTTGCAGCGATAGCAAATGGGTAAATGTTGAGATGCGTGTTCTTGCAGCGATTGCAAGGAGTTTATACTGAGATGCATGTTGCAGCGATTGCAAATTGGTAAATGTTGAGATGCGTGTTCTTGCAGCGATTGCAAGGAGTTTATACTGAGATGCATGTTGCAGCGATTGCAAATGGGTAAATGTTGAGATGCGTGTTCTTGCAGCGATTGCAAGGAGTTATGATGAGATGCGTAGCTTGCAGCGATTGCAAGAAAGGTCACCTACTGATAGGCGAAAAAGAAAAGGATAGCAGAAATTGTATATGTAGGAAGGAACTGCGTAGTGGCATATGTAACGAATCGTAGATTTGTTATAGGGACTGTTACGTATTGGTGTGTGGGATACTCGTGACGCGAACCTTTGTGCCGCTTGTGCGACTAGGTTCCGGAGTGGACTGTGATGCATGTAGCTGCTGAGGTGATGTGAATCAGACAAAAAATAAATAATGAATCGTAGGGTATGGTAAGAACCACTACAAATTGGTGTGCAGGATAAGACCGATGCAAACCGTTGTGCCGCCGAGGCGACGAGGCTTGAATCCGACTGATTCGTATGACATGAAAGCAATGCGAAACAGTCAGTAGAAAATTACATAAACAACGAACCATTTGTGGGTACAACAGGGACTAATAAGAATCAGTGAGCAGGATGCATCCGATGCGAACCGTTGTGCTGCCGATGCGACTAGGTTCGAATCGGATTGTAGCAGGTATGCAATATGAATCGGTTGTAAAGAGATGGCACTGATACAAATCGGTTGTAAGATGTATGAAGTGAATCCAATGCAAATCGGTTGCAGCGTGTATACCACACCTTACTTCTAAAATCGAACACATTCCAACCACCCAGCCCCCCAGGCTAATCAAAGTGCAGACAAGGCCCCATGTGGGTCTAATTACCACCTCAATCAGACACAAAACCCATGCAAATAATACATGCTGATCTCCAAATGGATGAGACGGCAACCCCATAGACAGTGAATCCTATGAGAAAATGAAGCCTGTATCGAGTGATATCAGAGAACAACCGACAATGGCTCAGAGGCTTGGATCTACGAACGAATCGTATGTTTGTGGAGCGAGCCTGCAAATCTAAGTTTGCAGGTATAGGAAACATATCCAATGGTAACATTGCATATGAACAAAAAGGTTTGAACCCTACCTGCAACAGCAAGCGAGAACCGCCGACGAAGACGCCGCAACCCACTTGTAATCGAACGCACAGACTTATGAACACAAGGTAAGCTGGGAAGAGTCAGCTGAGTGACATGTAGTATCGTGCACTGAAACTGACAAAGAGGAAGGGGAAGTGGTCAGCTTAAATACCCTCCGGGCTCCTCCCATAAATTCAGGCCAGCACACTGGCCTTCTAACATATATATATATATATATATATATATATATATATATATATATATATATATATATATATATATCAATACACCACCTGATGTGTATTAGAAACTGTACACATTGTATTAGATACTGTGTACACCGCCTGAACTGTATTAGCAACTGTACAAGGCCTGCACTGTATTATATACTGTGTACACCACCAGAAGTGTATTAGAAACTGTATACACTGTATTAGATACTGTGTACACCGCTTGCACTGTATTAGCAACTGTACAATGACTGAACTGTATTGTGTACTGTATACACCGCCAGAAGTGTAGTAGAAAAGGTAAACACTGTATTATATACTTTGTACACCACCTGAAGTGTATTAGAAGCTATACACCACCAAATGCACTGTATATATTGGCTACACTGAATGCAGAGTGTATATATATATATATATATATATATATATATATATATATATATATATATAGTGACAGTACGGATCCTGTCTCAGTGATTGTTGCCCAGGATTATCAAATAGGCAGGTTGAGAGGCTCCAGGAGGATTATTTAATTTGGAGGAAACTGTTTTATCAGTTTCTTCTGTGGTTGGTAAAATCCAGTTGGGGACCTGAAGCCTGGAGATTTCATAGCGATCTGGGTGAGATGGAATCTCCAATCCTGGGACCGGGTTTTGGGAACAGCCAGGAGTCTGGCTTGTTGATTGTACAGGTGGGTCCTGGGCTTATAGCAGAGCCAGGACCAGGGTTCTGCGCTCCGTCCTCCCGAGGAGTCCAGGCGTGGAAGGGAGAAGTGTGCCTGTTGGCACAGGGCACTCTGACAGAGCAGATGGAGGGCCCAAGCTGGTGGGCTGTAGTAGCCAGGAAGCTGTAAGAGAGAGCGTCAGCAGAGGTACAGAGTTAGTACCAAATAGGGACACATTTAGAGGGTCAAGAGGACTGAGGTCAACGCCTGAACAGCAGTGCTGACCAGAGAGCCAGGTGGCTCAGTATTTTCCATTCGTTATTTCATTACTGATTTGAACTTAAGTTGAAACCCCTGTGTGGGAATCCTGGATGGACTGTTTTTTCTTTTACTTCAATAAACATGGGCCAAAAAAGCCTTTAAACTGCATATCTGGCGTAGACTCAGCTCACTGATAAGCTCTACGCTGAAGCTAAACAACCCCCAATATATATATATATATATATATTGATACACCACCTAAGTCGTTATGTCTTTTTGAAAGGGAAAATAGCCGAGATGATGTACAGATTTGCTACTGTGTACGCCCATTATGCTAATCAACTTACCTTCCTGGATGCAACCCTGGACCGGCTTGCAGAGTTTAGAGAGGGCCTCTTGATTTTATTATTGTCCCCCCGACTTCAATATTGTCCCCCTGACTTCAATATAAGCCTGGATCCCCTATTTGATTTTTCCCATAGACAACCCGCTCACTCGTATGACTTCCTCAAGCACTTTCACAAAATCCTTCAATCCCATCTACTGGACAGCTGGAGGATTCTTCACCCTGCCGATAGGGACTTCAGTTACTATTCTAAAGTGCACAATGCCTACACCTGCATAGATCTCCTATATGTAGATCATCTCACCCTTGAGCTATTGCAGGCAGCATCCATTGAGAATATTACCATTTCAGATCATGCCCTGGCCTCGACCACTTTTACCTTGCTGCAGAGTACCCACTGAGCCTGGTCTTGGTGCTTGAATGAAAATCTCCTGGATGATGTAGCAGTGGTCACAGGGGTTTCTGACACTGTCACCCATTAGTTCAGGGAGAACTCTACTGACAACGTAAGTGAGGGGCACAAGTTGGTGATGCAAGGCGAACTGATTTTGCAGGGATCTAGATGCAAGGAAGAGCAACAGGCAGACTTCCATTAGGTCCTGGGCACCCCCTTCAGCAGGCTGAACTTCAGCATAAACATCACAGAGACCCTGAAGCATTAAAATGGTTAACTGAGCTGTGGGACGTTTTTTCACATTTACTGGACCGTAAAGTCAGCAGACAACTCTGCTATCTTTCTCATAAATTTTATGAACATGGTAACAAGTGTGGTAGGATGTCAAGACTTCCCCCGAGGCCCTAGCCTTCATACTGTCCAGCCACATCTGGCCTTCCACCCTTGTCCGAAGAACAACGAACAATCCTGGAATCTCCTATTACACCCTCTGAAATCATAGAGACTGTAAAGTATCTGCCTAGTGGTAAGAGCCCTGGCCTGGATGGGTATACTAAGGCATACTATGTTACTGTTATGTCTTATGCTACTCAGCCCTATATGTAGTTACTTTAATTCTATAGCTAAATGTAGTCAGATCCCCCTGAAGCCCTCTTGGCCCACATTATGGTACTCCTAAAGGAGGGCAAGGATCCCACCTTAGCACAGAATTATCGCCCAATATCACTGCTGAACACAGATGTTAAAATTCTGGCAAAGATATTAGCGAATCGCCTGAAACATCTCATGCCCCATGTCGTACATCCCGATCAAACAGGATTTATTGCAGGCCGTGAAGCACGAGACAACTCCCTTAGAGCCATTCATCTTACCCAGTGGGTCTGTACCCACCCAGAGCCTAGACCTTATCTCATTTTATCCACAGACGCAGAAAAATCCTTTGGCCGCATAGACTGGTCTTTCTTGATGGTGGTTTTGGAGACTCTGTGGCTAGGAACACATATGTTAACATAGATGATGGCTTTGTATTCAGCCCCCAGGTCAAGGTCAATGTTCTTTTTTCTCCTATATTTCTGATTAGGAACGGCACGAGACAGGGGTGTCCTCTTTCGTCCCTTCTTTTTTGCGCTTGTTTACGCTCTATATGGGCAAATCTGGATATCAAAGGGCTGAAGCTGAAGCTTACGCTGATGATATGTTATTCCACCTTGCAGAACCCCTGGTCTTGCTGCCGAACCTGATGCGGAAACCTAAGCCTTTTGGGGCACTCTCCAACTTCAAAATGAATTATTCTAAGTCTGAGATCTTACAGATCGTGCCTCCCCCACCATCGGTAAGTATTCTTCAGGCAGCTTGCCCCTTCACCTGGGCCACATCTTCCTTGAAATATAGAAAAAAAAACGCGCTAGAGAAAATATGTTTGGATCAAAAAAGCAGCAGCATACAGTGCAACAACACAAAAAGTCCAATATAAAATACAGAGACTGCGCTAAAAAGGGAATAAATGTCCAAAAAGACTTTATCTATGGGCATCCAACAGAAGCACAAAGGGTGTTCCAAACACCATAATGTGTACATAAAAAGTAGGATAAGGTGCCCGACCACCGTGGCTGTAAATTGCACTTACCAAACAGCAAGCAGTATAAGTAGATGGCTTACAACCCAGCCAGGGCCTTTTAGATGTAATGAATACTTCCGCTCTCTCCAGGCTCAGATCACCGTTCCCTCAGTACATATACCAAAAAAAGAGAGAAAGAACAAGAGAACAACTCACAAGCTTTATAGTCAGATGGCTGACGACTCAACCTGGAATCTTTACAGATGATAATGGGAAGTAAGGATATTCATTCACTACAGCCAGGAGATCCGTTTCCTCAATGTGCCGACTCCTCTGCTGCCACTTCCAGAAACGTCTCATCTCTACTTCCTCTCTACTTATCTTCCTTGAAATATCAGGGTATCCAGCTTACTGACCACTTTGAGACTCTTTATAATAATATCTACCCCACATTATTAGCTACAGTTAGGAGGGGCCTATCAAGCTGGTCCAAGACTGCCTTTACCTGGCTATGGCAGGTGAACATCTGAAAGATGAATGTCTTCCTACGAGTGCTCTTCTACCTGTAGATGGTTACTGTGCCCCTGCCCAGAACCTTTCTTTCACAAATTGCAAGTATGCTATCTGAGTTTTGTGGATGCAAGGAGACCTCGAATAGCTGCTGAAATGTTGAAAACAAGCCTGAGGTCTGGGCATACCTGATATTAGGAGGTATTACTCCACTTAGGGGCTTTCACTGGTACCCTCCTGGCGAACAAATTGCCTTCTTGGGGAAGTGGGCAGATTGCGGCAATGTTAATTGTGGTAAATTAATGGAGAAAGGTACACTACTTACATTAGGCAGATATACATTGTCGCGGACACTGGCTGCAAGTACCTTTTTCTGTCCACATTCACCCTGTTAGTTGGTATTGCTATATTAATCTTTTTTTTGCTACATTTTTGAGAGACTGTTTTCTTGGACTTGCCCAAAGACTATTCTTGGTTGTTAATTCTGAACAATACATGATCCTTGAAAGAGCTGATCACAATGACCTGCGGAGGCAGACTGTATGGTCACCTAGGCTGCCTTAAGTGCTGTGTTAATTAACATGTTAATTATATAATTATCTTTTAAATCATTCAAGATTCTACAAGCTATTTTCAGCTAGACTTGTATTCAATGCAGCTATAATAATATATCTCTCTGATGGTCAGACTGGAGGAAGCGGTGTTACTGACGGAAGCACTCTGCGGAGTGTGGGATAGGATCCGTCACAATTGGTGGCAAGCTGTGGGATGCTTTCTCTTGCCTAGGCACACCCAAACCACCACCGGGACCCCCTGCTAGCAGCAGTAGATGGAACATCACTATGCCAGACTCAAGCACAGCACCTTGAAGGATCTCTTGGAAGCCCATGGAAATTTCTCCAGCAACAAATCCAAAGCGACTCTCATCACTGAACTAATGGAGATCGACCAGGCCAGCAACCCACCAGCAGATACCTCAGAGGTGACAGAGTTCAGTGGCGACTCGCCTTGTATGGTACTTACCCCCCGCAGGAGGTTATCAGTCAAGTGTTACGAGAGGTGTCCCAGCTGCGAATGGCTGAACTCCAGCGGGACCAAGGAACATCAGTTACGTTCAACCGGGAAGCTCCAGTGGCCCGCAAAAAGCTACCTTATGCCGCCTTCCGAATGTTTCAAGACTGGGAAGATGAGATGTATGTTTACCTGCAAAAGTTTGAGCAACAATGCGGTCTCCAAGGTGTCAATAAAGCAGATTGGGTCACGCTCCTAGTCAGCCGGCTCACAGGAACGGCTGCAGGATCACACAATAATGTCCCAGACGAGATCAGACAGGACTATGACTGGGTAAAAGAAAGACTATTGGCTCGCTTCGGCATTACTCCAGAGGCACACCGTTTGAAGTTTCACAACCTCCGCCAAAAGGAGAGAGAGCCTTACACAGAATGGGCTCATCAAATGACCCGAGCAGCAGAGAGTTAGATGACCAGGCACCAAGCTGTTACCATGGCAGATGCGCTCCAGCTAATCCTCCTGGAACAATTCTATGATCATACCCCACTTGAAGTTAGAGACTGGGTAAAGGATTGAGTAGATGAAGCTGCCAACCTAGCTGACCAATACGTGGATTCAAGGCGGACTGTACAACCAAAGCCTAAGACCCTAGCCCGGCCTGTCCCCAACATTCCACGGAGTGTTGCCCCTCCACACCAGCCATCGATCTCTGGTCCCACTCAGCTACCATCTTCACGAGGGAAAGGGGGCCTCTGCTACAGATGCAACTAAGCAGGTCATGTTAGGAGATATTGTCCGCAGAATGTTTCCCAGGACGTGCGGAACAACAGGCCCCTTGGACCTGCCCGGGCTGCTGCACACTGTCTGAAGAGAGATGATGTGACTAACCCAAGTGAGGAGAATATTGGAATTCCAAGCTGCCACTATGGATAATCGTTTGCACCATTGACAAGCCATGTGGATTAATGGTCCAGCTGCCCAGGGTCTGCGGGACGCGGGAGCTACTATTACCCTGATACAGTCCCGAATGATAAAACCGGAAGGGCAGACGGGATGGTCTGTGGCTGTGCGGGTGGCCGGGGGAAATGTTATGCGGGTCCCCACTGCCAGGGTTCATCTTGATTGGGGTTTGGGGGCCAAAGAAGTGGAAGTTGGAATAATGCAGAACTTACCTACAGAGGTTTTGTTGGGCAACAATTTGGGGCGTTTAAATTCAGCCTTCTCCCTGGATGTATCCCTGGAAGTCTGCCCTGTTACCACCCGCCAGCAAGCCCGGATGGAAGTGCACTCCCTCGAGGACGAGACCCAGGTAAGACCTGTCACCCCTGACCTAGACTGTACTACCCCAGCTATTCCTACCCCGACTTGGGCTTCTCCCCAAGACTTTGCTCAGGCAACTCTCAGCGACTCCCTAGCTAGCTATAGGGAAAGAGCAGGATTGGACCCTGGAGGGTTGGAGGGGGAGCGGCTAGAGTGGGTCCAGGGATTACTCTATCAGTTACTGAGGGAAATACAGCCTCCCGTCCACCCAAGCAGCAGCTGGTTGTGCCACAGAAATATCGGCATGACCTGCTGCGCATTGGGCATGACATACCCTTAGCCAGACACCTGGGGATGTCCCGGACTCAGTCATTTTTTTGGCCAGGGTTTACAGGGGATGTCTGACAGTATTGCCGGACCTGTGACACATGCCAGCGGGTGGGTAAGCATGGAGGCCCAATGAAAGCTCATTCAAATAGGAAAGAAGGGTCAAAGGAAGGCACAAGGAAGTGACTCCCTTAGGCCCAGAGACAGTTACTATGGATATAATGGACATTCATGGGAGAGTAGTGTTAAAAGAATTTTTAAAGTTTATTAGCCTGACATATATTAAAATTGCAATAATTAATTCATCAGATGTACGAATAAATACGATCCACCATACACTGAAAAATGTGCTCACCGGGTGCTGATTGCACACAATATGCACATAAGTCAGATGAACAAAATTGACAGACAATGACAAACAAATACTCACATATAACAATGTGCAGGCGCCTAAACTCCCACAGATGCACAATGTCCCTACGGCTAATCGCCACATCAAGTTAACCAAAAAAGAGGGTCTAAACTAATAATAAGGAGGCATTGTGCATGTGTGGTCCCCCGGGGGGGGGGGGGGGATGAGTTATGTGGATAATCAAGATATACTAACTAAACCCATCTAGGAGGGCCCCACTGACCGTGTCTCCAACTGCTTAATAGGATCCAAATGAGAAAAATAAGAAAAATACAAAGTTAATGAACCTAAGATCATTGCATGCGCATGCTCCAAGCATATCAAAAAGATCCAAAGGAATCCATTTCTGCAGTATAATGGAACACAACCAGCGAAGAAACTCTATAGGGCATATGGAGTGATAAAATCACATGAATTTTGCTGCGGTCTCCGCCACGTGTAACTCGCAAGGTACAGCTGATTAGCTGGGGATAACTTGGTTGATAAAACAAAAGTCATTCATTAGATCAGCAGATACTGCTCCAACATGTCAAAGTGTCCCACAATCCACTTAAATCAAAGCACACCCACACTGCTAGTAATGCGAGAGGGAGAGCTGAGACTGAAATCAGTAGAGTTACATTACCACCTCTTGTTTGCAGGGGGTTCGGACAGCATCTCCTAAGTGTCACTGGTAGCCGAGTTACACTGTGGTTAACCCGCTTGTTAGTTGGATAACTTCTGCTGTGGTTTGCTCCTATGGGGACGTGGTGGATAGCAGTCCATTCCTATTGTAGACCCAGGCCACAGCTGCTACTAATAGCGACTTGTTTGGCCGTTCCTAAAGGAGGGATGTTATTTCTCCTGTCGGCAGCATCCCTCAACTCCCATGCCGAGGGGGAGATAGCAGAGTCGGCGTCTGCACAGCGTGGTTACGTCGACGCGTTTCACAACGCCATTGGTTACGTAGCTTCAACTGGACGTAAAGGGGCCCTGCAGGCATCTCTCCCTCTTATTGCTCCAAGATGCCGCCGCCCCTCCTTTCTTGATTTTACCACTCTATTCGGATGGGCTACAGCAGAGAAACTGCCAGTGATGGCAAGCCCAGATAAAAGTCCTTTTTGTTTCTGACTTTGAACTATACTTTTTTCCCCTTTTGTTTTAGAAACAGTTCTTATAGTAGAGGTGGTCATATTACAGGCAGTTGTTTATAGATGTAGAGAGAAAAAAACGAAAAGCAAAAAACACATGCACAATGCTTCCTTTATTATTAGTTTAGACCCTCTTTTTTGGTTAACTTGATGTGGCGATTAGCCGTAGGGACATTGTGCATCTGTGGGAGTTTAGGCGCCTGCACATTGTTTGTTATATGTGAGTATTTGTTTGTCATTGTCTGTCAATTTTGTTCATCTGACTTATGTGCATATCGTGTGCAATCAGCACCCGGTGAGCACATTTTTCAGTGTATGGTGGATCGTATTTATTCGTACATCTGATGAATTAATTATTGCAATTTTAATATATGTCATGCTAATAAACTTTAAAAATTCTTTTAACACAACTCTCCCATGAATGTCCATTATATCCATAGTAACTGTCTCTGGGCCTAAGGGAGTCACTTCCTTGTGCCTTCCTTCTTTCCTATTTGAATATATTTGTCTTAGTTACGGATATGACCTCCTAATTAGAGGAGTGACACTGGGTAAGAGTTACATTGTGCAGACTAGGCAGTTATTTTCCAGGTGGTCCCCCTCTTCTTCCTTTTTTTTTCCTCCAATGAAAGCTCCCCTACTCCCTTTACCAATCATTGATGAACCCTTTAGCCGCGTTGCTGTAGACCTGGTTGGACCATTGCCCAGACCTAGTCCTTCAGGGAAGAGATGTATCCTTACTGTGGTGGATTATACCACCCGGTACACGGAGGCCACTCCCCTGGCAAATATCCATGCAGAAACCGTGGCTGATGCCTTGCTCCGGATCTTTGCCAGGGTGGGTTTCCCTCTAGAAATCATCTCTGACCAGGGGACCCAGTTCCCTGCTGAGCTCACTCAGCAGTTATGGAGGCTCTGTGGGATAAAGCCCCTACAGAGCTCTCCTTATCACCCCCAGACCAACAGACTGTGTGAGAAGTTCAATGGAACATTGAAACAGCTGCTTAGGACATTCACAACCTCTCACAGGGATTGGGAGAGATATTTGCAGCACCTTCTCTTTGCTTATCGGGAGGTGCCGCAGGAATCTACCGGGTTCTCCCCGTTTGCGTTACTGTATGGGAGGCGGGTGAGGGGGCCCCTAGATCTAGTCAGATCCCACTGGGAAGGGGGAATTGATCCACAAGGGTCCTCTATAGTAGCATACATTCTTGAGTTTAGGGACAGACTAAAGGAGCTTACGGACACTGTCCAAGAGAACCTTCGGGCTGCCCAAAGGCGGCAGAAACGATGGTACAATCGTACTGCTCAGAACAGCACTCTGGTTGTTGGGCAGAAGGTTCTTGCCCTCAGGCCAACCAAGCAGGACAAGTTACAGGCCACTTGGCAGGGACCTTACCAGGTTGTGGCAAAGTTCTGTGACACAACCTACCTAGTGGCTAAATGTTCGAATGAAAGAGTCCAATGGACCTTTCATGTAAACATGTTGAATGCATACTGGGAAAGATCAGGAGAGGTAGCCGCTATATGTGCTCCAGCTGTGGAAGATTCTGAGAACCTTCCCCTGCTGGTTTTACCGGAGCTAAATAGAATTACTGCAGGGATAGAGACAATAAAACTTGACGACCAGCTAGGGCCGACGCAGAGCGAACAAGCTAGACAGGTCCTTAGTCAGAGAAGGGAAATGTTCTCCACAGTCCCTGGGTACACTACTATGGCAGTGCACCAAGTGGAGACCCCGGGACAACTGCCACTAAGACAGGTGGCTTACCGGATACCTGGTGCAGTGAGAGAGGGGATGCGTCATGAGATTAAGGAGATGCTTGAGTTGGGAGTCATTCAGCCATCCAGCAGCCCCTGGGCTTCCCCGGTGGTCCTTGTACTGAAGCGGGATGGCACGACTCGCTTTTGCATAGACTACTGCAGATTAAATGAGTGCACCACCACTAACGCTTACCCTATGCCCCGGGTGGATGATCTGTTAGATCGCATTGCTCGGGGCAAATTCCTGACAACCCTTGACCTATGCAAAGGGTACTGGCAAATTCCTCTGGATGCGGAATCTATTCCGAAATTGACGTTCATTACCCCATTTGGCCTATACCAGTCTAAAGTAATGCCATTTGGGATGAAGAATGTACCGGCGACTTTCCAGAGGATGGTAGACCAACTCCTCGATGGCCTCCAGGACTATGCTTGTGCATATCTGGACGACATTGCGATCTACAGTGATACCTGGGAGGACTATCTGGTTCACCTGGGTGTCGTGTTAGACCGCATCAAGGCTGCAGGACTAACCCTTAAGCCAGAGAAATGCAGCATAGGGATGTCCAAGGTACAGTACCTTGGACATTGAGTAGGCAGAGGACAACAATGACCGGGGCCTGCTAAGATTGAGGCAGTTGCCAAGTGGCCGACCCCCCCGTACTAAAACCCAGGTCCTGGCACTGCTGGGTACTATAGGAAGTTTGTCCCGCAATATAGTTCCATCGCTAAGCCCCTGACAGACCTGATTAAGAAGCACCTTCCCTGACATGTACTGTGGTCCCCCCCGAGTGTGAAGCTGCCTTCAAACGGTTAATGAATCTTGAGCTCCTGTTCTACCTGCCCCTGACCCAACCAAACGTTTTTGTGTCCACACAGATGCCTCTACATTCAGGCTGGAGGCAGTAATAAGCCAAGTAGGACCTGATGGCAGTGAGCACCCAGTGGCCTACATCAGTCGGAAGCTGCTACACAGGGAAGTCGGTTATGCAGCCGTGGAGAAGGACTGTTTGGCGCTGGTGTGGGCCCTCAAGAAGTTCCAACCTTATCTCTACGGAAGATCTTTTATGGTGCTCACTGACCACAATCCATTAATCGGGTCTTGGGGGATAATGGACATCTGTTAGGATGGAGCTTGGCCCTGCAGACTTACAATTTTACCATCCAGTATCAGCCAGGAAAGAAGAATGGGAATGCTGGAGGACTTTCCCGGCAAACTGAACCATAAGACTCTCCCGGACAGCGCCAAGCTGACCCGTGGTGGATCTAGTTGGGACTGCCGGACTATGGGATGGGGGGGGACACTGTCACGGACACTGGACCTTTTTCTGTCCACATTCACCCTGTTATTTGGTATTGCTATATTAATCTTTTTTTTGGTTACATTTTTGAGAGACTGTTTTCTTGGACTTGCCCAAAGACTATTCTTGGTGGTTAATTCTGAATAATGCATGATCCTTGAAAGAGCTGATCACATTGACCTGTGGAGACGGACTGTCTGGTCACCTAGGCTGCCTTAAGTGCTGTGTTAATTAACATGTTAATTATATAATTGTCTTTTAAGTTGTTGCTAGAAGGGAGGGGGGAGTATCCATAGTAGCCCTACCTCATTATCTAACCCCTTGTGTGAAACTGTATAAAAAGGCTGTATTCTGTCCAATATATTATTCAAGATTCTATAAGCTATTTTCGGCTAGACTTGTATTCAATGCAGCTATATTAATATATCTCTCTGATGGTCAGACTGGAGGAAGCGGTATTACTGATGGAAGCACTCAGCGGAGTGTGGGATAGGATCTGTTACATACATGTTCTGCTCTCCGATTATGCACTCTTTGATACACATTATCTACTGCTAGGAATCATGTCTTTGAACGGTATGGAGGCTGTGGAGGGTGCTCCACCTCCATACACCCGAATCCCTCTTACTTGCCCCTTTTATTCTTTATAGTCTTCTGTGCTACCCCCTCTCCCACCTTTGTCCTCTTGTCATCCTTCCGCTCCCCCCTTCTTCCTCTTTTCCCTTCACATGCAGCATTAGGGGTTATCCTTCTAAACCTCTTTCATGGCAGAAGTTCGATACCTCTTGGACTCAACGTCAACAGCCATTCATTTAGTCAAGTATTATTATTTGTTTTCCGTTGTTGTTATCATTTGTTTTCCCTTAGTTTCAGAAATGGGCTTCAGTTTCAACTTCCTTGCCATTTGTGTTGAGTGTTTTTACGTTTGGACTTGTTCCATACATATTAATATAGGTTTTTTCTGGACATTAGGACCTATTGCTGTTTGATACTGATGCATTTGTAATTATCCTACCTTGTGTCTTATTGTTCGCATACTGTTGCTGTGAATTATTCTTTTGCTACCAATAAACTATTGTTGGAAAATAAATACTTGTACCATGTGCATTAAATGAACATACAGCATATCCAAGCTGTAAAACCAAACTATAAAATAAACAATCCAAATTTAAATAAACAATCCAAATATAAATAGCCAAATACTCCATAATATAGTGCAATTCTATGAAGAAAATACTCTAGTCTGAATTGAAAAGAATTGAGTCCAAAAATAGTGTATTTGTGTGTCCAAATCAACACTTCTTCCACAGTGTGCTTAAAGGATTTTGTACAATCACACCATCATGCAAGTGAATCCCACCACTATCGCTCCAATGCGTTTACCTTATGGCACGGACCTAAGAACATACGTTCTTAGGTCTAATGTGCTTTTTCCCTCTTGGGGTTTGGGTATGATGGCCTCTCTCTTTCTACATATCCTTGCTGGTAATGCCCTCCCTTGTGATAATACTTAGTAAGTGTCTCTTTAAGAGACCATCACCCTCTATCGCCTCTGCTGCCAGTGCACTCAAAAGAACAAAAGGTGACCTCTCATAGCGTAGTACATCATATGACAAGAATTTATTAAAATAATTACACTTACACAAATTTGAAGTAATTGAGTCTTTAACCTCCCCGGCGGTATGATTATTTCATTTTTTTGATGCTGAAAGCGGTACAATTATTTTGCATGGAAATTTGGAGTTTTATATTGTAGGCCTGTAATGCTTAGGAATAACTCACTTAAATCTGTCCAAACCAGCGTCTAGTAGACATCTCGGGTATGATAAATTTTTAAACACGAAATCATAAATTATAATATAATAAATAACTATAAATAATTATACCAAATTATAATATAATAATAAGAAGAATTATTTAATAATGTAATCAAATCAAAAAACACTGAAATTTGCTCAGTTGCAGAATTATCGCTGTCATTACTTTTCAGTGTTTGATGACGGATCTCCCCACAAATCACTATCGCTCAATTCTGCAAGTGATTCTAATTTATTATCGCTGTTTTCTAGCTGGTCTAAAACCACTTTTGATGTAAATGAACAGTTTTGGTTGCTATGGACAATCTCCAGTTTCCAGGCAGAAAGAACACTTTTTATAATATAAAACTGCATGCAGGGCACTGGAGAAACCACTAGGGACAAAAAGGATGTGAAATAATTCCATACAGTAATGTAATCTGTAAGATTACAGTGTACTGTATGTATAGTGTGTGTTTCACTTTTTGAATTTGGCGCCGTTCTCCGTCCCCATGCGTCACAACGCTCACAGCAAACGGAGCTCAGCTCTGTGATGAATCGAGCAGAGGACGAGCCGCTCACACTGCAGGGAGACATCTCAGGATCCAGGGGACAAGGTAAGTAAGCTCTTCCTGGATCCTGCGATGCGATCCCGAGTCTGACTCGGGGTTTCCGCTTTTGGTTCTGAAATTCTACCCTGAGCCAGTCTCGGGAATACCACCAGGGAGGTTAAAAACAATTTGTATGCAGCCGTAATCCAGCACTCAGCAGCTTCAACATCACCTGGCTCCTCCCATGTGTTACGTCACTGTCCTTGTGACAGTGCAGGACAGTGTGTAAATCCAACTGATCCAACTTACGACATGCGACTTGTGCTCAGAGGCAATATTAGCAATGCAAAATGTACTAGAAAAAAAATGGCGAGGAGTTGCCCCCCAAAATCCATGCCAGACCCTTATCCAAGCATGCAGTCCAGCAGGCTAGGAAAGGGGGGGACAAGCGAGCCCCCTCCTGAACCATACAAGGTCACATGCCCTAAAGATGGGGGGGTGCTTTGGGGCAGGGGGGGACAAGGGTCTCTTCCCCACAACCCTGGGCTGTAGTTGTGGGGGTCTTTGGGCAAGGGGCTTACTGGAATCTGGAAGTCCCTGTTAAGAATGGGGCCCCCAGATCCCGGCCCCCTACTATGTGAATGAGTATGGGGTACATAGGGATAAAACTATCCCTAAACTAAAACAAAACTAGTGTAGTGTAACAAAAAACATGTGGCACTTTTTGACAAGTCCTTTATTAAAATGTAATAATGTCCCCCGATGTAGATCCAAAGCTAAGCACGATGGCAGACACGCCGTAGCCGCCACTAGCATGATAAAGAAAAAAACATTCCACCCCCAACAAATGCTCCTGCTGTTCCCACAGCTCCTGTGTCTGACAGTTCTTATATAGCTATGGGGTATGGTCATTTGGTGACATGACCCTGCCCCCTTGTGAAGTCACCACCCCGGGCATGATGGGTGGGTCTGTGAAGTCACAAGGGGGTGGGGTCTCTGGGTTACCTCACCGCAGAACCACGCCCCATAGCTATATAAGAACTGTCAGACACTAGAGTTGCCAGAACGGTGGAAGCATACGCCGGGGGTAGAGCTATTTTTTTTATCGGGGCCATCGTGATTGATGTTGGATCTACATCAGGGCACAATATTCATTTTTAATAATGGACTCGTCAAAAAGTGCCTTTGTTACACTACACTTTTTTTGGGGGGTGAATGGGTAGGGGTACTATGTAACCCATACTCATTCACATGTGGGTGGGATCTGGGGGCCCCCTTTCTTAAAGGGAGCTTCCAGATTCTGATAAGCCCCCTGCCCACAGACTCATACAACCACAGCCCAGGGGTGGGGGAAGAGATCCTTGTCAATGTGCCCCCTGCCCCAAAGCACCACCCCATGTTGAGGGCATTTGGACTGGTATGGTTCAGGAAGGGGGGGCACTCGCTTTTCTCCCCCATCCTTGGCCTGCCGGGCTGCATGCTCTAACAATTGTCTGGTATGGATCTTGAGGGGACCCCACACCGTTTTTTTTTTACATTTTGGCATGGGGTTACCCCTTAAAATCAATACAAGACCAAAGGGTCTGGTATAGATTTGGGGTGACCTCATGCCTTTTTTTTTTGTAAATTTGGCATGGAAGAAAGCCATACCAGACCCAAGTCGCGCTCATCTCAAGTTGGATCCTGTTCATTAAAGTTGCATGGAAGTCAGATCAATATTTATCACCAATTAGCTTCCAGGCTTTATTGCCAAAGCTTAATTGAACAAGCTGAGGTCAGAAGCTGATTGGTTTCTATGCAGAAATGTGACTAAATGTGGGAAATGGTAATGGACAAACCAATAGACTGCAGAAGTACACACTGACCGTTTGTGCACTGCCGCTTCCCAATAGGCAATTGTCAATGCATTCAAGAGGAGCTGGGACTTTGATATGAATTCATGCAAAGTAGTAAGAGGATAAAACATAGCTCGCTAGCTCAGGTTAGGGTGCTCACAACAGACAGGGCTACCTTCCCTTCATTGGCGGGTCTATCTTTTCTTATGGTACACCAGGAAATGCGGCAAAGAGGCTGTCACAGTCCATCCTTAAATTACATTCCCCTGGGATCTCCTGATTTTACTCGGGGGGGGGGGTAAAATGTCTCTTTTGAAAGCACAACCACTTTTCTCCTCCTCCTCCTCACAACCAGCACCCCAGCCCTCCCTCTCACTGTCATCACCTCATCACTTCTTCTCCTCACCTAAACTCCAACCCTCCTCTTCAGGGCTACTGATAAGGCAGTACAGCCAGCCCTTCTGTACTGGGCCTGAGCCCCATCAGTTCAAAAGGGGGCCCGGGCACCTGCAGAGCTGGCTGTACTTTCTTACTGCAGACACCAATCCTCTTCTGCCTCCCCCTGCAGTTCTGCCAGCTTCTCCTCCTCTACCTGCACTGCAGGGGAATTGGTTCTAGCACATGCTCCCCTTCTATCTTCTGTCCAGGCCTTCCTGTGTGCCCCTTTCCCCCTCAGCGCTGCCGGCTTCCCTACTCTCCCACTAACAGCTGCTACGGGCACACAGGGGGATGTATCAGGATGGAGAGCAGGGGAAGGAGCTGGCAAATATGTAATTTACTGGCCCTTTCCTTTCCTGAATGAACATAGTGAGCGATCAGTACCAATCACTCATGTGTCCATTCATCACTAAAGCATGAGAAACTGTGTTTACTATGCTTCAGTTTGTGAATGAGCAGGAAGCCTTAGAGCTTCCTGCCGACACCACAGATTGTGGAGGAGAGTTCCACATCCTTACCGTCCTGACCGTTAAATAACCCCTACGCCGCTTAAGGTTAAATCGCTTCTCTTTCAGTCTCATCGTGTGGCCCTGTGTCGTCTTACACTCCCTGGGACTGAAAAGTTTCATACTTACGCTGGGATCAATATATTTTTTTCTATATTGCTTTCATATCTCCTCCTAAGCGTCTCTGCTCCAGGGAGAATACATTTATCTCTTGTAGTTGTTCCTCATAATTTAGGTCCTCCAGTCCCCATAGTAATTTAGTTGCCCTTCTCTGGACCCTCTCCAGCTCCATCACATCCTTCTTGAGGACAGTTGACCAGAACTAGATGGAATACTTTAGATGCGGCCGAAACAGAGTTTTATAAAGTGGCAGGATTATCATTTTATCTCTGGAGTAAATTCCCTTTTTAATGCATGCTAATATTCTGTCGGCTTTGGTTGCTGCAGCTTGACACTGCATGCTATTGCTCAGTCTGTCTTCTACTAATACCCCTAGATCCTTCTCCATCCTGGAATTTCCAAGGGGTTCTCCCCCTAATGAGTAACTTGCATTTATATTTTTACACAAGTGCATTACCTTACATTTACCAATGTTAAAATTAATTTGCCATCTAGTAGCCCACTCCATTGATTTATTAAGGTCCTCTTCCCTAGTTTCTATATCCTGCTGTGATGTTATTGTCCTACATCGCCCAAACACTGAGATTGAGCTATTTATTCCCTCCTCTATATCATTTATAAATACATTTAAAAGAATTGGTCCCAGGACAGAGCCTTGGGGTACCCCACTAGCCACTCTAGACCATTATGAGCACACATTATTTATCACCTCCCTTTGGACACGCCCCCACAGCCAGTTTCCTATCCAAGAATGAACCCTATGGTCTATACCCACCGACCTCAGTTTGTAGATTAAGCATTTGCGGGGAATGTAAAAATGCTTTTGCAAGATCCATATACACCACATCCACCAGCCTACCCCTGTCCAGATAGCAGCTCACTTCCTTGTAGAATGTTTTGGCTGGGGGGGGGGTCCTGTTAGGTAGGATGTTTTCTAACATTTCTAACAGCAGCCCTGCACCTCCTTACTACCAGCACCTGAAACATCCTCCCCATTATATTCCTCCCTTGCCTCCTGTACTACTCACTACATCCATTTGTTTACTCTTAATGTCACCTTATCTCTTTTTGAGCAGATAGTTCATGCTCCACCCACCAGTCACTTTCCTCTCCTCCACTTTCTCCACTCTTTTTCAACTAATTATGCTCTTTTAGTTCACACAGATCCATACTGTGCAGAATGCCAGGAGCAGAAAGTTATGTTACATATTATGTAAAAGGTTCCCTTCATATTTTCTTTATCCTCAATTACTAATGATTCATAATTCAGTAGGAATGGTCACCTTTACATATTCACGCAATTACAGTTTTAACATTCTTCATATAACTATTGTTGCATTTCATTCAACTCCGGGTACATTTCAGTATTGCAATCCAAAAGGTACTTTTGATCACACTTTATTTTTTCTTTATGCCTAATTCACTTTCATGTTATACATTTATGTTATACCTTTCCTAGCAAATACTCCTAATAATAAATATTTGCATTATAATTGTATTCAGCCATACGGTATAGTACAAAACTGTCATTGTTAAGTGTATGAGATAAAGTTGTTATATCAGTTTTGGTACAAAACTGCTCAGTTTTCATTTTGGCAGTTACAAAACTGATACTACTCTGTTCTGTTTTTCCTTATGATGCACTCTGTATAATTAGGATGCTAATGGGTTTTGTCTCTTAGCCTAATCTGTTTTGCATTGTTCTGTTATTATTTTATTATTGTTTGGCAACATTGTTTGGCACTGCTTTATGATGCTCTTTAATCTTTATTTGATTGCTGTAGTTTTAATATTAATGGCCTATACTGTTATGAATGTTTTATCTTTCAACATCCAATTTCATTACTCCTTATTGTATTGGGGCATTTTGGCAATTATGATGATATTTTGAAAACAATTATTTATATCATCCCTATACAACACAAATAAGTGTATAAAAATAATTTGTTCTTATTGCTTTTTATTGTTTCTTCTGATTGCATTATTAACATAGCATTACATGACGTGCATATATTTTAAATAGGTTTTTCAATTTTTTCTTTAAACATGTATTTCATATTCTATATGAACTTTTTTTATTTTATTATTTGCATTGTAGCACAGATATAGGAGGAGTGTCTGAACCGTGAAAACACATTAGCATTTAATTGATTATTTGACAAAATAACCATTGGTGTGGAGCATATCTGCTTCCTATGCAGTTGGGTTTTTCTTAAGACCCCCTTTCTTTTAGGTATGTTTTCTGGAATTTGCAATCAACCTAACCAAGTTAGCTTAACTGATGGCCTCAACCAACACTTAATGCTAATAATAGTCAATCTAGCTGCTCTGTTTGTTTTCACTCCAAATGGCTTGAGGCATTCCAGGGATGAGGAGGGCCTCGTAGGCAAAGTAGTGGTGGCTTGGATTTTGTCATTGTGGTGTAGGACAGGCCACAAATGGATGCAAAGCTGGCATTAAGTGCTAGGCTTGGGAGTGATTGGGAGACATTTTCACCTACTCCAGCAGCAGATATGCTAAAATGGCCTATTAAAAAACTGCAGATCTCTAAAGAATGGTCCTGAGGGTTAGCAGTGCTGAAATTATTCTGCCGAATGCTGCTATGCAGTTGGCAGGACCTGGGTCTGAATCTGCAACCTCTGCATTGTCTGGTTGTGGCTGTTCTCACAATGCCACCAAGGATGCTGGAGAGCTTCCTGCCTTATCCCTTGGACAACCTTAGCGTGTGTCTTGTTTCTCTTGAACCCTTTGTTCCACCCCTGGACTACCTGATTTAAGCTATGTCTCTGCATTACCTGTTTGACAGGTTATGCTCTTTCCAGCCAATATCTTGCTTACTGCATACCTGCTGTTGTCTTTTGCTACCACTCGTTATGACCCTTGGCTTGTTTATTAAATGCTTCCATCTGATCCCATCAATTGATTGACAGGATTAGCTGAAGAGGTGGAGGCCTCTTGAATGGCCACATGGCAGCGTTTAGCCTGGGGCATTGCATAGGGAGCTTAGGGAGGAATGCTGGTTCTGGGGTGACTGAAGTTGAAGCAAGTCAAAGAAAGGGGATACAGTTGAGCGCACTGTCACTATTGGAGAATTTGGCAGAGATTTAAACCTCTGCTTTACTCTTCTCAGTGTGGCTCTATGATGCTCTTTCCTGCTTGATGTAGTATACCCTAAGCCTCTGAAACCCCTGTGTCACTAGAGGCTGTTAATATTGCAACAGATGCAGCGGGAGAATAATGTGGAAGAGAGGAGATGTGGAAAATGAGCAATAAGAAAGAGGCATGCAGGCCATAAACTGATGCTCCCACCGAGAACTATGGTGGAGATTCATGTGTTTTCCCATTTATGCGGTACCCAAAAGGCTGGTACTTTCATCACAGATGATGCTGTAGGCAGAGACTGCAGACCACAACTGTGCTGTTGGCAGGAGATATCTTATAAAAATCTCACGCTACAGAGCTTTATTTGCTGCCTAGTCATTTCTAGCAAACACATACTTGAAGTTTATATTTTAAATATTTTGCAAATAGCTGGGCTCGGGAGGGGATGTGGAATTTTGACATTGTCAAAGATAAAGACAATGCAGTGTGGTACTGTGAAAAAATAAGCTCACAAAATAATCATTTTGCCACAGGCCAATTTATATGAACTTGAGGGCTTTAGCTTTGTTTTTTTAACAGTAAACTATAGATTTTAGATCTGTTGTACCTGCTACTTGCACTGTTCACTTTTAGGCCTATGACTACTAGATAAACAATACAGATGTCAAAGCCACAACTACCTATAAAAAATGTTTAGGTTGTAATGAATCAAATCAGGGTACTGCCTCTGTATTTAAAGTGACCTGCTCCCGCTCTGATTGGACACAGTGGGAGCCAATCGGCGGGTCTGGCTGGCCCAATGTTTGCCTACACCCCATGATCGTTCTCAGGAGAGGCAGAATGGCGGTCTGCCTATGTAAACAAGTGTGTTTCTTCTAAGCAGTCTCTGTCTTCTCCCAGTCAAAGCACCCCCCACACAGTTAAAAAGCACTCTCTAGGAGCGCATTTAACCCTTTGAGCACCCCTGATGTTAACCCCTTCCCTGCCAATGTCATTAGTACAGTGAGAGTGCATTTTTTTAGCGCTTATAACTGTATTGGTGTCACTGGTCCCCAAAAAGTGTCACTTAGTGTCAGATTTGGCCACTGCAATGTCACAATAGCGCTAAAAAATTCTGATCGCCGTCATTACTAGTAAAAACATTAATAATAAAAAAAATTTCATAAATGTATCCCATAGTTTGTAGACACTACAACTTTTGCGCAAACCAATCAATATACGCTTGGGATTTTCTTTTACCAGAAACATGTAGCAGAATACATATTGGCCTAAATTGATAAATAAATTACATTTTTCACATTTTTTTATTGGGAATGTTTTAAAGCATAAAGTAAAAAATATTGGTTTTTTTTTTCAGATAATTTTTCCTGAAGGAGCCTGGAGCTACACTTTAAGCCAAGAAGTGCTCACATAGAGCTTTTTTCTACACATGTTTAGGAGCATTTAGCCTTCATTTTTTTTCTGCCTCTAAACGTTGAGCTTAACATATGCCTCAAAATGTCCTAATGTGCATGGACACATAGTATAACATTAAGCTGCTTATACAGGCAAAATGCAAAACTCCTGTAGAAGCAGCATTTTTTAAGCTCAGTGTGCATGGACCCTAAATATAAAAATGAAAAATATCAATTATACTTCCAAAATATCTGATATCAGGACAATGCTTTCTGTGAAAATATTTCTGCATCCTACACACCGCATACAGCTTAAAGTCCAGCCTGAGCTTTTTAGGCTGGGCTTCTCCTAAGGGTCACATGAGTGCAATTAGTTTTGCATTTCTGTGACCCGTTTTCAGTGAAGAGCGGTCTGAAGTCCACTCTCCACTGACATCACCAGGATCAGTCGAGGCAGCGCGTCATCCCGACTTCCGAAGTCTGGATCCGCCAGCTGCCTTGACTGATGGCAGTCTTAGCGTCTCAGCAAGCTGCTGAAACTCTGAGACAGCTGCTCCCCGCCCTTTCACAGCTCAGCACTCCAATGAGCATGGAGGAGCAGAGCAGGAGAGATGCTGACTGTCAGTCAGCAGCTCTCGGCTCAGGGAGGTGAGAGAACCGAGCCAACGGCAATGTTCGGTGGCTTGATTCTCAGTGAAGAGGCAGCGGGGGACAGATGCAGCATCGGCCTAGGTAAGTATAAATAGCAACAAAAAAAAAACATACTTCTCTTTTAAAGCTGATTTCTAGCTTTACTTTCACTTTAAATAGTTCATTTGGACTATGCTGGCCCAAACAAACTATTTCCTCCACTAACAAGGGACCAGGCATAATTCAACTTGAACTGGCTTGACTTCAATATAGCTCAATATAATTGGCTCTGCATATAAAAATTAGAAATGAATAATTAAGAACTGTTTACTAACTATCTAAGTGCAAACATGTCTGCAGTTTGCAGAATAGTATTCTCCAAGCAAAGTGATTGCCACATAAAGACAACTATATCCAATCATCTGACATCTACAGGGTCATGAGCAAATTAATAATAACTTCTGAAGGTGAAAAGCAGCATTTTACAAAGAGGTAACAAGGGAATTGTTAACACATAATTAACGTTCATCTGGCACATTGCAGTAAGTAATAGGGTTGCAAAACAACATTGTGCCCTGGAGTAAAATCCCAGAAAACCTTATTCAAACTATATTCATAAAAAAATGCTGCATTTAGCTGATGAGTTCTTTTTTTTCCTGGGACTTAGGGACAAAAAGAAGAAAACATTAGTTTTGTCTTTTAGTCAGATACTATGGTAATACACATTTCGTTTTAATTACCGTACTTAAAAATAATAGATATTAGCTCAGTGCTAAGAAATTGCACTAGAAGTGCTAGAATCACTAAAAACTCCCCAAAAAGTATATATTTTCTGAAAGCAGAGACCTGGAGAAAAAAATAGTTTTAGTTGCAAATTTTTTATGTTGCACAATATTTGCGCAGTTATTTATCAAATGCATATTTATAGAAAACAAAAAAACATTAAAATGAATTAAAGTGCAAGCAACCAGAATTTTATACCCAGTTTTTGGTCAAATATATCCAATCAGGTTGCGTCAACTAAACAGACACCAAACATGTCAAGTTTTAACATTTGCACACTCCAGTGGTACCCAAAATTCTCCATAAGAGACGCTCTGAAAGTCTTTAGGCTGGGTTCACACTATGTGCGGCTATTTCAAAACCAAATTTTTGCCCGAATTTGGACCTGAAACGGAACCAAAGACGCACAGGACCCCTCTGCTGTGTGCTCCGCGGCCGCCCTGGAGATGTGTGAACCAGCACCATTGAAAGCCGGTCAAGTGTGAACCCAGCCTTACATGTCCTCAGTTTAAAAGTTAACTGTATACTATGGTCTTAGAATTATTGCGCTGACATTCACGATAATACCTCACATGTGTGGCATGATTGATGTTACATGTATGTGCTTGTATAACATACAGACAGTGGGGTAATATGGCACACTTTGGATATGACAGTGTAGTTACATATAAATGGATCAGGAGTGGGTAAGAAAAAGGGACAATAAAACAAGTCTATAAATTAAGTCTGGATAGCTTTAAGGCTGTTTTCAGGAGGCTGCCAGTTCAGAAGTTTTGGAAGGAAAAAACTCTGTAATGTAAGAAGGACAAAGAACAGCGCCCTCTAATGCCCCGTACACACGGTCGGATTTTCCGACGGAAAATGTGTGATAGGACCTTGTTGTCGGAAATTCCGACCGTGTGTAGGCTCCATCACACATTTTCCATCGGAATTTCCGACACACAAAGTTTGAGAGCAGGATATAAAATTTTCCGACAACAAAATCCGTTGTCGGAAATTCCGATCGTGTGTACACAAATCCGACGGACAAAGTGGCACGCATGCTCAGAATAAATAAAGAGATGAAAGCTATTGGCCACTGCCCAGTTTATAGTCCCGACGTATGTGTTTTACGTCACTGCGTTCAGAATGATCGGATTTTCCGACAACTTTGTGTGACTGTGTGTATGCAAGACAAGTTTGAGCCAAGATCAGTCGGAAAAAAACCTAGGATTTTGTTGTTGGAATGTCCGAACAAAGTCCGACCGTGTGTACGGGGTATTAGTCTAGCGCGTAAATAGTTTTAATAATAAGCAATAGATATGGATACACTCACAAAAGAGTAGTAAATTCAGGCATAAATTACGGTTCATCCGCTCTGGCTTCCGGGTGGATGCTATTGTAACTGGCTTGGGTGTAGGTTCACGGTCTGGCCATCCTCCGGCCACACTGTTGGTCCACAGTGCTTCCGGATGGTTGGGCAAACGATCAGCGGTGCACACGAGTGGCGTCACTTCCGGGTGAGGTCAGCAAGAGGTGGAGTGTATCCATATCTATTGCTTATTATTAAAACTGTTTATCTGCTGCACTTAGAGGGCGCTGTTCTTTGTCCTTCTTACATGCATGTGCTTGCCCTATGCTTTTGCTTTTTTATGGGGTGTGTGCAATGGTGATGGGAGGGCTTTAATTAAATTTTAATTAAAAGTTAAATTCTTTTTATTTATTTATACAATTCTTTTTTTACACTTGACTTTACACAAGTCATTTTTGTTTTACTTTATTGCCATCACATAGGGAGCTTGTTATCCATATAATGGGCATGTGATAAGTCTTCTTTATAGAGACATTGGGGGTCTATTATATCTGTAATATCTCCCCTGTTATCCAATGCAACTATTCCAGCACATATTGTGCTGGAATAGCTGCATCCTCAGCTACACTAGTCGAGGAATGATAGCTGTGACCCCGGAAGTGATGTAGCGCATGCTGCTTTCAGGGTTATTGGTGACAGGAGGAATCGGGGGACTAATGTGCCCTGAGATCCTCCTCTTTACTCCTGGGAAGCTGTTTATCATGATTTTGGGCTTTCTGGTGGAACAGGAGAGCTCAGAAACCACCACTGGTGCTGCCAACACAGTTGGTGGGGGAGCACCCATTTTAGAGCCCTGTAAAAGTGATTAGGCAACTCTAGAGCCACCCAATCACATTTATCAGAAAGCCCTTTACTTGCCCTTTAAGTTGGTATCAAGCCCACAGCTGTAGCTAGATTCAACTATGTATCTACCATGATGTTTTAAAATGTACCTTGGTAGACATGTGGTTAAGAAAATTGCTACCTCTGACACAACTTGTAAAGTGAGTGGCTTATGCAACTTGTGCATCTATGAGTACTGCTTTATTATCTCATACTACAAAGCTGCTGCCACCTGTCAGTCCCAAACTCTGAGTGATTGCCAACCCTCAAAACCCAAAAGTTGTCAACTCACCAAAACCAGAAAAATCATAATTTCAAACTAATTTTTTTCTTTATAATTGTGAATAGAACAGAGAATGTTTAGAACCCCCCCCAGTTTGTTTTTCTGTCTGTTTTATTAGCAAGATTCCCCTTTATTTCCTGTCCCAGAGCCACAGCAGGAAGTAAGAGGAGATCCCTTCATAGTGAGAAATGTCCTCTCTTAAGCTGGGCATACATGGTCCATTTTTTTGATCAGCCAGTGGACATGGTGTGATCATTGTTCTAGATGGCTGCTTGAACCACGAGCTGCTGCACTCACAGGTTTATTCCTTGCTTCTTCGGAAGTCACCTGTTACTACTGGACATGGGAAAAGTTGGTCGGATTGCCTCTGTCCCTCGGACACCTTAGAATACTGGTATCAAGTTGAGCCAGAACATTCCAGAGCTGTTTTGCACCCAGCTCTAGGGCAGCTGTGCAGCCTCAGCCCCAAGCTCACCTAGCAATCAGTCAGACCTCCCAGTGGGCAGTGGAGACACAGTGTATCTGCACACTAGCTATCCACCTAACTTGCTGGATTTTCAGATGATGGCCTCTGACATCAAGAATACTTTGATGGCCTCAATCACGGATCTTAGATCAGACATGCAGGCGATTACTACCCACCTGGGTGATGTTGAAAAGACAGCCCACGTACATGCTGACGCGATTCACCATGGTACCACACCTCTTAGAGATGCACAGACATCTGGAAGATCTGTACAATTGGGGCCGCAGTCACAACATCCGAGGGCTTCTGGAATCTGTGTAACCGGTCTCCCTGGAGCAAACGGTATGTGCCATCTTTAACTACCTGCTTGACTGACCACCTGACTCCCCAGTTGAAATAGAGAGGATTCATAGAGCCCTGTGTCTGTGAACCTGTGAGGTAGACCCACCGCAAGGCCAGAGAAATGGGCCACACAAAATACTGTATTTATTGGCGTATAACACTCACTTTTTCACCATGAAAATCAGGTGCAAATAGCGTGTGCATGTTATACGCCAATACTTCAATTTCAGCTGCCTCGGAGGCAACTGGGGGGCGGCGGGACGAGTGCTGTCAGATTACCTACAGTGAGAATCTCCTGTTTACTTAGCGCCCTCTGTAATAGGAAGTCAATAGATGGCAATGGCGAGGCTGCTGCATTTATGGCAATGGCGAGGCTGCTGCAATTATGGCAATGGTGAGGCTGCATTGATGTGGACTAATAAGGCTGCATTGATGGCACTTGTGAGGCTGCAGGTGGGCATTAATCAGGCTGCGTTGATGGCAATGGTGAGGCTGCAGATGGGCACTGACCCTTATTTTGCTTCAAAGTTCCTTATTTAAAATTTAAGTTTTTTCCTGAAACTTACCTCTTAAAATGAATGTGCGTGTTATACGCCTGTGCGTGTTATATGCCGATAAATACGGTAATTGCAGACAGAAAACGAAAATCTGCCAGTAAAGACCCCTGTGCTTTAAATGGGCCGAAATCAGTATAAACTCACAATATGGCTACTATGGGACAACCATTATTAAACACACAAAATAATAACAAAAAGTAAATAATCTTTCACCACCATAAAAAAAGGACAATGTTGTCTTAGTACAAAAAGGTACATCTATGTGTCACATTCATACATTCCAAATAGTAAAATACATGCCATGAACCATATGAAATGAACATTGGGGACTGAATTGCAAAAGCTCCTAAGCAATAATCCCATAAAAGAAGTAACAGTGCTATGATTCTCCACTTCTTAAATAAAGAAATAAGTAACAATAAATAATAACGGGTTTTACGGGTAGGGGGGGCATTGCTATGCCAGCAAATTTTTGATTCTTTTATAAAATAAGAAATTATTTTGATCTGAAATCATCTTGAATTTGATTTACTGCTTGTGTTTCTTTTAGCTGTTTCCTAGGTTCTCCTTGTGCACTTGCAGTGCCAAGTGGATTTTGCTTTATTAAATAACCCCCATTGTTACTGTAAACACCAACTTAATATAAAAAATGGTATTGAGCATTGAAAGAAACCACACATTGTTGAGTATAAAAACTTTTACTCCGTGCACATTCACATGTGCGTTGTAAAACATTTTTTCCACCAATAATACATCTTTGTTTAATTAAGTTTGACATTTTTAGTTTTATATTTTGTTATAACAGGCATGTTTCAAAACATAACATACACAACTCTGAAACTTACAACATTCAACGTACAAAAAGTGAAGGCAATATCAGACATTAGTATGTTTATGAGCCAGTTTATCTATAGGTACAGGGAGCTACCCAGTTTGTGGCAAGTCAAACATAATTTATTTCATAACAGACCAGCTAGGAAGGCAGCACTGGAGAAACTGTTGGAATTTGTGAAGACAGAGGTCCCCAACGCAGACAGCGATTTTTTGGACAGGAAAATTGGTAGCTTGAGGAGCACATACAAGAAGGAGCGTAATAAGGTCCTGGCATCCCAGAGGTCAGGAGCAGCAGCAGAGGATGTGTATGTACCCAGTCTGTGGTACTACAACAAAATGCGTTTTCTGGAAGACTAGACTAAAGTGAGGTCATCACTTTCCAAACTTCCTTCCCCCCCAGCTGAGGCTTCCGAGGACCAACCTGGGCCTTCCATCCAGGAAGAAGTGGAGGAGCCCAGCTTGAGGCAGGTATAGTATTTTTCTACATATTTCTTGTCCTAAAATTAATGATGTTAACTAGATGTTATTATTGATAATAAATTAATGATTGAACAAAAAGTGTTTTACATATCAATAGACAGTAGTGGCCAAAAATGATTGGGACAAGAATGAAAAATGCTGGGGTCAGAATGCTAGTCTTTTCTAATTATTAACATTCAATTTGCAACAGTCATGAGCTGAAAATTGTGTGTGATTGATGAAGCAAAACCTAAAACTATATCCCTTTTTTATACACAGGAAAGCCTCAGCCAGGATGAGGGTCTGGAATGTGGCAGCCAGGAGGTGGCAGTCAGGAGGTGGCAGGGGGAAGTGGCAGCCAGGAGGTGGCAGGGGAAGTGGCAGCCAGGAGGTGGCCGGGCCCAGTGGACTGACCCAATCCCAGGTCCCTCCCCTCCACTTTCCACCCAAAAGGCCCAGGAAGGGGAGGAATGTGGAGGAGGCTGAACTTGCCCTCATTTGGGATGCCAATGTGACCCTGAGAGACCCCCCAGCGTTCAAGAGGGCTATGGCTGCATAGTAGCAGCGAAAATGCAGGAAATGGAGAAGGGACAACACCTCCTATGTGAGAACATAATTTTACAGACCCTAAATAAGGGGTTGAGTGGCCAAATGACAGAAAATACACACCTTTCTGAGTTTGTCCATCCTGCTCCTTCTCCTCCTCCTCCACTTCCTCCTCCTCTTCCTCCTACACTTTCTCCACCTTCTGCCACAACTCAACGAACAAAGCCACAGCGTGCAGGGAAATGTGGAAGGAAGACAAGAGAGTGATGGCCTGGGTTCAGTCTGGTCTGACAGAAGATGCAGGCTGTTGTAGTACCACAGCCTGGGGACATATATGTGATCTGCTGCTGTTCCTGATCTCTCGGAGTCCAGGACCAGATTGTGCTCCCTATTGTATGGACTCTTCAGGCTACCAATTTTTCATTTTCAAATAGTTGATGTCTGCCCTGGGATCCAAAGGCTTCGCAGATTTCTGCAGTTTCTCAAGCGTTGCCTTCCCTCTTTCTTTTGTTACGACCCAGAATAAATGGTAATTTTGTTTTAAACAAATCCTTGGCTATGTGTTTTTATTTAAAAAGGACAGTTTGTTTGTGAGTAGGCAGGTACATTTCAAAAATACAATGTCATATTAACAAGGGACACCAACCTGATTGAGGTTAAAATATACAAGATAATAATGTTGTTGTGGTAACTTGACACAAAAAAAAATATGGAGATCACTAGAAAATAATTTAAATATAACAAATAAAAGGAGATCTTGATTTAAATAAAAAAAAAGAAAAAAAAATCACTATAAAAAATAATTCTAAACATTATTATGGAAATCTGGCTTTAAAAACTAAAAATATTATTAAGGAGATCACAAGAAATAATAAAGAAATAAGTTTGTCAGAACTCTGTGTGAATATCAGCAGCAAAACAACTTCATTCTTCTAGCATTATAAGGAATAAAAGAATGCGCTGCATTAAAAGATCCAAAAATTTACAGCATGAAGAATGTGCTATCTTTATTACAAACGCTAGTTTTATCAGACCGAGCGCTTCCATCTCGTATTTGATGCGTTGTTTTTTGCGCATCGAAATTGCATACAGACGAATGGAATTTCCAATAGGAACTTTTTCCGATGGGAAAATAGAGAACCTACTCTTAATCTTTTGCTGGCGGGAATTCCGCCAGCAAAAGTCCGATGGAGCATACTCATGGTCGGAATTTCAGACCAAAAGCTCACATCAGACTTTTGATGGCTGAATTTCCGATCGTGTGTACGGGGCATAAGGCTTGAAACTTCTGTTCAGAAAAAGTGATAAGAGAGGCCTTTATTAGATTAGATGGATCTCAGATTATAGAGACCAAACTCGCTCAGCCAGGGATCATTCAGCTTGTGAATACTCCTCCAGGGACTCCTCCAATGCAGGTATCCCTTCCGATACAGTGGGCTCCTATATTCAGATGATAATCCTCACGAATGCGATGGCAACTCTTTCATAATATTCTCCAGCATTGGGATGTATCACAAGATAAAAAGAAGAAGAGGCTTCATGGTGCAATATTCCCGTTTTAAAAGATTTATTAAAAGCTTCACAGGCACTGACATCCAAAGACAATGAAACAATGTTTTTCAAACAGCCACGGCTCAAGCCAGCCAGCTGGTGCATGGTGATGTCGAGAACCGGTGCTCCACCCGATGCGTTTCCCCGTACAAGGCATCGACTGGGATCGGTGGCTAGGAATGATATTTTTCAAACAGCCGTGGCTCAAGCCAGCCAGCTGATGCGAGGTGATGTCAAGAACTGGTGCTACACTCAACGCGTTTCCCCGTACAAGACATCATCTGGAAACGGAGGCCAGGCCATCTGGAAAGATCTTGATAGAAGAAAAGACGGGCCCCGTCAAAGTCAAAATATGATTTCTGGCGCATCTTTTGCATGATGCCATCTTTAAGTATATACTTATGTAGCTTACAGATGACATCTAAGATAACATACAGATAACTGTAAATTTACTGTCCCCTCAAAATAACTCAACACACAGCCACAAATGTCTAAATAGGCAGCACAGTGGGTCGCTGGTTCGAATCCCAACCACGACACTACCTGCCTGGAGTTTGCATGTTCTTCCTGTGCCTGCGTGGGTTTCCTCCGGGTACTCCGGTTTCCTCCCACACTCCAAAGACATGCTGGTAGGTTAATTGGCTTTTGTCCAAAATTGGCCCTAATATATAAATGTGAGTTTGGGGACCTTGGATTGTGGGCTCCTTGAGGGTAGGGATAGTGAGTGTGCGATGTATGTGTGGAGCGATGCGTAAAATTGACGGCGCTATATGGGTACCTTAAATAAAAAGGGATAATTGTAGACACGCACACTCCCTCAGGTTGAACTGGATGGACTGGTGTCTTTATTCAATCTTACTAACTATGTAACTATGTAAACCACTGGCAACAAAAGTGAGTACACCCCTAAGTGAAAATGTTCAAATTGGGCCCAATTGGCCATTTTCCCTCCCCGGTGTCATGTGACTCGTTAGTGTTACAAGGTCACAGGTGTGAATGGGGAGCAGGTGTGTTAAATTTGGTGTTATCACTCTCACTCTCTCATACTGGTCACTGGAAGTTCAACATGGCACCTCATGGCAAAGAACTCTCTGAGGATCTGAAAAAAAAAGAATTGTTTCTACACATAAAGATGGCCTGGGCTATAAGAAGATTGCCAAGACCCTGAAACTGAGCTGCAGCACGGTGGCCAAGACCATACAGTGCTTCCACTCAGAACAGGCCTTGCCATGGTCGACCAAAGAAGTTGAGTGCACGTGCTCAGCATCATATCCAGAGGTTGTCTTTTGGAAATAGATGTATGAGTGCGGCCAGCATTGCTGCATAGGTTGAAGGGGTGGGGGTTGGCCTGTCAGTGCTCAGACCATATGCCACACACTGCATCAAATTAGTCTGCATGGCTGTTGTCCCAGAAGGAAGCCTCTTCTAAAGATGATGCACAAGTAAGCCCACAAACAGTTTGCCGAAGACAAGTAGACTAAGGACATGGATTACTTGAACCATGTCCTGTGGTCTGATAAACTTATTTGGTTCAGATGGTGTCAAGCGTGTGTGGCGGCAACCAGGTGAGGAATACAAAGACAAGTGTGTCTTGCCTACAGTCAAGCATGGTGGTAGAAGTGTCATGGTCTGGGGCTGTATGAGTGCTGCCGGCACTAGGGAGTTATAGTTCATTGATGGAACCATGAATGCCAGCATGTACTGTGACATACTGAAGCAGAGCATGATCTCCTCCCTTCAGAGACTGGGCCACAGGGCAGTATTTCAACATGATAACGACCCCAAACACACCTCCAAGATAACCACTGCTTTGCTAAAGAAGCTGAGGGTAAAGGTGATGGACTGGCCGAGCATGTCTCCAGACCTAAACCCTATTGAGCATCTGTGGGGAACCCTCAATCGGAAGGTGAAGGAAGCAAGGTCTCTAACATCCACCAACTCCGTGATGTCTTCATGGAGGAGTGGAAGAGGACTCCAGTGGCAACCTGTGAAGCTCTGGTGAACTCCATGACCAAGAGGGTTAAGGCAGTGCTGGAAAATAATGGTGGACACACAAAATATTGACACTTTGGGCCCAATTTGGACATTTTCACTTAGGGGTGTACTCACTTTTGTTGCCAGCGGTTTAGACATTAAAGGCTGTGTGTTGAGTTATTTTGAGGGAACAGCAAATGTACACTGTTATACAAGCTGTATACTCACTACTTTACATTGTAGCAGTGTCATTTCTTCAGTGTTGTCACATGAAAAGATATAATAAAATATTTACTAAAATGTGAGGGGTGTACTCACTTTGGTGACATAATCTATGAGAGAGTATCCTGTTTTCTTTGTATTGCTTCCTTAATGTGAAATCCCTGGTGTTCCTACTAGCCCCCTTGCTCTCCTATTAAAATCTGACAAGCAAGAGAGCACACCATGGTCAGTTCTCAGCTATGCTGGCAACTCCGTGTACTCTCCTCCAATGATCAGATTTGTCCTGACATGCCCCCACTGCACAGCCATACTGGCAAGCTCAGTGTGCTGCTGCTTCTCCTCCCCCCAGTTCTTATGCAGCTGAGAACAGAGAGAATGTGATCACTTATAAAAAAGGGAAAAAGAGTATTTATAATGGTTTTTTTTTATATCTATACAAAAATGTTTTGCCTTTCATTTCTATTTTAAATTGAATGGGTTGTTTTACAAGGTGATCCTTTACAATCACTTTAAGGCCTCCATCCACTAGGAAATGAGCCAGGTTGGAGCCCCGATCCAGCGGTGTGAGTGGAGTGGTAGAGCAGCACGTTTTAACTTTTCCATAGCTTGGCATTTTTTTGTTGTTGTTTTACTTTCTCTCTACCCCTTTTTACTTTGCTTCTACTTTTTCCCCTGTACTCTCCCTTTTCTGCTTTCCAGACCATTGCATATAGCCAGTACAGATTATACTAAAAATATATTGCACTGATCTATATTGCACTCTGCCTCATTTGACGTTGTTTAATTGTACATAGGTGTTCTGCGGAATGTCTATGGTCTCCACTCATATGCAATATTTTGACATTGTAGATTTTGTTGGAACTGTAACTGTTTTTTCATATTGTAATTTGTTGCTGTGAATTTTAGATAAAAACATTTATGGAAAAAAAACTGATAAGATTCCACACATGAGAGGTGGGCAGATGAATTCTCCCCACTGTGTTATTGTATTCTCACAGCAGGGACTCCTCCACTGTCAGAATACACTTATCAATGCTGCTGCCCTGATAGAAAAAAAATGGGGGGCGTGGCCGAGCGAAGGATAACACCACGTACTAGTGACAGGAGGAAGCGAGCTCTGCGGTTTACCTATTGGGGGAGACGGTGGGTCCATCTGACAGACAGGCAAGGAGAGGGTGAGAGAGTCTTCTTAGACGCCAGCTGTGGCAGGGTCCGCCGTGACCGCATACCCCCTAGGAGGTTTATCCAAGCTGCTGTGTTGGTATTGCATTATACAGATTGCCGTAGAATTTGCTGTGCTTTTATATTGTTTACACAATGTGAGTGGAACTTTTGGAGTGTGATTTGGAGTGTTTATTATTAAAATTGTTACGGTATTACACTATTGGAGTCTTTTTTCATTTACATATGGAACGAACCTCCGGATGGAATGTGTTTAACCTTTACCAGTAGCCCTAAACATCTATGCTTTATAGCCTCATACGAAAGTGGAGGCATAAGGAGCTGGTGAGTGACTGTCCATTGGGAGAGGGGTCACTGAACACGCAGGTGTGGTGGAAGGACTAGGTAGAAGATAATTACACTCCAGGAATATAAAAGGACTTGCTGTGGCACAGTTGATGTGTTTTTCTGATCACGATCACGGACACCTTGCACATATGTGTGGATTTTTCACGGAGTTTATTTGATATAGTCACATAGTTATTATGTGCCATACAAAGACTGTCATTAACTTGGATGTAGTCATTGTATAGGAATTGATATATTTTGGAGCAGTATTGGCACTGAGTCACTTTATGTACTGTTTTTTTTGGTGTTTTATATTCATTTGGTTCATCAATATTATTTAATTATTATATACACTTATATATATTTTTATATTTTTTTATGTATATATTGTTCAATATACACCTATAAAGGGGTGTTCACTAGATTAGATAATTCACTGTAAGAGGTGGGAGTTTTTTTGGAGATAGCGCCACGATTTAACTCTTCACGTGGGGTGCAGTGCACTATTTACACGTCACAGATTTAAATATTTCCTATCAATGCTGCTGCCCTGATAGAAAAAAAATGTTCCTACACGGCCATTTGTGAGAAGTCAATTATTAGATCAGCGAGAGAGAATGATGTGGTCCAAGGCACCATAAGTAATTGGCCTTCATCCCAAATTTGAACAAAAAGAGAGGTTTTTTCAGTGGGACTTTAAATGAGGACAATCACTATATAGGGTGAGCATGTGGGATATAAAATACAGTATTGCTTATATGGGTTCCGCCAAAAAAAGGGGGGAGTTTTTGGGGACTGTGAATGACAGATGTATACCAAAAATCACAATCACTATATAGGGTGAGCATGTGGGATATAAAATACAGTATTGCTTATATGGGTTCCGACAAAAAAAGGGGGAGAGTTTTTGGGGACTGTGATTGACAGATGTATACCAAAAAGCAGTCTTAGCAAAGAACATTTTATTACACCTTGTGAGATCATGTACAGCATACTGAATGACACAAAAAAGAAGCATACACAGAATGAACGTAGAACATGCTAAAAACCACATATAAATATTGACACCATGGTACTTGGCATATCATGGGGTAAGGCTTAAGCCGTGTACACACGACCGGACTTTTCGACTGGACTGGTCAGACGGAACGAATCCATCGGACAATCCGACTGTGTGTGGGCTTCATCGGACCTTCAGTGGGCTTTTTCTGTTGAAAATCAGACGGACTTTAGATTTGGAACATGTTTCAAATCTTTCTGACGGACTCGAGTCCGGTCGAAAATTCAGTTCGTCTGTATGCTAGTCCAACAGACAAAAAAGGATGCAAGGGCAGCTATTGGCTACTGGCTATGAACTTCCTTATTCTAGTCCCTTCGTACGTCATCACGTTCAAACCAACTGACTTTCGAACGGACTTTTGTCCGTTTGTGTGTGGGCAAGTCCGGTTGTTCAAAAGTCTGTCGTAACAAACGGGAATGGCCATAGATTAATCCATTTGCTTGTGTCGTGAGATTAAGTCTGTTTGACTATGGACTCTACTTTATTTTGTGTTAAAGTCATGTGTCTGGGCAGCAGTAGGCTGTACCAGAACAAGTAGTTAGGTACCTGTGTTTGTAGTTTGATGCCCAACGTGGCAAGGATTTATTTTCTGTTTTTGTTTTATTTTACTGTTTTGATAACTGAACTTTGTGAACACATAACTTGTAAATAAACCACACTTCGTTCCGGCTGTCTTGCTGTGCCTTTTCACCATGCCACGACTCATCCAGGGAGTTACACACAATACTGAGCTAATCTTTCACAAAACCCTTTCTGGACGAAAAGCATTGGGACTTGCTCTGCATATTTTTTTTACCAACACCTTACTGGACCAAATTGAAACAGTGTTACTTTTGTTACCAATATATGCATGTGTTTGAAACTTACTTTGTGTTCATTTACATGATTTTTGGGGATTATTTTCAATGACCCCAAAAAAAAAAACTTGACCTACCGAGTTAGTTGTTATTTTATTAAATTAAGGGATACATTCATCCTATTTTATGTACTTATTAAATACATTTCTTTGATTTTATCATATGGGTCTATGTGTTTTTTTGAGAGACTAACCACCTTTAAAGTCCTGTTCTTTTTGAGTTTTTCTGGGTGCACTCGGATATTAGTATTTTTAGTTTTTGAGGGTGTGGTGGTATACCCTGGTTACTATCCAACAAATAGTTCGGCACTCTAGTCATCCCAAACCATTCATGACAATATCAACACTAAATAGAAACAAAGACCCCTGAAAAAACACAAATCTACCAACACCAAAAGAAAAGTCCACAGAAGCCATGCTGCAAAAAAGAAGCCAAACCCCCTCCCCCCAAAAAAATTAAAGCAGCAGCAAAAGGTTTATATCTGCCCAAGCGCTAGGCATCAATCACTATGTTGCTGACATTAGTCCTTTAGATCAATTGTTCTCAACCCTCTCCTCAAGTACCCCCAACAGGCCATGTTTTGGGAATTTTTCTTAAAATAGCTGATAGCTGATAAAATTGCTGTCCAATATACTAAGCCATTGACTCTGATTTAAAGCACTTGTACAAGATAAAGGAAAACCTGCAAACATGGCCTGTTAGGGGTACTTGAGGACAGGGTTGAGAACCACTGCTTTATAGAATTGCTCAAATATAGCACATGAACACATGAGGGAGAGGAAGAGACTGTAGCTCATTTCTCCAATTTTTAAATACAAAGAAATATTTACCACAATACTGCAATACTCAAAAACAGTACACTGATGTAATGCATTACCGGTCACCAACAACAAATCTGTTCTCCCAATACTAATTAGGATAGATTTTTAGAAGAATTCACTGCATTGAAGTGTGTGTGTGTGTGTTTTGTTTTGTTTTTTTGTTTTTTTTTTTAATCTAACAGTAAAGAAGGTGGACATGTGGATCAGACTTTCTGTGATGAACCATTTGTGATCCTTTCATGGTTGTACATAGGATCAGTGTTGTTACTTAACATCATTATTATGCTGGAAGCTTTAAGCACCTCTCACACCTGTCAAGTGAATTGTGATATGTTACCATTAGGGATGAGCCGCACACCCCCCTGTTCGGTTCGCACCAGAACATGCGAACAGGCAAAAAATTTGTTCGAACACGCGAACACCGTTAAAGTCTATGGGACACGAACATGAATAATCAAAAATGCTAACTTTAAAGGCTTATATGCATGTTATTGTCATAAAAAGTGTTTGGGGACCTGGGTCCTGCCCCAGGGGACATGGATCAATGCAAAAAAAAGTTTTAAAAACGGCCGTTTTTTCAGGAGCAGTGATTTTAATAATGCTTAAAGTGAAACAATAAAAGTGTAATATCCCTTTAAATTTCATACCTGGGGGGTGTCTATAGTATGACTGTAAAGGGGCGCATGTTTGCTGTCAGACTGTTTAGAAAATGACATTTCAAAGGAAAAAAAGTCATTTAAAACTACTCGTGGCTATTAATTAATTGCCGGTCCGACAATACACATAAAAGTTCATTGATAAAAACGGCATGGGAATTCCCCACAGGGGAACCCCGAACCAAGATTTAAAAAAAAAATGACGTGGGGGGTACTCCTAAATTCCATACCAGGCCCTTCAGGTCTGGTATGGATATTAAGGGGAACCCCCGCCAAAATTTAAATGCACCACAACACATAAAATCAGATAGGAACCTTATTTTTTAATGAAGCACACCACAATGCTACAAGTACTTGCTGTTTTGTATTTAGAGGCTGAGTTTTAGCAATTAGATCAAGCATTTGGTATCCTTTGCATGATCGTGTTACTGTATTTTACCCGAAGCGGTTAAGCATTTTGAATGTACTAGAGATGGTGAGTGAGTGACAAAAGAAACAAGAATTATTTGATATAGCTGATAGTTGCTTTCCTTCCAGTCTTACTCTACTCCTGATTTTATCATTGCAATGTCTCGTTTCCATAGCAAACATTTTCATTTTCACTCCGTTAACTCTGCTGTCTTCATCTTCAGATTCCCAATCTCTCCTAGTTTACAATTTTCTGCCTTCAATATTTTCTAGAGAAGCTAATGCACGGCAAAGATCAAATCACATGGGGTGTTTACATTCAGGTTAATGCTTTTAACTACCAAGTTTTTGTTGCCTCAGAAGTCACCACTGCTGTGAGCCTGGCAACTGCAAGTTAGTCAACAAAATCTGCCATGTGTGTTATATACTGTATAAACCATCTGTGCCAGTCTAACCTTCAACCCTTAGTCACGTAATACAGCCAAAATCCAGCAGGTCTGTAATTCCTTTTTTTACATTAAAAAAAAAAAAATATCTATACTTCCCCTCTAAAGTTTTGTTGGGAAAATTGAAATGTACATTTCTAATGCTGGCAAGACCTGATATTATACTGTAACTATAATACAACATTATTGTTCTATGATCATTTTAACTGAGCAGGGTAAATAACTTTGAAGAAGTAAATTAGAAATGCTGATTTATAAAAGAAATACTCATTGATGTGTTTGAGCCCCAAAGTGCTTATAGAGCCAAACCCTTTTTTTTTCATTTAGACTTGGATGGAGTTAAAAACCAACAGTTTAATTTTTGATGTTTAGAATAATTTTCACTTTCTGGTTCAAAGGCACAACAGATAGGAAATCCCTATAGTGCTAAGGGAATTCCCCTTTTAAAAAGTTGTCAGGAGGACACAGACAGCAATACAAATTTACCAGAGCTTCAATTCCTTCTCTACTTTATGTAAAATGGAAAAAAATAGGTCTATATATAAGCAAAACACTTCAATTTCATATGAACATGAAATTATTTAGCTTACATGTGTTACTTAAAACCATGGCTAAAATAATGTTTCCTATAAAATGCATTGAAAATCATTTTTATACCAACATTAAATATGAACAACTCTAAAAGGTGATTCTATATTTATATTAAAACATTCACCATGTTACATGGCATTTTACACTTTATCACAATTCCTATGTACAGTATGTGTTAAGAGACTGCTGGGAGATGAAACATATATAGCATAGCCTTGAGCACAGGGATTTGTCATGTGTACTGTTAACCCCCATGTATTACAGGAATTAAAAAGATTATTTGCCATGACATGCCTGTTTGTCCTTGAAAATTTATAAGTTTTCAGCCACAAATGTGTCAAATAACTCATGCAAACAGAACATTATCACATACATATTATCACTTTTTCTATTTGGCTTGTATTTCATATTTTTGGGCTTATGTTTTATAATCCATCTGCTTAGTGTTCTATGCCTATTTAACATGGCAGTGCAAAAAGCTTTGATGAGGTAATAGTCAGATTTCACATTTCATCAGCGCAGAGCAGTTTCAACAACTGAAATATGTTCTAATTTGTTTCTGAGAGTTACTGCCCTTTACTTTGTCATCCTAAGGTAGAATGCCACATCTGGCAATTACTTTATATCTGTTAGGCTACTTTCACACTGAGGCGTTTTTCAGACTCTAAAGGGCTAAAAATAGCACCTGTAAAGAGCCTGAAAAATGCTTTCACACTGGTGCGGTGGGCTTGCAGGACAGAAAAAAAAGTCCTGCAAGCAGCATCTTTGGGGCGTTGCGAGAGTGGTGAATACACCGCTTCTAAAACGCCCCTACCATTGAAATCAAAGGCCAGCGCTGCCAAAGCTCCCGCGAAGCACTTCGGCAGCGGCGCTTTTAACCGTTTTTTGGCCATTAGCGGGGGTTAAAAGCGCCTCTAAAATGTCAGTAAATCACTGATAAAAAGTGTGAAAGTGCCCTTAGAGAAATACACATACATGTTTACTCAAAGCAATGCAGAGAGCAATGAATTTGTGCAAGTTGCGATAAACCAGGCCACACAGTCACCAATGGTCTATTAACTGTGATATTGATGGATACTTTGGTTTACTGTATTTTGCACATCTTTACCACTAAAGATGGGTGAATCTACCCAGGGTTGATTTGTCAAGGATTCAGCAAATCTTATTCAAAATTAGTGGAACCTTGATAGCATAGAAGAAAGACTAGAAACCCATCATAATAAGTGCAGTGCAAAACAATTTGTTTTTACAAATTGGAATCTTATAAGTCAGTTGTGAATGAAATTATTCATTAACATCACAGCTGCACTTGATCTCTCTTATTTGTATTCTACAGCTGACATTAATTCTTTGTTGCTTACAATTTTCTCACCAGGACGTAACATAACTAGTGTTAACATGTTCAGTCCAGGCCAAGGAAGTTACGGTGATGCAATACCAGGCTAAGGAAGGTGTTAATGCTGTCACACAGAAAAATAGAAAATATACTTCTATCCTAACCTGTGTCAGTTGAACTCTCCAACCACCTAATGGGTTCCCCAAAATAAACAGCTTAATATTTAGAATACAAGCTTATTTTGACTGCTGATGCAGATGCTGCTGGCCAGGAATCCTAATCCAGGAATCAGCTGGATCAGAGATTCAAACAGAAAAGCTTTAATTCGAGTGCACTCAAGGTTCTCATTTTTACCTGAAGCCCTGATGAAGGTGGAGTTCTTTTGACCCCTGAAATGCATTGTCTGTCTTTTAACAGAACATCAATAAATTAATTTGGACTCTTATTTTTTGGTCTGGCGCTCCTTGCATATATGCACGTCTTTTCCTGGTAACCTGCTGGAGTACCCACAGTAAGGTAGCCATGCCTGTTGTGAGCAGAATAACCTGAGCCAGTGGGCTCTTCAAATGTTTCCTGCCCTCTTACAACCTTGTTTAAACTCATATCAAAGACCCAGTGCCTCTTGGATGTTCCAAAATAAACAGACAGCTCTTGTACTTTTTTAGTGCTCTGTCAGCAGTTTTTACACCCAGAGGTAATTTTTGTACTGGAGAGGGAGAGTTCCGAGCTCACATCCTTCCACAGCTGAGACTAATTAATGAAGTCTGACAACCAGGCAAGATGTGGACCTAGAAATTGAGGCTTTTCCCATCCAAAGCTCTACAAAGTCTACGGGCTCCAGAAGCCAGAACAGAACTTAAGATTCTGAAAAAAACAAAAAATTTGTTTTCTCCAAATCAAACACAAACACTGTGACCTCTCACTATGTAAAGATGAGAATATATGTAAATTCCAAAAGTTCTTTGAAGAAGTCTTATTGGACGAAATGCACCAGGAAGTGATGTTAGACCAGAAAAACCTTGTTGGCCATTTTGTTGGTGGGCTTTCTCAATGCTGATTACCTCTTTATTAAATGTAAGCATTGTATGATTTAATAAATGTGATGCACTATGGGCAATTTTAATCCTTCCTACATGCTTCTGTGTCATATTTGGGAAAGTTGGTGGAGTGGAAACAGTGGATTGGATTTCATTGGATTGTATGAGCTCTGATACAGCACCTTATCCAGTATGCTGATGGTCTTGCACAGTATATTGTGCTATGGGAAGTAGATGCATGTTTTCATGGGAGACATGGCTTGTTTGACACCTTTAAAATGTGAGCACATATGATTTTGGTCTTTTATTGATGTGACCCAATTAAAAATGGTATCACACTTTTGTTATATATTTTCCTTTTTGCTACCATACCATTATGGAGTGGGAATCATCTGGATATTGGAAATGGGGGACGCTTTTCTCATCTGGATATTGGAAAGGGGGGACGCTTTTCTGAGAGTTGTGATATATGTCAAAGTGGAAGTAATAGAATGTAATATCTAAGATAAGCTATAGCTAAGGTAATTTGTGCATGGGGGAGTTCACTGCATGAATGAACACTGTGGGGGGTTATTTACTAAAGCTGGAGAGTGCAAAATCTGGTGCAACTCTTCAAAGAATCCAATCAGCTTCCAGGTTTTATTGCCAAAGCCTAATTGAACAAGCTGAAATTAGAAGCTGATTGGCTGCAATGCACAGCTGCACCAGATTCTGAGTGCACCAGTTTTAGTAAATCTCCCCCCCCCCCCCCGGTGTTTTATCAAGGATATGGCATTTTTAAAATAATGTTAGCACATAAATAATAATTTTCAAATTCGTAATTTTTTGAATCTTATAAACCATATTTTTTGTTTTTGTTTGATTTGATCCTTAGGATACAATGCATGGATTTGGAGAAAATAAATGCACAACACATTTGGATGATGGTTCACAATAGACTTTATTTGAACCATATGTAATATTAAGGGTTTGTTTTTCTGGTGAGAGCATAAATATCTTTATGGACTGCATTGTGATCTTTAAGAAAAGCACTGGTCCTGTTTTTATATATTTTCATCTGCCCAGGGTGGGTTAGTTTTCCAGCTGCTGGGACTGTTTTGACTTTTTCCTGTGTGCTAATATCATTTTTATATGTATAGATGAGAACCTATGCACATATACGATACATCTAGGTGGTCTTTACTTAAAAAGATTAAGGCAGAAACCCCTTCAAAGAGGATTAAAAAAAAAATTTGCTGGTCGAGTCCCCGGCACTGTGTTTGACAGCTGGCTCTCCACTGAACATGCGCAAGATGCTCTGCACTTTCTCAATGGTCCCGCAGGAAGTTGCGTGCGGGGGGGTTCAAACTTCTAGGAGAGCAGAGTGGAAGTGGGAGGGTGCCTGTTAGAAATAGGTACCCGCTCCCTGGAAAAAAAAAACACAATGGAGGAGAGGGTGGGGGAAGGAGGAGGATATGCGGCACTTCCCTTTTTCAGAGAAAATCCGATTGCCTCTTGGGGGATCAGGAAGGAGTCTTTTCTGCTGTAGCAAATTGGAGCATGCTTTGCTGGGGTTTTTTGCCTTCCTCTGGATCAACTGTGGGTGTAGGTTTGTGTATATGGGATTGAATTATTTTTTTTGGTTGAATTTAGTGGACTTGTGTCTTTTTTTAAAACTATGTAACCCCATTTCCCAAAACTCCTGTTCCTGTACATGCCTAGGAAAGACAGGTTTCTCAGTTTCCCTCCCTCAGCAGCTCAGAAAGGCCCACTAATTAAGTAGAGGTAGCTCATAGTGGGTAGTAAGTGTTCTACAGCCAGATGAGCATCCTTTCACTGTCCTTCTTACTTCCCTCTCTTGATTTAGAACCTGTGTAAAGTGATATTAACGATTTTTATTTATTTTTTAAAAAATAACAAAGATGTTATACTTACCTGCTCTGTGTAATGGTTTTGTACAGAGCAGCCCCGATCCTTCTCTTCCTTGGTCCACGCCGCTACTTCTGGCCCCTCCTCTTGTTCAAGTGCCCCCATAGCCAGCTGCTTGCTATTTGGGCACTCATGCGTGCTCTCTCCCAAGCTCTTCTCTGTGTGTCCAAAAGACACATGGGGCTTGGTCCCGCCCCCCCCCACCACTTTCTCCTCACTGACTGTGAGCTTTGATTGACAGCAGTGGGAGTCAATGGCTCTTGCTGCTGTTTTTCAGCCAATCAAGAGGTAGAGACCCGGAAGAGCAAATACTCTCATGCACATGTCTGGACTGTGATAGGGTTAGAGTAATGCCGCATACACACGGTCGGACTTTTCGGCTACAAAAGTCTGACGGACGCCGACGGACCAAGTCCGGGGGACAATCCGATCGTGTGTGGGCTTCCCTGGACTTTCAGCTGACTTTTCCAGCCACAAATCTGAGGGACTTTAGATTTGGAACATGCTTCAAATCTTTACATCGTAACTCCCCCGGACCCAGAAATCCGCTCGTCTGTATGCTAGTCCGACAAACAAAAACCCACGCTAGGGCAGCTATTGGCTACTGACTATCAACTTCCTTATTTTAGTCTGGTGTGCCTCATCACGTACGAATCCGTCGGACTTTTGTGTGATCGTGTGTAAGCAAGTCCGGTCGTTAGAAAGTCTGTTGAAAGTCCGCCAAAAGTCCGCCGAAAGTCTGTCGAAAGTATGTCGGACTGGCTGTTGGACTCTTGTAGTTGAAAAGTCCGACTGTGTTTACACGGCATTAGTATTAGAGCTGTGGGGGGAGCTGCATACTGAAAGTTTGACCTTCATGCATAAAATGCACTTTAATTGTGCCCTGTCTGTTCATTTGGTCAATTACTTATTCTGGTAAACTACATAAAATTATATTGGTAAAAATTATCCTTCTCCTTCCTATAAACATTGCTCCTAGCAATCTTGTCCATATTCAATGTTCTTCGTATTCTTTTTGTATTAAAAATGCATTTGATGCATTGGTGCCTGACCAGAAAACAATGCTACACAGAGATGAGACCCCTTGTGCAAAACTGTTCTGCAAAATAAGATCAGTTACATTCAGCTACTCCCGAGGTGTTTAATTTATAATGGCCTGAGGATGTTTACAATATCTGGTGAACCAGTTTTCTTCAAAAAATTGAAAGACATTTTGCAATTTTCAGATATTGCCATTATCACATAAAATATGGGATCTCTCCATATATTAATTTTACTTAAAATTCAACTCAAGTACAATAGTTGAAAAGTGAATGAAAGCATACAGTATGTCAAGTCAAAATGAAAGGGTAACTCTACTTTCATGGGAAAAAAAATAGCAAATGAAAAAAAAAATAATATAGCATATACAAAATTATTTTTCCTTTTTAACCTGCAGCACTGTAATTTTCTGTAAAATGCATGCAATATGGCTACCTGGAGGTGTTCTGTACACAGACTGTGTACAGAATGCCCCCTAAAAATGTAATTTCCTGCTCGTGTAATTGGCATACTGATTTTCCCAGAAGTCTGCACTAATATACAAGTCCGATTTTGGGCATCCCCTGCAATAAAAATGTCATTTTTGGTGAGATACTCCCAAATGGAAATCACGTCTAAAGGGATGCAGACCTTGCCAATTTCCTCATTAAAGCCCTGTAGGTGCAGCAGATGATTGGTAATTATGAAACCACAAATACAGATTCACTCAGCACATAGACACAGACAAACAAACATTCCTTCAGAATAACAAGAGGTAGGAATCTGCAAAGTTTTTTAAAATCCCTGAAATGTACATAGATCACCCAGAGGGGAATGTTTTTTTTTTCTCAACAAAGGAGGAGTTACTATTTAATTTAGAATATCTAATTTTATTTCCCTTTAAACATGCTGTAAGTTAAAAAAAAACTTGTTGATGTGTCAGAAATATAATGTTCTCCTACCTTCCTTTTTGGCATGATAACACAGTCAGGAGAATTCAATAAAGCACTACCAGAAGTTTTCTGGTGCTATGGACCTTTTAAAATCGCCTGCACTAGATTAAAAATTCCTTACTGTTAATTTCCATAACTTTACCGACATGTGCAGCATATTCAGGTAGTTCTTAATAGTGTCACTTTTAAAGGTGCTTTTAAAGTATCCAATTCAAAAATAATTACCTCTGATTTGTAAATAATGAAACTTGTAAGTAATTAAGACCTATTTTAGCTTGATGTACAGAAACTAGAAGAGTGCCTGTACCAGTATGCAATGAAGCAGAGCAGAATTTGTGTCATTACCCCTCCCTGTCACTGGTTGTTAAGCACAATGTCAATTTCACTTTCGACAGCCTACTAGCAACCAGTGATTCTGCAGTGGGTGAAGCCTGATGGGGAAGCTGAGACACGGTTGCTGTTTTCATCACCCCTGGAATGCACACAGGATCTCAGATGTTAAAAATTACAGTCCCAGTTTTTCAGCACTCCTGTATAAACAAGCCTTTTGTTTTTGCTAAAGTGGTTGTAAACCCTCCAATACAACTTGTGCTTTTTCAAATCTAGATAGTACAGGCTGATCACTGCCTGTGAAAGTGTACTCACTGTTGTAGTTTCCATAGCAATCGCCTTGCAAGCGTGGGTGATGTCAGGTGCGATTGTGCAGGAGGTTTATTCTTTAACCACCTCAATACAGGGCACTTTCACCCCCTTCCTGCCCAAGCCATTTTTCAGCTTTCAGCACTGTCGCAATTCGAATGACAATTGCGCGGTCATGCAACACTGTACCCTAATGACATTTTTATCATTTTTTTTCCCACAAATAGAGCTTTCTTTTGGTGGTATTTGATCACCTCTGCGTTTTTTATTTATTGCGCTATAAACAAAAGAAGAGGGACAAGTTTGAAAAAACACAATATTTTTTACTTTTTGCTATAATAAATATCCAATTTTTTTTTTTAATCAAATTTTTTCCTCAGTTAAGGCCGATATGTATTCTTCTACATATTTTAGTAAAAAAATGGCAATAAGCGTATATTGATTGGTTTGCACAAAAGTTATAGTGTCTACAAAATAGGGGTAAATTTATAGCATTTTTATTATTTTTTTTTTACTAGTCATGGCAGCGATCTGCGATTTTTATTGTGACTGCAATATTGCGGCGGACATATCGGACACTTTTGACACATTTTTGGGACCATTCACGTTTATACAGCGATCCGTGCTATAAAAATGCATTGATTACTGTGTAAATGTGACTGGCAGGGAAGGGGTTAACACTAGGGGGTGATCGAGGGGTTAAATGTGTGTCCTAGGGAGGTGATTCTAACTGGAGGGGAGGGGAGTGACTGGGGGAGGTGACTAATCGGTGTCCCTATGTACAAGGGTTGTCTCCTCTCCTCTGACAGGACGTGGATCTGTGTGTTTACACACACCGAGCCCCGGTCCTGCTCAGTTACTGGGCAATCGCGGGTGCCCGGCGGACATCTCGGCCGCCAGGCACACGCATCGGGACCTCAGTGACGTGGCGGGTGCCCGTGCGCGCCTCCTAGTGGCTCGGGAAGGCAATCACGTCATATGACCTCCGCCCAGAACGAGAGCTATCTTGTCCCACCGTCATATGACAGTGGGCGGGCGGCTAGTGGTTAATGGCATGCTGCCCCCCTCTGCATGCCGGTTATTATCATTCATTAACTTCCTCTCTGAATGGCACAGAGGGAAGTCTCGTGATACCGCCTTGCAAGTTATGTAGCTTCAGCTATGGTTTAGCTCAGTTGCCGTAGTAGAGGCTTGGTTTAGGTGATACGGCTCATGCGCAAGATTTGTATAGGGAAACCTAATAAGGCCGGAAATTATGTCAATACTAGATTCAAGAAACAGCAGTAGACATGGCTCGGCCGATACCCGTAAATGAAGAGATACAAAATATGATAAAAAAGGTATTTTCCTGGCTCTTTTTTTTGCCAATTTTGCTGTATTTAAAGTTGCAATAATAAATAGTATATAAAACCTCTTTAATACAGGACTGTTGACAGCATGTGAATGGTCTATTATTTAGTAGCTGCACTTAGAACTGCATAGCAGTGTTGCCAACCTACCAGATTGAAATTTACTGACATGAGAAAAAATTTATTGTTTTGGCCTCGTTGGGTCTCACTTGGACCCAATGAGATATGCATTTTCCATTTTAGGATGACATATAAACCCATCCTCATTTTATTGGATAATTTATGCGACCCTATATATAAAATAGGTAAGAAGTACAATTGACAGATTCCAGACTTCTTTGTTATCTCAATTTTTGTTATTACATTTGAAGGTTATCTGCACATACAGATATTCTCATCATTTCAGCATTTGTACCCATGCATATATTTGAGCTTTTTATGTTGATGATCATTCTATTCTATAGTCATTCTATTCTGTTCTTACAATGTATTTGTGAAAATTAATTGACATTGTATCCAAGTTTTTTTTCTGTACTACATTATATGTACAGTACATTATTTCATTAAAATTCAGAATAAAAACAATGAAACAGAAATTTACTAACACAACACCCAACATTTACTGGCACAGCCAAGTTTTTACTGCCATTTACAAAAGTTACAAAATTACAGTTTTAAGTGCAAATTTCAGTATTTGGGCTACAAACAAGTAAAATATGTACCTAGAAGTGTGATTTAACCACCTGACAACCGCAGCACGAGAGGCACGGGCAGGCAAAAGGACTTACAGGTACGTCCTTGCCTGCCCGCGGGTGGGGGGTCCGATCGGACCCCCCCGGTGCCTGCGGCGGTCGTCAAATCCTCCCCGGCAATCGGTGGTGAGGGGGAGGCCATCCTTTCGTGGCTCCCCCTCGCGATCGCTCTCAGCCAATAGGATCATTTCCCTGCCTCTGTATTGTACACAGAGGCAGAGAAAATGATGTCATCTCTCCTCGGCTCGGCATTTTCCGTTCCGGCGCCGAGAAGAGAAGACTGGAATGTGAGTGCACAACACATACAGTAGAACACGCCAGGCATACAATACACCCCTGATCCCCCCCCCCCCGATTACCACCCGATCCCCCCCGATCACCCCCCCCCCCCCCCGTCACACTGAAACCAAGCAGTTTTTTTTTTTTCTGAATACTGCATGGTGTCAGTTTGTGACAGTTACTGTGGTGGGACAGTTACTGTTAGCCCCCTTTAGGTCTAGGATACCCCCCTAACCCCCATCTGCATGTATACTTTAGGAAGGCACCTTATTGCAGTTAGGGGCTCTGTATATCAAGAAACGAGATATATGTGATTGCAAGACAGTCCATCCATCTTCCCCCGGGGGTTACCCGCAGGAAATCAGCACAGCACGGTGAAACCTTTTCCTTGGCAATGCCCAATCACCTTAATTTGGAATTTTCCAAATTGACTATAATCATACTGCTGTCCTTCTTTCTTCTGCGGGTAAACGCTTACTAGTTGATGTCCGGACATTTTGCTGTGTGTGTGTGTGTAAGAGGAGTGTTCAATCCTTGATCCATCCTCACAAGGATAGTATGGCCGTGTTGTATGTTGACATGTTTGTCTGTGCTTGTATGTAATTTGTATCACCCGGGTAACTCATTAGGAGTATGAGACCCGTAAATCATTTTGCATGGAATTGTATTGTACCTGTAAACACATGATGGTTTATCGCAGTCAAGAATAAATTTTGTAAATTTTTAACCAACTGATTCATAATTTCTGCTGCATAGGTAGCTACTTTTTAAGTCGTGGTAGTGTTACCTAGACTTGTGGTGTACATATATGCTACCCCCCTAACCCCCCCTAATAAAGTTTTAACCCCTTGATCACCCCCCATCACCAGTGTCGCTAAGCGATCATTTTTCTGATCGCTGTATTAGTGTCACTGGTGACGCTAGTTAGGGACGTAAATATTTAGGTTCGCCGTCAGCGTTTTATAGCGACAGGGACCCCCATATACTACCTAATAAATGTTTTAACCCCTTGATTGCCCCCTAGTTAACCCTTTCACCACTGATCACCGTATAACTGTTACGGGTGACGCTGGTTAGTTTGTTTATTTTTTATAGTGTCAGGGCACCTGCCATTTATTACCGAATAAAGGTTTAGCCCCCTGATCGCCCGGCGGTGATATGCGTCGCCCCAGGCAGCGTCAGATTAGCGCCAGTACCGCTAACACCCACGCACGCACTGTACACCTCCCTTAGTGGTGTAGTATCTGAACGGATCAATATCTGATCCGATCAGAACTATACTAGCATCCCCAGCAGTTTAGGGTTCCCAAAAACGCAGTGTTAGCGGGATCAGCCCAGATACCTGCTAGCACCTGCGTTTTGCCCCTCCGCCCGACCCAGCCCAGCCCACTCAAGTGCAGTATCGATCTATCACTGTCACTTACAAAACACTAAACGCATAACTACAGCATTCGCGGAGTCAGGCCTGATCCTTGTGATCGCTAACAGTTTTTTTTGGTAGCGTTTTGGTGAACTGACAAGCACCAGCCCCAGGCAGCTTCAGGTTAGTGCCAGTAGCACTAACACCCATGCATGCACCGTACACCTCCCTTGGTGGTGTAGTATCTGAACGGATCAATATCTGATCCGATCAGATCTATACTAGCGTCCCCAGCAGTTTAGGGTTCCCAAAAACGCAGTGTTAGCGGGATCAGCCCAGATACCTGCTAGCACCTGCATTTTGTCCCTCCGCCTGGCCCAGCGCAGCCCACCCAAGTGCAGTATCGATTGATCACTGACACTTACAAAACTCTAAACGCATAACTGCAGCGTTCGCAGAGTCAGGCCTGATCCCTGCGATCGCTAACAGTTTTTTTGGTAGCGTTTTGGTGAACTGGCAAGCACCAGCCCCAGGCAGCTTCAGGTTAGTGCCAGTAGCACTAACACCCATGCATGCACCGTACACCTCCCTTGGTGGTGTAGTATCTGAACGGATCAATATCTGATCCGATCAGATCTATACTAGCGTCCCCAGCAGTTTAGGGTTCCCAAAAACGCAGTGTTAGCGGGATCAGCCCAGATACCTGCTAGCACCTGCATTTTGTCCCTCCGCCTGGCCCAGCGCAGCCCACCCAAGTGCAGTATCGATCGATCACTGACACTTACAAAACTCTAAACGCATAACTGCAGCGTTCGCAGAGTCAGGCCTGATCCCTGCGATCGCTAACAGTTTTTTTGGTAGCGTTTTGGTGAACTGGCAAGCACCAGCGGCCTAGTACACCCCTGTCGTAGTCAAACCAGCACTGCAGTAACACTTGGTGACGTGGCGAGTCCCTTAAGTGCAGTTCAAGCTGGTGAGGTGGCAAACACAAGTAGTGTCCCACTGCCACCAAGAAGAAAACAAACAGGCCCGTCATGCCCATAGTGCCCTTCCTGCTGCATTCGCCAATCCTAATTGGGAACCCACCACTTCTGCAGCGCCCGTACTTCCCCCATTCACATCCCCAACCAAATGCAGTCGGTTGCATGAGAGGCATTTTCTTTATGTCCTTCCGAGTACCCCTACCCAACGAACCCCCCAAAAAAGATGTTGTGTCTGCAGCAAGCGCGTATATATACGTAACACCCGCTATTGTCCCTCCTGTCCTGACAATCCTGGTCTTTGCATTGGTGAATGTTTTGAACGCTACCATTCACTAGTTGAGTATTAGCGTAGGGTACAGCATTGCACAGACTAGGCACACTTTCACAGGGTCTCCCAGACAGGCCATAACATTTTGAGAGACCCGAACCTGGAACCGGTTACAGTTATAAAAGTTAGTTACAAAAAAAAGTGTAAAAAAAATATATAAAAAAAAAAAAAAAATAGTTGTCGTTTTATTCTTCTCTCTCTCTCTATTCTCTCTCTACATTGCCATGGGAATATGTGAAATTACACCCCAAAATACATTCTTTTTTTTTTTTTCTTTTTTTTTTTTAAACTTTATTTAATTTTCAATATCTCAGTACAAAAAAAAAGAAAACTAAACCCCCCACATATGGGGGGAACATAACAAGACAAATACTGTATCACAATTCTCCTATTCTCTTAGTCACATACAATAAATAAGTCCCCCCATATGCCTCACCCGTTCCCTCCCACCCCCCCCCAGCCCCCGCAGATTATCTCCTCTTCCAAACAGCTCTTAACCATTGCTTATGTCCAGATCCTATGTTACTGTCTAATTATTTCCGCAAAATGCTTGGTTTTCTTAAATGCGATCCATTGATCCCATTTACTCCTTTGTTCGTCCTGGTCCCCTTCCATGGATTCTCCTGACTCTTCTCTCTCCAAAATATAGATTTTATTCACTCTGGCTACCCAGTCCCTAATCCTCGGGGCTTTAAGTTCCTGCCACTTCATTGGTATTAAGTTCTTAGCTGCGTTTAACAAAACTGGGATTATTGATGTTTTATAGCCACTTTTCCCTTCTTCCAACCTATGGAACAGGCATTCCCAAGGATCCAAGTGGATCTCCTTGCCCGTTATTTCTTTGATTAGCCTATTCACTTCTTTCCAAAAAATTTTAATTTTGGGGCAGTCCCACCACAGGTGCGCCATAGTACCTGGTAGTCCGCATCCTCTCCAACAATTGGAGGACCTGTCTGGCATAAACTTACTAATTTTTACTGGCGTCATGTACCACCTAGTCAAACATTTATAATTACTCTCCCTTGTTTTTATGTCCACTGCCGTACCGTGTGTTGCCCCCCAAGATGTTCCTCACTTTAACTCTGTCGCTGCATGCTCCCAATTCCTCTTCCCATTTTTTGATGAAGGGCGGAGACTCTAGCCCCGATCCCCTCACCAAAATTTTGTAAATCTCTGAGATTTTCCTCTTCACTGAATCTTTACAGAATAATTTTTCAATCGGTCTATAGTCCGCTTCCTCCCTTAATGGGCCTGGGAGACTATTAACAAAGTGCACGAGCTGGCCGTATCTCCACTCGTTTAATAACCAAGAATCCACTTGTGACTTTAATTCTCTAAATGTACTAATTTTCCCATGCTTAATAATGTCCCTTACTTGTGCCCCTGTGTCCAATAACCATTTACCCCCTACCTTCTCCAACCCCGGGGGAAAGTAAATATTCTCTTTCAAAAAAATTAAAGGTGAATTAAACTCCCATTTATTGTTCAAGTGCATCTGATCCCAAATTTTAAATGTAAGGTGTGTAATATAGTGTGTGTCTTTCCCCAAGTTCCTAAAGTGTGGGGGATTCCAAATCAAATGATTTAACTGTGTATTACTCAACCCTTTTTCTAAGTTGACCCACCTTTTATTTCCTCTATTATTTTCCCAATATAGTGCCCGTGCTATTATAATTGCTTTATAATACATCCTAAAATCTGATAGGGCCAGCCCCCCACTTATTTTTTCTCTCCTTAATACTGTATGGGCTATCCTAGGTTTCTTATTATCCCAAACATATTTATTAATTAAACTAGTCAGTGCACTAAAAAAGTTTTGTGGTAAGGGAATTGGGAGCATCTGCATCTTATATAGCACCTTTGGGGCTAACACCATCTTTACTAAGTTAATTCGCCCTATCCAAGAGACATGGCAGTGTCTTATTCTGTTAATTTCCCTTCTAATTTCATTTAGAAGGGGGATAAAGTACAGGTTCTCCCTATGCCCCGTTAAATTGACTCCCAGGTATTTAATATTATCCTTCCAGGGAAAGTGAAAAACTGCCCCCAGTCTGCACGCTTCTTGTTTATTGATATTAATCTTTAGGGCTTCTGATTTCTCTATGTTAATTTTAAAATTTGAGAGCTCACTGTATTTCTTCAATGTGGCCAACAGATTTGGAATCGTAGTCCTAGGTTTAGAAACATAAAAAAGCATATCATCCGCAAAAGCGGCCAGTTTATGTTCCTCCTCACCCACTCTGCAGCCACTTATATCTGGGTTTCTCCTGATCGTGGCTAACAATGGTTCCAGGGCCAGGACAAACAGAAGCGGGGACAAAGGACAGCCTTGTCTTGTCCCGTTTTCCATGACAAATTGTGCTGAGGGAACGTTGTTAACTTTTACGAATGCTGTAGGTTGGGTATATAAGGTTTTTATCCATTTCATCATTGTTGGCCCTACTCCTAGTACTTCGAGTGTACAAAACATGAACTTTTTTGATTTCACTCTTCACTGCCTATCACAGTTTCGGAGGCCATGGAATGCCCAGGTGGCACAAACCCCCCCCAAATGACCCCATTTTGGAAAGTAGACACCCCAAGCTATTTGCTGAGAGGTATAGTGAGTATTTTGCATCCTTTTTTTACTTATATTAATATATCATTTAGTGACAACTTTGTGCAAAAAAAAAAAAAAAAATGTGTCACATTCCCGCAACTTGTGTCAAATTATAAAATATTCCATGGACTCAACATGCCTCTCAGCAAATAGCTTGGGGTGTCTACTTTCCAAAATTGGGTCATTTGGGGGGGTTTTGTGCCATCTGGGCATTTTATGGCCTTCAAAACTGTGATAGGTAGTGAGGAGTGAAATCAAAAATTTACGCCCTTAGAAATCCTGAAGGCGGTGATTGGTTTTCGGGGCCCCGTACGTGGCTAGGCTCCCAAAAAGTCCCACACATGTGGTATCCCCGTACTCAGGAGAAGCAGCTGAATGTATTTTGGGGTGCAATTCCACATAGGCCCATGGCCTGTGTGAGCAATATATCATTTAGTGACAACTTTTTGTAAATTTTATTTTTTTGTCATTATTCAATCACTTGGGACAAAAAATAAATATTCAATGGGTTCAACATGCCTCTCAGCAATTTCCTTGGGGTGTCTACTTTCCAAAATGGGGTCATTTGGGGGGGGGGGGGTGTTTGTACTGCCCTGCCATTTTAGCACCTCAAGAAATGACATAGGCAGTCATAAACTAAAAGCTGTGTAAATTCCAGAAAATGTACCCTAGTTTGTAGACGCTATAACTTTTGCGCAAACCAATAAATGTACGCTTATTGACATTTTTTTTTACCAAAGACATGTGGCCGAATACATTTTGGCCTAAATGTATGACTAAAATTGAGTTTATTGGACTTTTTTTATAACAAAAAGTAGAAAATATCATTTTTTTTCAAAATTTTCGGTCTTTTTCCATTTATAGCGCAAAAAATAAAAACCGCAGAGGTGATCAAATACCATCAAAAGAAAGCTCTATTTGTGGGAAGAAAAGGACGCAAATTTTGTTTGGGTACAGCATTGTATGACTGCGCAATTAGCAGTTAAAGCGACGCAGTGCCAAATTGGAAAAAGTCCTCTGGTCCTTAGGCAGCATAATGGTCCGGGGCTAAAGTGGTTAAGGAAGATATTACCCTTTTGTGCCTAGGGGTAAAACAAATCTTAATGCCAATTTTGCAACTTTGAAATGTGTTAGAAAAACCATACACAGCATCACAACTACTTTGTGCATCCAGGAGGATTATAACTGTTTTTTTCAGGATAAAGTGTTTTTTTTTTTAATTATCAAAGGAAAGGTGTCCCAAAATAGTAAAACAATATATTTTTTTTAAATTTTGCTGTATATTTCTTGCTAGAGAGAACGATGTGGTCCAAGGCACTATAAGTAATAGGCCTCCATCCCAAATTTGAACAAAAAGAGAGAAAGTTTGGTCGGTGGCACTTTGAATTAGGCCAATCACTATATAGAGTAAGCATGTGGGATATAAAACACATTATTATCCTAAAAATAAATGTACTGCCTCGCCTCCTATATATATTTTACAGGCAGCCCTGGCCCACATCCCCCTAGCCTTCTTCCGGACCGACAAGAGTCTGTGTACCAGATTCCTCTGGGCTAACTGGAGACAGAGAATCAGCTACTCCCACCTCTCTCTACCTAAGAATAAAGGAGGGATAGGCCTGCCAGACCTAAGGAATTACTATAAGGCCTGCCACTTGACCAGAATCCTGAATTGGAACATCCACAACAAAATTAAAGACTGGGTCGAACGCGAAGCTTCCTTCACACCATCTCCCTCATTGCCCTGGTTACTCCCGAAACATGTTACAACCGAAATTCGCGCCCACCCATTAATTGGCCCAATTCTTAGATGTTTCTATGAAACTTACAAATCTACTCCCCTATCCTCAACTCCAGGCCCACTCACCTCACTACGCCTCAACCCGGACTTTGCCCCTGGAATGCACATCTAAAAGACACCTAGCCGCACAGCAAGATACTAGCACACCACTTTTTCGCACAAGGCAAACCCCTACCACGGGAAAACCTCCCATCTAATGGGGAGAACCCCTCTACCTCCCCCTGGACGTTCACTTTGCTCTCACACTACACCCACACACTAGAGAGGAAGTTCAATGTCTCCAGACCCCTCTCACCCTTTGAAACCCTTTGCACGATGCAATCACCCCAACGCCACTTAATCTCCACAATGCACTCCCTCCTATTTTCAAATGTCCTTTCCAATACAGGACATGCCTGCTCATCCTGGGAAGGTGACCTCTCCAGATCCTTTACCCCAACCCTTATCCACAAATTCCACCCGGACCTCCTGGATATGTGTTGGAGATGCCAACTTGAAAACGGGTCTCTCCTGCATTTATGATGGAGCTGTCCTGCCATTCAAACCTACTGGACCGAGGTACACCAACTCATCACAAAGATAACCACATAACAACTAGATTTTTCTCCAGTGCAATTTCTCCTACACCATTCCACACTATCACACAGGAGCTACTTTAATTCCCTAGCAATGCACAGTCTAAATGCCGCAAAACAATGCATTCCAGTCCACTGGGGTACTACACAAACCCCATCAATTAAAGAATGGTTAGCCAGAATCACAAAAGTAGCTGAAATGGAGCGTCTCAGCATCGCACATGACACACTCTCCAAATTCTCAACTAAATGGGCCGGTTGGACACACTTCCAATCAACAGCAGAATACCGAGACCTTATCACTGCGGGCAGCCCAACGACCTCAACTCATTTCAGTGCGCCCCAGGATTAGCCTCATAACTGAAAATAAACGTCAAATACATCTACTCCCAGACCTTTCCCCACTAACAATCAGAATTACAAAGAGCCAACAACCTACCTACTACCCCAAATGGAGGGAGAGAGAGATGGACACCAACCCCCTCCATTTCCTTGGCACACCCCTCTATAACTACTGCTACACCCACTAGCCCTCCCCTTTCCTACTACTCCCCCTGCTTAACCCCCTCTCCCACCCTCTTCCCTCCTTTCCCACCCCTAACATTCACCTCCTACCTCGACCCCCTCTTCCCCCTTCAGGAACCTTGTAATACTCACCATCATACAGAAACCCACTACCTCACTGAGATAAGTACTACCTCCATTGGAAAAGCCCCCAACAGGACATCCCAACCCAGCTGAACAAAATTACACCGCTCTCATTGACCACTTACCTACAACCGGCGACTCACCCCTTAAGCCTTTTAAACACACACAGACAAAAATCCACATGACCCAAATACAGGCTCAAGTGAATCCCCTGGATACTTCCCTCCTATGCCTTTTTCTTAAAACTTGAGACTCCTAGACGCCAAGTAGTTCCTGACATACTTGAGCCAACCTTCTCCCTATGCATCTCGCCACTGGATCACACCAATTTGTTTAATGTTTGAAAATTGCAACTGTTCAAATAACATGTTAGACATCATATTCTGTATTGAAAGTTTCTGTATTACATCATACGTGTATGTTCCACTCCATTACCAATAAAACTTTTTTTGGAAAAAAATAAAACACAGTATTGCTTTTATGGGTTCCAACAAAAAGGGGGGAGTTTTTTGGGGACTTTAAATGAGAGATGTATACCAAAGAGCAGTCTTGGCAAAGAACTTTATATTATACCTTGTGAAATCATGAACAGCTTAGTGAATGACACAAAAAAAGACATACACAGAATCACATAAACACAGGGCATGCTAAAAACCACATATAAATATTGACGCCATGGTACTTGGCATATCATGGGGTAAAGACAAGTTCTGCACAACATGGGCCACTGGAAGGGCTGGATGGTGTTGGAAAATCTAGAGTAAAACAATATAAGAGACATAAAATCATCTGTATTGTATTTTTGTTGGAACCCATAAAAGCAATACTGTGTTTTATATCCCACATGCTTGCTCTATATAGTGATTGGCCTCATTCAAAGTCCTGCTGACCAAACTTTCTCTCTTTTTGTTCAAATTTGGGATGGAGGCCAATTACTTAGTGTGCATTGGACCACATCATTCTCTCTAGCAAGAAATATACAGCAAAAAAAAAAAATGTTTTACCTTGTTGGGACACTTTTCCTTTGATAATAAAAAAAAAACCACTTTGTCCTGAAAAATGATGATGTGATGATGTGTACGGTTTTACTAACAAATATCAAAGTTGCAAAATCTTTTTATACTTCTTGCTACTACCATAAACTACCACAAAGAACAACCCAAAACAAATTCTCCAGCTCCTAATGATTGCAGCGATACCACATATGTGCATGTTAGTTGTTGTTTATACCTGTAGTACAGCCCAGAAACAATAGTGCGCATTTTGCTTTCTTTTATCCTACATAGAACACACTGACACTAATGGTGGCCATACACTAGACAAAAATCGTTAAAAAAATGATCATTTGCACAGTTCATTCGTTTATCGTCTAGTTAATGGGCACTGATCAGCATGCTCTGCTGGGTTTTTTTTGCCTTCCTCTGGATCAACTGTGGGTATAGAATTGGGTCTATTGGATTGTACGATATTTTTTTTTTTTTTATGGTTGAACTGGATGGACTTGTGTCTTTTTTCAACCTGACTAACTATGTAACTATGATCAAAAATCGGTTGTGACGTTTCTGAGCGGAAAAATCGAAGGAAAAGTTTGGAAAACTTTGGCAGAACGGACAATAAACTGAAAGGTTAATGTGTTTCGCGCCCGAACAGTTTGCACTGCGCTTATGTGACAAACGAATGAAAAATGTATTAATTTATGTCAGATGAACGATTTATCATTTAAATTCCGGTCATTACATTATAGCAAAATCGTTTGCTCTAACGACCATATGTTCGTTTTTTGAAAACTCGTTCCAACGATTTTTGAACAGGTGTATAGCTAGCATAACTGACACTACTAATTTAAAAATGAAAAAATCCTATCCAAAAAAATACCAACCATGACCTTTGACCTTTGACCCTGACCTTGACCTAGATCAAACCTTAATCTAGGTATTTAAAAAATAAATAATAATAATAATTTTATTTTATCTTTATTTTTTTCTACGTACCCTTTTTTTTCTATCTCTGCAAGGACAGAAAACATGGAGGCGGGCTTTGTGACTGATCACTGTGATAGCCAATCAGAGGATCCCAGCACAAAGGGTAGTACGCAAATATGCAGCCCCACAGCAAAAAGCCCAGTGCAGTGGGCCCGCATATTTGTGTTACGTTGGCGCCAAGGGGTTAAAGGGGTTGTAAAATCTAAACAGTTTTTACCTTAATGCATTCCTTGCATTAAGGTGACACCTCACCAACACATCCCCTCCTGAGTCACAGTGACAGCCTCTCTCCACGCCAGGTGGCCACTTTCATCCACTCCAGTCCAAAGAGCACTGACAGTTCCGCTCCCGTCCTGCAGACCCAACAACAAGACTCCGGATGCACCACTCCCTTGCACCATGACATCACATGACATGCTCAGGCTCCACCTCTGCCAGACCCGCTAGCTCCACACAAACACATATAGCAGGCACTCGGATGGTTTTGGCCAGCATGCGCAGTTCTGAGCCGAGCATCACAGCTCTATTTTTAACTTGCAACCTATTTTTGTTACTGGCATTTACTGGCAGGAGAAAAGTGCCGTTTTTTATTGGCTGACAGTAAAAATGCTAATGGTTGGCAACACTGCCGTATAGAAAGAAACAAAGCAGCAGGCTTGTTTATACCAGAATGTTGCTGGCATTCCTGCAGCCGACCGCAACTCAGATATCATTTCAAAAGAGTCCCAGAAATGTATTTATTAGAAATAAATACATTTCTAGTGTGCCTCATCATAAATCCAGCCCCACTTAAAATTTCCCCAAAAACTCCCCTAAATTTTCCCTAAATGGGGACATTTTTAACCGTTTTAGTTTAAAATGTGCCAAATTTTGAATTTTATTTATACACAGGCTGGTACTCTAGTGGTTAATATAAACCAGTTGTTAAAAATGAAATAGAAATGTTCCAGACCTCTTGAACCTCTTTGATCAATCAAATAATATTATCCCAGATTATCCCAGATATATTAGAGATATTAAATGTGCCTCATAGCATTCCTAGAGGGTGCTATCTAATATTAGGATTTCACCTTTCTGTGTAAAGCGGTATTACACCCGAAAGCAAACATTTATTAAATTGCAGTTTATCTATCCTTAGATGTGATGGCTGCATTGGTTTTCTTTTTTAGGCTTTCTGTCTTTTATTTTCATCTGGTAATCTAGGCAGTAAGTCTGTTATTATTCAGGTCAGCCAGGTGCAAGCTGTTTCAATGTTGATGTTGTACTTTATCCCCAGGTTGACCTACTGAGCTGCGGGTAAATGAGCAGGATATGTTTATGCAGGTCAAACCATATAAATAGGGCCCACTAAATGCCCTAGGGCTTTCTGGTCTCTGGTTGGGGAAAGACAAAATGTAGTTGTTACTCTGTTGGCATTTATCACTCCCTTGTGGGGGTGATGGAAGTCCAGTTGGGGTGCCCAGGGGGTCTGGAGCCCATAGTTCCCTCTGGACTTATAAATGCCAGTATGGACTTATTACCTTTGTGGATTACTGTCAAATCATGGACTATAGGGGACTATCATTGCCTGTTGTGGATTTATTGCCTGAATGGACTTTTGCCTTAAAATGATTGCTTTATGGACTTTGCCACTTGCTTATGGTACAGTCACTTTATGGGGCACTAGAGAGGTTTGTATAGGAAACTGTGTGAAGATGTCTGTTAAAACTGTTACTTGTTATCTGCAACTACTTCAGTAGAGGATCCCTATTTGTTCATCTAATTTGCCTGATTTGAAGTCTCTTAAAGGGGTGCATGCATGGTGTATCAAAAGAACAGGGCTTACAACTAGGACACTGAGTTAGAGAAGATACAGAACATGGGTCTAATGAGCAGAATGTCGTTGCTAAAGACTACAGTGACTGTGTCACATGGCAAAGCAACCAACCAGCCAAGAGATGGGTGACACGGACAAGGTGACAGTTATTCTGGTAGTGAAGTGGGTGATGTGCATGGCAAGTTCACTAGCAGCCAGTAACCCACTTCCTGGGACCATATCAATGGCATAGAGTGCTTAGGGACCCAGCCTGGAGTCACGAGAGAGAGAGAGAGAGAGAGAGAGAGAGAGAGAGAGAGAGAGAGAGAGAGAGAGAGAGAGAGTTGAAGTAGCAAAGCTTTGGGATGAGAACGTACGCATGGAGAATGGAGAATGTGCATTTCCTGTATCCAGTAGCATTTAGGAGTGAAGTGACAGAATTGTTGAGTTGGTGGAGATCGATGCATGCTCTGCGGCACCAGCTCAGAAATGCTACACACCGGGAGGGAAAAGTGTTCTCTAACAGAGATAGTGTCTGAAGTGCTCAGTGTCAACAGTCTATGGAAGTTCAGCCACAGATTACAATGAGTTATAAGTGTAAGTCAGTGGTTCTTAACCTGGGGGTCGGGACCCCCTCTGGGGTCAAATGAGGAATCCTGGGCTGTTCCTGTAGACCACACCGCTCTCCCAGCCTTTTCACGGTCGCCCAACAGGGCTGTCCCTGGAGACCGCGGCCACCCACTCAGCCTCTTCACGGCCGCCCATTCAGTTCATGGTATGGCTGGGGGATAGAGACTAGAGGTCAGCTGACTGGTGAGCAATGTTAAGTGGGAGGGGCTGGAGGAGACCCTAGCTCCTGATTTCGGCATAGGTGTCACTACTACGAGACACCACAAAGTTCGGAGACAGAGTAAGTAACACTACCTGTGATTATAGCTGCCATTAAAAGTCCCCACTACAGTTCTCAGATCAGCAAATGACCTTGATCAAGAGCACCTAAGTTGGCTGATCAGAACTCCCCCCCAGCACTGCCATTGATCCCACCCCCCACCAGTGCTGCCACTCATCCCAACTCCCCGTCAGCACTGCCACTGATCCCATTCCCCCCACCAAGGAGTAAGAGAAGGAATAAAAATAGAGAATACATGGAAGGGAGAGAAAAAAGAAGGAGAGGAACAAAGAAAAAGGGAAAAAAAGAGTAAGAGAACAAGAAAAACGGCTAGAGAGAGGGATGGGGGGGACAAGAAATTAGGAAAGAGAGGGATAAAAGGGAAAGAAAAAAGAACAAAGAGAAAGAGTGGTACATCCTAAAATGTACCATAAGGGGTTTTAATACTGTGCGAGTGGAAGGAACTCAGGGAGAGCTAAATGTCCGTGGGTTAGGGGTGCAAATTAATTGTCTTGCCTTGGGTGCTGACACACCACGCTGCAAAAATAATTTTAATGTTGGGGTCCCCACAACTTCGGAAATTTTATCAAGGGGTCACGGCACTAGGAAGGTTGAGAACCACTGGTGTAAGTGCTTCTGAGTTAGACTACTGCCTTAATGTTGACTTTCACTTGATAGCGGCTTCCTGCTAGCGATCCAGACAATAGCGAGTGCAGTTTCAAAGAGTTCCTGCTAGGGTGCCCTAAGCCCCACCCACAACTGGACAAAGTCCATCCCCTTCAAAGTCTGAAGGACAGTATACTCTTCACCCGCGGCAAAGACTTAATTTGGTGCCCCGCCCCCCCCCCCCAACCAAAAGAGGACAGTGTTAGTAGGGCAGAGGTTCGTAAGAATAGGGCACTGGATGGTATCAATAGTTTTTTTTTTTTTACAATATTATTATTTAAAGTTTTCAGGGATGTACAGTACTACAGCCATCCCCATGGCTTGGATTCTGGAACATACAGTAGGACAGAACAAAGCTGCTGCAGGACAGCTGTCTAGAAAATGGGACTGTTCCGCCAGTTCTGGGACACTTTTTTCAGGCAGAACGGCAGGTGTGCATGGACTTGTGTCCTTTTACACCCACCTATCTCCAAACCAAACCAGTTTGCTAAAAAAAATGGAGGGGGATCTGTGCCCCTCCATCTAGGCGGATGGGATTGGAGAGCAGTTATGTGTAAATGGACAGCCGGTCTGTTTACTCCCAGCTGCCCATAGAGCAGAGTGGTCTGCCTCCATGTCCACTCTGTATGAACTGAGTGGACACAGACATGCCCACAGACATGCCATCTGCCCACTCTGCTTCGATAAGCGGACAGATTCCCTACTGAGCAAAGCGGATTCCACCCCATGTGGAAGGGGCCAGTCGAGACAGGTGGCGAGTGGCCAGGTGAGATGCTTCTGTGGTGTTGGTGATTGCAGCACCAGGGACCTGGGGCAACCACCAGGGATTCAGGGCATGCTACTGCACATATCTATTATTATTATAGGACATAAGGTTTCTATTGGAGATACTGTATCATCAAAATGTGCATGAAGATGTAAAAAGTTGCTATAATGACAATATGCACTGTAAATGTGCTTTTATATTTGTTTAAAGGTAATGTAAACATGTGTATATTTGGATTTATCATTATAGCTTATATAAACTATATTAAACCCAAATAAATATCCACAGTTCATATTACTAATAAATAAATATAAATGCACATGCACAGTGGTCATCTTCATACACACAGTGGTGTACCAACGGGGAGGGGGTGCACCCTGGGTGCCACACATTGGGGGGTGTCAGGCCAGCGATGTGGCATCACCCAGGTGACACCCGCCAGAGGGGTGACACCCAGGGCCGACCACCGGATTACCTCCCCCACTCACTAACACAGGAGTACAGAGCAGGGTGCAAAGGGGTCCAGAGGTGTGGAGGGGGGCCGTGTAATGTACAGGGGTCCAGAGGTGTGGGGGCTGTGTAATATTAAGGGGTCCAGAGGTGCAGGGGCTGTGTAATGTAAAGGGGTCCTAAGGTGCAGGGGCTTTGTAATGTAAAGGGGTCCAGAGGTGTGGAGCTGTGTAATGTAAAGGGGTCCAGAGGTGGGGGGAGCTGTGTAATGTAAGGAGGTCCAGAGGTGCGGGGGGGATGTGTAATGTAAAGAGGTCCAGAAGTGTGGAGCTGTGTAATGTAAAGGGGTCCAGAGGTATGAGGGCTGTGTAATGTAAAGGGGTACGGGGGCTAATGTCCTAGCGACAATGATAATCATGAATATCTGCAACCTTTATCACTGCAAAACCATTTACAAATACTTAGGTGTTGCCAAGAAATCAAACCTATGAAGATATCTGTGACCACACTGGATTCTTTAGCACTACATTGGGCTCCAGACAACAGACACTCACTCAGCTCTTTCTTCCATGCAGGCTCCTGTCTCTCTCTCTGGCATGGAAAGATGTCCCGCCCCTCTCCCCTGCAGATGTGTCCTCCATGCAGAGCTCTCACTGCAAGCACAAAGGTGAAGAGGTAGAAAGGGGAAAGAAGCTGGCGGCTGTAAAAGCCTGTATATTTCAGTAAGGGAGGCTCACTCTGTTCCCGGGATGGAGCCCGAGCTGAAAACATCTAGGGACAAACAGCAAACAAGCAGGACTGTTGACAGCTATGCACAGCCTGCTCTTCCTCCTGGCTGTCTCCTCCTTGCTCACAGGGCTGAGCTGACAGCAGTAGTGGTGCCGCTGTCACTACTCCTGCCGGCGGCGGTACTCCTCTCAATGCAGCACCCAGGGTCCATGGCCCCAGCCCTAGTTTTAGTCCTGAGTATACTAGCCCTTTTTTTGGAGAAATTATGAGACCCTGACCTATGCCTATCTTCTGTGAAATGTGAGCTGTCTTTGACAACGCTTTGTTACATACAAGAATTCGCTGACCAGTCTTTGATCTATTTGTGCAGTCATTCTCAAAAGCTCAGCAGCAGTATGGCTATACATGTATTTGAAACTATATGAAACAAAACCCCGTTTTACACTTTTTTAAGCAATATGCTTAAAAAAGTGTAAATAATCTTTTTGTGCTGACTAGCTGTAAAGTGTGCTGTTCATTTTTTTTGTAATTGTACAGCAGTTTCTTGCAACATGTGGCCAGTAAAAGTGGATTCCAAGTATTGCCAGAAATTATTCTACTGCACAGCAATTGCTATGTGATAAATGGCTAAGGGGCCCACCACTTTAATGTGTTTCTTATCGTACATCATGGGACACAGAGCCATAGTAATTATGATGTGGGTTATGGACACTGGCATGCCCTAAGATAAAAAGTGCACTCCCTATATAGTGCACTCCCTATATAACACCTCCCACTACTGGGAGTATCTTGTTTTTTCGCCAGTGTCTAAGGTGTTGGTCACGAGTAAAGATGTGCTGTGCTGAGCTCCACTGGAGCAATCCTTGCTGGGGCTAGCCATGCAGCCGGATCCATTCAAAGTGTCTTTTAGACCAAATTGAATGGTACCAGGGCCTCTTGTCTGAAGAAACAAGGTCTTGTCTGTAAACACTTCTCTTTTTAGAGAGCTGGACCCGGGGATCCAGTACTTTTGGTAGTAAGGCCATAAAGTTTTACTGGCGGTTGTGCTATTACAGGCCCAGGATTGTGGGTTTCTTCGAGGATCCCCAGCTCCTGAAGGTTTAATGGAACCCACCATGAAGAGTGAAGATTGGGTCTGTTGGTTTTACCACAGAAAACCCTGCAGCGGGAAAGGTAAGTGGAGTTTTTCTAAGAAATTTTGGAATTTTCTTATGAATGTCTCCTTTAAGCTAGTAAATGTTGTCATGCTTATGTGTCACCACTGGGGGGCTGAATAGAGCACATACCTTCTCACGCTTCCTCAGAGAGCTTACCATGTGTCCGGAGCAGCAGCTTCCATTTCCTCCAGCCAGCAGCAGACCTCCGAAAAGTCTCCCTACCAGACGCCCCCCACCTGTGCCATTTGCTACCCCTCTTCAAGAGGAAGAAGCACTAGAAAAAAAAAATGAAAGGCACGCCGCACTACTTGGTGGCTTCCAGGCTCTCCTCGCCATTTTCTCCCCTCTCTGTCAGATTCCATAGAATCAGAGGCCCGTGCTCATGTGGGAAAACTCTTTTTTTTTAAAGAGAGGAGGGGGGCCATAGGCGACGGGGGGGGGGGGGGGGGCAGGGCTTAGCGCGGCATTGGCGTCCTTCAACGCCCAGCGCAGGAAAGATTGTTTTTAAAAGTACTAGTGTTATTGCTGCAAGCCGCAGAGGGACACAAGAGCATAGAGGGGCATGAAAGAGGTTGGTAACACAAGCATTCTTTTTTGACACATTTTCTATTGCATCAGGCTGAGCGTTAATAGCAGCGGCAGTGGCTGACTATTGCTCAATTAATGGATGCAATTTCTTCTGGTAGTACTTCTGCTTTGTGAATCGGGCTATATTCAGAAGGGGGGGTTGAAACACCCCCAAAAAAGGAGCTAAAAGGGTCTCCCTCAAGCTCTGAAAAGCCTACTCTTCAAATGGCATCCTCCCCTGAGAGGGGGCGGCTGGTCAAAGTGAGCATCAGGGCCATGAAATGTTTGCAACTGTTTTCAACGCTGCAGCCCCTGTTCATTTTACTCTTTTTCCTCAGCCACGGTAGGTTTTTAAAAGAAGTTTAGAGACTTTAATCGCTTCCCAGAGTGGTAATCGCATCGCAGTGTGGTCAAGATGCGACACGTTCTCTTCCATTTTCCTAAGACCCTCAGACTGAGGAACTAGGGGCAGGAGAAGACGATTACCTCAGGGGACCGTGGTGAAGCTGATGACTCCTCTTCTGAGGTGCCAATTGTGAGAGAGTCAGCTTTCACAATGTGTAAGAATGATCCGCTCCACATTTATGTACCCTTAACTGAGTGTATGGGTTCGCTAAAGCCTCCTCAAGCTGTGCATGCTTTTTACTGTCCATTCTATATTGGGGACATTTTTTGTAACTGGAAGATCACCCAGATAAGCATTATTTTCCTTTCTAAAAAGTTTTCACACTTTATCTTATGGTAGAGAAAATTCACTAAGCGGGCTATACCAGCAATTAACACTACTATATCCTTTGTGAGTAAGTTTGACTTGTCCTGCAGACATTACTCAAATACTTAAGGATCCAATGGATAAAAGGTTGGAATTCCTATTAAAAAAAAAGCACTTTTTTTCTCTGGCAGGTTGAGTGTCTCAGCCTGTGCTGACAGTAATTGGTTAATTGTTGATAAACCAGTTTTAACAGGTGTTATCCTGCTCTTCCATGCCAGGGGCATCAGCCTCCTAAACTGTTTACCCCATCCTCCAGGTCGTTTATGAACAAATTAAATAGGATTGGTCCCAGCACAGGACCCTGGGGGACCCCACTACCCACCCCTGACCATTCTGAGTACTCCCAATTTATCACCACCCTCTGAACTCGCCCTTGTAGCCAGTTTTCAATCCATGTACTCACCCTATGGTCCATGCCAACGGACCTTATTTTGTACAGTAAACGTTTATGGGGAACAGTGGCAAATGCTTTTGTAAAATCCAGATACACCGCGTCTACGGGCCTTCCTTTATCTAGATGGCAACTCACCTCCTCATAGAAGGTTAATGCTTATTACTGCTAATGATACCATTCTCATTACTAAAATCTTGTATATAGTCCCTTATCATCCCCTCCAAGAGTTTACATACTATTGATGTTAGGCTAACTGGTCTGTAATTCCCAGGGATGTATTTTGGGCCCTTTTTAAATATTGGTGCTACATTGGCTTTTCTTCAATCAGCTGGTACCATTCCAGTCAGTAAAAATTAGGAACAATGGTCTGGCAATTACTTGACTGAGTTCCCTAAGTACCCTCGGGTGCAAGCCATCTGGTCCCTGTGATTTATTAATGTTAAGTTTGCCAAGTCTAATTTTAATTTTGTCCTCTGTTAACCATGGAGGTGCTTCCTGTGATGTCTCATGAGGATACATGTGCCGTTTTGGTTACTGAAGCCCCCCAATTCCCTTGTGAAGACTGAGGAGAAGAATAAATTCAATAATTCAATACCTTCGCCATCTCTCCATCCTTTTTAACCAGATGTCCTTCCTCATTCTTTATGGGGCCAATATGGTCTGTCCTCCCTTTTTTATTGTTTACATACTTAAAGAATTTCTTGGAATTTTTTTTTGCTCTCCTCCGCTATGTGTCTTTCTTGTTCTATCTTTGCCTTCCTTATTGCACCCTTGCATTTCTTGTTGCATTCTTTATAAAGTCTAAATGCTGATGATGATCCCTCAACCTTGAATTTTTTGAAGGCCTTCTCCTTTGCTTTTATATGCATTTTTACATTGGAGTTAAGCCATCCAGGACTTTTGTTCGCTCTTTTAAATTTATTACCCAATGGGATGCATTGGCTAATGCCCTTATTTAATATGCTCTTAAAGCAAACCCATCTCTCCTCCGTGTTCTAAGTGGGTTATATCTCACCTTCAGGTGCTGGACACTGGTATAATCAATTAGACAGGAAGATTCCTCCCTATATAACCTCTCCCCTACAGGGAGTACCTCAGTTTTTTTGCCAGTGTCTAAGGTGTTGGTCACGGTTAATAAGTGCTCCTAGATGGCCTGAACAGGGTCAGAGAGCTACGCTATCGGATCCATTCAAAGAGCCAAAACAAAAGCTAAAGTGGATGGTACCCGACGCTTCGATACCGAAGAATGAGGTTTAGCCTGTAATGCTTCTCTTAGGAGAGCTGGGCCCTGAGATCTAGCACCTTGGTCACATTGCTGCTAATCCAAATTGTGATATGAGATCTGTCTCCCCTTCCTCCCTCAGGTTAGGGGGCCTATAGCATACTTCCAGTATTATTTTCCCCTTAGCTTCATCCCTTTGGAGCTCCACCCATAAGGATTCCACCTCCTCCCTAGCTCCCTTAGTGATGTCATCTCTCACATTCACTTTCATTTTTCTTGATATATAGGCATACCCCTCCCCCTTTTTTACCCTCTCTATCCTTGTGATAAAGGGTATACCCTTGAATGTTTGCCAGCCAATCATTGGAGCTGTTACCAGTTCTCTGAAATTCCCACAAAATCCAAATCCTCCTCGTACAACAGTATCTCTAGTTCACCCACCTTGTCCGCCAGGCTCCTGGCATTGGTGAACATGCCATGTAGTTTAGACCAGTCGCATATTATCCAGCAGTCCTGAAAGAGGCAGCTGTCCAGGAGAAGTGGCCTAGATCAGAAATGGCCTTGCCCATTAACATTTCAAAAAATCAGACAGAAAACTTGGTTCTGAGGGCCTGAACGTTCAGTTTAAGGTATTGTCCTGCTACGAGTTAATCCGTCAATGCCACAGCAATGGCCTATATTAATCACTAAGGGGGCACAAGAAGTTGTGCAGCCCAGAGAAAGGTGAATCTTACCCTATCTTGGGAAGAAGACAATGTACTTTGCCTATCGGCATTTTTCATTCTAGGAATAGGAACCCTTTTTTGATGTAGTGAGAGCAGTCAATGTCTACTTAAAGGTGATCCCTCAGATTCGGAAAACGGATGTTTTTATTCATGCTGCCTGAAAGTCCTAAAGGAGGATAGGCAGCATCGAAATCTACTATTCTAAATAGATTCAACAAGTAATCGTTCAAGCTCATGGTTAAAGAGGTGGATTCCACCCTCTCAAATCAAAACGCACTCCTCTAGGGCTGTTAGTGCTTCCTGAGTAGTGCATCACCAAGCCTCCATGGCTCAAATGTGTAAGGCCGCAACTTGGTCTTCAGTCTATACATTTACCAGATTCTATCAAATAGATGTAAAAGGTCATGAGGATATCGTCTTTGGGCACAGGGTACTGCAGGCTGCAGTATTAGTCCTCTAGTCTCTTTTCTTTATTGTACATCACGGGACACAGAGGCTCATAGTAATTACTAAGTGGGTTATATCTCACCTTCAGGTGCTGGACACTGGTATAATCAATTAGACAGGAAGATTCCTCCCTATATAACCTCTCCCCTACAGGGAGTACCTCCGTTTTTTTGCCAGTGTCTAAGGTGTTGGTCACGGTTAATAAGTGCTCCTAGATGGCCTGAACAGGGTCAGAGAGCTACGCTATCGGATCCATTCAAAGAGCCAAAACAAAAGCTAAAGTGGATGGTACCCGACGCTTCGATACCGAAGAATGAGGTTTAGCCTGTAATGCTTCTCTTAGGAGAGCTGGGCCCTGAGATCTAGCACCTTGGTCACATTGCTATACCACAGGTTTGCTCTGGCAGGGCGCTATACATGGCCCAAGGCAGTGGACCCTACGTACAGAGGGGACCCCATCTTTGAAGGCCTGGTATGACACCAACCCGCCGTGATGAGTGAAGATTGGGTCGCTGTGATATTCCAGCAGTTCCCTGCAGTGAGGAATGGTGAGTCTGCATTTGTTTCTAGTGTCTCTATTAAGAGAGCGATCTGACTGTCTGTCTCCCAGTGGTCACTGGGAGCAGTGTGCTGTTCTAACATGCTTGTACTCTGGCAGGCAGGCTGATGTTTTTTCCCCAGCCACTAGAGGGCACAGATTTGCTCCTAGCCTATTGTTATTTTAGGCAGGAAGAAGAAGGGCAGCCATTACCATGTGCTGACAGGTCGGACAGCCTTGGAGACAGAACAGTGGGCTGTGAGTGTGTGAGTGCCAGCTTGAGAACAGGTACAGAGTCATGATTACATGCTGCATATTTTCTGCCTATCCATGGGGCATGTACAAGCTGTAAGTAGTAGATACACCCCTGGATGATTAGCAGTTCACTTTAAAAGTGTCATTTTCTGCGTGCAGTTTTGAAATGCATGTTGTTATATTACATGTTTGAAAGGTTTGAGCATAGTGCATATGTGCTTGGTATCCTACAGGTATAAGTATAGGACCAACTGCAGTTGAGCAGGTGCTTGCTTGCTAAAATCGCACAGTTGCTGAATACACACAGATGCCTATATGCTTAGTTGCTAAAATCACACAGTTGCTAATACGCACAGATGCTGATATGCACAGTTGCTAGTACGCACAGATGCTGATATGTACAGTTGCTAAAATCACACAGTTGCTAGTATGCACAGATGCTGATATGTACAGTTGCTGAAATCGCACAGTTGCTAACATACACAGATGTTGAATTGCACAGTCGCTAAGGTCGCACAGTTACATAGTTACATAGTTAGTCAGGTTGAAAAAAGACACAAGTCCATGCAGTTCAACCTTAAAACAATAAATAAATAAAATAAAAATATCTTACAATCCAATATACCCAATTTTATACCCTCGGTTGATCCAGAGGAAGTCAAAAAACCCCAGCAGAGCATGCTCCAATTTGCTACAGCAGGGGAAAAAATTCCTTCCTGATCCCCCAAGAGGCAATCGGATTTTCCCTGGATCAACGTTACCTATAAATGTTAGTACCCAGTTATATTATGTACATTTAGGAAAAGATCCAGGCCTTTCTTAAAGCAATCTACTGAGCTGGCCAGAACCACCTCTGGAGGGAGTTTATTCCACATTTTCACAGCTATTACTGTGAAGAAACCTTTGCGTATTTGGAGATGAAATCTCTTTTCCTCTAGACGTAAAGAGTGCCCCCGTGTCCTCTGGGTTGACCTTTAAGAGAATTATGCCCTGTACACACAGTCGGATTTTCCAATGGAAAATGTGCGATCGAAGCTTGTTGTCGGAAATTCCGACCGTGTGTGGGCTCCATCGGACTTTTTCCATCGGATTTTCCGACACACAAAGTTTGAGAGCAGGCTATAAAATTTTCCGACAACAAAATCCGATTGCGTCATTTCCGACCGTGTGTGGACAATTCCGACGCACAAAGTGCCACGCATGCTCAGAATAAATTCCGAGACGGTACTGCTAGGTCTGGTAAAATTAGCGTTCGGAATGGATATAGCACTTTCGTCATGCTGCAATGTTTTAAATAGTTTAATGCAGCGCACTCTGTTTTTCTTTATAATGCTAGAAGAATGAAGTATTTTTGCTGCTCATATTCACACAGAGTTCCCACAAACTTCTTTCTTTATTATTTATCGTGATTTCATCAATATAATATTTTTATTTGTCACATCTACCGAAAAAATATTATTTTTTGATGTTTTTAGATTAAATTATTTTTTAAAAATTTTTTAAAGCCTGATCTTGTGTTTTCTTTTTCTTTTTTTCACTCCAGAATATTTTTGGGTGTGTTTTGTGTGTCAAGTTACCACAACACCATTATTATCTTGTATTATTTAATCTTAAGGAGATTGTTTGGTGTTGGTGTCTCTGGTTAATTTCACATTGTATTTTTGAAATGTACCTGCCTCCTCACAAACAAACTGTCCTTTTTGAAGGAAAACACACATAGGCGAGTATACTAAATCAAACCCCAAATTTATTAAAGGCTCATAACCAAACAAAGAGGGAGGCAACGCTGGAGAGCAGAAATTGGTGAAGCCTTTGGCCCCCAGGGCACACATCAATTATTTTAATGCAAAATTGGTGGCCTGAGGAGTCCATATATAAGGGAGTACAATCTGGTCCAGAAGTCCAAGAGATCATGAACAGCAGCAGATGACATGTATGTCCCCAGGCTGTGGTCATACAAGAGCCTGCATCTTTTGTCAGACCAGACTGAACCCAGGCCATCACTCTCTGGTCTTCCTTCCACACTTCTTTCCATGCTGTGTCTGTGGTGGTGGAGTTGTGGCAGGAGGAGAAGGAGGAGGAAGAGGAGGATGGTCCAACTCACACAGGTGGGTTTTGGATGTGATTTCGCCCTTCACCCCCTTAGTTAATGTTTTAAAAAGGATGTCCTCACACATGAGGAGTCGGCCCTCCTGCATGTCCTGCAGTTTTGTGGCAGCCATGGAGGCAAAGGCCTCTTTACAAGTGGGGGTGGCTCTGAGGGACGCAGAAGCCTCCTGAATCAGCCTGAGTGCTGAATCCTCCACGTTACTCCCCTTCCTGGGTCTTTTGTTTAGAAGGCGGAGGGGAGGAGCCTGGGATTCTGTGAGGCTCCTACTGGGCTCGGCCTTCTCCTGGCTGCCACATACCCCCGCCTCCTCCTGGCTGCCGCATTCCACAGCCTCCTCCTGTGTGCCACAATCCACAGCCTCCTCCTGGCTGAGGTCTTCCTGTGTATGAAAAAGGCACATAGTTTTAGTTTTTTCTTCATCAATCACACACAATTTTCATCTCATGACTGTTGCAAATTGAATGTTAACAAATATAACAGACTATCATTCTGAGCCCAGCATTTTTCATTCTTGCCCCAATTATTTTTGCCCACTACTGTCTATTGATATGTAAAACACTTTATTAAATCAGCAATTAGTGATCAATAATAACATCTAGTAAACATCATTTATTTATTGACCAGAAATCTTGAGAACAATGCTATACCTGACTCCAGCTGGGCTCCTCCACTTCTTCCTGGCTGGAAGTCCCAGGTTGGACATTGGAAGCCTCAGCTGGGGTGGAAGATAGGGTGGAAGGAAGAGAGGAAGGAAGGGTTGAGAGGGATTCCCTGACTTCAGTCTGGTCTGACAGAAATCGCAGTCTCTCATAGTACCACAGCCTGGGGACATAAACGTCATCTGCTGCAGCTCCTGATCTCTCGGAATCCTGGACCTTCTTGCGCTCCCTAAGATAAGTGCTCCTCAGGCCACCAATTTTGTCTTTTAAATAGGGGATGGTTGCCGTGGGGACCACTGGCTTCACCAACTCCAGCAGTTTCTCCAGCACTGCCTGCCTCTTTTGTTTATGGTTATAATGAGGGTGTTTCATCTGCCACAGACAGGGCAGCTCCCTGTATTTGTCTATGAACAGGGGGAGGAAATTGTGGTCATTGAAGCCATCCATTTTATCTGCAATACACAAGACAAACCCTAATGTCAGGCTAAAGTCTCCTAATCTTGTCCCAATATAGGCCTTAATCTCTTAGCAGTATAGGCCCAAGTTTAAATGTCACCTTCGTTATCACGATCGGCGCTTCCCATACTCCTTCCTCTGCTCACAGATCGTACGTACTACGCATGCGTGTTACGCTTTATATACACTGCACATGCGTGAAACTCCGCCCGCCCCTGACATTCTTTCTAGGCTATTCCCCGCCCCTTCTTGTTCGGTGCAGTGGGGGAGAGCACATGGCGGAGACACAACAGGTGCGTGCTAATTACAGCAATGAGGAGGAGAAAGAGGAGGAAAGCCCGGAGCCAGAAATGTCACGATCCCGGAGGAGACGATTTAAGGCATCAAATAGGTCCTTTGTTGAGATGGTGGACATACTGAAGAGGGCCAACTATGATGAGAAGTATGGACCTTACCCCAACCCCAATGTCAGAAAGGCCAAGATCATGACTAAAGTTGTGAATAGTCTGCACAGTAATTTTGGGGTACGTTGATCCAAGGATCAACTGAGGAAGAGGTGGTCGGACCTCAAAATCAGGGAGCACGATCAGTATAGAAGGATCAGGAGAGTGCTGCAAAAAAGTAAGTAGTTGTCCTGTGTTCCTATTCTTTCTTTTTATTACGTTCGTGCTGCTCCATGTGCTTTTCTTTACTGTTGTACAGTTTAAAATGACAACTTTCATGTTCATAGACACATTATTCGTTCGTAGGAAACATTGTTCGTTCGGCCAATAAAACACCATGTTTTGTCCAGATGCATTTCAATAAATTTTTTCTGGCCTACTTCTCTTAAAATAATTTTGTTGTCTAGGTGGGTTTGTAACTAGAATGAAATTCAAACTAGATTCTGTGTAAGGAGAGGACACTCAGCAGCTGTTTACACATCTGGACGCTGGAGCACTAGTGTGGGACACCAGAACATTCTTTTTATTAGGGGGCCCACACAGGTGCTCCAGTGTATACTATAGGGGTGACTCCATCTGTGAAGCTTGTACAAAACAGGTAAGTATTCAAGCTTGACAAAGTGAAAAAATATTTCTTCTTCTTGGAACTCTGCCAAAACAGACAATTGTACCCCACTTCCAAGCAATGTATCATATTCCTATTTCTGGCATCAAATATCTGTGTGCTAAGTATACCTTTTTTTTGTTTACATAGGGGAGAAAAGACTCGGAGGACACCATTCATCAGAGGAGACCACGGACCCCCCACCTCATGAAGAAGGGGAAATCCCACAAACACAACAGGAGGAGGAGGAAGGAGATGTGGTGGAAATTGTCACCACAACAGATGAGTATCTGTGACCACAGGCTCAGGTAAGAGATGGATGACGGCATATTTATAATACATGGTGTGTTTTTTTTTTTTTATATTTTTAGGTGATCATGATGTTGTGGATGAAGGTCATTTCACCAGTGAAAGTGCCCAGATCCTGATCGGGGAGATCATGGGGTGTAATAGGGACTTGGAAAACATCAAGCAAAACATCAATGATGTTCAAAACAAAATGAAGAACATCATTGATGTTTTAGGGAGAGTTTAAAATCCCTTGAAATCCCTAATTATTTCTGTTTTTTTGCCTGAAAATTTTTTGCACATTTTTTGACATATTCTCGAAAAGCCACATTTTGAAGATGCACACAGTGTGTCAACATGTGCTATCTGCCATCACGGGGGATCAATGTATGCGTTTTGGGGGTGTAACCCCTTCCTCAATAATAAAGTAGCTGAAAGGAAGGGATTGCACCCACAAAACATGTCCATTGATCCCCCATGATGCCAGCTAGCACATGTTGACATTCGGCAATTTGTGTGCATCTTCAAAATGTGGCTTTTCCAGGGGTGACTTCATCTGCTGAATGCAATATCAAACACAGTTTATAAATACTCATGTTTGATATTGCCTTCATTTTCTACAAAAGTTGAACTTTGCATTTATTGTTGGTTTGAAACATGCCTGTTTTACCTTAAAAGGAAATTTTCTACTTTTAATGTCACCTAAAAAATTGTTATACAACAAACATGTTGGTTTGTTTTAAAAACCTTTGATAAATGCACATGTGATTGTGCTTTGATTAAAAAGATTGAGAATCAACAATGTGTGGCTTCTTCTTTCAATGCTCTAAAGCAGGGATATGCAATTAGCGGACATCCAGCTGTTGAAGAACTACAAGTCCCATGAGGCATAGCAAAAATCTGAGAGCCACAAGCAGGACACCCAGAGGCAGAGGCATGATGGGACTTGTAGTTTTGCAACAGCTGGAGGTCTGCTAATTGCATATCCCTGCTCTAAAGCATTTTTTGGTTGTAACGTTGGTGTTTTCAGTGACAATGGGGGTTATTTACTAAAGGCAAATCCACTTTGCACTACAAGTGCAGTTTCTGTGCAGTCTCAAGTGCACTTGTAGTGCAAAGTGTCTTTGCCTTTAGTAAATAACACCCAACAGTGCTTTCTAATTTTGCACAATCATGCCATTTTCAGGACTCCCCAAATTTCAGTCAGGGTAAGCTAAAAGAAAGACAAGCAGTAAATCTAAGCAAATATTTGTTCAGTTTAAAATATTTTTTTTATTTAAAAAATGGCTCAGACATTGTCTGGCATATTGATGGCCCCCCTACCTGCAAAGCATTCCATGTATTTTAGACAGACCTCGCGGGCACTCTGGGGGGGCAAGCCAGGACGGCCAGCTTCAAGCGCCATCAGGGTTGGTTCATTGAGATTAATTCTGGCTTCAGGCCCAACTGAGCCAGCATAGTTCACAGAATTTCTCCTTAAAAAGTTGTGGAGAACACAGCAAGCCAGGATGATGTGATTGGGTTTATATTCCGCCATGTGTGTAAGAAATAGGCGGAACCGACTCTCCATTATTCCAAACGTGTTTTTCACCAATCTTCTGGCTCTGGCCAGCCGGTAATTAAAAACCCTCTGGTCCCGAGTGAGGGTCCTCATAGGGAATGGCCGCATAAGATGGTCCCCCAGCTCAAATGCTTCATCCGCAATGAAGATGAATGGGAGTCCTTCCGCATTGTCTTCTGGAGGTTGCAAGTCCAAGCTGCCATTCTGGAGATGCCTGTAGAACTCTGTGTGGGCGATGACTCCACCATCTGACATCCGGTCATTCTTCCCCATGTCTACATACAGGAACTCGTAAGTAGCCGACACCACCGCCAACATCACAATACTATTGAACCCCTTGTAGTTGTAATAGTATGACCCCGAGTTGGGTGGTGGGAGGATGTGGACGTGTTTCCCATCAATTGCCCCAACGCAGTTAGGAAAGTCCCACCGCTGGGCAAAGTGGGATTCCACAGTCTGCCATTCCTGTGGGTTGGAAGGAAACTGTGGAGTCAAACAAGAAAAATAAATTAATAATTTTGCACATAAACATGGAAAGCAAATTAGACACAAATATTCTTGGCCAACATCAGTATAACATTTATTTTAGGGAGTATTTAAAGATCGAGGTATAAGGTCCACCTATCAGATCCCCCCACCCTCTCATGGGCCATTTTATAAAATTATTGGGGGGGAGATGTTTTGGACAGGTAACCCTCTCCACTTCATTGAGATATGAATGCCTAAATAATGTGTATTACTTTGGCCAGCCCCTCCTTACTTACACTATTGGCAACCTACTGAACAGCTAAGAAATGTCAAAATACAAACATATAAATACACACTGTACACATTTTAGCACATTTTTACATTCTGATATTACCTATCAAGATAATAATAGGATGCAAAAACTTTGAACAGTACCATTTGAAAACATTCAGGCAGGCCCTTGCACTACATGCTTTGGGAAATTCATCCATAAATATGACCACAAAAGAGGTGGGTATAGTGTGTATGGGTTTGGCGAACTCAGCAGATAGAGGATTGAGGATAGATAGAGGATTGGTATCAGCTGAGTTAGCAGTTTGGGGGGGGAGGGTTCCAAATGATTTTGGGACCCAAAAAAAATACCTCTGGCACTCTGCCTGAATTTAAAGCACAAAATACATTTTTACACATTTTAGGGGGTGTTTAGGGTAAAGCACTACAATGGAGCTGACAAAATACATTGTTACGTATACTACACAAGGTGAATATAGGCCCAGGAGAGCATGCTGGGGAGGTTAGTGAAGGCAAATATGTATGAAGGACAAAAAAAAATTACATAAAAATCCAGCATGCATGAGGACAAAGGGGACATTCACAGCACATTACAATCATGGTAATTAGGGAATGAGGAAAGAAATACAATATATTATCAAACATTAAATACAATAAAATGTGATGTTAAAGGATATCTTACCTTCATATACTCCTTCTGCAGGACCAGAATGATAGCAGAACAGGTCTCTGGGATAATGATCCCCAGAGCCTGGGGGGAGATGCCTGTCGAGAACTTGAGGTCCTGCAGGCTTCTCCCCTTCGCCAAGTACCGCATGGTGGCGACGAGCCTCTGCTCCGGAGTGATGGCTTGATTCATGCAGGTATCCTGCCTGCTTATATAAGGGGTCAACAAAACCAACAAATGGTGAAATACGGGGTCCGTCATCCGGAGAAAGTTCCTGAAATCGTCAGGATTATTCTCACGGAGTAAAGGCATGTGACAGAATTGGTCACGCTGGAGCAATCAATTCTTGGTCCATGAACTCCTCCTCGCCCTGTTCATGGACTGGGCTTGTGTCAAAGTAAGTACCCCAACACCAAGCCCCCGCACAGCACGAACTCTACGATGAGTACGTACACACAACATTGCTAGAAAACGGTCGGCTGCTGAACGCACTGAAGAACAGCAAGGCCTGTGAAGAGCGACCTGAAAATCAGTAACGAACGAACAAGAACACAATGACAAAGTCAATGGTAACTCATTGCATGCACTGAAGACCAGAGACAAACCCACAAGCACAAACTGAACTGCAGTCTGAAAAAGCGCAAATCGTCTCCCACCAAACTTTTACTAACACGAGATTAGCAAAAGGAGCTCAAAGGGTGCAGCGCTTGGTACTGAATAATTGAATAAAAAGCCTTCGCGCTACTGTGATGTGTTCAAAAATGACTGATATGATAAAAAAAGAAAATACCATACAATAATATATGCAAATATATTCAAATAAAACCACCGCAAAATTTTGGTGAACAATCAAAGTGCAAAAAAATGTGCAATTAAGGTGCAATGAAATCTATCTGCAGCAGGATCTAATAGTGTTCACATCACACAAACAAAGTAAATAAAATCAATAGTGATCCCACGCTACAGCAATAACGTTTTATAAAGTCCAAAAAGTGATGAATAAATATATATTATCAATAAAAAAATAATGAATACATTTATCTAGGGACACTCGGAATAAATAGTAATGATAATAATAAAGAAGTCCATGTAGTGTTAGAAAATCCTCTTCTAATCAGGCAACTTTCTAATTAACGGTTTCTCCAAAATGCTCTCATAAATAGGCTAGGTTAACTGCAAATCCTTATGAGTGAGAGATATATACAATCCAGAAAACGAGCTCACAGAACTCTCACCTCAATTCCCTGAATCATCAGCATGTGTCTCTATTGAAAGATCCTTTACGCTATTCCGACAGCTACCACCAGGGGGTCGTCCGTTCCAGCATGTGTTGTACCTATGTGGATGTTCTATCTTCATAACGATCTCCCACTCCCAAAGAGGGGGGGTGGGGGGTTTTCTGGATTGTATATATCTCTCACACATAAGGATTTGCAGTTAACCTAGCCTATTTATGAGAGCATGTTGGAGAAACCGTTAGAAAATCCTCTTCTAATCAGGCATCTTTCGAACACTACATGGACTTCTTTATTATTATTACTATTTATTCCGAGTGTCCCTAGATCAATTTATTGATTAATTTTTTATTGATGATATATATTTATTCATCACTTTTTGGACTTTATAAAACTTTGTTGCTGTAGCGCAGGATCACTATTGATTTTATTTACTTATGCGCTTGGTACTGAACTGCCCTTTTATAGTCTCGTCGTACGTGGTGTACGTCACCGCGTTCTTGGCATTTGGAAATTCCAACAACTTTGTGCGACCGTGTGTATGCAAGACAAGTTTGAGCCAACATCCGTCGGAAAAAATTCATGGATTTTTTTGTCGGAATGTCCGATCAATGTCCGACTGTGTGTACGGGGCATAACTCAACACCAAGTTCAGTATATGGACCCCTTATATATTTGAACATGTTGATCATATCCCCCCTTATTCTCCTCTTCTCAAGAGTGAATAAATTCAGTTCCTCTAATCTTTCCTCATAGCTGAGCTCCTCCATGCCTCTTATCAGTTTGGTTACCCTTCTCTGCACTTTCTCCAGTTCCCCGATATTCTTTTTGAGAACTGGTGCCCAAAACTGAACTGCATACTCCAGATGAGGTCTTACTAATGATTGTAACAGGGGCAAAGTTATATCTCTCTCTCTGGAGTCCATACCTCTCTTAATAAAAGAAAGGACTTTGCTTGCTTTGGAAACGGCAGCTTGGCATTGCATGTTATTATTGAGCTTATGATCTACCAAAACCCCCAGATCCTTCTCCACCACGGATTCTCCCAGGTGTACTCCCCCTAGTATGTATGATGCATGCATATTCTTAGCCCCCAAGTGCATAACTTTACATTTCTCAACATTAAACCTCATCTGCCACATAGTCGCCCAATTAGACAGTGCATTGAGGTCGGCTTGTAAATTGGAGACATCCTGTAAGGACGTTATTCCACTGCATAGCTTGGTGTCATCTGCAAAGACAGATATGTTACTTTTGATCCCAGACCCAATATCATTTATAAAGTTATTAAAGAGTAAGGGTCCCAGCACTGAAACTTGGGGTACACCACTGATAACCTTAGACCATTCAGAGTAATGCCGCGTACACACGATCAGACTTTACGGCATACTTGGTCCGGCAAACCAGAGTCCATCGGACAATTTGATCGTGTGTAGGCTCCAGCGGACTTTGTTTTCTCAAAGGTTTGACGGACCTAGGAAGTAAACTAGTTTCAAACCTGTCCGACGGACTCGAATCCGGTCGAAAAGTCCGCTCGTCTGTATGCTAGTCCGACGGACAAAAACCGACGCTAGGGCAGCTATTGGCTACTGGCTATGAACTTCCTTGTTTTAGTCCGGTCGTACGTCATCATGTATGAATCCGTCGGACTTTGGTTGATTGTGTGTAGGCAAGTCCGTTCATTCAGAAAGTCCGTCGAAAAGTACGCCGGACAAAGTCTGCCGTAAAGTCCGCTCGTGTGTACGCGGCATAAGAATCATTAACCACTACTCTGAATTCTGTCTTTTAGCCAGTTTTCTATCCAACGCTTTTGCAAAATCCAAGTATACCACGTCCACAGCCCCCCCCGTCCAAGGTTTTACTTACCTCTTCATAAAAAGAAATCGGGTTTGTCTGACAACTTCTGTCTTTCATGAATCCATGCTGTCCGTTGCTTAAAATGTTTTTTTCCAGCAAGAACTCGTCTATGTGGTCTTTTAATAAATGCTCCAGTATCTTCCCGACTATAGAAGTTAAACTAACAGGTCTATAGTTACTTGGTAAAGACTTTGATCCCTTTTTAAATATAGGCACCACATTCGCCCTGCGCCAATCCAGTGGTACTATTCCCATCAATAATGAGTCCCTAAAAATTAGATACAATAGCTTTGAAATTACAGAGCTCAATTCTTTTAGGATCCATGGGTGGATGCCATCAGGTCCAGGTGCTTTATCCACCTTTATTCTGTCTAAATAGGGGGCGTGGCCTGGCTCAGGATGTGATCGGACGTGTTCCTGTGTAGCTCCGGTCTCTCCCTATACAATCCTGCTGTATCCTGATCAACCATTGTCGGCAGCCAAATTCTTTTTTGCCTAATCCCTCCCGGTGTGTCTCCTGCATCACCGGGGGGCATTTTGGTGGATGGGAAACCGGTGAGGGAAGAAACATCCCCCGGTAAAGATGAGCATCGCCACCCGCTCCTGCCAAGTTGGCCGCCGCAACACCGTCCATGGGCCCAGCTCATCGCCAGCCTCCACTCCGGATCTTTTTGGAGACGGCCAGGACAGGTCCCCACCGCCATCCCCTGAGGTTCCGGACCCTGCAGCCGTGCCGATGCTAGCGACCCCAGGCTCGGAGGTCGTGGGTGGCGACAAGGAACCCACCCTGGTGGAAGTCCTCACCATTATCAAGGTAAATCACGCGGACCTTGTGGGGAAGGTGGATGGGCTTAAGATTGACCTCACTATTATGCGGCAGGACATGCACAAGTTACGTGGCCGGGTCACTGAAACTGAGCAACGTATTAGTGATTTGGAGGACACTGTTGCTCCCATCCTACCTAAACTAAATACATATGGGGGAAAGATCACATCTCTAGAGGATAAGGTTGATGACCTTATAAATCGCTTACGCAGAAATAACCTGTGCCTTGTTGAACTTCCGGAGCGTGTGGAGGGTTCTGACCCTGTAGCCTTCCTAGAGAGCCGGTTCAAGCAAGAATTTGGTCGTGAGCAGCTGTCCCCCTGTTTTGTGATAGAGAGGGCCCACCGACTCCCAGGACGCCCCCTGCCTGAAGGTCACCCCCCACGTACGGTGGTGATCCGTCTCTTTAATTACAGGGACCGTGACTCCATCTTGGGGGCTGCCAGGCGGAAAGGAAGTCTCTGCATTAATAATGCTGTGGTGTCCCTCTTCCCGGACTACTCTGTGACAGTTCGCAATCGTAGAGCCAGTTACCAGTGTGTCAAGCAGAAGCTCCGAGAGCAGGATATTCAATATTCCATGCTATTCCCTGCTACCCTCTGGATCACATACCAGGGGAAAGCCCATTTCTTTCAGTCCCCACATGATGCCATGTCCTGGTGGGAATCACTACCCCACCCTCCTAAGTCTCCTGCCTGATGCGGATTTCCACATCCTGTTGGTTCCATTGCTGTAACTGAAGTTTCCTCCCTCCTCCTGGTTCTCCTTTTTTTGCATTATTTTTTGCTATTTATCAATGCGAAGTTTTGTTTTGTTGCTTAAACATGTGCTGACTTTGGAGGATCATACTTGTCTCCGAAGAGGGAGTACCAAATCTTAGTTTTTAACCGAGCCTGAGCTGCCTTGGGGTTCAGTCCCCCCTTTTCTTTTTGAAATTTTGTTGTTGAACACTGACTATTTTTGCTTTTGAACTTTTCTTTTTTCTTGCCTCCTGTTCCGGGCCAGGTGCCTCATGCATTGTACAAGTTTAGGGTATAGGCCCACTCCCCTTTTTTGGAGCTGGGCAGGGAATTTATTGCCCTTGTTGGGTAATGCACATGTTTATGTATGTAGTTGTGTTGTTGTATGAATGGTGTATGTATGGATGATTGTATGTCTAGCACTGCGGCCCTTAATTTTCTATGCGGCTGTGCCCGGGAAATGGGAGCCCTCCGAGACCCCAATATCTGCTCCCCCACTCCCCTCTGACCCAGCACTTATAATACCAATCCCATGTCTGAAGTAACAGTTTGTTCGTGGAATGTCCGCGGGCTGAACTCTAAATTTAAAAGAGCATCGATTTTTGAAGCCCTGAAACATAGTAAACCACATATCCTGTGCCTCCAGGAGACTCACCTAATGGGGTCCAAAGTGATGGCACTTAAAAAACACTGGGTGGCTAATCACTATCAATCTACTTACTCAAATTATGCCCGGGGGGTTGCTATCCTAATCCGTAAGGGGTTGCCCTTCGTGTGTCACCAAGTTATTCTAGATCCCAAGGGGCAGTACGTTATTTTACATATATCAGTACATGGAACATCCCTTATTCTGGTCACGGTCTATCCCCCCCCCCCTGGTCACGGCTGCAATGTTCTCTGCTCTTAATATCCATTTTGCCAATTTGCCTAATTGTCCTATGCTTATCCTTGGGGATTTCAACTCGGTCTTGCAACCTGATTTAGACTAAAACCCCTACAATCTGAATCCAAGTTGTTTCGTGCGTGGTGTAATACTTACAGATATGTGGATCTGTGGCGCTGGAAATTTCCAGGTGCCAAAGTGTACTCCTGCCAGTCTAGGTCCTATGCAGCCCTTTCTAGAAATGATTATGCCCTGGCCATGAAGGACTTTTTACCTGTCGTTCGATCCATAGCGTATCTGCCCCAGACGGAGATATGATACAGGTGGGTTTAACTGTGGGACATAGACCAGCGTTCCGAACCTGGAGACTCAGCCCTCTCTGGATCTCTACATCGGAGATCTCTGAGGGCATCCCGACTGACATGACTAATTACTGCTCCCTTAACACAGACTCTGCTGCTATGGGCCCTGTCTGGGATGCCTTTAAGGCCGTGGTCAGGGGTTCCTATATTTCCAGAATTAAGTGCTACTGGTCCGCCGCTCGGATGACACAGGAGGAGCTTCGAAAAGTGTTGGAGGAGGCCCGCGCCCGTCATACGGGTGCCCCCTTCTCTGAAACTAGGGGCATGCTGACAGATGCCCACAGGGCTCTCCAGCTGCACATGGTAGACCTGACCAGGAAACAGCAGTTGTACCTCTCAGCTCGTATTCACGAGCATGGAGGGAAAAATGGCAGGCTCCTTGCATATCTTGCACACTCGGACTGTCAGGGTGCCTCGATTGCCACAATTCAATTACCGGACGGGTCGACTACATCCGATGCACAGACTATTAACCAAACTTTTGCGGATTTCTATGCCACACTGTATAGGGGCACGGATATCCCTTCAGAAACAGACTTTATGGGTTTCTTTGAATCCCTTGACCTCCCAGCACTTAACAATTCTCAGCAATCCCTTCTAGACAAACCCATTACGCTGGAGGAGGTCACTAAGGCCATATGCCTCCTACCCTCTAATAAAACTCGGGCCTGGATGGGCTTCCCTCGGAGTGGTATTAGACACATATGGAGGTACTGGCTCCTAGGCTCCTCAAAATGTTTCAGGACTCCCTTAAATTGGGGAAGCTTCCTGATTCTATGAATGAGGCACTCATTGTTGTTATACCCAAGCCTGGGAAGGATAGACAACAATGTGGATCATACCGGCCCATATCACTTCTGAATAGTGATGCAAAGATTTTAGCAAAAATACTTGCCCTCAGACTTCAGTTGGTCATCCTATCCCTCATACCGTCGGACCAATCCGGTTTCATGCCTGGCAGGAGTACATTTGATAATATCCGCAGATTGTACGTACATAGCCATGATGCAGCACGTGCGAAACGTTCTGGTTTAGTCCTGTCCCTAGACATATTGAAAGCTTTTGATACTGTGAGTTGGTCTTTCCTGTGAGAAGCTATGGCACGAATGGGTATCAGCCCCAATTTTGTACACTGGGTTCGATTACTATATGCTGACCCGAGGGCTAGAGTTCGTACGAATATGGACGCACCATTTTCTTTGAACTCGGCAGGGATGCCCTCTCTCTCCTCTGCTGTTCGCAATAGCTATTGGTTCTGGCTGTGTGGCAGACGTCTGAGATTGGGGGTATCCGTTCCGGCCCGCTTGAAGAGAAGATATCTTTATACGCGGACGATGCCCTGGTATATCTGGATGGTAGGGATAGCTGTTTTACTAAATTACTACAAGTTGTGGAGGAGTTTGGTGCGGTCTCGGGGCTCCAGGTGGGCTGGGAAAAATCCCAGGCCTTTGGTATCGGTCCCCCTTCTCCCTATGATTATCTACAGAGGTCATGTATCCAACTAACACCCTCCTTTAAGTACCTAGGTATTCAGATACATGCCGACCTCCCTAGATATGAAGAACTCAATATCGCCCCTATAGTCCATCAGATGATGGATAAATTCCGTACCTGGTCGTCGCTACCCCTCAATCTAATTGGTCGTGTTAATATATTTAAAATTATTTTTTTACTGAAGTTTCTCTATAGCTCCCCTGTGGCGAAATCCGAATATTCCTGAGCTCTTTGGCCATCCAGACTCAACGCGGTGGGCCCGTTTTGTAATCACACACCTTTATCATATATTTGAGGAGAATACCTTACTGCCTTTTGAATCCCTTAGACTTAAATATGGTCTAGAAAATAAATTATTTTCCAAGTACCTTTTATTACGACATGCCCTTAGGGCACAATTTGGCTCGTTGACCATAGAGCTCAAGGAATCCTCCATTGAGGACCTTCTGTCATTCCCAGAAATAAACAAACTTGTGACGACCTTCTATGGGCACCTTCAGGTGATGGGTGCGGATCCCTTTCAGAATTCTCAACGTAAATGGCAGATGTTTATGCCTGAGCTTTCTGAAGAGGATTGGGAAGAGGCAGTGGAAATATGCTTTCAGGATATCATCAGCACTGCTGATGTCCTGATACAGTTTAAGTTTATACATCATTTACACTACACACCTGCCAGGTTGGTTAAGATGGGTCTGGGTCGAGATATTGCATGTGCTAAATGTAATATGAATTCTGCTGACTTCTTTCACATGTTTTGGACATGTTCTGGACTTACAATCTTCTGGAAGGATTTGTTTGCTTTTTTCAACCATAAGCTACATCTGCCGTTGGTTGGACTTTTGGGAGTATTGAATGACCATGTTCCTCGCACTCATGCTAGAACTTTGATACGTATATTGTTATTTTACGCACGTAACACAATTTTATTACATTGGAAAGATACTGCCCCCCTCTCGGCCCAAGCTTTCTTCTGTATTGTTCATGGGACCCTCCCTAAATTCAAATTGATATATAAAAGTAGGGCATGCCCTAAGAAGTTCAACAAAATATGTCAGCCGTGGCTGGACGTCTCGGGGAACTTCTGGTGGGATGTCCTCTCTTCACAGTTGTCTCAGTGATGTGGTATGTTGGTGTGATCCAGTAAACAATATTTGACATACGTCGTCACATAGATAGAGACTCCTATGTGCAAGTTTAATTCCTGTGGGTTTCTAGAAATATACTGTGATAAAGGGGTCATGTGTGCTTGGTGTGTGAATGGGTGTGTGTGAATGGTTATTTCTATTCTTTCCTGGGGTATCACTGTTTTTTACAGACGTCCTAATCAGTGATCTTCTCTACATTCAAATTAAGTTGCTGATTGCACTATACCTGTATGTACTGACAGTCTGCAATTTGTTTTTTTTTCTTTGTTTTGTCTTTCTTTTGTTGTTTAAAAATGGAAAAAAATAAACACCTTTAAAAAAAAAAAAAAAATCTGTCTAAATATTTCTGGACCATATCACTTTTGAGCCATTGTGGATCATTCGGGGCTGTGTCACTACCACCCCCATTATGGACATGAGCTTCCCCATGCTCTTTTGTATACACAGAGCTGAAGAAAGTATTTAATAAATTTGCCTTCTCTTTGTCCCCAGTCACCCACTCTAGATTATTTTGTAAAGGGCCTACATGCTCAGTCCTGACCTTTTTACTATTAATATTGCTTAAAATGCACAGATGCTGAAAGACACAGTGGCTGGATCGCACAGTGCTAGATCACACAGTTGCTGAAACGCACAGGTGCTGCTTAAATGCACAGGTTGCATAAAGATACATGGTCATGTGTGTACAAAATGCATGCTTGGACATGTTTGTGTTAAAAAAAAAAAATATTTATATATATAACACTCAAAACATGCTTAATTTTTTGATCACATAAGAATGCGTGATCGCATAAGGTGACAGGATCGCTTAAAGATACACGGTCATATAAAGATGCATGTTTATATTTGTATAGATATGCATCATTGTTTTCTTTTCTGCTAGTCGCATGGTCATGCAGAAAGGCTTGATCGCATAAAGATGCTTGATCATCAGGCTAGAAAACCTCCACAGGATCCTCATGCAGGTGCTTGCTTACAAGCTAGCCAAATGCAAAACTGCTGGGATGCACAGTTGCTGGTGCGCATTGTTGCTAACGCACAAACAGTTAGCAACAAGTTGGCGGAGGATAACTTTCTCTTTACTAGTCCACATGTTTGCATAAAATACATGAGTTTGGAATGTACATCATGTAGGTAAAACAAGTAACAGAACATGTTTTTGTTGATCACATGAAGATACATGTTTTCTGTTGGTATGGATTTACATGTGTTTTACATAATCGCATAAGGACGATGGGTCACATTAAAGTGCTTGTTTGCACAGAAATGCCTAAAATTGCATAAAAATGCTTAATTGCACAAAGATCCTTGATCGCACAAGGGTGCTTGATCACACAAGAGTTCTTGGTCACAAGGGTACTCACAGTAGTGCTTATAATGCATAAAGTGTTTGATCATATAAAAAATGCAGAATCACATAAGGATGCAGGATCGCCTAAAGTTGCATGATCGCCTAGATTGGTATGGTTGCATAACAAGGTTAATTTAAGTTTTTCTTAAATATACAGGATTCCTTATGTTCACATAGGAATGTGTGTCTGCATGGATACATATTGTGTAATGTTGCATAACACGTTCATAAAGCGCATGCTTGCTTGCAAGATGCCTGTTCCATAGCACACGTGTTATATGTATGCATGTATACAGCGCACACTTTTCTTGTTCTTGCCTAAAACATATTTGTAGGAATTTATGCTTCCATGAATGCACGCTTCCATAGAGACATATGGTGTTAATACTGGTCTCATACACATACGAGCCGTTTCCATATGTGTTTATTTGCATGGGCTACAGAGGTTGTCTGCGCTTCGCAGGGGAACAGCACCTCTTCCGGTTGGTGGTCTGGCCCTTCGATAAGATCAGTTAGTAGCATGGCTGGACCTAGGTGGTAAAGTATGTGGAACTCCTGGGTTGGGATCCCAGTCTAAAGGTACTTACGGTCGGTAAGGAGCTTGAAGTGTTTGGGACTCATCCCAAAAAGGGGTCAAGGCAAGGAAGAGTTCCTTACATTTACCTTTGCTAAGGTGCTAGGGAAGATGGCTTCATTCAAAGCGGTTCCCTATGCTCTGATTCGTTCAAGGCTGATAAACATTATTCTGTCTGCCTGGAACAAGTAGATCCTAACCTAGGCATTATCCAAAGGGTCTGGTCCCAGGGATATGCCGGAACCTCAGCAAGATGGCAGAAAGGAAGATCCTTCATGCCAATTACCTGGGAGGTGGTGGCTATGGAGACCAGTCCTGAAGGAGCCCACTGCCCAGGGGAAGTGGTCAAGCTCAGAGAGCCCTGACTGTCAACATGCTAGAGCTTTTGATGGCATGTCAGGCTTAATGGCCTGGGCGTTTAAATTACAGGATTGTTCTTTCAAGGTACAATCCGACAATGCCACATCAGTAATTTACTTCAGTTACCAAGGAGGCACTAGAAGTCACACAGCCAGAGGAAAGGCCATGTTCTGGTTTGGGCAGAGGAGCTTGTACCTTGCCTATCGACAATCTTCATATCGTGAAATGGAGAATTGACAGGCGGCTCTCTGGAGCCGTCAACAATTGTTCCTGGGAGAATGGCCTCTGCACCCTGCACTCTGCACTGGACTTTTTTCTGCCCAGATAAGAATTTTGGGCATCCAGGTTGGACAGGTTTGTGTCAAGGGCTAGGAATCCACTCGTATATGGGACAGATGAGTTAGTGACCCGTGGAATCAGTTTTTCACTGATTTACATGTTCTCCGCAGTTCAGCTGCTTCCGCAGCTTCTACGCAGGATCAAAGTGGAAGGGAAGCCAGTAATACTACTAGCCTGGCATGGTCCAGAAGATCCTGGTATGCAGAGATTGTAAGGTTGACAGTAGGGAAACCGTGGACTCTTCCATCTAGTCCAGACTTGCTTTCACAAAGGGCCCGGTATTCCATCCGGCCTTACAATCGTTAAATTTAACAGTCTGTCTATTAAAGCCCACATGTTAAAGAATCGGGGCTTTCAGGTTCAGTGGTAACTGCCCTGATTAATGGAAGAAAGCGGGCCTCTAGGACCATTTATTATAGGGTCTGTTTCCTGGTGTGAAACCAAAAGATGGCATCCTCGGAGGTATGTCATAGGTAGAATTCTTGCCTTCCTACAGTTGGGGGTAAAAATGAAGCTAGCCTTGAATACCATCGGCCTTTGTCATTGTTTTTCAAAGACCGCTTGCTTTGCATTCTTTGATCCGGGCCTTTTTATACAAGGGACAATGCGTATAAATCCGCCAGTTAGGTTGCACTTGTGCCGTAGGGTTGAGTCTAGTTTTGTCAGCGTACAAGGACAGCTCCTCGATGCATCATATTCCTTTTGATCCTCCTAACGGGGGAATAGGTGTTCTCCTGTGCGGTAGCCTCCGCAAGAGTTTCAGTGTTGGCAGCCTTCTTTTGTATAGTGCCATACTTAATTATTCTTAAGGATAGGGTGATGTTAAATCCTCACCTAGCCTTTTTCCTTTTTCCTAAAAGGATCTAGCTGTCATTTGAATCAACACGTTTCTTTCCTTCCTTTTTACCAGAACCTTGTTCTGTGGAAGAAAAGTTATTAATTCCTCTCAATATAGTGAGAGCAGTTAAAGGTATATCTGAATGTTTCAAGATACGGGAATCTAACATTTGTTGTGCTGCCAGAGGACCCTAAGAATGGGCAGGCAGCGTTCAAATCAGCTATTAAAATGGTTGCACTCTCTCATTGTAGTGAGAGCAGTCAAGGCCTATCTGAAGCGACTGCTCAGATACAGAAAACTAATGTTTATGGCGCTACCTGGAGGTCCCAGGATAGGGCAGATAGCATCTAAATCAACTGTTGTTTTAATGCAGATTCGTCAAGTAATTATTCAGGCTTGCGGTTTGAAGAAAAGGTTTTCTCCTTTGAGTGCACTTTACCAGGGCAGTAAGCGGTTCATGGGTGGTGCGTTACAAAGCCTTTATGACTCAGATTTACAAGGCCGCTACTTGGTCGTCTATACATACGTTCATGAATTTCTATCAGGTGAATGTAAGACGGCAAGAGGATGCCGCTTTTGGCACAGTGTACTGCAGGCAGCAGTATAGGTCCTCACGTCTGATGGTGGTCTGCGTTTATTTGTGTCTCCCTCCCCTCAGTAGGCATTGCTTTAGGACATCCCACTTAGTAATTACTATGAGCCTCTGTGTCCCGTGATGTACGATAAAGAAAATAGGATTTTTATAACAGCTTACCTGTAAAATCCTTTTCTTGGAGAACATCACGGGACACAGAGCTCCCGCCCCTCTTGTGGGACACTTATTGCTTTTCTACAAAAACTGAGGTACTCCTTGTAGGGGAGGGGTTATATAGGGAGGAAACTTCCTGTCTAATTGATTACACCAGTGTCCAGCACCTGAAGGTGAGATATAACCCACTTAGTAAATACTATGAGCATCTGTGTCCCGTGATGTACTCCAAGAAAAGGATTTTACAGGTAAGCTGTTATAAAAATTCTGTTATTGCCCTACTTTTTGTTGTGTCTCCCTCCCTTTAGTTGGCATTGTTATGAGACATCCCACATAGTAACTACTATGGCTCTGTGACCCGTGATGTACGATGAGAAAATAGGTTTTTTAAAACAGCTTACCTGTAAAATCCTTTTCTTTGAAGTACATCACGGGACACAGAGGTCCCTCCCTTCTTTAGTATACACGTGTATTGCTTTGCTACAAAACTGAGATGTTCCCAGTAGTGGGAGGGGTTATATAGGGAGTGCACTTTTTATCTTAGGGCGTGCCAGTGTCCATCACCTTAAGGTGGCCTAAAACCCACATAGTAACTACTATGGCTCTGTGTCCCGTGATGTACTTCAAAGAAAAGGATTTTACAGGTAAGCTGTTTTAAAAATCCTATTTTTCTTACTCTGGTTTCCTCTGACGCACCTCAGCAATTTTACATAAAGTGATTGTAAAATCGCAAGGTTTTTCACCTTAATGCATCCTATGCATTAAGGTGAAAAACCTTCTTTGCTGCAGTTGCCCCAAGATCCCCAATTTTTCTTACCTAAAGCCCATTTCGATCCAGCTGCTGTCTCTCTCCTCATTGGACAAATTTGATAGCTGCAGGAGCCAATAAAATCCAGTGACACAGGAGCGATGGGTGGGGCTGAGTCCCACTGTCTGTGTCAATGGAATCAACAGCGGGACTCAGGAGCGTGCCCGCACGGGTGCCCCCATGGGAAGCGGCTTTCCGTGGGGACACCCAATGAGGGGGGGGAGAAGATGAGGGTTGTTCAGTGCAAAACATATAACAGTATAACATGTTTGTTATTTTTATTGGAAAAAAACAAACCTTCACAACCCCTTTAATGTAAGTGTGCAGAAATATCAGGGTAGAAATGTATCAGTTCCAATTTGTGACGGAATCTATCCCACCCACAGAACCACCTAAAATCATTACATTCAGGTCTTGCATTGCACATTTTATAGCATTCTTTCTTTTTTCATAATGTAGTCTAATAGCAGGTACACTATGATGCATTGCAGAGTCCTGAATTCATGTAAACAGGCTCTGGCAGAAAGAGACTCAACTCTTAAGATGTTATTAGGTCATCATGCCTCACAGAGCAATAAACCTCTTTTATTGCAAAAGATACCCCACTGTTAATCTCAGGAATTAAAGCTGCTAGCACCACAAATGACAAAACATTGTGCAAAATAAAATATAACAAATGTGCGCTAATATAAATTGCTACAGTGTATAGACCATAGATATCAAAGTTTGCAGAGTCCAACAAACCGTAATAATATTCAGTGCATTATTACAAACAGTGTCAAGTGAATTTAAAGGTATAGAAAAGTGATAGTCCAAATAAATGGTATAAAGAAGTCCAATTTTTCAATCCCAGTGTCATTCCAATAGTTGTGAATAGCAACCATGAATATCCATGTGCCAATCACACAGTGTGATTATCAGCCACCTCTAGGGGTAAATGCGCTTACCAAAAATCATGAACTCAGATACCAGCGGTACTGAATCAAACAGGCTGACATAGATGTATATCACCTGGATGATAATCCCAAGACAACTGTCAGGGTCTACCGTCTCAATGATAAGGCTGGGTAACCTCTTTCTTAGTTGTATTTTATCAGACCAAACATCCCAAAAAAAAAATATCTCCACATATTGCAAAACCACGAAAATAAAAATTATTTAAATTACAGTTATAGCGCTCATAAATACACCCAATGGGTAGAGACATGTAGTACACAATGGCCTAGATAGGACTCGATCCGACGCATTTTGTCTACTTAGACATCATCTGGGGTGAGGGTCCAAACTGGTCATTGCATTTAAAAGAGAGAATTCAACCAATAGCAATTCAAATAACTCAAATAATGCAATGACCAGTGTAGACCCTCACCCCAGATGACACTGAGATCAAATAATTGGACTTCTTTATACCATTTATTTGGACTATCACTTTTCTATACCTTTAAATTCACTTGACACTTTTTGTAATAATGCACTGAATATTATTACTGTTGGTTGGATTATGCAAACTTTGTTATCTATGGTCCATACACTGTAGCAATTTATATTAGCGCAGCACCTTTGTTATACATAAACCTCTTTGTTGACCGTCTCAGAGCATTTTGTTTGTTTTGGAGATGTCTCCGTTTCATATCATATCATTTTTTGTAGGTTACGCAAACATAAAATTCATAATTTTTTTTTTTCAGAAAAGATAGGGCTGTAATTTGATTTCAGATTTGGGAATGTATTTTATTTCCTATGCTTTAATCGGTAATTAAAAGGGGAAAAATTAGGGAAAATGCATATTCCTGTAATTTTCCCCAACATAAATGTTACATTTAGTGCACCCCAGATTGTTGTATATGTTGTAATATGTTCACCGATTTATGTGGGACATTGTCGTGTATATGTACACATGCAGTCAATGTTCACCAGGCCACAATTCAATGGACAATGATTGGTTTGTCCAACTGAATTTTAACATAGCAAGGGGACAGCTGAAGACTCTTTGATGTGTTAATCTTATGCAAGTCTATTTGAACATCTCAAAGGGTATTCAGGTGGTATCTGTTAATCTAATCTAATACACATATCTAAGGGGACTTGTTAAAGTTGATATGCGGGAGTGCAAATTGGGACGGTTTATGACTGCAGCTGTTCACGGCTGGGAGTTGTTGTCTATCTGAAAGACTAAAGCTTATCAAAGTCCTAAATTGAAACGGCCAATCAAATTGCTCAGCCATTCAATGCCTGGTGAATATAACACGGCATTCAGTCTATAGTTTAAGAGAGGCTTGTCTGTGTATGGACACACAAACCTAAGAACATGGGACTTTGAATTATATTTCCTCTGTCGGATTTCTTTGTCATCTGTGGACTTTGGACTTTGTTCTGTGTTGGAAGTCAATAAAGTGCATCTCTCTGGAAGAATTGGGTTGCTGCGGAAGAGTACTTACTAATTAATTATCATACCACTATACTACTTCTATATCCACCCAATACATAATATACCCGATCACTACATTGGTGCCGTTCAAGTGACCAGAAGAGCATTTTCGGACTTAATAACAGAAGTCGGTGGTGACAACAATCCTGTGAGTTGGACAGAAGTGTGATGAAGAACCAAGAGCTGTGCTGTGACTCTAATGTCTGGTTGTGACATAAAAGAGTCTGGTCTACAAATTTAAACAAGTTGGGAACCCCAGAATTATTAATTAACTGGAGACTGGAAACAACAACAAAAAAAAAAAAAGGACTGTGTCATGTACCAGAAGACCTGGAAGCTGAAGGAGTAACTAATGCGGTGAGTAAAATATTTCCTTTTTTTTAAATTATTAGTAATATAGTCAAAATGCTTACTCAGTGTGAAGCTAGTGTCAGTTCTGATAAAGTTAACAGATGGGTATTAAAATGTATTAAGCGCCATGGCAGTCCTTATGAAATTCCAGAAAAATGTAAGCAGACGTGGACGATGATGAAGGAATTTTTAGAGAAAAATGTTTTTGATAGCAAAATTTCAGAAAGTAAAAGAAAAGGTTGTATTATACAGGGCTTATTATCTTGCTGTTTAACAATGGAAAGTTCTTTAAAAGGTGAGGTTGAGGAAATTACTCAGTTACAGAAGGCAGTTGATAATAGCAACAATGTTTGTGAGAGGTTACAAAACCAATCAGACACCGAGACAGTAAATTTAAAATTGCATGCGGTTACGATTGGAGAAGCTTTACTTGAGAAATCTAAACATTGTGATGAATTATCAGAGGAAAATGAGAGATTAAAATTAAGAATTATGGAATTAGAGAAGAGATCTCAGGAATGCAGATATGCATCAAATCTTGGATTCAGCAATCTGCAGCAAACAGAACCTCATATTAAATCTGATAATTCATTACCAGCTGCCCCCACTGTGACCACCACAGTTTATAACAATAATAATAATACAGGTGAAGTTCAGCTTGTAATGAAGCCTTTGAAATCAAAAGAATTAGACGAAATTCTTAAAGAAATAGGAATGGTTCCATACCATGATTTAAACAAATTTTTAATTTTGTGACGTGCAGCAAGTCAGAGATGTGTACAATCTCAACCCATCTGGCTTAGAAAGAGTTTTGCAACATTCTGTAGGAAGTGGTCTTTGGATGAGAATTAAACAAATCTGTATTCAGCCTCTGAGGACAAGGGACATATTACTGGAATTATTATGTGTTTTGTATGGTGTACGTTTTGATGTTACTATTCATGGGAAGATCCAACAAATGCAAAATGAATCTCCCTATGAATTGTCACACAGGATAGCAACTATTATGGAATTATTGGTCAGTAATAATCTTGCATTTGAGCGTGGGGGCTTGATACATATGAGTATGTTTCTAGATGCGTTGCATGAAGATATCAAACAAAATATTTTATTAGTTACCCCAAATCCTCATGATTTAAAAGACATTGTTGAGAGCAGACCATTTATGGAGAAAGTCAAATGAGCAGGCTGTCAAAATTGATTTAGCCACATTGTTTAAGACAAATACTGAACATAAAGATCAGAAGATAATATCCTATGATAATAGCCAGAGAGGAGACACCGGGTCGAACATAGGTGATATTAATATGAAAAACAGAGCTGAACAAAATAATAATAAGAAAAGGTCCAAGACTTGGATACCGTTTTCTTAGTTAAAACAGAAATATGACAACCTGAAGATTGAGTATGACAAGATGAGAGGGGAACGTGATAAATTATTAGAGCAGTTGAAGGGGGTACAGGGTGTCATGAATGTACAAGATGTACATTCTCCAGATCTGTTTTTGAATGCAAATGACACTTCTCTAGCAGTGGGGGTGAATTAGCTTCAAACTGTAAACGTGTAAATAGTGTTTTATTTTAACTTCAAACAACGTTTAAAGACCTTGCTAATTAGTTTTGTTGGAGAGTTTTGTCTTTCAGGGACGTCTGAAGATGCTTGCATGTGAATAGCAGAAGCACAGTCTGAAATTGTTGGCTAGTGGGGAAGAATTACGGGAAAAATGCTGAATAGACAATATATCACTATACATGGAATTATAAAGTATTCATGGACTCTCTCGAAATTCATCAAGCAATGGACCTTTTTTTCTTTTTTCTTCAACGCCCTAATTTTTAATTTTTCTCCCTTTTCCTGATATATTTTGCTTTTCATTTTTTTTATTTTCTTTATGTTTTATTTCCTGAACTTTATCTTAAAACCAAAGAGAAGCATTTTAACCTAAAATAATTATCATAACATCTGTACATATTACATAATGCGTATTGATCAATATATTTGACATCTAAGGTGAGATGCTGCACAATGGCTTGGCATAGCATAAATTTTAGTATGTTGGGTGGTTTTCCTAAATTTATAAGAGGGGTGAGTGAAATTCATCACTCTAGTCATGATTTGAAACTTTGTTGATTCAGTTGTTTATAATATGCTAAAGGCTATGACATATATGGATGAAAAAGACCTTTCTACCTTTCATGGTGAAGATACTGGCAAGAATTTCCACTGCCGCTTTGTCTGGATAGAAGATCTGATAAACACTGATGTCAAGCTGATTCTATCTGAACCATCGTGTGGGGGTATATGTATAAGTTGGTATACCATTCAAGTGTAATTGTGGACTGAATGATCCAAGTAACTGCTCTATTGAAGGCAATGAGGGGTCGGCCTACAGCAAATTACAAAAGCAAATTGTGGCTGGCAATCAACAAATTCTGACACTTGACAGGTACACATCCCAGCCATCATTGTTCAAATAGGAAATGGAAAGAAGCAGATGTGAATTGTAAAATGCTTGCAAGATGGACTCATGAATGTCAAGTGCAAGGAAACAGTTTGCAGTACAGTTAACCTTTTGACCTTGAAAGTGAGTGCTGGTACATTGATTGTTCTTCTTACTATAAAGATGAAAGTAGAGTGTTTGCGTAAAAGCATCTTTAAAAATGAAAAGCTTGAGCCTGGAGATGAAAAAAATCCTGGACTTATGTGGATTGGAGTTCCCAGAGCATACCAAGTTTACTTTCAGTGAGATGGTGAGAGATGTGATGAAGTCAGACCAAAGGATGGACTGAGACATCAGCTCGTCTTTGCGCAATAATCAAGATCTTGATGTGATATAATAAGGCCTAACAGCTATATGGGCCACTGATGTTTACCAAATCCTTTTCTAGTCATGGTCTAAAAGTTATATTATCTAATAACTGTTTCATGGAGATATTTTAGAGGCTGACGAAGAGAGATGTAACCAGTTTCAACTTCATATTTTATGTGAGCCATTGTAAAGCAACCAGTACCTTAAATCGTAATGATATTTTTTGTTGTTTGATTTATGGGTCAGTTCTAGTAGTTAGAACCAACCCAAGTGGGGGTATATGTTGTAATATGTTCACCGATTTATGTGGGACATTGTCGTGTGTATGTACACATGCAGTCAATGTTGACCAGGCCAGAATTCAATGGACAATGGTTGGTTTGTCCAACTGAATTTTAACATAGCAAGGGGACAGCTGAAGACTCTTTGATGTGTTAATCTTATGCAAGTCTATTTGAACATCTCAAAGGGTATTCAGGTGGTATCTGTTAATCTAATCTAATACACATATCTAAGGGGACTTGTTGATGTTGATATGCGGGAGTGCAAATTGGGGCGGTTTATGACTGCAGCTGTTCACGGCTGGGAGTTGTTGTCTATCTGAAAGACTAAAGCTTATCAAAGTCCTAAATTGAAACGGCCAATTGCTCAGCCATTCAATGCCTGGTGAATATAACATGGCATTCAGTCTATAGTTTAAGAGAGGCTTGTCTGTGTATGGACACACAGACCTAAGAACATGGGACTTTGAATTATATTTCCTCTGTCGGATTTCTTTGTCATCTGTGGACTTTGGACTTTGTTCTGTGTTGGAAGTCAATAAAGTGGATCTCTCTGGAAGAATTGGGTTGCTGTGGAAGAGTACTTACTAATTAATTATCATACCACTATACTACTTCTATATCCACCCAATACATAATATACCCGATCACTACACAGATATCTACCCCAGATTAAATCCTAAAAAGTATTCTGATTAAAATAATATTACATGCAATTTTTATGTATCATAGTGGAATGATAAAGCTCAAAGTGTAAGCTTGCATTTTAATTTAGGAGATTTTTTTCACTTTTGACACCACATTGCAGCACACACAATACAAAAATTACCTTTTTTGCGTAAATAGCTAACACAAATTGTGTTTACACGGATACAGATTACACAACAATGGGATTTTCACAGGTTTGAGATCTCTAAAATTCCAGAAAACGTTGATATGTTTACATTTAAGGTTCACACACTAAATGCAGAAACACTATATTTACAGTGCTCTGCTACACAATTGCTACACAATTGGAAGCCCATGGGATAATTGATTTAGCTAATGCGCTTAGTGCTGGAATATTGCCGTTACAACCTTTGGTTAATTTGCTGAACCCTACTAGGTCCTGGCATAACTTAAAAAAAAAATGATGTTACCTTTTCAAGTGTCCCTAAAATGAATTCCATTGACAAACCAGAAATGCTGACTGATGTATTTTTTATTGTTTACCACAGCCTGACACCTTCAACTCCTTCCTAATAAGATTTTGCACTTAGGATGAACTATTTAAAAGAGATATTCTAGTTTTAGAATCAAAGCCCCTGATATTTTTTTATATGTCTTGGATAATCTGAAAATGAGATATCCCTGACAGGGCTGGACTGATACACAAGCAAGAGAGTCTCCTGGTCAGGGTGTTGTGGTGGTGGTGGCAGGTGTAACCTCTTCTGCTGTCAGTTATTTGAAGCCCAGTCCCTCTAACTGCACTGGAATAGTGGCTCTTATTGTGTAATATGCAAAGATCTACAATTAGTTTAACATCCAGGCCTTCCTCTGTCATATAATGCTCCTGAAACACAGAGTGAGGCATGACTTATTAATTGACTATTGAACCTCTCAAATTACTAAGAGAGGCAGCCCTCCAGAACTATTTGAGGCCTTCGACTGGGCTGTCAATTTGGCAATGCTTAGTTCTTCTCTGTGTATCAGCTTAAGTATTTTTTTTAAAGTCTAAGTGCACCTTCATTTATTTTTTTAACAACCTCAATACTAGCATGTTTCTACATTTCCAAAAAATTGTGGCAAAATATGATGCCAGCCTGGGGTGTCTGTCTAATTAGCGCTTATTGTCAGTAATTAGCGCTAATTCGTGGCAATTAGCTCTAATTAGCGCTAAAACGGTATTCACTATAGCGATGGGGAGAAAATACTGCCAAAATCGAATTTACTATAGTTCCCTGAAACCAAATAGCGCCCAAACCCTTACTCTGCTAAAACCTGGAGTAGTGTACATGGAAATAATGTTTAGAGCATGATATAATTGCCTAAATAGTACTGAAATATGCAGTATATCATTTAAAGTTAATCTGCTTTTAAACTGTGTGAAAAAGTGATTTCTACACTGAAATATCTTTAAAAGTCTGAGAAGAGAAAAATTCCCCGTTTTGGACAACTAGGTGCCAACACAACTGAGCATGCTCAGACCTGAAAATAGCTCTCATTTTAACTCAAGTGTCTTTTTTAGCCGGCGCTATAGTAAATACCAAAATGAGAGCTAATTAGAGAGCATTTTTTGGAAGTGAAAATCTGCTCTATTTTAGTCCAATGCAAGTTTCGGCCATTGATTCTATCGGAACAATTGTAACTTTTACAAAAAAAAAACTTTTAATGTTGAGATGAAATGTATCTTTCTCTGAAATACATTTTCCTTTGCAACAATGTTGCTTCTACTTAAAATATTTTTTTATAAGAATGCTAGAATGTGGAATGTTTTGATGTTTTGGTAAAATATATTTTTCTCTGTCACTTTCACTTGTTACTCTCCATCTCACAACAATCTTTACCCAAACTCACACAGGTGGCTTTACACTCCACAAACAATACCATTGCTGATGCAAATTTAAAATGAATCACAAATTTTTGTGCTTTTTATTATTTCCAAATATTCATAATTTGAGCCCAAAAAATGTGATATATGTACCAACGTCAGAAATCAAAATGTAATTCCCAAAAATTTGAGGGTAATATTCTACTCTCCCCCACAAAAAAACACCAAATATCACAGAATAAATCAAGAAGAATAACTCTTGAGTTATGTAATTCCATCACCTGTATATTCAAAGAAATGCAGTATTTGTGTTTTTGTGTGTTTTTATGTGTATTTATGTGTAGTTATGTGTAGGAGTTTCTCACATGTGGCAGCTCTGTGGCTTAGAGGTTAGAACTTCTGCTTAGTTATCCCTGAGTGTCTGGGTTCAAATCCCAAACATGCTGTTTTACATAGAGTTGTCTCATCTCCCAGGTCCTATAACTATGTCTAAATGTAGTATTTATGTGGAGGAGGGTTCCACCACCATTGTAAATCTTTTCCAGATACACTATTTAGCCAAAAGTAGTGGGACGCCTGCCTTTACACACACATGAACTTTAATGGCAGCCCAGTCTTAGTCCGTAGGGTTAAAATTTGATTTGGCCCACCCTTTGCAGCTAGAACAGCTTCTGGGAAGGCTGTCCACAAGGTTTAGTGTGTCTATGGGAATGTTTGACCATTCTTCCAGAAGTGCATTTGTGATGCCAGACACTGATGTTGGATGAGAAGGCCTGGCACGCAGTCTCTACTCTAATTCAGCCAAAAGGTGTTCTATTGGGTTGAGGTCTGGACTCTGTGCAGGCCAGTCAAGTTCCTCCACCCCAAACTCGCTCATCCATGTCTTTATGGACCTTGCTTTGTGCACTGGTGTGCAGTCATGTTGGAACAGGAATCCCCAAACTGTCCCCACAAAGTTGGGAGCATGAAATTGTCCAAAATGTCTTGGTATGATGATGCCTTAAGACTTCCCTTTGCTGAAACTAAGGGGCCAAGCCCAACCCTTGAAAAGCAACCCCCCCACCATAATCCCCCTCCCCCAAATGATTTGGACCAGTGCACAAAGCAAGGTCCATAAAGACATGGATGAGTGAGTTTGGGGTGGAGGAACTTGACTGGCCTGGACAGAGTCCTGACCTCAACATAACAGAACACCTTGGGGATGAATTAGAGTGTAGACTGTAAGCCAGGCCTTCTTGTCCAACATCAGTGCCTGACCTCACAAATGCACTTGGAAGAATGGTCAAACATTCCTATAGACACACTCCTAAACCTTGTGGACAGTCTTCCCAGAAGAGTTGAGGCTGTTGTAGCTGCAAAGGGTGGGCCAACTCAATATTGAACCTTACAGACTAAGACTGAGATGCCATTACAGTTCATGTGCATTTAAAGGCAGGAGTTCCAATACTTAGACCAATATATTGTATATTTCTTGTGACACTGAGCATGGCTATGGACTTAGGGCTGGTTCACACCACCGAGATGCAGAAACCAGGTGTAAGGCTGCTTGCTGGCTAAGCGGGTAGCAATTCTGTCTAAAAGAACTGGGGTTGCCGGTTCAATTCCCCAACATGCTAATGCTTGTGTTGAAGTTTATATGTTCTCCCTTTGTGGGTTTCTCACTACAGTCCAAAGAGATGCTGGCATTATATTTGGCTCCTGTCGAAATAGTCTCTAATGTAAGAAAGTTAATTTTGGACTTTAGATTGGAAGCTCATTGCAGCCAGGGACTGATGTTAATGGGGGTTATTTACGAAAGGCAAATCCACTTTGCACTACAAGTGCAAAGTGCACTTGGAAGTGAAATCACTGTAGATCTGAGGGGAAGATCTGAAATGAGGGGAAGCTCTGCTGATTTTATCATCCAATCATGTACAAGCTAAAATGCTGTTTTTTATTTTCCTTGCATGTCCCCCTCGGATCTACAGCGACTGCACTTCCAAATGCACTTTCAGTGCATTTTCAAGTGCACTTTGCCCTTGTAGTTTGCACTTGTAGTGCAAAGTGGATTTGCCTTTCGTAAATAACCCCCAATGTTTGTTAGCACTAATCATGCCCAGGGACTTGGACATTTAAAATTGTAGGGTTTACACTGCACAGGAACATATGCTTAGAAAACTGTTGCTTTGTGGATGCAAATAGACTTCGATCTTTGGCCTGTAGTTGGAAATTTGATGCACATAGCCAAGGGCTAACACAGTTGCAAATAGTATTATGTGTTCCTGCTCATCAGGTGCAATCACTTTAGACATATATGAAGAGACAGATTGAAAGATACTGGTGGGCGAGTACTTCTATTGGGCGTGTACTTCTATTGGGCGTGTGTCAGTGTGCTAACAATACAACCTCTCTTATATAAAGAGCTACAGTGGGGGGGGGGATTGTTTGCCCTGAGAAGATCAGGTTTTTTTCTGTGATTTGGGGGGGAGGGGGAGAAGGAATGAAATTGTGCAGATTTAGAAACGCCCAACTAGGGTTGTTTGCTGAAATTCTTGTGCTTTTTTTCCATCAAAAGTGGCTTTTTGTGGCCATGCTGTCACTGTATTGTTTCTGTCTGACCATGCAAACATGGTTTGGGAGTATGTGCTGACATTCTGCTCTTTGAGCTCATTGCACAGAAATGCAGCTTCCAGCAGAACATGGTCACCAATGTATGTATGTGTGGATTGTGGGCTGGTGGTGGGTGTTATGTATTGAATATGTGCCTTTTTTAATATTATGTTGGAATGCTTTGTAAGAATAATGACTGTTAAGTATGTTTCTATAATCTTGCAGATAAAAATGATGTGTTGCCCGTTTATACACTTTTTTTTTTTTTTTCTTTCTTTTAATTAGTTTTGGGGGTGGTGGTTTTGGGGTAGAGCAATAAATTTTTATACCTTATAATTTCTATATGTATTTGTGCACCAAAAAAGCTAGTCTCTTCACCCTGGTTCACATTGATGCTACTTTGAAATCGGGCTACTTCACTTGAAGTAGCCCGATTTTCAAAGTAGCAAGGTCAGCGTAATTTCAGGTGCTACTTGATAGACATCTGTGTGGCTTCATACACAGATTTCTATTGAAGTCACACCTGAAATCAGCAAAAGTAGTACAGGAACTACTTTTGCAAATCGGTGCGGCGCCACAAAATCGGTGTCGCATCGATTGGAACAGTGCCATTGTCGCTAATGGGCTGTGACTTGTCATGCAATTTGATCTCTCAAATCGCATGACAAATCTCTCCAATGTAAACCTAGGCTTCAGCACACCTGCAAGTAAGTGATAAAGTTGGAATCTTTATATGTAACAGCTGTGGAGAATTGCAGGTAATGAATTCAGCTGGTGGATAGGCAGTGTTGTATGTGTCAGCTCTTGTTCACATTGGTGTGATTTGACATGTCCAATCGGTGGCAATTGCACTGTTCTAATTGGTGCGATTTGTATTGATATCAGTGCAGAAACCCGCACCGATGTCTCTGATGTTGCCCCCACAGTCGGGACTGACACGCAGGAATGAAATTGTGTGAGTTCAGCTGAACGATTTCCTCCCTCTGTCAGTGTGAACCAAGGCTCAAACTGGGCCTTTTGTCTTTTGTAATTCACCTGCTGCTAACCCAGGGACACCATTTATTATCAAACTCCCTTACATTTACCTTCAAATATATGTAGAAATACAGATTTGCATATCTGCAAATAAACGAAAATAAAAAATACTAATTGTGGTTGCGATCAAATATTCGCAGCTGCAATCAAGAGTGTTGTTTCACCTTCTGACCTGGAAATTAGTCATTGTATGCGCCCGGAACTTCCTGTGCTGGTCAGGATCTCCATCTAGGTGGACATGGCGAGGTCTTTTTAGAAAAGAGGAGGTGCTGCTCATTTGCCGGGTAAGTGTAGGATATGTACTTGTGCTTACTCAATGTGGGGTGGATGTGGTAGTTAGATTTGGTGTGAGTGGGGTTCATTGATTTGTTTGGCATCATCACACATTTGCTTCCGTCCCATGTGCACACATCACTTCCTGCATTTGTTCTGCTGATGTAAATCAGTAGGACTATGCAAGTATAACTGAGAGCTCCTTTTATTAAAATATATATGACTTGTTTCACAGTTGGGCGAATTTTCCAGCAAATTTGGACCTGAGTTGCATAACAAGTTGTACTCCATGATTCTCAATGATAACCATTCATATCTGTGCTACTTTAAGTCGCACCAACTTCAAAGTAGTCCCTGTACTACTTTGGTGTGACTTTCATGTGACTTGAGGTAATCGGGTACAATATTACACAAGCATTCCAGAAGTTGGGGCCAAGTTGCCCTGGCAAAGTGGCAGCAAAATAGTGTGACTTTCAGGTCGCAGCAGTGTGAATGAGATTCAAGGATAACACCTGTGAATTTGGCCCTATTGTCACTTGTGCATCCTGAAAGTGTAGCAAATTCGTCCCTGCACTACCTTGGTTTGACTTTGATGCGATTTAAGGTCCATACACTACAGGATTACACAGGCATTGCTTCAAGTCATGACAAAGCTGTGCAATTTTAAGGTAGCACAAGTGCAAATGGGACCTTATTCAAAGGTGTTATCAATTAATCTCATTAGGTTACTTTCACACTTGGGTGACTTTTCATGCAGCTTTGGACCTCAGAATCACATGAAAAGTTGTCCCCCATGATTTCCATTCATATTTATTAGAGCTGCACGATTAATCGTCATATACAAAGAATTCTCTGCTCTTCTGAAGCCACAGCCATCAAAAGAAAGGAATAAAAAAACTGGGCAGTCTGCCAAGAATTAGAACATTCTTTATCAGTGAACTTAAAGCGGGGGTCCACCTATCTATCGTTTTTTTTTTTTTTAGTTCATTCACAAACTTTTTTTCTCAGCATTACATACTCACATATTGTGTGTAATATGTCCGCCTGTGTCAGATTTTCGTCGGAAAGAATAACTTATATTATTCACTGCAGGCGGTTTCCATCCTCATTGTGGGCATTTGAAGCCCACAAGCATTTATTTCCTGGATGTGGTGAATGCTGTGCTCCCAGCATTCACCGCTCGTTCCTGCACATGCTCAGTGGCATCCTGGGAAGCCTGAGACTAGCTCCCAGGAGTCTGGGAGAGGCTAGAAACACGCCTACTCCCACGGGTGGAGAACCAGGAAGTGCAAAGAAGAATAGAAAAATAAAAGGTAATTACGGCGATTTAAATTTTTTTTAAATGGCATGTCAGCATCTAGGCAAGGAAGAGAGTACATACAGATATTGTTCAAAATTTGGGTGGAACCCCGCTTTAACTAGAAACATTGTAACAATTTGTCAATGAAATAGACTTCTGTGTAAGTGAGGAAAGTTTAACCACTTAAATACTAAACCTTTTTCTGACATTTGTTGGTTTCAGGTTAAAATCTTTTTTTTTTGCTAGAAAATTACTTGGAACACCTAAACATTATGTATGTATGTATGTATGTATGTATGTATGTATGTGTGTTTTTTAGTAGAGACCCTAGAGAATAAAATGGTGGTTGTTGCAATATTTTGTCACACTGTATTTGCGCAGCGGTCTCTCAAATGCAATTTTTTTGGAAAAAATTACTTTAATGAATTTAAAAAAAAAAAAGTTAGCCCAATTTTTTTGGGATAATGTGAAAGATTTTACGTTGCGAGAATCGTGATCTTTTTATTCTAAGCAAAAAATCGTGATTCTCATTTTGGCCAGAGCCGTGCTGCTCTAATATCTATGCAACTTCACCCATGTTCACATAGCTCTGAATTGACATGTCAAATTGCAGGCCAAATCGGCGCCTATTGACGGCAATGGAACTGTCAGAATTGGTGCGACGCCACAACGATTCCCAAAAGTAGTTCCTGCACTACTTTGGGTGACTTCAGGGGGCAATTTCTTACCTCCCAACACTTTGAGATGGGTAAAATGGACACCAATTAGCAAAAGTAGGTAGGCATAGGACACCTTCTTAAAGAAGAACAGTTGGGACCTATGTGATTTCACTAGACATCTGTGTAGGAAAGTGCACTGATGTCTCTGAAATCGCTCACAAAGTCGGGCTGAGTCACATTTGTGCGACTTTGGACATCAGAGTTGCATGACAAGACATATCCCATGATTTTCAATGTGTATCATTCATATCTGTGTGACTTCAAGTAACACTGACTTCAACGTTGTCACTGTACTACTTTGGTCCGACTTTGATGCGAGTTGAGGTCCATAGACCTCAAGTTTACACAGGCATTCCCTGGTATCGCGGCAAAATTGCTGATGCAAGATCACAGGAAAGTTGCGTGCCTTTCCCTGTGACTCCTGCGTCCATAGACCTTAAGATTACACAGGCATTGCTTAAAGTCGCATCAGAATCTAGCAACTTGCACAAGTGTGAAAGGGGCCTAAGACACTGTGCTGAGTACTATTATACCTAGAATATAAAGTAGTCCCACCATTAAACACTAGTAAACGTATGTTCTCAATATAATTGTGCTCAAATGGCTGAAAATCACACAGATGGTATCACCTACTGAAGGCTTGCATTAGACTCAGCAGCATGTGCTGAAAAGAGGCGAATGCCTATTAGCCAATGCCACATCAGCATGAGCATGGTTGTTACTATAATAATAATGTCTGAAATGCAAAACATTATTGTATAGAATCAAACTTTTCTTTGTAGGTATGTGCTCAGCTCTGTAGAATGGCGGTATACCCTGCTGCCCTTAAAGGTTCATGCCATGAGTTCAAATCCCACAGACAGCATCACCTCCTAGGAGTGTGCATTGTACTTAGCAGCATAATTAGCCAGTGCACATCAGCTTGATTTATTCCATATCTTAACTCTTCAAATGCATGCAATGGTATGTACTTATTCAATAATATTATGGTATGGAATTCCAAAATTCAAGGAAAAAAATGTTGTAAGGTCCCCCCCAGTACATACCAGACCCTTCGGTATGAACTTTATTTTGTAAGAGTAAGGCAAAACATACAGGACAAGAGTATTGTCACAAAACATCAGTTGACAGAATCACATGGAGGATATCTGTCATGATACAACATGGAAATCCTAACTGGGATTAAATGAACACAACCGAAGCATGAAATTGTAATTATATGTAAATGGGCGGAGGATCATAATTTTCTATTGTCCCCTCCCCCCATCCCTCCCTCCCACTTAAATTGAGGGGAGGAAAAGGCTCAGTAACTCGAAAATGTTCATCATTTAGATGTCAATGTATCCTGACAGGACGAAGTCAAAGTACCCATTTACGGAAAAAAAAAAAGAAAAAAGAAAGAAGAAGAAAGTTAAGAGAAAGGATTATAGAAGGTGGAAGGGGGGGGGGGCAGAGGCAGAAGGGTCATAGAAGGGTCTGCGGAAAGAGAAAGGAAAAAAGAAAAAAAGAGGGAGATGAGCTTAATATGGGAAAATCAGAGGGGGGAAATGAGTGGATCCGCACCTGCCCCCCCCCCAACGCGGCAGTTGAGACATTGCTGCGTCATCAGTCAGCCCTAAGGTGCATACTGAAGGTAGCGTTCAATGGTAACGAAATGGGACCAGCAAGCCCAAGTAGCTGAAAATGTATGCATCCTGTCTTGCGAGGTAAAAATCAGTTCCTCTATTTCTTTTATGTAGGAAGTCCGTGCAAACCATTCCATGACTGTTGGAATGCCAGTGGAGCACCAATGTCTGGGTATACAAAGTCTGGTGGCATTCACCATATGCATGGCTAAGGTTTTGTAGTAATCTTTTTTGGATAGCGATGTATGGTGCAAGAGAAATTGGAACGGGGTGTAGTCTAAAGTGTAAGTAGTGATATGCGAGATGAGGCTGTGGACCTCCCTCCAAAAGGGTTGGATGTTCACACAGTCCCACCACACATGAAGCATGAAGGGGCAGGCGTCTGCATTGGGATCTCTAAGAGGAGGGTATAAAGGAGGGAGATTAAGTGTCTTTGCGGTGTTTTACGATGGCAAAAGGATTCAAAGGGCGTGAGTTGTCATGTCCAGACTGACTGACATGAGTTGTGAGAAAGTGTCGAATTTGTCTGTAGGTCCAAAAGGATAGAGAGGACATCTTGGTGATGAACTTTAGGGTTTCAAAGGATAAGGGCTTCTCATTCCATTCCTTTTCAGAATGCAAAGGTGCTTAAATATGGTGCAGATTGTCACTATACCATGTTTGTGTTTTTTTAGTAACATAAATATAATAATGTTAATTTTTATTATTAAAAGTTGGCTGTTGTCACTTCTGTTCAGATAGTGGCATAGTGAAAGCGCTTAAATACTGTGCATGCTATCACTACAATATTTTGGTGTTTTTTTTTTTTGTTTTCTTTGCACTGAAATAAATACAGTAATATTAATTTTTGGATCGAAGCTGACTGATGTCTCTTCTATTAAAAATGTGGCCCACAAAAAGTGATCAAATACCATGTACAATATTTAACTGGCTTTTATGTGAAAAAAATACACTTTAATGTTTTTATTTTTTAATTAAAAGCTGACTGGTGCCCCTCTTATTCAAAATGCAGGTCTACACCAAATGCTAAAATATGGTCTAGGGAGCCTGTACAATATTTTTAGCTTTTTCTGTAAAATCTATACTTTTTATATGAAATTGTTTATCTTATTAATACTTCTCCTTCCCTGAAAAGCACAGATTTGTTAGCTTTTACCAAAAAATAATTTTCTAATCTATTTATTGATTCATTTTTTTCTGTTCATTGAAATAGTCTTTTTTCAATCAGATTTTATTTATTGAGAATGTTTTTTCAAATTTTACAGAAAAAAGGAAAAACATTCAAAAACATCACATATAAGGTGCTATACAAACCACCAACAAGAAGTGCATTCAAATGGCTACACAACAAGATCAATATCATGAGTAGGGATAGTCCCGATGTTTTAATCGGGTGTTCGTTTGTTCGCAGAAGAACCAAACATATGGGGCGTTTGCGGCAAATTCGAGTGCCCCATAATGCACTGCAAGATCGCAGTGCATTGACGGCTGCTGATTAGCCAAAGCATGCACCTGACCTGCATGCTTTGGCCAATCACAGCTCGATCTGCTGTGAGAGCCATTATTGGCCAAAGGCAGGGTGCCTTTAGCCAATCGTAGCTCATGGGGCTAATTCCACGCCACACACTATATAAGGCTACTTACACAGTGGCTGTATGTAGTGTGATAACATGGAGATTTGGAGAACTTAAGGTAGATAGGCAGGTTAGTTAGTGGCGTGTAGGCAGTTTAATATAATATAGCATAAAAAATAGAAGAAGAACCGGGGCTTTAAGGCAGCCAGTAAAAAACAAGATAAATGGTCAAAACGTAATTTTATTGATATATAAAAAAGGTAATGTAAAACAGATAAATAAGTTCTGACCTATAGAGTCAGGACATGAACTGGATTACAATATTAAATAAGCAAAAATAGAGTAAAAAACGCACACAGCAGACAGTGCCCGTTGTTGGGAACAATGTGCAATACAATGTATTCTTGACCACAAGATCATAGATATTGGAAGCTGACGCGTTTTGACCCTAATTGGGTCTTCTTCAGAGGATAATTGTTAACTGTGGGAATATAAGCATGTATCAAACAAAATATAAAATATAAAACACAATGACAGACTTGAGTGCGACACAAGAGTGCGCTCACTGCGTGACCCCCCCGGCGTTCCGGAGGAGCGATAGCTCTCGGGTCCCCCGTCGCTTCCGCAGTTTAATACAATATAGAAATGACACTTTGCTACAATGTAAAGTAGTGAGTGTACAGCCTGTATAACAGTGTAAATTTGCTGTCCCCTCAAAATAACACAACGCACAGCCATTAATGTCTAAACCGCTGGCAACAAAAGTGAGTACACCTCTAAGTGAAAATGTCCACATTGGGCCCAAAGTGTCAATATTTTGTGTGGCCACCATTATTTTCCAGCACTGCCTTAACCCTCTTGAGCATGGAGTTCACCAGAGCTTCAAGGTCACCACTGGAGTCCTCTTCCACTCCATGAGGACATCACAGAGCTGATGGATGTTAGAGACCTTGCGCTCCTCCACCTTCCGTTTGAGGATGCCCCACAGATGCTCAATAGGGTTTAGGTCTGGAGGCATGATTGGCCAGTCCATCACCTTTACCCTCAGCTTCTTTAACAAGGCAGAGGTCATCTTGGAGATGTGTTTGGGGTCATTATTATGTTGGAATACGGCCCTGCGGCCCAGTCTCTGAAGGGAGGGGGATCATGCTCTGCTTCAGTATGTCACAGTACATGTTGGAATTCATGGTTCCCTCAATGAACTGTAGCTCCCCTGTGTCGGCAGCTTGACTGTAGGCAAGACACACTTGTCTTTGTACTCCTCATCTGAGTGCCGCCACACACCCTTGACACCTTCTGAACCAAATAAGTTTATCCTGGTCTCATCAGACCACAGGACATGGTTCCAGTAATCCATGTCCTTAGTCTGCTTGTCTTCAGCAAACTGTTTGCGGGCTTACTTGTGCATCATCTTTAGAAGAATCTTTCTTCTGGGATGACAGCAATGCAGACCAATTTGATGCAGTTTGCAGCATATGGTCTGAGCACTGACAGGCTGACCTCCCACCCCTTCAACCTCTGCAGCAATGCTGCAGCACTCATATGCTTATTTCCCAAAGACAACCTCCTGTATATGACGCTGAGCATGTGCACTCAACTTCTTTGGTCGACCATGGCGAGGCCTGTTCTGAGTGGAACCTGTCCTGTTAAATCACTGTATGTTCTTGGCCACCATGCTGCAGCTCAGTTTCAGGGTTTTGGCAATCTTCATATAGCCTAGGCCAGTGATGGCAAACCTTGGCACCCCAGATGTTTTGGAACTACATTTCCCATGATGCTCCACTACACTGCAGAGTGCATGAGCATCATGGGAAATGTAGTTCCAAAACATCTGGGGTGCCAAGGTTCGCCATCACTGCCCTAGGCCATCTTTATGTAGAGCAACATTCATTTTTTTTCAGATCCTCAGAGTTCTTTGCCATGAGGTGCCATGTTGAACTTGCAGTGACCAGTATGGGAGAGTGATAACACCAAATTTAACACACCTGCTCCCCATTTACACCTGAGACCTTGTAACGCTAATGAGTCACATGACACCAGGGAGGGAAAATGGCTAATTGGGCCCAATTTGGACATTTTCATTTAGGGGTGTACTCATTTTTGTTGCCAGCGGTTTAGACATTAATGGCCGTGTTGAGTTATTTTGAAGGGACAGGAAATTTACACTGTTATACAAGCTGTACACTCACTAATTTACATTGTAGCAAAGTGTCATTTCTTCAGTGTTGTCACATGAAAAGATATAATAAAATATCTACAAAAATGTGAGGGGTGTACTCACTTTTGTGAGACACACTATATATATATATATATATATATATATATATATATATATATATATATATATATATATATATATATATATATATATATATATATATATATATATATATATATATATATATATATATATATAAAATACAGTGTATTGAGGTGAAGTGGTTAAGGGTAACCCTATGATAGAATTATGAAAAAATATTTGGTTCTGGCATAGATTTTAAGGGGAACTCTATGCCAAAATGTAAACAAAAAATGACGTGCCCCCCCCCAAATCCAGATGTTTACCTGAGCAAGCAGCCTGACAGGCCAGGAAAGGGGGGATGAGCAAGCAAACCCCCCTATTGAACCATACCAGGCCCTTAACATGGGAAGGGTGCTTTGGGGTGTCGCCCAAAGCACCTTGTCACCATGTTGGAGACAAGAGCCTCTCCCTGTCCACCCTGACCATTGGTTGTCGGGGTCTGCGGGTGAGGGGCTTATTGGAATCTGGAAGCCCCTTTTAACAAGGGGGCCCTCAGAATCCCCCCCCCATGTGAATGGGTATCGGGTACATTGTACCCCTACCCATTCACCAATCACGCCGCCCCGACGGACCAGAAAAAATAAAGCTCCGCCTCGATAGGAGGCCTCCAGGTAACTGCTGTGACAGCTGTTATATAGGCAAGCGCAGGACCTCCCAGTGATGTAACCGAGTGACCCCTCCCCTTCTGACGTTATGTGACATCAGACGGGGGTCATCCGATTACGTCAGCGGATGGCCCCGCCCTTGCCTAATATAAGAGCTGTCATAGAGAAAAGACAGAAGTCGCTGGGAGGCCTCCCATGGAGGCAGAGTTTTTCAGTTTTTTTTTTTTTTTCTATTTTTCGGGTCCATGGAGCGCCGCGATTTGATGATGGATGTACATCGTGGGACACTTTTTTCTTTTTAATAAAGGAATTGTCAAAAACTACATTGTAGTTTTTACCTTTTGACACTTTATGGTGAATGGGTGGGCAGGATTTTGGGGGTCCCCTTGTTAAAGGGGGCTTCCAGGTTCCATTAAGCCCCCCACCCGCAGACCCCGACAACCAAATTTGGGGGGACCCCAAAGCACCCTCCCCATGTTGAGGGCATGTGGCTTGGTATGGTTCAGGAGGGGGGTGCTCACTCGTCCCCCCATCTTGACCTCCAGGTTGCATGCTCGGATAAGGGTCTGGTATGGATTTTGGGGGGACCCCCACGGCAATTTTCTTATAAATTTTGGCATGGAGTTCCCCCTAATATCCAAACCAGACCACACACAATTTTTTTTTTTCCTTGATTTTTTATCTTTATTGCCGGAAGCCGGCAATACATTGCAGCCGCAAGCAAGTTTAAATATTCCTTCCACATTTTGCTGTGGCACTGTTCTATACATCGCACAGATATGCCAATTTACAGGCAGACTAAGGGGACCCCCAGGCATGATATTTAAAGGAATCTTTCATTTTTATTTTTTCACAGCATTATTAAAATCACTGCTCCTGAAAAAACAGCCATTTTTAAAACTTTTTTTGCATTGATACATGTCCCCTGGGGCAGTACACGGGTCCCTATACACTTTTTATGGCAATAGCTTGCATATAAACCTTTAAAATGAGCACTTTTGATTTTTCATGTTCGTGTCCTATAGACTTTACAGGGTTTGCATGTTCGTTAGAACTTTTTGCCTGTTTGCGTGTACTGGTGCGAACCGAACCGGAGGGTGTTTAGCCCATCCCTAATCATGAGCTCCACAAAGAAAGAAAAGAGAAGCGGCCCCTAGATGAGAGATGGGCCGGACACCCACCGATTCAGTTTGCTCCAGAACTCTCGAACTTCACAAAAGTTTGGACCCAAACGGCTAACCCCATTGAAGTCTATGGGACCCAAACTTGAAAAATCAAAAGTCCCCATTTTAAAGGCTTATATGTAAGTTATTGACCATAAAATGATGTGGGGGCCATGCTACTGCCCTGGGGGACATGTACCACTGCAAATAAACTTTTAAAAAAGATTGCTTTTAAAGAAGCAGTGATTTTAAAGATGTGAAAGTGAAGTGAAACAATAAAAATGAAAAAATTCTTTAAATATAGTGCCTGGGGGTCCCCTTAGTTTGCCTGTAAAGTGACGTATCTGTACCGCATATAGAACCTGCTAAAGCAAAACTGACATTTCTAAAGAAAACAAAAATGACATTTAAATTGATTTTCCTTGCAAGCTTTCTTTATTTTGTAAACAACGGCTTGGGAAGCAAGTCTGTATGATGAATTTAGTGCACTCGGAAACTGATTAGAGATTTTTTGGCTAAATTCTGGTGTCTCTTTGGCAGACTTTGGATGGAAATATTGTATTAAAGGTCCGCGCTTAGGAGAGTAAACAGAAGGGCTGCAGCCTCCCCTTAATTAATTCCCAATGGGAGTTAATTGGATTTATATGGAAGAAAAGTTGGGGAAATTGGTGCTGCCCTATTAGCAATGTATGTTTCTCATAAATCAAAATAATAATAAAGGTGGTTCACTATACAAACAAGTGACAAAAAGCGCGTGTAAGGGGAAATGAACTTCATAATATGACCCCTGGGTAAATAAACCCTTACGCGTGTGCAGAAGTAAATACTAGAATGCAAAATAGATTGGGTGAAGAAAAAAAATTTTGGTGAAAAAATTTGCTTGCTGCTGGTGTTGGATCTCCTGGAGGATTTGGCAGAACGGAGATTGAGAGTAGTGGAGGTACCCAGGCCTGGATTACTAGAAGGGGACCTAGCAATTTATTTTTCCATTCAACACAGTGCACTAGTTACTACACAAGTTGCTGATATATGTTAATCTTTTACGGATGTTGATAGCCCCTAAATAGTGTGCTTTTTCACGGATACTAGTAACCCCAACTAGGGGGCGATACACTATTATTCAATTTTATGTTGGTTTTTGTAAATGTATAGATTCATAATATAGGATGGGCAAGTGTATATCCAACTCACCTGTTGGAACACATGAAAGTTATCACACACATAAATAACATATAGGAATTGCACGTTTATTTTTAAAGGGTCACATATAAAAATATTTTTTCACCAAAAATTTTTTTCTTCACCCAATCTATTTTGCATTTTAGTATTTACTTCTGCACACGCGTAAGAGTTTATTTACCCAGGGGTCATATTATTAAGTTTATTTCCCCTTACACGCACTTTTTGTCACTTGTTTGTATAGTGAACCACCTTTATTATTATTTTGATTTATAAGAAACATACATTGCTAATAGGGCAGCGCCAATTTCCCCAACTTTTCTTCCATTTGGATGGAAATAACACATTTTTGCACCGCAGTGAGCAAGTTTAATGTGAAGAAGCCAAATTATAGTACACTCAGGCCAAGATTAACTTAATTTTTTTTTTAGATAAAGTCTGGTGTCTTGCAGACTTTGAATATAAGTAACAGGTGCAGAAAAATTGGGCTTTGGGTGTTGGTGGTGCCTTCACTCAGTAACCTTCTAGACCTCTAGTAGTACCTACTCTTGATAAAAAAAGAATTGGCCTTGTGTCACGTCTATGACAGTCCAGGTGAAAAGGCAGGCTGAGTTCAGGGAATAGTCAAAAATACGTCCATAAACAGGTAAATACAATCTAGCAGAGCAGGGCAGACAGACAAGGGGTTTGATCAGGAAGATCACTCTCTTCAGTTCTGGTCACTAGTCCTCAGAAGGCATGTGCTGGAGCTAGAGAGAGTCCAAAGAAGGGCAACAAAACTCATAAGGGGACTGGAGGAGCTCAATTACGAGGAACGGCTGCAAAAACTAAATTTATTCACGCTGGAGAAAAGACGCTTGAGAGGGGACATGATAGAGAACTACAAATATCTCAATAGGGATCCCAGCATAGGAAATAAACTATTCAGTCCTAGGGAGTGTAAAAGGACACGGGCCACACAATGAGACTGGAGGAAAAGTGGATTAACCTTAAACTTCGTAGGGGGTTCTTCACTGTCAGGGCAATAAGGTTGTGGAACTCTCTCCCACAATTGGGGGTGGATGCAGGGAGTATGGATATTTTTAAAAGACTCTTCGATATATATCTTAAAGGATACAACATACAGGAATATGGGAAATCAGCTTAGACACTGATATATGCACCTACACAGGTTGAACTGGATGGACTATTGTCTTTCCTCAGCCTTACTGACTATGTAACTATCACAAGCATGTGAGTGAGGGTTTGGCTGGCTTATAACAGGTTTGGTTTCCCTCCAGAGACTGATCACATTAATCACCTTGCAGGTGGAGAGATGGATAAGGAGAGTGCCATAGCCAAAACCCGGATGCTGGAATGAGGAGCAGGAGCACTAGGTGTTCTTGACACCTTGCTGTAAAAAATTAGAATTGATGCCCCTGTCACACAGTTGCGGAAAAATTGATCTTTGGGTTTTGGTGGTGCCTTCACCCCGTAACATTCTAGAGGTACTCTTGATGAAAGCAAGAAATGGCCTTGCTGTTGTCATATAGATTCTTGCTTAGTCACTAATCTATGAATGGCTGTTTAAATACTATCTCAATACTATACATATCCATTCACCTAATTCTCATTCCTATTACGGTCCCATCCAGTTCTCAGCCATATCCAACCTGACTTTTACTTTTCAACACAGTTCACCTCCAGTATTTCATATGTCTCAATTGTTCAGAACCGCTCCCCGACCACGTCTCTCAGTTCCACCATACACACTCCCCGGTTCTGCCCACTTGTTCCCTTCACCTCTCCTTCACCTCCCTTATATATGGCATTGTATAGTATCCACATTATGTCTGTTGATAAAGGAGTGCGGCTTGCCAGTACACCGCAGCGCGCCTACTCAAGAAACGTGTCAACTACTGGTGATGTCATTCCCTGCAGCCTGCTGTTTCCTGCGCCTCACGCCTCGTCTCGAGTCTGTCTTCCGGAGCCGGCATAACCATCTTAATGGTGGACACCTCTCTGACCAGACTGTTTTGACAGAGGAACTACAAGGCCCAGGACTCAGAATCGCCACCATGACATAACCATGTCTATACTTTTATGCGTATAACTTTCTGCTGAAATGTGAGTTTGACTAATTTATGTGTATTAAAGTTTGTTAAAAACTTCTGCACCCAGAGGCCCCTCTCTCCTTGTTTTCTTTGCAGCTCCCTGGAAAATGGTTTCTGTTCTAATATGATGGCAGCCCTGCTTGCTCTGGACTTTTAACTCCTTCTCACCATCCGTACATAGACTTATATAGACTGTGTATATAAAACAAAACTGATTGACCACAGATCTATGATTGATCGTTTTACAGTTTTATTGCAGATTTTTATTCGTTTTTTTATGGTTTTAGTTGTTGCGCCCCCACTTGTTTTACTTGCTGTTAATTGTGCTCATAAAACCTATACCTAAAAATTACTTCAAGATAAAATCAACACCCACAAAGCTAGTCAGCCTAGACCGTCTTGCAGAGATTCAAGATCCCAATAACACTTATTCAGTGACATCGGTATCAATGTGATTTTGGCGTAGGGAGAGATAAAACAGGGCTCTGTTCAGTGCTACTAGTGAGTTAGTGTGCTATAGTGTACTACTGTGATTCTATTGAGAGTGTAAAGTATAACTTTAGTGTGAATCTAGTGATATTGCAGTGTGACTATAGTGAAAGCATTCAGTTTTACTTTAGTGTCAGTTTAGTGTGAATCTAGTGATAGTACAGTGTGAGAGTAGTGTGACTTCATTTTTACTTTATTGTCATTTTATTTTGTTAGGGCAGCTTTCCTGCAGTATACTGTATTCTAGTGCGTTACTGCACATTTACTGCAGTATAGCTCAGTGCGTTATTGCTCATTTACCGCAGTATAGTTCAGTGTGTTATTGCAGGTTTACCGCAGTATATTGCACTGCGTTAGCACATATTTTATACAGTATTTTTCAGTGTGTTATTGCACATTTACTGCAGTATATTGCAGTGTGTTACTGCACATTTACCGCAGTAATTTTCAGTGCGTTATTGCACGTTTACTGCAGTATATATTCAGTGCATAGTTACATAGTTAGTCAGGTTGAAAAAAGACACAAGTCCATCCAGTTCAACCTTAAAAACAATAAATAAATAAAATAAAAAAATATCCTACATACCATTATACCCAATTTTATACCCTCAGTTGATCCAGAGCAGGGTTTCTCAACTCCAGTCCTCAAGGCGCCCCAACAGGTCATGTTTTCAGGATTTCCATTATTTCGCACAGGTGATTTGATCAGTTTCACTGCCTTAGTAATTACCACAGCTGTTTCATCTGAGGGAAATCCTGAAAACATGACCTGTTGGGGCGCCTTGAGGACTGGAGTTGAGAAACACTGATCCAGAGGAATGCAAAAAACCCCAGCAGAGCATGCTCCAATTTACTACAGCAAGGGAAAAAATTCCTTCCTGATCCCCCAAGAGGCAATTGGATTTTCCCTGGATCAACTTTACCTATAAATGTTAGTACCCAGTTATATTATGTACATTTAGGAAAGTATCCAGGCCTTTCTTAAAGCAATCTACTGAGCTGACCAGAACCACCTCTGGCAGGAGTCTATTCCACATTTTCACAGCTCTTACTGTGAAGAAACCTTTGCGTATTTGGAGATGAAATCTCTTTTCCTCCTAGATGTAAAGAGTGCCCCCGTGTCCTCTGGGTTGACCGTAAAGAGAATAACTCAACACCAAGTTCACTATATGGACCCAGTGCTGTGTTTTGGCCTAGGCCAACAAGGCCCAAGCCTAGGGCGGCACTTTGTGGGGGGCGGCAAAAAGCCGCCCCCCCACCAAAACGGCACCTGCTCTCCTCCCGCACAGCAGGGCACATCAAGAGAGTACAGCTTGGGAGTGCAGTGGCGTCGCGGCTGCAGATGGGGCCAGAAAGCAGTTAAAGCAGGAGCTGTCAAGCTGCCCCCGTAAAGCAGTGATTCTCTCTCTCTGATTGACCCTCTGCTGTGGCCAATCATGGGGAGGGAAACAGCGGGGAGGAAGCTGGGCGGCGGCACGGCAAAATCAATTAGAGACGCTCTCTCTCTTTCTTCTCTCTTCTCCGTTCAGCTGACAGAAAGGGGAGGGGGGGCGAGCGGGGGAGTTCTCTGGTAAATGGAGCAGCAGCGTTGTGACAGGGAGAGGAGAGATGCGGGCTGTCTGTGTATCTCCCCCGCTCGCCCCCCCCCTCCCCTTTCTGTCAGCCGAAGGGGGAAGAGAGAGAGAGCGGCTCTAATTGGTTTCACTGTGCCGCTGCCCAGCTTCCTGACCGCTGTTTCTCACCCCATAATTGGCCACAGCAGAGGGCCAATCAGAAGACTCTGGAGGCATCATGGGAAGAGTAATCCCTGAATAATGGCAGCCCGGTGTGTCCACAGACATCATGCTACAGCCCCCAGCATGCATGCACTCTGCTGGGTGGGGGGTTACAGGAGGAGAAAAAGAGTACTGTGCTGGGGGAAGCCAGATAGGGAGCTACGCTGTACCCGCACCACCAGAGCCACGCTGTACCCGCACCACCAGAGCCACGCTGTACCCGCACCACCAGAGCCACGCTGTACCCGCACCACCAGAGAGCCACGCTGTACCCGCACCACCAGAGAGGGAGCCACGCACCACCAGAGGGAGAGACATGCTGTTCCCGCATCACCAGTGAGACGTTGTTCCCGCAACACCAGAACCACGCTGTACCCGCCCCACCAGAACTACGCTGTACGCACCACCAGAGAGCCACGCTGTACGCACACCACCAGAGAGTCATGCTGTACGCGCACCACCAGAGAGCCATGCTGTACGCGCACCACCAGAGAGCCATGCTGTACGCGCACCACCAGAGAGCCATGCTGTACACGCACCGCCAGAGAGCCACGCTGTACACTCACCACCAGAGAGCCACGCTGTACACGCACCACCAGAGAGCCACGCTGTACACGCACCACCAGAGAGCCACGCTGTACACGCACCACCAGAGAGCCACGCTGTACACGCACCACCAGAGAGCCACGCTGTACACGCACCACCAGAGAGCCATGCTGTACACGCACCACCAGAGAGCCACGCTGTAGACGCACCACCAGAGAGCCACGCTGTACACGCACCACCAGAGAGCCACGCTGTACCCGCACCACCAGAGGGGGAGAGATGACAGGGTAGAGATGCTACACTACTGACTAGAGTTGGCCTGGGCAACCCAGAGTGAGCGAACGTCCAGCCGGAGGGATCACTGTTGCAGTTTCACCGAGTCTAGTAAGAGAGCCTGTTGGCCATTATACATTACTGTTCCCAGGAACTGAGCCATTAGGAAGTACCTAACCTGATATCCTCTAGGCCAACCTTAGTGACGCCACTGTCTCAGAGCCCACAACAAGTTACGGCACTGAGTTTCGGTAACTGACCAGACAGGGATGCGCCAGCGTGGGCACCCAGGACATCTGCCGCCTGGAGTCCCACAAGCGGCGATGGGCTTTCCGTAGCAGCCCACACCTCTCTCCCCACTGTCAGCCACACACACTCAGTACACAGCCAGGAGGAGGAGGAGCCACAGAGGAGGGACACGACTTCAGTGCAAGAGCCTCCCAAAGCCCCCAGCACATATCCCCTTACCCCCCAAATGAAAAGATGCTGTATCGCTCACTGTCCTCCCTTTGTCCTCTTCCTGTGGCGTCCCTCTGTCCTCCCATGAAGATGTCAGGGCGGATCTTTAAAAGGAAGGGGTGTGGCCTTGACAGGAAGGGGTGGGTCATAGTTAAATTAGGGGGTGCGTGAGCTTAGTCAGCCCTAGGGCAGCACAAAACCTAAATACACCACTGTATGGGCCCCTTATATATTTGAACATGTTGATCATATCCCCCTTATTCTCCTCTTCTCAAGAGTGAATAAACTCAGTTCCTTTAATCTTTCCTCATAGCTGAGCTCCTCCATGCCTCTTATCAGTTTGGTTGCCCTTCTCTGCACTTTCTCCAATTCCCCGATATCCTTTTTGAGAACTGGTGCCCAAAACTGAACTGCATATTCCAGATGAGGTCTTACTAATGATTTGAACAGGGGCAAAATTATATCTCTCTCTCTGGAGTCCATACCTTTCTTAATACAAGAAAGGACTTTGCTCGCTTTGGAAACCGCAGCTTGGCATTGCATGCTATTATTGAGCTTATGATCTACCAAAACCCCCACATCCTTCTCCACCACAGATTCCCCCAGTTGTACTCCCCCTAGCATGTATGATGCATGCATATTCTTAGTCCCCAAGTGCATAAATTTACATTTCGCAACATTAAACCTCATCTGCCACATAGTCGCCCAATTAGACAGTGCATTGAGGTTGGCTTGTAAATTGGAGACATCCTGTAAGGACGTTATTCCATTGCATAGCTTGGTGTCATCTGTAAAGACAGAAATGTTACTTTCGATCCCAGACCCAATATCATTTATAAAGATATTAAATATGGGTCCCAGTACCACATTCAGAGTAAGAATCATTAACCACTACTCTCTGAATTCTGTCTTTTAGCCAGTTTTCTATCCATTTACATATTTTCAAGCCTGTAGACTTTACCTTACACATGAGCCGTGTGCGGGGAACTGTGTCGAACGCTTTTGCAAAATCCAAGTATACCACGTCCACAGCCACCCCTCTGTCCAAGGTTTTACTTACCTCTTCATAAAAAGAAATCAGGTTTTTCTGACAACTTCTGTCTTTCATGAATCCATGCTGTCTGTTGCTTAAAATGTTTTTTCCAGCAAGAACTCGTCTATGTGGTCTTTTATTAAACGCTCCAGTATCTTCCCGACTATACAAGTTAAACTAACAGGTCTATAATTACTTGGTAAAGACTTTGATCCCTTTTTAAATATAGACACCATGTTCGCCCTGCGCCAATCCAGTGGTACTATTCCCATCATTAATGAGTCCCTAAAAATTAGATACAATGGCTTTGAAATTACAGAGCTCAATTCTTTTAGGATCCGTGAGTGGATGCCATCGGGTCCTGGTGCTTTATCCACCTTTGTTCTGTGTAAATATTTCTGGACCATATCACTTTTGAGCCATTGTGGATCATTTGGGGCTGTGTTACTATCACCCCCATTATGGACATGAGCTTCCTCATGCTCTTTTGTATACCCAGAGCTGAAGAAAGTATTTAATAAATTTGCCTTCTCTTTGTCCCCAGTCACCCACTCTAGATTATTTTGTAAAGGGCCTACATGCTCAGACCTGGCCTTTTTACTATTAATATATTTGAAAATTTTTTTGGGGTTTGTCCTACTATTTTTTGCAATCTGTCGTTCGTTTTGAATTTTTGCATCCTTGATTTCCTTTTTACATATTCTGTTAAATTCTTTGTAACAATTAAACTAGTTTCCCTTCATTTTTATATTTTTTAAAAGCTCTTTTCTTATTGTTTATAGCTTCTTTAACTTTGGCTTTGAGCCACAAAGGTTTTGTTTTTAGCCTTTTAAACTTATTTCCCATGAGAATATACTTTGCAGTGAGGTCCCAAACAGTCTTTTTGAAGAATTCCCATTTCTGTTCTGTGTTTATAAATGCAAATATTCCCTCCCAGTCCAAATCCTGGAGAGCAGCCCTCATCCTTGGAAAATTTGCTCTCTTAAGTTAAGTGATTTTATCTTTCCCGTATGTATTTCTTGTTTACAGCTAACATCAAATGAAAATGTTATGATCACTGCTACCCAGGTGTTCCTTTATCTGGACATTAGTAATAAAGCTTGCACATTTAATGCAGTATATTTCAGTGCATTAGTGCACATTTACTGCAGTATACTGAAGTGCAGTTTTACTGAATTATATTGTAGTGTGTCAGTGGAGTGTGTCTGTGTAGTGCGTACACAAGTTAAAGTGCACCAAACACCACTTTCTACTGATTAAAGTGCATTCACTTACACATTTCCCCATCTTCATTACATTTTGTTAATAAGCCTCCCCACATCATGTCTGGGAAGCCAACAAGGAAAAGCAGATGTTCCCATGGCACTGTAAGGGGGCCAGCAGCGTCTGTCCATCACCCAAGCAGAGACTAGTGCACAGTCCACCGCAGCTGCCAGAGTGGCTTATTCTGCCTCCTTGTCCACAGCTACTCCTGCCATAGCCCCAGCATCAGGCATGGAGGAGTCAGCTGAATTATTTGAGCACAGCATCAGCCACTTGCTCCTTGATGATGCACAGCCATTACTTGATTGAGATCCTGGTTCTGAGGTTGAGAAAGGTAGGAACATTAGCCTACAGAAAGTATACAACATTGGTAAAAAAAAATTGGCAGTAGTGTTCCCCCAGCTGTAGCGTATTGCCAAGTTGGCTCCAGTGATGATGAGGATGGAGGGAATGATGATGAGGTCACTGACAGGACTTGGGTGCCAGGTGGAGCAGAGGAAAGTTAGTTTGAGGCACAACCCCAACAAAGAAGCCATCACGGAAGAGCAGAGAGCAGCCACCCTATTCCATCACATTGTGGAGCTGTTATCTCCCGGCCCACTTCCCACAGCTCAGATGTCTGGGCTTTTTTTAGCACATGTGCAGCCGATCACACTGTTGCAATTTGCAAACATTGCCTCAAGCAGATCAAGCGTGGAAAAAAACAGCAGCCATTTGAGTACCACATGCTTAACAAGGCATTTAACCTCCCACCACTAAGCCCGTTGGCAAGAGCACCTGAAAGCCACACAAAAGGGACACAATTCTAATTCTCCTCACTCCTCAACTTTCCGGTCTAACCCCACTATGCCTCATGACCTCTCAGCAACCTCCACTGTCAGGGATGATGGTATAGAGAAGTGTGTGGCAGGTCCTTGCAGCATGTCTGCCAGTAGCACACCACCAGCTGTAGACTATAGCAGAAAAGTTTCTCTGCCCCATCTGCTGCAGCGGAAAAAAAAATAGTCACTGCCACCCACATGCCCAGCATCTAAATTAAAGCTTGTCAAAGCTGCTGGCTTTACAACTCCTGCCTTTACATCTGGTGGATTTTACCCCCTACTGTGATTTTGCAGAATACCACAATGGCAGGTTCCCAGTTGCTATTTCTTTTCATGTAAGGCCATTCTAGCTCTGTACCATCAGGTGGAAGGCAATGTTGTGGCATCATTGGGCAAGCCAGTCAACTGAAAGGTCCTTGTTACTGCTGACACGTGGTCCAGCAAGCATGGTCAGGGACAATATATTTTGTTCAAAGCACACTGGGTAACTCTGCCTGCAACTCGGAAGGATGCAGGACAGGGCTCAGTGCTGCAGCTTGTTGTGCCGCCACGTTTTATTTATTTATTTTTTATGTTTCAACTAGATGGACTTGTATCTTTTTTCAACCTAACTGTGATTTTTTTAAAAGAGAGTTTTTCTTCTTATTGCATTTTAGTGTGAATATGAGATTTGAGGTCTTTTTGGCCCCAGATCTAATATTTAAGAGGTCCTGTCATGCTTTTTCTATTACAAGGGATGTTTACATTCCTTGTAATAGGAATAAAGTGACAATTTTTTTTAAAAAAAAACAGTGTAAAAATAAATAATAAAAGGTAAAATAAATAAGAATTTTTTTTTAAAATGCGTCCTGTTCCGACGAGCTTGCGTGCAGAAGCGAACGCATATGTGAGTAGCGAACGCATATAAAAACAGTGCTCAAACCACCCATGTGAGGTATCATGCAATCGGTAGAGCGAGAGCAATAATTCTCGCCCTAGACCTCCTACTCAAAACATGCAACCTGTATAATTTTTTAAATGTCGCCTATGGAGATTTTTAAGGGTAAAAGTTTGTCGCTATTCCACGAGTGGGCGCAATTTTTAAGCGTGACATGTTGGGTATCAATTTACTTGGCGTAACATTATCTTTCACAATATAAAACAAATTGGGCTAACTTTACTGTTGTCTTATTTTTTAATTTAAAAAAGTGTATTTTTTCCAAAAAAAGTGCGCTTGTAAGACCGCTGCGCGAATACGGTGTGACAGAAAGTATTGCAACGACCACCATTTTATTCTCTAGGGTGTTAGAAAAAAGATGTATACTGTTTGGGGGTTCTAAGTTATTTTTCTAGCAAAAAAAAACTGTTTTAACTTGTAAACAACAAATCTCAGAAAGAGGCTTGGCCCTTAAAGGGGTTGTAAAGGTAAACATTTTTTCACCTTAATGCATTCTATGCATTAAGGTGAAAAAACTTCCGACAATACCGCCGCCCCCAGCCCCCCCGTTTTACTTACCTGACCCCTCGAAAGTCAGCCGCTCGCTCCCGACATCCATTTCGCCGCTCGGCCTGGCCGCTTATTGGCTACAGTGGATGGATTGAAAGCAGCGCAGCCATTGGCTCGCGCTGCTGTCAATCACATCCAATGACACGGCGCGCCGGGGGCGGGGCCGAGTGATACAGTGAGCGGCTGTATCACGGGAGCGCGCCCGCAAGAACTAACCACCATGCGAGGGAGCTCGCATTAAGGTGGTTAGTTCTTGCGGGGAGGAGCTGAAACAGCTGCTGAGGGACCCCAGAAGACCAGGTTCGGGCCACTCTGTGCAAAACGAGCTGCACAGTGAAGGTAAGTATAACATGTTTGTTATTTAAAAAAAAAAAAAATTACCTTTACAACCCCTTTAAGTGGTTACGAGATGGTTTTCAGTCCTCAGAAACCTTGGGAGTAGTACATGCCTGGAAGGTGGCAGTTCTAGATACTGTAATCCTCAGTGACCCCAAAGACTCTACTTCTCATGCCTCCACAAACTTGTGGTGCATGGGCTCCCTCATTCTTCAAAGCCCGCAAAAGGACCTGAGAATAAGTGCCATCAAGGAGAAGGATCACTATTGTTTGGCAACCCTCCTTGACCACCATAAAAGGTAAAAGTCACAAAATCATCCCGTCCCCACAGAGGAAGCGAAAACAAACAAAAAACAAACAAAAAACAAAACAAACATGGAGAGCTTTCTAGTCAACTATCCACTGGGCTACAGGGTCATGGGTATAGACCACTGGCCGGAACTTTCCCAGTATGTAATTGAGCTGCTGGGCTGCCCTGCATCCAGCGTGCTTTCTCAATGGGCATTCAGTGCTGCTGGAGGTTTTGTGACAGATAAGGGAGCACATCTTTCCACAGGCTCCGTGGATTGGCTGACATTTATCAAGATGAATCAGTCCTGGATTACCAGCAGCTATCATGTCCCTGATGTCGATGTCGCTGATTAAGTGCTTTCTCAATCTGGAATCTCTGAAAGACTGTCTAGGCTGCCTAGATTTCTGGGTGTTGATTTCATCTGTAAGAAATTTTTTGGCGTAGGTTTCATGGACACAATTAACACCCAAGGACCAATTTTACTGCTCCTGTTTGACAGGTGCATATCATTTCAATTTTTAAAAGCAAGGCCAATTCTTGCTTTCATCAAGAAGGGTTACGGTGTGAGGGCACCATCAACACCCAAAGACCAATTTTTCAGCACCTGTTACATCTATACAAAGTTTTGATTATAATTTATCCAAAACATAACCACTTACGGACCACCCGCTGTCATTATACATCGACAATTTGAAAAGGAATATCGTTGTTATGGCTAGCTGCCATAACCCCAGTATCCTCTTCTTCAGCGGGTGGTCCGCTTTAAGATAAAAGTGGTCTCTGCGGTGAATTCAATGAGAGATCACTTTTATTGGTGGCGGGAGAGGGACCCCCCTCCTGCCGCGCTCCGGTGCGCTCCGCCGCTTACTGGACCCCCCCAACAATACAGTAAAAGTGCACATTTTAGAGTGACCTTTTATTGTGGCCACCCTAAGGCACACCGGTGCAATAATTGTGCTGTCTAATTAACATCTTGATATGCCACACCTGTGAGGTGGATGGATTATCTCGGCAAAGGAATGCTCAGTAAAACTGATTTAGACAGATTTGTGAACAATATTTGAGAGAAATAGGCCTTTTGTGTACATAGAAATAGTCGTAGATCTTTAAGTTAAGTATATATACTCCGTTATCTCACAAAAATGTGTACTCCCCTCACATTTTTGTAAATATTTTATTATATCTTTTCACATGACAACACTGAAGAAATGACACTTTGCTACAATGTTAAGTAGAGAGTGTACAGCCTGTATAACAGTGGAAATTTGCTGTCCCCTCAAAATAACGCAACACACAGCCTTTAATATCTAAATGGCTGGCAACAAAAGTGAGTACACCCCTAAGTAAAAATGTCCAAATTGGGCCCAATTAGCCATTTTACCTCTCCGGTGTCATGTGACTCGTTAGTGTTACAAGGTCTCAGGTGTGAATGGGGAACAGGTGTGTTAAATTTGGTGTTATCGCTCTCACTCTCTCATACTGGCCACTGGAAGTTCAACGTGGCACCTTATGACAAAGAACTCTCTGAGGATCTGAAAAAAAGAATTGTTGCTCTACATGAAGATGGCAAGATGGCCTAGGCTATAAGAAGATTGCCAAGATCCTGAAACTGAGCTGCAGTATGGTGGCCAAGACCATACATTGGTTTAACAGCACAGGTTCCACACAGAACAGGCCTCATTATGGTCGACCAAAGAAGTTGAGTGCACATGCTCAGCGTCATATCCAGAGGTTGTCTTTGGGAAGTAGACGTATGAATGCTGCGAGCATTACTGCAAAGGTTGAAGGGGTGGGGGCCAGCCTGTCAGTGCTCAGACCATATACCACACATTGCATCAAATTGGTCTGCATGGCTGTTGTCCCAGAAGGAAGCCTCTTCTAACGATGATGCACAAGAAAGCCCACAAACAGTTTGCTGAAGACAAGCAAACTAAGGACATGGATTGCTGGAACCATGTCCTGCGGTCTGATGAGACCAAGATAAACTTATTTGGTTCAGATGGTATCAAGCGTGTGTGGCAGCAACCAGATGAGTACAAAGACAAGTGGGTCTTGCCTACCGTCAAGCATGGTGGTGAGAGTGTCATGGTCTGGGGCTGCATGAGTGCTGCCGGCACTGGGGAGCTACAGTTCATTGAGGGAACCATGATTGCCAACATGTACTGTGACATACTGAAGCAGAGCATGATCCCTGGGCCGCAGGGCAGTATTTCAACATAACGGCCCCAAACACACCTCCAAGATGACCACTGCCTTACTAAAGAAGCTGAGGGTAAAGGTGATGCATCTGTAGGGCATCCTCAAATGGAAGGTGGAGGAGCGCAAAGGTCTCTAACATCCACCAGCTCCGTGATGTCATCATGGAGGAGTGGAAGAGGACTCCAGTGACGACCTGTATAGCTCTGGTAACTCCATGCCCAAGAGGGTTAAGACAGTGCTGAAAAATAATGGTGGCCACACAAAATATTGACACTTTGGGCCCAATTTGGACACTTTTACTTTGGAGTGTACTCACTTTTGTTGCCAGTTGTTCAGACTTTAATGGCTTTGTGTTGAGTTATTTTGAGCGGACAGCAAACTTAGTTATACAAGCTGTATACTCACTACTTTACATTGTAGCATCATTTAAGTTCATTTTTTTCCTCATTAATGTACACACAGCACCCCATATTGACAGAAAAACACAGAATTGTTGACATTTTTGCAAATTTATTAAAAAAGAAAAACTGAAATATCACATGGTCCTAAGTATTCAGACCCTCTGCTGTGGCACTCATATATTTAACACTCTTGATCATCCTTGAGATGGTTCTACACCTTCATTGGAGTCCAGCTGTGTTTGATTATACTGATTGGACTTGATTAGGAAAGCCACACGCCTGTCTATATAAGACCTTACAGCTTATAGTGCATGTCAGAGCAAATGAGAATCATGAGGTCAAAGGAACTGCCTGAAGAGCTCAGAGACAGAATTGTGGCAAGGCACAGATCGAGCCAAGGTTACAAAAAAATTTCTGCTGCACTTAAGGTTCCTAAGAGCACAGTGGCCTCCATAATCCTTAAATTGAAGACGTTTGGGACGACCAGAATCGGGGGAGAAGAGCCTTGGTGAGAGAGGTAAAGAAGAACCCAAAGATCACTGTGGCTGAGCTCCAGAGATGCAGTCGGGAGATGGGAGAAAGTTGTAGAAAGTCAACCATCACTGCAGGCCTCCACCAGTTGGCGCTTTATGGCAGAGTGGCCTGAAGGAAGCCTCTCCTCAGTGCAAGACACATGAAAGCCTGCATGGAGTTTGCTATAAAACACCTGAAGGACTCCAAGATGGTGAGAAATAAGATTCTCTGGTCTGATGAGACCAAGATAGAACTTTCTGGCCTTAATTCTAAGCGGTACGTGTGGAGAAAACCAGGCACTGCTCATCACCTGTCCAATACAGTCCCAACAGTGAAACATGGTGGTGGCAGCATCATGTTGTTGGGGGTGTTTTTCAGCTGCAGGGACAGGATGACTGGTTGCAATCGAGGGAAAGATGAATGTGGCCAAGTACAGGGATATCCTGGACGAAAACCTTCTCCAGGGTGCTCAGGACCTTAGACTGGGCCGAAGGTTTACCTTCCAACAAGACAATGACCCTAAGCACACAGCTAAAATAACGAAGGAGTGACTTCACAACTCTGTGACTGTTCTTGAATGGCCCAGCCAGAGCCCTGACTTAAAGCCAATTGAGCATCTCTGGAGAGACCTAAAAATGGCTGTCCACCAACGTTTACCATCCAACCTGACAGAACTGGAGAGGATCTGCAAGGAGGAATGGCAGAGGATGCCCAAATACAGGCGTGAAAAACTTGTTGCATCTTTCCCAAAATCACTCATGGCTGTATTAGATTAAAAGGGTGCTTCTACTAAATACTGAGCAAAGGGTCTGAATACTTAGGACCATGTGATATTTCAGTTTTTCTTTTTTAATAAATCTGCAAAAATGTCAACAATTCTGTGTTTTTCTGTCAATATGGGATGCTGTGTGTACATTAATAAGGAAAAAAATGAGCTTAAATGATTTTAGCAAATGGCTGCAATATAACAAAGAGTGAAAAATTTAAGGGGGTCTGAATACTTTCCGTCCCCACTGTGTGTATATGTGTATATATATGTGTGTGTGTATGTGTGATAGATATATATATATATATATATATATATATATATATATATATAAAATAAACATCAGTTCTCAAACCAAGTTGGTTACCTTTTATACTCCCCAATGTTACTCACTTTTTGTGCACAGGCAAAAGGGGAAAGGCTCTCTGCAGCTGCTCTTACATGTGTTCACAGTTCAGACAACAATCCACAGCATAAGACACTACCTCTAGGCAATATAGCAACTGCTACAAAAGGATTTTCTGAGCTCCTTGATTCAGTGTGCGCAGGGAGGATGTGGGCTCTGCAGTTAACCCTTGTACATACTAATAATGAGCCCCTTGCTGGCTCGGTTCCACTCTTCCGACACTACTCTACAGTTATAGAATTAGATTGCAGATCGCAACATCTGATGGTTCGGTCATCCGATGCTCCGGGACTGGAACTACAGCTATGTGCCGTTCTAATCCAGTTGTGTAGCTCAGAACAAACACCAGGCAGGCTGTATGTAAGTTCAAACAGGAATCTCCTTTATTGAAAAATACAGGCTCTTTTATACAATAAAAGAGGAGGTACGTACCTCCGGCTCATATTACTCTGAACATACACCTGTGACCAGAAACCTAATTAACATGGGCTAATTAACTAATCCCTTTAGACAGCCTAGATGACTCAGATATGACCTTTAGGCCAGCCTGGCCGTCTTGTAGCTCAGAGAACCCAATCAACATTATCACAATAGCAGAGTTAATTAACACAAACAACAATGGGGATCTAATGACTCTTAGATCCCATACTAGAGACTTATTTACAATACACATTCTAGCAGGCAACAGACAGACAGGCAGCTGGAATTGACATCAGCATCTCCTAACAGTATTTGTCCCAGCATTATGAATCAGCCACTATTTCTAATATGGCAAATCCAGGGTCCCCAGAGTCTGTGTGTCCTGGGGGACCAGGACCCAAATCCACAGTAATACCACCTCAAGGGTCCCCAGGCACCGTTCCCCCAAATGCCAGGGCCCACGATCGATCGGCAAGAGGCTAGCATTCAGTCCCCTCCAAAAGTCTCTCTCCCGGCTAGGTCTGTCACACTAATGAAACTATCTTCATGGATATTATATCACTAGAGGATACAGCAGAAGTGATTTACATCCCCTTGAAGCCCAGGAGATGTTTCTATAACAGTCAGTCTTGTAAGAGGCTGACCGTCACCCTGTCAAGAAATAGGAAAACATTGCAGCAGAAAATTGAAAAGCACCAGTTTTCTGCAAAGAAGCAGAGGCAGAAGTTGGACTAGAAGCAGATGCCAAGGCTAAATTAAAGTTGTTTCCACTTAATTGGTGTTACTATCACCAATAGTGGGTTAATCATACTGTGTTTTCAATAAAGCCTTTCTATTTTTTGATATACCGTGGTTGATTCTCTTTGCTATTCTATTTGGAGACATCCCTTTGTCTCCCTACTGTTTTACATAAATCACCAGTTTAGCCCCAAATTTACTGCTGCGGTAGCATATCATAAAACATGTTTATTTGCATATTCTATCAGTTCAAACATTAATATACCATACACCTGCATTCAATGTTGGAACTGTACTTTTATTTGGTAAGAAAGATGCATCTGCCAACATTGAATACCAATATGATTTTTACTTATAGCAACCTTTATTTCTCTTTGAGCAAACTGGGAGCGTGTAGCCTTTAGGCTTCTAGTATGACAGTATTAGAAAGTAGTTTCAGTGTACTAAGACAAAAGGCAGATCTGGTCAAACAAGAAGGAAAAAACAAGGACAAGGACAAGATCATCCAAGTTGAACAATAATAAGGTCAATAGCCTTCACACTCTAGCAAACTCACTGTGGACAATTCCTGCTTTGCCTATATTTCTAATTCTAGAAGACATCTAAGCTGAGACATTGGCAGGGTATTCTTGTTTGCCTGGAATATATGTCAAATGGGGCCCAAGGTAAGGTAGCACTCTGGTCACTTTACTTCACTACCAGATTACCAGATTTTGGAGGTACCATTTAGATCATTAACCTTTTCATGGCCATATTTCATTGATGTCTACATGCATGTTCAGGTCAAATTTAACAGAATCAGTTTGTATATATGCAAATATCCATAAAATATCCATAAAATGCCCTTCCCCTTGTAAAGAAATGCCTCCACAACTTACTACATATAAATAAGGGAAATTTGTAATTTAATGTCTGTGGTGTCATCTTCTTTTCCCAAGACTCAGGCAGCTATTGGAATGAGGGATCTGAGAAGAGTCCTACATCATATTGCTTCTTTTTTAGCATGCCTCAAAGCACTACAATTCCAATGATTCCCAGGGAATTTCATTATAGTCCATATTGGCAGTGTCAGGGGGAGATTTTTGCTGTAAACTTAGCACACACACACACACACATACTTGGGGCAGAATACTTACAATGTCATTACGTAGGCTGGTAATTAAAGTGGCACTAAATTTGGTTTAAAAAAAAAAATATGTGGGAAGTTAGCCACTAACTCTTGCTTACTTCTGAGATGGACTTTGGACTATGAATTATGGGATATATAGTGTGCTTAGAGCAGTGCAGGTGACTGTAATTAAAGTGCACTGCTTATTCCTAACTAAGATTACTAGGGAAAGGAGAGGTTTGGGAGTGCAAGGAGGATGTTTGAGGGAGACATGAAAACAAAGTAAGATACGGTTTCATGAAAAATAGATTAAAGCATTCTCTTAAGGTTACATGATGATTTTGGCCTGCCTAAATCATCATGTTACCTTAAAAGAATGCTTTAATCTGCTTGCATCATTATGCAATTTTTTTATCTTTCAAACACAGGTTGAAGGAAAGAAAATTGCTTGATTCCCCTATCGCTGCCAACAGTGATTATTATATTATTATATCTTATTATTATAAGCCACCACCCTGCATGTAATTATGTCATAGCTGACATAGTGATCATGTGATTAGAAACCACCAAGATAGGTTCTCGATTATCCATAGGGAGTTTGGATTGAGAGCCAGCAACTGTGCAATGTTTCATCTACCAACTTCCATAAGGATGGTGTTTAATAATTAATCTGGCATCATGTTGATAAAAAGACTGTGGGTGGTGAAGGATTAACCAACTCAAATATAATCCTGTTGGATTGGCAGCAGCTTTTGAAAGCATGCAATTGGAAGTCCCTCTGAGTAGTTGCTGAAGACCTGAACCAAAGGTGTCTTGTTATGCATATTCATCTTGAAGTGGAGTGTACCAGCTTTACCAGTAGCATACTGGGGCACACAGACAATACAAGAAGCTTTGCACCAAAACAATCTGTAGTGACGAATATATAATACCATTCTGAAGTATATACTTGAGTGAAGTTATTTTGGATGATATTTCTTGGATGGTATAAACCTAAGATACAGTATATACATATAAACATACAAGGAGTCATTTTTCCCCTCTTCTTCATTCCCTCTTCTCTTTTCTTACCCTCCCCCTTTTTTTCCCCTCCCCTTACCCCCTCTTTCCCTCCCTCCCCCCCACCCCCCTTTCAGTCATTCTTTCCCTTTCTTCCTCCTTTCTCCCTCCCCCTACCAACTCCTCCCCCGTCTTTTTTTTCTCCTCTATCTTTTCATTTATATTGTGATCCTCTCTCAATCCCCCCTCAGAGGATCTCAGAGTTCTTTATTATAATGTATTTATGTATAGGTAATTAATGCTATATATTAGATACATTATACTGTATGTGATTTATATGTATTTTTGTTATTTTGTTATTTCAGTACCTAGTTGTACTGTTAAATGAGATTTGAGGTCCTGATGAAAGGTATTTCTCTGTGAAACACGTCAACCTACATATCATAATCTCAGAAGACTACCATATTATAAAATACAGAAAGAAAACTGCACTCAGACCTACTATATCACATAAAAAAGCCACTAGTACGATTTGCTGATCACAAACATAGGCAAAAATAAAACAGAGAAGTGCAGCGCTTTTTTAAAGATCACATTAAAGTGCATATAAAGGGAAAATACATTATATACACTTTGTTGTGATCTTAAAAAAAGCACTGCACTTCTCTGTTGTATTTTACTACATTATACACCCTCTACTTCCCCAAGTGAGAAGATAAGTGGTAGAACCGAAGTCCATGTAAACACTATATGCTTTTAATATGAGATTTTAATTGAATGTAATAAAGATACGTATACTTTTTTTAATAGATTTTTGTCATGTATATTTGTCCTGTGTAGGCGTATTGAAAGTCCCATTACATTTACTTTTTGTATCAGTATGATTTGGTCTAGGGATGAGACCCTTCAGTGGTACTATTATTGATACAGCACCATTTCCCCCACACACAATACTTTAACATAAGGAGTGAATTGGAGAGAGATAGGACAGGAAGGGGAAAGAAGAACATAAGGCCCTATTTTGAACAGAACCCCTAACATCTAATTTTTTTAATCTAAAAAATAACATTAGAGCATCATTTATTTGAAGAAAAAAATCCCTAAATTGTGTTGTGCCTATGTTCACAGTATTAAATTGTTTTCACAGGATCCCCAACACCCATTTTCAAATTTAGAAATTAGCATTGGAATATCATTTATTTGCAGAAAAAAAGCACCCGAAGATTGTTGTTCCTAGGTGCACAGCATTGTTAATTACACTAGGCCCAATTTTTCTATCAGACCCTTAACAGCCATTTTAAAATCTACGTGGTTGATTTACTAAAGGCAAATAGGCTGTGCATGTTTTAAAGTGCAGTTGCTCCAGAGCTTAGTAAATAAGGTGAAACTTTACTTTACAAAAAAACAACCAATCACATGCAAGGAAAATAAAAAAAAAACAGCATTTTTGTTTGCACATGATGAGATGATGGAAGCCAGCAGATCTCCCTCTCATTTACTAACCTCTGGAGCAACTGCACTTTCAAAAGTGCACAGTAAATTTGACTTTAGTAAATCAACCTCCTATAGATCAACATTAGAGTGTCATGTATTCTTAGAAAAAAACACCCCGAAAGATTGTAATACCTATGTTTTTAGTATTAAATTATATGCAATAGACCCTAATTTCAGCAAGACCCCAATGTCCATTTTAAAATCAACTTTAAAGTATTTTTTATTCACAGAAAAAAACACTCTAAAATATTCTAATACTTAAGTTTGCATAATATTAAACTGTTTTGCACTTGGCACCAATTTAAGCAAGATCCCCAAGAGCCATTTTGAAATCTGGAAATCAACATTATAATGTTATTTATTAGCAAAAGAAAAAGGGTCACAAAAGGTTGTTGCACCTAACTTTGTAGTATCAATACATTTACGCTAGATTTAAACAGAACCTCCAATAGCCATTTTAAATTTAAAAAAATCAACATTTGAGTGAAATATCTTCTCAATAAAAGCCTTCCAAAAGATTGTTGAGCCAACAAGAGCCATTATTATATTGATTGCAATAGGCCCTAGTTTCAACAGAACCCCAAACAACCAATTTAAAATCTACAAATCAATACTAGATTGTCATTTATATAAAAACGAAAAAAAAAAAAGATTGTTGTGCCTGAGTGCGAAGCATTACATTGGGGGTCATTTACTATAGAGCTGTGGCGCTAATTAGCGCTAATTGACGGTAATTAGCACTAATTCGTGCTAATTAGCGCTAAAACGGTATTCACTATAGTGCTGGTGAGAAAATACTCCAAAAAAATCAAATTTACTATTGTTCCCTGAAACCAAATAGCGCCCAAACCCTTACTCTGCTAAAACCTGGAGTAGTGCACACGAAAATAATGTTTAGAGCATGATATAATTGCTTAAATCAGTGGTTCTCAACCTGGGGGTCGAATGATGATTTGCCAGGGGTCACCCAATCCTGGGCTATTCCTGAAGCCTGCACTGCTTTCCCAGCCTTTTTGTGGCTGCCCAGAAGGGCTGTCCCTGGAGCCTGTGGCCCCCCAGCTGGGCTGATCCTGGAGCCTGCGGCTGCCCACTCAGCCTCTTTGCTGCCGCCCATTCAGTTTACGGCATGGCTGGGGGGCAGAGACTGGAGGTCAGCTGACTGGTGAGGAATGTGAAGTGGGAGCGGTTGGAGGAGACTCTATCTCCTGATTTCGGCATGGGGTGTCACTGTTACGAGACACTACAAAGTCGGAGACACAGTAAAGCAGGAGACACAGTGAGTAACACCATCTATGATTATAGTTGCTAGTCCCCCGTACAGTTCTCAGATCAGCAGATGACCTTGATCAAGAGCACCTAAGTTGGCTGATCAGAACTCCCCCCAGCTTTGCCACTCAAGCCACCCCCCACCAAGGAGTAAGAGAAGGAATAAAAATAGAGAATACATGGAAGGGAGAGGAAAAGAGGGGGAGGAACAAAGAAAAAGAGAGAAAGAATTGGAGAAAGAACAAGAAAGGTGGCTAGAGTGAGGAATGGGGGAAAAACAAGAACTTAGGATAGAGAGGGATAAAAGGGAAAGAAAGGAGAAGAAAGAGAGTGGTACATCCCAAAATGTACCATAAGGGGTTTTAATACTGTACAAGTGGAAGGGACTCAGGCATTGCTAAATGTCTATGGGTTAGGGGTGCAAATTATTTGCCTTGCCTTGGGTGCTGACAACCCACGCTACAAAAATAATTTTACAGTTAGGGGTCTCCACAACTTGGGAAATTTTATCAAGGGGTCACGGCACTAGAAGGTTGAGAACCACTGGCCTAAATGGTACTGAAATATGCGGTATATTATTTAAAGATAATCTGCTTTTAAACTGTGTGAAAAAGTGATTTCTACACTGAAATATCTTTCAAAGTCTGAGAAGTGAAAAATTCACAGTTCTGGACAACTAGGTGCCAACACAACTGAGCATGCTCAGACCTGAAAATAACTCTCGTTTTAACTCAAGTGTCTTTTTTACCCAGTGCTATAGTAAATACCAAAATGAGAGTTAATTTGAAGTGAAAATCTGCCCTATTCTAGTCCAAATCAAGTTTCAGCCATTGATTCTAATGGAACAATTCTAACTTTCACAAAAAAAACCTTTTAATAATGAGATGAAATGTATCTTTCTCTGAAATAAATTTTCCTTTGCAACATTGTTGCTTCTACTTAAAATATTTTGTTTTTAAGAATACTAGAATGTGGAATGTTTTGATGTTTTGGTAAAATATATTATTCTCTGTCATTTTCACTTGTTACTCTCCATCTCACAACAATCTTTACCCAAACTCACACAGGTGTCTTTATAATCCACAAACAATACCATTGCTGATGCAAATTTAAAATTAATCACAATTTTTTGTGCTTTTTATTATTTCCAAATATTCATAATTTGAGCCCAAAAAAATGTGATATGTGTACCAACATCAGAAAGCAAAATGTAATTCCCAAAAATTTGAGGGTAATATTCTACTCTCACCCACAAAAAAACACCAAATATCACAGAATAAATCAAGAAGAATAACTCTTGAGTAATGTAATTCCATCACCTGTATGTCCAAAGAAATGCAGTATTTGTTTGTTTTTATGTGTATTTATGTGTAGGAGGCTCTCACATGTGGCAGCTCCGTGGCTTAGAGGTTAGACCTTCTGCTGAGTGTCTGGGTTCAATCCCAACCATGTTGCTTCATGTAGAGAGGTTGTCTCATCTCCCAGGTCCTATAACTATGTCTAAAAGTAGTATTTATGTGTAGGAGGGTTCCAACACCATTGTAAGCCTTTTCCAGATACACTATTTAGCCAAAAGTATTGGGACGCCTGCCTTTACACACACATGAACTTTAATGGCAGCCCAGTCTTAGTCCGTAGGGTTAAAATTTGATTTGGCAATTTGTGAGGCCAGGGACTGATGTTGCATGAGAAGGCCTGGCTCGCAGTCTCTACTCTAATTCAGCCAAAGCGTATTCTATCGGGTTGAGGCCAGGATTCTGTGCAGGCCAGTCAAGTTTCTCCACCCCAAACTTGCTCATCCATGTCTTTATGGACCTTGCTTTGTGCACTGGTGTGCAGTCATGTTGGAACAGAAAGGGGCTTTCCCCAAACTGTTCCCACAAAGTTGGGAGCATGAAATTGTCCAAAATGTCTTGGTATGCCTTAAGAGTTCCCTTGACTGGAACTAAGAGGCCAAGCCCAACCCCTGAAAAACAACCCCACATCATAATCCCCCCTCCACCAAATCATTTGGACCAGTGCACAAAGCAAGGTCCATAAAGACAAGGATGAGTGATTTTGGGGTGGAGGAACTTGATTGTCCTGGACAGAGTCCTGACCTCAACACAACAGAACACCTTGGGGATGAATTAGAGAGGAGACTGTAGGTCAGGCCTTCTCGTCCAACATCAATGCCTGACCTCACAAATGCACTTGGAAGAATGGTCAAACATTCTCATAGACACACTCCTAAACCTTGTGGACAGCCTTCCCAGAAGAGTTGAAGCTGTTATAGCTGCAAAGGGTGGGCCAAATGAGTTTTGAAACCAATACTAATACGGGGATGCCATTACAGTTCATGTGCGTTTAAAGGCAGGCATCCCAATACTTAGGCCAATATATTGTATATTGCTTGTGACACTGAGCATGGCTATGGACTAAGGGCTGGTTCACACCACAGAGATGCAGAGAACATGCGTGAGGCTGCCTGGTGTCTAAGTGGGTAGCAGTTCTGTCTAGCATCACCTGGGATGTTGGTTCAATTCCCCAATATGCTAATCCTTGTGTTGAAGTTTATATGTTCCACCTGTGTGGGTTTCTTACCACAATCCAAAGACATGCTGGCACTTTATTTGTCTCCTGTTAAAATAGGTTCTAATGTAAGAAAGTTAATTCTGGACTTATATCGGAAGCTCATTGCAGCCAGGGACTGATGTTAATGTTTATTAGCACTAATCGTGCCCAGGGACTTGGACATTTAAAATTTTAGGGTTTACACTTCACAGGTACGTATGCTTAGAAAACTGTTGCTTTGTTTATGTGGATGCAAATGGACTTTGATCTTTGTCCTGTAGTTGGAGATTTGATGCACATAGCCAAGGCTAACACAGTTGCGAATAGCATTATGTGTTCCTGCTCATCAGGTGCAATCACTTTAGACATACATGAAGAGGTAGATTGAAAGATACTGGTGGGCGTGTACTTCTATTGGGTGTGTCAGTGTGCTAACAATACAACCTCTCTTATATAAAAGCCTGCAGTAGGGGGGTTCGATGGCTTGAGAAGGTCAGGTTTTTTGCTGTGATTTGTGGGGGAGAAGGAATGATATTGTGCATATTGACAAATGTCCAACTAGGGATATTTGATGAAATTCTTGTGCAGTTTTTCAATCAAAAGTGGGTTTATGTGGCCATGCTGTCAATGTTGTGTGTGTATTGTTCCTGTCTGTTCATGCAAACATCGTTTGGAAGCATTTACTGACTTTCTAGCCTTTTTGATCTTGTTTAATCGTGTACACCGAAATGCAGCTTCCAGCAGAACATGGTCACCAATGTATGTCTGTGTGGATTGTTGGCTGGTGGTGGGTGTTTTGAATAAGTCTTTTGTAATATTATGTTGGAATGCATTGTAAGAATGACTTAAGTATGTTTCTATAATCTTACAGATAAAAAATGTGATGTGTTGCCCATTATACACTGAAATTAAAGCTGTGTCCACTTTAAGGTTTTGTCAAATTGTAAATTGTAAGCTCCTATGAGCAGGGCCCTTAAAATCCCATTGCTAAATGTAGCACCATATATCCTGTCCAAATTTTTTTGAATCTAGTAAATGAATGTAATTTGTTTTTTCTGCTGGTAAAATAAAAGTACATTATTTAGCTTTGTTGTGGTGTTTTTTTTTCTTCTACTTTTCTTTCTCTTTAGTTTTTGTGGGTGGTGGTTTTGGGAAAGTGCAATATCTCTCATATTTTCTTTCAATATGTATTTGTGTGCCAAACACTAATCTCTTTGCCCTGGTTCACATTGATGCTACTTTGAAATCACGCTACTTCACTTAAAGTAGCACGATTTCAAAGTAGCAAGGTTAGCGTGATTTCAGGTGCTACTTGATAGACATCCGTGTGGCTTCATACACAAATGTCTATTGAAGTCGCACCTGAAATCAGCAAAAGTAGTGCAGGAACTACTTTAGCAAATTGGTGCGGCGCCACAAAATCGGTGTCGAATCGATTGGAACAGTGCCATTTCTGCCAATAGTCAAATAGCATGAAAAATCGCTCCAATGTAAACCTAGGCTTCTGCACACCTGCAAGTAAATGATAAAGGTGGAATCTTTATATATAACAGCTGTGGAGAATTGCAGGTAATGAATTCAGCTGGTGGATAGGCAGTGTTGTATGTGTCATCTTTAGTTCACATTGGTGCGATTTGACATGTCAAAGCGGTGGCAATTGCACTGTTTTAATTGGTGCGACTTTGGGGTGAAATTTGTATTGATATCAGTGCAGAAACCTGCACAGATTTCTCTGAAATTCCCCCTGCAATCGGGACTGACATGCGGGAATTTCAGCTGAACGATTTCCTCCCTCTGTCAGTGTGAACCAGGGCTTAAACTGGGCCTTTTGTTTTTGTCATTCACCTGCTGCTAACCTAGGGACATAATTTCTTATCTAATGCCTTTAAATGTCATAAGTAGAAATACAAATTTGCATATCTGCAAATAAACAAAAATAATACAATTCTAAGAGTGTGGTTTTGCCTTCTGACCCAGAAATAAGTCATTGTAATCACCCGGAAGTTTCTGTGCCGGTCAGGATCTCCATCTAGGTGGACATGGCGAGGTCCCTCTTTAGGAAAGAGGAGGTGCTGCTCATTTTCGGGATAAGGGTATTATATGTACTTGTGCTTAATCAATGTGGGGTGGATGTGGTAGTTAGATTTGGTGTGGGTGGGGTTCATTGATTTGTTTGGCATCTCCACATATTTGCTTCTGGCCCATGTGCACCAGGGATGAGCTGAACACCCCCCCCCCCAGTTCGGTTCGCACCAGAACATGCGAACAGGCAAAAAATTAATTTGAACACATGAACACCGTTAAAGTCTATGGGAATCGAACATGAATAATCAAAAGTGCTCATTTCAAAGACTTATATGCAAGTTATTGTCATAAAGTCATTTAAAAGTACTCGCGGCTATATGAATTGTTGGTCCGACAATACACATAAAAGTTAATTGATAAAAACGGCATGGAATTTCCCTACAGGGAAACCCCGAACCAAAGTTTAAAAAAAAAATGGCGTGGGGGTCCCCCTAAATTCCATACCAGGCCCTGCAGGTCTGGCATGGATATTAAGGGGAACCCCGCGCCAAAAAAAAAAAAAAAAGGTGTGGGGTCCCCCTTAAAATCCATACCAGACCCTTCAGGTCTGGTATGGATTTTAAGGGGAACCCGGCGCCAAAATTAAAAAAATGAAGTGGGTTCCCCCCAAAAATCCATACCAGACCCTTATCCGAGCACGCAACCTGGCAGGCCGCAGGAAAAGAGGGGGGGGACGAGAGAGAGTCCCCCCCTGAACTGTACCAGGCCACATGTCCTCAACATTGGGAGGGTGTTTTGGGGGTCCTCCCAAAGCACCTTGTCCCCATGTTGATGAGGACAAGGGCCTCATCCCCACATCCCTTGCCCGGTGGTTGTGGTTGTGGGCAGGTGGCTTATCAGAATTTGGAAGCCCCCTTTAATAAGGGGACCCCCAGATCCCGCCCCCCCCGTGTGAAATGGTAAGGGGGTACAAAAGTACCCCTACCATTTCACAAAAAAAGTGTCAAAAATTTTAAAAATGACAAGAGACAGTTTTTGACAACTCCTTTATTTAAATGCTTTTTGTTTCTTCTATCTTCTTTCCTCTATCTTCTATCTTCATTCGGTTTCTTCCTCCATCTTCTTCTTCTTCTTCCTCCAATCCTCTGCTTCTTTCTCCGGTGTTCTCATTCGGCATCTTCCTCTGCGGCGTCTTCTTCCCTTCTTCTTGGGCCGCTTGGCATCCATGAGGGGAGGCTCGCGCGGTGTGACGCTTCTCGTCTTCTGACGGTTCTTAAATAATGGAGGGCGGGGCCACCCAGTGACCCCGCCCCCTTTGACACACAGGTACTTCCCCGAGGCTTTTCCCGTGATGTCAGAGGGGGTGGACAGGGAAGTCACCTTGCGTCAGAGGGGGGTCACCGGGTGGCCCCACCCTCCGTTATTTAAGGACCGTCGGAAGACAAGAAGCGTCACACAGTGGGAGCCTCCCATCATGGATGCAGACCGGCCCAAGCGCGAAGAAGGGAAGAAGACGCCGCGGAGGAAGATGCCGGACGAGAACACCGGAGCAAGAAGCAGAGGATCGGAAGAAGAAGAAGGAGGAGGAAGAAACCGAAGGAAGATAGAAGAAAGAAAAAACATTTAAAGGAATTGTCTCATCATTTTTAACACTTTTGACACTTTTGTGAAATGGTAGGGGTATTTTGTACCCCCTTACCATTTCAAACAGGGGGGGGCGGGATCTGGGGGTCCCCTTGTTAAAGGGGGCTTCCAGATTCCGATAAGCCCCCCGCCCACAGACCCCCACAACCACTGGGCAACCACTGGGCAAGGGTTGTGGGGATGAGGCCCTTGTCCTCATCAACATGGGGATAAGGTGCTTTGGGGGGCACCCTCCCAATATTGAGGGCATGTGGCCTGATACGGTTCAGGAGGGGGGCCACTCTCTCGTCCTCCCTCTTTTCCTGCCAGGTTGCGTGCTCTGATAAGGGTCTGGTATGGATTTTTGGGGGGACCCCATGCCATTTTTTTTTAAATTTTGGTGTGGGGTTCCCCTTAAAATCCATACCAGACCTGAATTTTGAGGGGGACCCCAACGTTCTAAATTCCATACCTGAAGGGCCTGGTATGGAATTTAGGGGGACCCCCACGCCATTTTTTAAAAAATTTTGGTTCGGGGTTCCCCTGTGGTGAAATCCTATGCCGTTTTATCAATAAACTTTTATGTGTATTGTCGGACCGACAATTCATTATAGCCGCGAGTACTTTTAAATTACTTTTTTTCCTTTAATTTTGCTGTCAGACGGTTCTAAACACGGGAAACATGCGCCCCTTTACAGGCATACTATAGACACCCCCCAGGTACGAAATTTAAAGGAATATTACACTTTTATTGTTTCACTTTAAGCATTATTAAAATCACTGCTCCCGAAAAAACGTCCGTTTTTAAAAAAAATGTTTGCATTGATACATGTCCCCTGGGGCAGGACCCGGGTCTCCAAACACTTTTTATGGCAAAGAACTTGCATATAAGCCTTCAGTGAGAACTTTGGATTTTGCAGGTTCAAGCCCCATTCACTTCCACTATTCCAGCATATGTGATCTGACAGGCATTATTGCCGGCAATAGCGCTGCTTTCCATTTGCATTAGCGCTGACTTTCTGAGAGTTGAAGTCTTTCTGGCCTTTTTTGAGAGCTATTTTTTGGTACTGCAGGATAATTTTTTGGTGCTATAGTAAATGACTTCCATTGTTTGCACTAGACACTTATGTAAACAGGACCTCCAACAAATTAAGAAATAAACATTAGAATGTTATTCATTTACAGAAAAAAAAATTGCAGTGAGTATGTGCACATCTCCAAACTCTTGGTCTACTACTAGCCTGCTTTGTCAACAGGACAAAAAACAGCAAGCTTTTAAAAGGTAAAAAATAAGCAACTTGATTTATTTCACTGTAAACAGCTCTCCAAAAGTTGGTGATGTGAAACACAGAGCAAGAAATATATGGAAAAAGCTCCAAAATCTTCTCTCTAGGAGTGTGCGAAACAAACACTGTGACTCAATATAAATATGGATCTTTTCAGCAACAACCACCAGCATGTAACTGTAAACACTTCTCTTCCTAATCTGCTATACCACTATACAACACACTGAGTGACTGCATGTTAAAATATACAGACTTTTTTCAGCTGTCAACATAGGTTTCTAACGTTCCCTGTTCAATTGGTAATGGTAATGCTATAGCGGGCGAATAATCTGAGCAGTTCAATGTTTTTCCAAATGGCGAACAGCTAGACTTCTGGTTGGATACATGGTTCTAGAGCAAAGAAATAAAAAATAGGAGGTGCGTGGCCTAGCGCATTATCCTTGGTAAAAAGTTTTATTGAACAACAGACGTAAGTATCGTACTCGCATTTGGTAACTGGAATAAAATCACATCATTCCTCTTTAAAAGTCCATATACCACTACCCATATCCCATGGGATTATCAGGTAGTATAATTGGCTGACGCATTTCAAGGATTTTTCCTCTTCCTCAGAGCCCAATAGAACTAAGTCTGGTCTGCATGTTTACATGTGGTGGACTGGATTGATGGTATAACCTTGGGGGGAATAATCCTCTTTCGCTGATGGGTTAATCTTTATTCATCACAGCACACTACATCAGAAAACCCCATAGATAGAATTTCAAATACCATACTAGTACTGAACACTATGTGTGTGTGTATGTATGTATATATAAATATATATGGGACCAAAAAGGTAACCCACTAGACTGAATGATTTGAGTGCAAAAGCTCTATATGTACATGAAGGATAGCATAGTATAATAGTATATAGTATGGTACAATAATGGCTATGCAGGAATGGAGCATGGTACACATGGTGCTGACTTACCCAATGTGTGGTGATAGTGTATCCCTTCTCCTACATCCTGTCCAGTGGATGGACATCCAGGTACGAGCTGAGCTGGACAATGCAAACCCTAGGTCGATATACGGAGCTTGCCGGTACTTGTACCACCGGGAGCTTCACCACTGTGAGCTTGTGAGATATGGACTCTGCCATCCATAGGATTTGCTTTCCGCATAACATCCGCCCAGGGGACCTGAAGGACTATACCATCTGTCCAGCTCAGCTCGTACCTGGATGTCCATCCACTGGACAGGATGTAGGAGAAGGGATACACTATCACCATATATTGGGTAGGTCAGCACCATGTGTACTATGCTCCATTCCTGCATAGCCATTATTGTACCATATACTACTATACTATGCTATCCTTCATGTACATATAGAGCTTTTGCACTCAAATCATATATATATATATATAATGTATATATTCAAGTGAATATTCAACACATAGATATACCCGCTGTGTTGGGTCGGGTCCATTGAATCTACTTCATCCCATCTTATCTTATGCTATTTATGCTATTAATTTATGTAATTAACGGTCACAACGATTTTAATTACTCAATAGCCATGCAATACAATACTGTTTATTACATACTGTGTATTGCATATTTGTACCTGTATATGTGTGAGCATCTATATATATGTTTATACACACACATACTTTTCAGTACTAGTATTGGAATTTGCAATTCTATCTATGGTGTTTTCTGATGTAGTGTGCTGTGTTGAGTAAAGATTAACCCATCAGCGAAGGAGGATTATTCCCCCAAGGTTATACTATTAATCCAGTCCACCACATGAAAACATGCAGACCAGACTTGGTTCCATAAGGCTCTGCGGAAGAGGAAAAATCTACGAAGGTCAGTCCATTATGTTACCTGATAACCCCATGAGATATGGGTAGTGGTATATGGACTTTTAAAGAGGAATGTTTGATTTTATTCAAGTTACTAAATGTGAGTACAATACAGTACTTACTTCTGTTGTTCAATAAAACTTTTTACCAAGGGTAATGCACAAGGCCACGTGCCTTTAATTTTTTCTTTCTTTGCTCTAGTACTTTGGACTCTCCCAAGTTGAAAAAGGCAGTGGGGTGTGTATTATCCACCCAGTAGCATCTCAACGGAAGCACAAGTTTCATTTAGGCCCACCGCACAGCGCAGGAGATTTTTCTGTTGGTGTTGGATACATGGTTGACATGAACCCAAAGCTCATTCACAGTAACCTCTGGAACTAAAATATCCCTTTAGCATACATAAAAAACAGTGTGCAGTGGTCTGCACATTGTGATGTGCAATATGTCGTGAATTGGTTGACTATTTGACACACTGTACATTAAGGTGTACAGAACATGGTGACATGGATTACGTAATCTACGTCATAGTAAACATAGTACAGCAAACTGCAGTATTTAACACTAAGCAAAGCCTAGTGTTCTGGAGTACAAAGTGTCCTGGAGTATGTAATCTGTAGCCTAGTAAATGGAGTACAGCAGACTGCAGTATGTAACATAGAACAAAGTTCACTAGTCAGGAGTATTTAATGTACAGCCAAGGCCAAAAGTTTTGAGAATGACACAAATATTAATTTTCACAAAATATGCTGCTTCAGTGTTTTTAGATTTTTTTGTCAGATGGTACAATGGTATACTCAAGTATAATTACAAGCTTTTGATAAGTGTCAAAGGCTTTTATTGACAATTACATTACATTTATGCAAAGAGTCAATATTTGCAGTGTTGAGCCTTTTTTTTCAAGACCTCTGCAATTCGCCCTAGCATGCTGTTAATCAACTTCTGGGCCACATCCTGACTGATGGCAGCCCATTCTTGCATAATCAATGCCTAGAGGTTGTCAGAATTTGTGGTTTTTTTTTTGTTTACCCGCCTCTTGAGGATTGACCACAAGTTCTTAAAAGGATTAAGGTCTCGAAGTGGAGAAAAGCAAAGTAACAGAGTCTTGTTTACTTTTTTCATGCTTTACTCACCTATGCTTGCACAGATTCAAGTCCAGCACTGCTTACTAGTGTACCCCAGTTCTTACACTCTAACCCCTGGTGTTCTGTTCATTTATACAATGCACACCACAGGTGGCAGTATGGGAAAGCAGGGGTAGGTTTCATGAGCACTGATGTTGTCGATGCAAATACTATCCATTCTTGCTGCCGTACAATTACTTACCGAAGCACCAAGCACCTTGGTAGGCAAGGGAGAATGACAAGTATTCCTCCAAAGGTAAAAATGCTAGTGTTTGTTTTAATGGACTCAAGCAGATCAGGTAATGGGACAGTACAGAGTAGAATAAATAGAAAACTTTCCCTATATTATGAAGAGGTTTTAGGCAAACCTGTGGTCTCCATGAGTATAAGCACCTAGGGTAATATAAAAATTCAGGTACCTGCATGCAAACTATGCATGAATACTTATAAAAGAATTAGTGTGACATTTATCAACACAGCACATGCACATTCTTGCCTCTGAGTTTTGGTTAGGTGGTTTGGAAGGGTCAACCATGGGGGTTTTCCTATGTACTACGGCCCTATACAAATCAGGGTTCCTAAGAGCCTTTGTTCACAGTCACATTCACTGCTACATTTACATCTACGGCTACTGCAACAGTAAACGGATCTCCCATGAACATGCTGTGGCCCATCTGTAAGCAGGTGGATGTTAAATGTTTATGTTTTATTAAAATGTTCTACTGTTTTTCAGTTTATGTCTATGGTTAGATTTATGTGTTAGAATATTACACTGTTTAGTTGTCCTTGCCCTGCTGCGGTGGTGCTCCCTGAGAGGTAAGGGTTTACTCCGCTGGTCAGGATTTCCTGGCCTCTTTTGGGAAGTACTGCCCTCTGCTGGGGAAAACACATACAAAGGGAGGAAACCACCTCTCAGGGGTGCGTTAGACAGCCAGAGATACAGTTCCAGCTCTCCCCCCTCAAGGAACAGGATGCTGCTAGGGATGTGAACTGCTACTTGCACTTGACTTGTGGGAGCCCAGACAGGGTTCCAGGGGTATGGACTCATGTTTTGGATGTAAGGACTTGAAAAGACTCTCACATATTTAGGGGTGTCCCTGGAGCAATAAGGGGCACCAGTAGAATAACTCAAGGGGCACTTAGAAGATTGTGTACAGGAATGTATTAAAGACAACTTGTGAACTGTTCATTTGAAAATTTAAACAATGTCAGTGAAGAATGTTTATTGTTATTTAACTTGGCCTGGTCTGAAGTTACATAGTAGGCGGGGTTGAAAAAAAGACACAAGTCCATCAAGTTACTTGAGGACAATCTTAAAGGGGTGCATGCAAGCATAGCATATCACAAAAACAGAACTTAATAGCGGGACGAGATGAGTTATAGAAGATGCAGTACAATTGTCTAAGCTATTCAGGGAAGGCTATATTGCTGTTGCTAATGACTGGTACTATTATCTAGTGTATAAGCAGCCAGCTGGTCAAGAAGCAGTGTGACTTGGCAAATGTGACAGAAGGCCTTGGTAGTAAAGGAGCTTGTGTGGTTAGGCTCCGTCCCTAGCGACTGGAACCTCAATACTGGGTCCAACTAACACAGGGAGCCCTAGGGACCCAGCCTGGAAGTCACGGAAGATGGAGTGAGCCCTCAGGAGAAAAGAAGTAGCCAAGTGAAATGTATGAATCAATGTCACTGGGAGTGAGGTGACGGGTTACTGGGTTGGTGGAGTCCGGTACAGGTTTAGCGGTACCGACTCAGAAATGCTGCACAATGTAGGGAAAAGAGTTATGGAGTGTGATGCAGAACTTATGTCTGTAGTGAACAATGTGAAGTGTTACAGAAGTTGGGCCACGAACTCCAGGGAGTTAATGATGTGTTCTTTTGGAGAAAAAGTGGAACTTCCGCTTTAAGTACTTCTTACCCCCTGACATGTCACATTTGGCATGTCATTTTTTTCAGGGGGGGGGGCAGGTATCTGGTTTTGACAGGTACCCAGCTCCCACTTCCATTCCCGGCCACCTAGGCGACTCCTTCTCTCCCTTTAGGCGACCCCTCCCTCCCTGCAATCTTCTGGTACACATCACACGTCCCAGAAGATTGAACGGCCATTCACGACGCTCAGTGTGACTCACGCATGCGCAGTACACACCTGGCTGTAAAGCCGCAAGCTGTCACAGCCGGGTGCCCACAGTAGTAATGCCGGCTCTGCAGACAGACAGGGGAGAGGAGCGAGGCTTCGGGCACCTGCATCGCTGAAATGTGGGACAGGTGAGTGTCTGTCTATTTAAAGTCAGCAGCTACATTTTTGATAAACACAGAACCAGGTGAAACTCTGCTTTAATGCCAACCTTGCATTAATTGGCAGCCTCAGCCTGCCTCTGAGGGAGCTAGCAAGCAGTTTCTCTGGGTCCTTACATGACTGTGGTAAGCCCCACACACACACACATCTTATTGCCTCCCTGTTAACCAGTGATGTTGCCCATCAAACTTTTCAACCATCATAGATGATGATATGTGAGAGGAGTTTTTCTTTGAATGCATTATTTCAGTGTCAGGATATTTTCTTTCCTAGAATGGGTTTCTGCATTTACAGCTAGTGCATTTGAACTATTTTATCATATATATATATATATATATATATATATATATATATATATATATATATATATTATCATACATTTTCTTTATTTATTTTATTAAAATACATTTTAGGAATACAAAAATTACTATAACTTGTTTCAAATTGATGTTCTAACAAATATCCAGGATATGCTGTAAACCAAATTAATTTTTTCAGTCATGATTAAGATCCTGTTTGACACCATGCTCCATAACCCCTGAAAAACGCAGACCTGAGGCATAATAAAGGTGACCTTGGCACAGGACAAACAGAGCAATGCAGACATCCTTTAAACATCCAAAACGGAAAAAGACAAGCTTTCATTATTATTTAATTGTATTTTGTATTGAAAATGTGTTGAAATACAGATAAAGCACATTATACATATTAAAATCAAAGAGAGCAAACATAAAAGAGAATGAAAAAGAAAGAGAAAAAAATAAAATAAGGTGATCATAATACAGGCACGACTACTGAAAAGCCAATAACATTTGGGTGATAGCTAGGTGTACACCGGAGACATAGACCTAGAAGGTGTTAAGCAGTGGGCTGCTATGTGTAACTAGGTCAAAAAAGAGATAGGGAGGATGGGTGATGACAGGGTGACATGGAGCTGTATGTGGGTACTAGAGGGATTCAGGGAGGAGAACCATACTCTGAATGATCCCACAGATCCCAGATCTTGTCAAACCTGTCAACCGAATCCTCTACCATGGCTGTCATATGCTCCATTCTACATATATCAGTAATAGCTTGTAGAAACTGAGCTTGGTTTGGAGGGGAGGAAGATAGCCAAAACAATGGAATGACTTTTTGCAGCTAGTAAAATATAGGAAGCCAGTCCATTTGAGGTCTTTCTCAGACCCAGAAATGGGAGACCCAGGAGGAGATGTAATGGATCCAGCGAAATGGGGGACTCAAAAATATGCTGGAGCAGAGACATCACCATGGACCAGAAAGGAACTATCAATTCACACTGCCAAAAGATATGGTGGTGAGTTCCTCTAGTTTTACCACATCTCCAACAGAGGGGGGAGAGGGAGGGGTCAAAATGATGTAATACCTTTGGGGTCCTGTACCAAAAAAATAACTGCTGTCTCTCTCTGCGCCACACATCTGGATATTTTGAAAGTTGAGGTCCATATTTTAGCCCACTGTTGGAGGGAAATTGGTATAAACGGAGTCCATTTGCACATGTAGGAGTGGGAGTCTAATGGGAGTGGAAGGGTCTCCTGAGGCAATTCGTATAAAGCAGAAATTAGTCGTGTTTGGTGGGGGCCCTAGGGTTCAAAAGCTCAAAAGTTGTTGGTTTGGGAAGGGTAAGGGATGGAGAGAGAGTTGATAAGTAGTGGGTTATTTGGAGATAGAAATATGACATATCTTTCGAAATCTGATATTTAGATTGGAGGTCTGCAAAAGGGCGAAATTTACGTGTGACCGGGTGTACAAAGTGGTGAAGTTGGAACAGGCCGGCCTGTTTCCAAGGGAACATTCGGGAATGGGATAGGCTATTGGGAATTAAGGGGTTAAGGATTACATTGGAGAGAGCGGGGCACAGGGATTAGAGGGAGAATTTGGTGTGACATGAGAGCCATATCCTCAGCGAAAACAACATAGGGCCCAAACAGAGGCTAAGGAGTTTGGGATCTGAAAATAATGTAGGTGACCATACAAGAGAGCAGGAATGAGCCGGAAACAAAGAATCCATCTTTATTTCCGTCCACCTATTTGGCGGCCTTAAGCTTGTCCAGGACACCACTGCACGAAGGTGGGAGGCCAGGTAATAATTGAAAATGTCCGGGGCTTCCAGACCTCCATGGCTTCTGGGGGAAAATATCACCGAGCTTGCCACTCAATGAGCCCCGTCCTTCCAAATAAAATTAAGAAACTATCGTTTGAGCAATTTTAGTTGGGCCAAAGGAATAGGGATAGGCAGGGTTTCAAAAAAATACAGTAGTTTTGACATAACTGACATTTTCAACACATTAATCCTACCTATCCAGGATATTGGGAGAGGAATCCAACGAGTCAGCATGGCCTTGATGTCCTTGAACAGGGGGATAATATACTTGGCTGAGTATAGGGATGAGTACGATGGTGTGATTTGTACACCCAGGTACTTAAGAGATGAGGTGCACCAGCGATAAGCGGTAAAAGGTCTGCAGGCGGTATATGTAGCGGTAGGGTTTCTGTTTTAGATGCGTTAATCTTGTATCCAAATAGAGAGCTAAACTGGACTAGGAGAACATGCAGGGATGGGAGGGATATATGTAGTCCGGTAAGAGTCAGAAGTACATTGTCTGCAAATAGAAATAGCGTATATTCCCTGTGACACATGGGGACCCCTCGCATGTCATGATGGGATCTTATAGCTTCTGCCAGGGGTTCTAGGCATAGAATGAAAAGAAGTGGGGAGAGAGGGCAACCTTCTCTAGTGCCATTAGACATTGGAAAGGATCGGGACGTGAAAGAAGTCATTTGGACCTGTGATGAGGGGTTGGAGTAGAGGGTGTTTAGGGCCGAGATGAAGGGACCATGAAATCCAAATTTAGTAAGGGTAGCAAACATGTAGGGCCAACTTAATCTATCGAATGCCTTTTGGGCATCGAGGCTAAGGATCAAAGCAGGTCTACGTACTCTGTTCAGCATATCGATGAGATCAATAGTACGCCTAGTATTGTCCCCAGCATGTCTAGTGGGGACAAAGCCCACTTGGTCTCTATCGATCGATTTTGTCTAAAATTGGGAAAGGCGGTTAGCCAAAATTTAGGTGAATAGCTTATAATCTGAGTTTAAAAGTGCTATCGGCCTGTAGCTATCTGGACGCGATGGATCTTTGTCCAGTTTAGGTATAACTGTGATAAAGGAGTGTAAGAACTGCTGGTGGGGGGACTCGCCCTGAAGAAGAAAACTATATAGGGATACTAGATGAGCTGATAGAATCAGGAGAAATGTCTTGTTGTAGGAGTATGGGAGGCCATCTGGACCAGGGAATTTGTGGGTTGGTAGGCTCTTAATAGTATTGGTTAGTTCCTCCCCCGGTAATGGGGGTGTTCAGTGCATGCACATCTGACCTGGTTAGTTTAGGTAGCTGTAAGACTGACCTAAATGCCTCGAAAGCCTCCTGGTCAAATGGGGAATGTAGGTTTGGAATAAGGCAGTTGTAGAGTTTATCTTAAAACTCACCAAAGACCTGGGCCATGGTCTGTGGTCAGTGAGTGGGGGTACCATCCGGTCATTTGAGGTGATCCGGGAAGGAGAGAAAAGGCCTAGGGTTCAGCCTGGAGACCAGCATTCAATGAGGCTTATTGGAAAATTTGTAAAATGTTTCTTTTACCCATAGGAGGGACTTATCAATGGCTGACATATCTAGAGATTTTATTTGATTGCACAGTGAGGTTACTGCTCGCAGTCGAACCACCGTGGGAGAGCAGAACAAGGATGGTTCAGCGGCTAGCAGTTTGGTTCATGACCTTTAGGCCAGACTGGCCGTCTTGTAGCTCAGAAAACCCAATCAACATTATCACAATAGCAGAGTTAATTAACACAAACAACAATGGGAATCTAATGACTCTTAGATCCCATACTAGAGACTTATTTACAATACACATTCTAGCAGGCAACAGACAGACAGGTGGCTGGAATTGACATCAGCATCTCCTAACAGTATTTGTCCCAGCTTTTGAATCAGCTACTTTTTCTAATATGGCAAATCCAGGGTCTCCAGAGTCTGTGTGTCCTGGGGGACCAGGACCTGAATCCACAGTAACACCACCTCAAGGGTCCCCAGGCATACAGCTCACAAAGAGCACCGTTCCCCCAAATGCCAGGGCCCACGATCGATCGGCAAGAGGCTAGCATTCAGTCCCCTCCAAAAGTCTCTCTTCCGGCTAGGTCTGTCACATTTCTCCCCTTTCGGCAGGAGACTAACACAGCAGGAGACCCCAGATGGGTTGACTCTGAAGTTAGTCAGTAGTTCCAGTGCTCTAATGCCTGTACCCACACAGCACCTCAAACAAATTGTTCCAAACAAAGCATTACTCACCCAGCCAACCTCTGCTTCTCTCAGAGAACATATCTGCCGCTGGGGAGAGGCCTGGACTGGCCCTTCTCCCTGGAGTCCTTTCTGCCACTGGAGAGAAGACAGAGTGTCTGGGCTCACTCCGTCATGCTGTTGGGGATCTGGGCCGACTGCCCAGCATCCCTGGGGTATACAGGTGGAGACTGAAGTCCCATCCACCTTCACAGGAAATCCATCCTCTGTTAGTTGAGGGCAGAGTCCAGCAGTATTCGGCCCTGTTGCCAGCCCTTCTGCTGGAAACCCCACACCATCTGCTCCGGCTAACTGTTGAGGCAGGAGGCTGGCTTCCTCCACTCCCAAACTGTGTAGCTGCCATTGGGGAGGTGAGCCAGCTGCTTCCTTTTCCATTCCCTCATCTGGATGTTGGGACGATATGTCTGTGGTACTGTCTCCCAGGTGCACAGATCTTTGCTGGGGAGGAAAGACCACTTCCTCCACCCTGGCCAACTGTTGGGGAGGGACAACAAACACCTCCTCTCCCTTCTCCCCCTGTATCCTGATCTGCTGCTGGGAAGTGACCACCTCCTTCTCACCCTGAGCCTCCGGAACCGCCGCAGGTGTAGGGCAGAGATCTTGGACCCTCTGTCCGGTTGCCAGCGCTTCAGCTGGGGAAGTTCCTTGTAACTTGACAGATACTTCTGTTGGTGCTGGGCAGAGCACAGTGAAGTTTGGCCCTAATAACAGCTCTTCTTCTGCTGGAGGCTCACCAGGTTGTTCTTCCTCAGCAGAAAAGTCTATCAAATCCCCTGTCTCTGCAACTGGTGTCTGGGGATAAAGGTTCACCATCTCCTCTCTGTGGAACCCAGAAGATGCTATCAGTGCTGGGCAGAGCACAGTGAAGTTTGGCCCTAATAATAGCTCTTCTTCTGCTGGAGGCTCAACAGGTTGTTCTTCCTCAGCAGAAAAGTCTATCAAATCCCCTGTCTCTGCAACTGGTGTCTGGGGATAAAGGTTCACTATCTCCTCTCCGTGGAACCTAGAAGATGCTATCAGTGCTGGGCAGAGGTTAGAAGAGCTCTGCCCTGTTGTCAGCACTTCAGGTTTGGGGACGGCAATCTTCAGATTTTCCACTGCCGATTCTCTGGCATGCTGCTGGACAGGCACATGCCTCCATCCAAGATCATCCCATGCAGAAACAGGATCATCAAGGTCAGTCAGCACTTGCTGAATCCTCCATAAGACCTCCGCCTCCATAGCTGCGGGGGCAGGTTGGCAAAGCACACTGTTACTCTGCCACATTGTCAACTCTTCAGCTAGGATTTCAGAGTTGTCAACTGGTATTTCCTGATAGTCCCAGGCAAAGGGAGCCCCACCCTGCTGCTGAGCAGAGTCTAGCAGCTGTCTGTAGGCCATCTCAAGCTCCCATTCCTGAACGGCCAGAAACTCCAAATCTTCCTGTGACCAGTGCACTTCCGAGACATTCAGTCTCCGCTCTCTGTGGTCCATTATTTCCTCCAAACGCCACTCCCGATCACTCCCCAAGTCAGGGTCCCTGGACAGCCTCCAGTACAACAATCCCAGGCCATCGTAGTCAAAGCCTTCCGTGGGGCTGTCATCAGCTGTCCACGGGCACACTTGGGCTACATACCACTGGAGGGCTCTGTAGCTCTCATCCAACCGCATTTCTGCCCAGATCAGCCTGCTTAACTCAGCTGTCCACTCCTGGTTTGGCTGTTCCCCCAATAACAGCAATCATACTTCATACTGCGACCAGTACCTTACATGGATGGAGGGGAGAACTTTTCCCTGGTGTCGCTGCTCACGGGCTAGCGCTTCCTTCCAGAGTTCACAGCTAAAAAAATCAAACCATTTCAGCAGGACCTGCTCTGATACTTGTCCTCTGTGCTGTATCTGCATCTCTCGCAACCTCCTTCTGAATTCCTCTTCCATGGTGGCTGGTATCTGTACCTCTCCTCTCCTGCTATCTGGACCTTGGATCCAGGTGATGGTTTGGATGTGTTCACGGCAAGGAAACACAATCCCACCATTCCCTCCATGGCTCTCAAGTAAGTTTTTCAGCGTGGCTCTCCTGCAGGCTGGTTTGGAGTGTCCCAGTAACTGGAGAGCAAATCCCACGGCTGCCAAACAATGTAACAAGCCCCTGCTCGCTCGATTCCACTCTCCTGACATTCCTCTGCGGCTATAGAATCAGATTGCAGATCGCAACATCTGATGGTTTGGTCATCCGATGCTCCGGGACTAGAACTACAGCTATGTGCCGTTCTAATCTAGTTGTGTAGCTCAGAACAAACACCAGGCAGGCTGTATGTAAGTTCAACCAGAAATCTCTTTTATTGAGGAATACAGGCTCTTTTATACAGTAAAAGAGGAGGTGCATATCTCTTGCTCATATTACTCTGAACATACACCTGTGACCAGAAACCTAATTAACATGGGCTAATTAACTAATCCCTTTAGACAGCCTAGATGATTCAGACTTGACCTTTAGGCCAGACTGGCTATCTTGTAGCTTAGAAAACCCAATCAACATTATCACAATAGCAGAGTTAATTAACACAAACAACAATGGGAATCTAATGACTCTTAGATCCCATACTAGAGACTTATTTACAATACACATTCTAGCAGGCAACAGACAGACAGGTGGCTGGAATTGACATCAGCATCTCCCAACAGTATTTGTCCCAGCATTATGAATCAGCCACTATTTCTAATGGTAAATCTAGGGTCCCCACAGTCTGTGTGTCCTGGGGGACCAGGACCCGAATCCACAGTAATACCACCTCAAGGGTCCCCAGGCATACAGTTTACAAAGAGCACCATGCCCCCAAATGTCAGGTCCCACGATCGATTAGCAAGAGGCTAGCATTCAGTCCCCTCCAAAAGTCTCTCTCCTGGCTAGGTCTGTCACAGTTAGTAAAGAGGATTTCAAGAGGGCTGCATCCTTCTTTCTTCGTGAGCTTACAGAGATGCACTGCCCCCTAAAGAATGCCTTGTGGGCCTCCCATAAGGTGGATGGACTGGTAACTGAAGCTGTATTTAGCTGGAAGTAATCAGTAGGCACATGTCATGGTTCCTACTGTGCTATGCAGACAGCCAGGTGTGGTCACACCCCAAGTGGCTCAAGGAGGTGTTGAACCCATGACTTTCTGTTTACTCTTTCTGTTTACTGCTCCTGTTGCTTTGCCTCTGAGCCACACCTCAGTACATTATTCAGCCTGGTTTCCAGCTATGCTTTGTCCTGCATGCAGCACTGAGGGCTATACTCTGGACCTTGCTTTGCAATTAGTACCTGTCTCTCCTGGTTCAGCTGAGGCAGTTTATCTAATCAGATGGGTATAAAACACTGCCTCACTCTGGACTCCAACCAAGGTAAGCCCTTACAGCACGTGGGAGAGTGTATCTTTGGTTTCAGGATGTTTTAGCAGAGATTCATTGAGTCTTCAGTGGCACTTCCTGGGAAATGCAGCTGAGAGGCAAAGATCCAGGGTCAGGGGAGCGTGATCCAACCAGGTAATGAGGCCCAGGTCACATGACACTGTATGAGGCAAAAGAGGGGCTGTCTCTAGGAAATAGTCCAATCTAGAGCACATCTTATGGGGGGGAGGGTAAAACTAATATTGTTTGCAGTAGGGTGTTTGATCCTCCATGCATCAAAAACACGATGGCTTTGAGTCAATTTACGAAAGGAGGTGGCCAAAGAGTGTGTTGCGGCAGGGATATGTAGTGTGGAACAAAGATTTCCAATCTCGAGTGGGAGAGAGGACAGCATTAAAATCTCCCCCAATCACCATAAAAGGCTGAGAAAAGCATTGCAGCCATTCAAATACATCAGTAAGAAATTTGATCTGACCCATATTAGTAGCATATATATTCATTAGTGTTATAGGATTAGATAAATAGGTACCTTGCAGTATTATATAACGACCATAGGAATCTAAATGGGTGGACTCGATCTGGAGAGGACAAGAGCGTCTGATCAGCACTGAAACCACAGCCTTTCCAGATGAGTCAGATGCCATATAAGACACTAGGAAATACTTAGAAGCAAATTTCAGAGATCCCCCAAAACGAAAGTGAGTCTCCTGCATCAGAATCACATCCGCGCTGGAGGCCCTGAACCCCTTTAAAGCCATCCATCGTTATTTGATGGAATTCAGACCTTTCACATTATAGGACAACAGCTTCAAATCCATAAAAAAAGGCGTGAATTTTAGCCAATGAACATTCAGTATAGTGGGTGATAGCCCATCGGTACATACACACATATATCGCCTTATAACAGAGAGATAGTAATCTATCATGTAACATACATACATACATACATAGTAAAAAACTGATCGTTAATGCAGAAAAAAGAAAAACAACAACAAGGAAAAATTCAAAAGGTAGTCGAAAAAAAGGACCAAACGAAATATTGCTGCGTAGTAACAAAAAGGCCGGTCTGGCCCAAAAAAAACCCCACAAAAATGTAAACATCAGGTGTAGGCTTGAGAGACATCTGCGTCTCAGGAATAGGGATGAGCCGAACACCCCCCGGTTCAGTTCGCAGCAGAACCTGCGAACGGACCGAAAATTTGCACGAACGTTAGAACCCCATTGATGTCTACGGGACTCGAACGTTCGAAATCAAGTGTTCATTTTAAAGGCTAATTTGAATGGTATTGTCCTAAAAAGGGTTTGGGGACACGGGTCCTGCCCCAGGAGACATGTATCAATGCCAAAAAAACTTTTAAAAACGGCCATTTTTTCGGGAGCAGTGATTTTATTGATGCTTAAAGTAAAAAAAAAAAAAAAAGTGAAATATTCCTTTAAACATCGTACCTGGGGGGTGTCTATAGTATGCCTGTAAAGTGGCGCGTGTTTCCCGTGTTTAGAAGAGTCCCTGCACAAAATGACATTTTTAAAGGGAAAAAAATTATTTAAAAACTGCTTGCGGCTTTAATGTAATGTCAGGTCCCGGCTATATGGATGAAAATCTGTGAGACAGTGGTATGGGTAACCTCCAGTCCATTACCAGGCCCTTTGGGTCCTGTATGGATATTAAGGGAAACCCTGCACCAAAATTAAAAAAAGGAAAGGCGTGGGGTCCCCAGGCCCTATATACTTTGAACAGCAGTATACAGGCGGTGCAAACAAGACAGGGACAGTAGGTTTGTTGTTAAGTAGAATCTGTTTTAATTTTGAACTGGTACATTTTTAAAGTGTAGCTCCAGCCAAAAAAATCTGTTTTTAAGCTTTTTGGAAAACATAGGGAAGGGTTATCACCCCTTTGACATTTTTTTTTTGCTGTCTGTGCTCCTCTTCAGAAGATTTCACCTCACTTTTTGTCCCAATGACAAATGTTTTTTGAAAATTTGGGGTTTTTAGTGAAACAAGGATTGGTGATAAAGCATCAGTGGAAAGGAGAAAAGTTTTTCCCATATTAACTCTTACAGGAGAGAACTTCCCCTCCTATGGGGTAGATATCATCTCACTTCCTGTTGTCTCCTTCCGTTTGCAAGTAGGAGTCGTTTGTAAGTTGGATGTTTGAAAGTAGGGGCCTGCCCTATATACTCAGCAGAAATTTGGGCCTTAGGTGTTGTTGTGGCCTCAACACTGTAAGCCCTCACAGGGCCCTGCTGTGAAATATTAGATCAAGAATTGTAATTACATGCCCCTGTTGAACAGGGCCAGAAAAATTGGGCCTTTGGTGATGGTGGTGCTGGTGCCACAACACTGTAAGTCCTCACAGTTACTCTTGGTGGGCACCGGAACGGGCCCTGCTGTGAAATATTAGATCAAGAATTCCAATTACATGCCCCTGTTGAACAGGGGCTGAAAAATTTGGCCTTTGGTGGTGGTGTTGCTGGTGGCACAACACTGTAAGTCCTCACAGTTAATCTTGGTGGGCGCAGAAATGGGCCCTGCTGTGAAATATTAGATCAAGAATTGTAATTACATGCCCCTGTTGAACAGGGGCTGAAAAATTGGGCCTTAGGCACTGGTGCTGGTGCCACAACACTGCAACCCCTCACAGATACTCTAGGTGGAACGCAGGAACGAGCCCTGCTGCAAAGTATTGCATCAAAAATTGTAATTACACGCCCCTGTTAAACAGGGGCTGAAAAATTGGTCCTTAGGCACTGGTGGCAGCGCCCAGAACCAAAAATGTTCTTACAAGCTATCAGCATGATCATTGAGGAGGAAGAGGATAATTACTCAGGATAGTCACTCAGCATCAGCATAGGCAGTCTTTGAAGGGATCTGAGATCAAAAAAAATTATTTGGTTACATCAGCATCAGGTGCTTGGTAGCTGGTGGTGATCCAAGACTGATTCATTTTTATGAAGGTCAGTCGATCGACCGAGTCGGTGGACAGACGCACCCTGTGATTGGTTACAAAGCCTCCAGCAGCACTGAATGTGCGTTCCGAAAGAACGCTGGATGCAGGACAGGCCAGTAGCTTAATTGCATACTGTGCAAGCTCTGGCCAGTGATCCATCCTCAAGACCCAGTAACCCAGAGGATTTTCGGTGGGAAAGGTGTCCAAGTCAGATCTTGCCCTTAGGTATTCCTGGGAACGCGTTGCACAGACCTTTCTGCAAGGCCTCCCGAAGATGTTTCATCCTCTGCTCACTCTGCGATGGCAAGATAAGGTCCGCAACTTTACCCTTGTAATGTGGATCAAGAAGGGTTGCCAGCCAGTATTGGTCCTTCTCCTTGATACCACGAATACGAGGATCCTTCCGCAGGCTTTGCAGGATCAGGGAGGCCATGCAGCGTAGGTTTGCTGAGGCATTCGGTCCGGAGTCCTCTGGGTCAGTAAGGATGACATGGTCTGCAGCCACCTCCTCCCAGCCACGTACAAGTCCATGTGTTTCTTGGGACTGATCCCTTAAAGACTGCTGCTGATGCTGAGTGCCAGGCTCCACCTCCATACTGACACAATCCTCCTCCTCTTCCTCCTCCTCTTCCTGTGTTATCAGCAGGCACACAGGAACAATGTCTGGATAAAGGGGGCCTTGAGAGCTAAGGAAGTCCTCCTCTTCCTGCCTCTGTTCTGCCTCAAGTGCCCTGTTCATTATTCCATGCAGCGTGTGCTCCAACAGGTGGACAAGGGGGACAGTGTCACTGATGCATGCACTGTCACTGGTCACCATCCTCGTGGCCTCCTCAAATGGTGACAGGACAGTGCATGCATCCCTGATCATGGCCCACTGGCATGGGGAAAAAAACCAAGCTCCCCTGACCCTGTCCTGGTGCCATAGTCGCACAGGTACTCATTGATGGCCCTCTGCTGCGTGTGCAGCTGCTGCAGCATGGCCAACGTTGAGTTCCACCTGGTGGGCATGTCACAGATTAGGCGGTTCTTGGGCAGGTTAAATTCCTTTTGGAGGTCTGCCAGCCGAGCACTGGCATTATATGACCGGCGGAAATGCACACAGACTTTCCTGGCCTGCCTCAGGACATCCTGTAAGCCTGGTTACCTGCCCAAGAACCGCTGCACCACCAAGTTAAGGACGTGAGCCAAACAGGGCACATGGGTCAGTTGTCCCTGTCAGAGGGCGGAGAGGAGGTTGGGGCCATTGTCGCAAACCACCATAAGTTGGCGTGGCATCAACCACCTCTGAACCTGCCCCTGCAGAGTTGACAGAACCTCTGCCCCGTGTGGCTCCTGTTCCCCAATCACACCAGCTCAAGCACTGCATGGCATCTTTTGGCCTGCGTACTTGCGTAGCCCCTTGAACGCATACGGAGCACCGCTGGTTCCGAGGACAAAGCACAGGAAGAGGCCATGGAGGAAGAAGAAGAGGAGGGGTGGGGGAGAGAGGTGTGTCACAATCATTAGTAGTGACATTTTGGAGGCGTGCTGGCGCAACAACCTCCAACACTACTGCACCTTGTCCTGCATCCTTCCCAGCTGCCAGCAGAGTCACCCAATGCGCGGTGAAACTTAGGTAACGTCCCTGTCCATGCCTGCTGGACCATGAGTCAGCGGTAATATGCACCTTACCACTGACCGCCCTGTCGAGCGAGGCATGGACATTACCTTCCACTTGCCGGTAGAGAGCCAGAATCGCCTTCCGTGAGAAAAAGTGGCGTTTGGGTACCTGCCAATGAGGAACCGCACATTCCACAAACTCACGGAAGGGGACAGAGTCTACCAACCGAAAAGGCAGCAGTTGAAGTGCTAGCAATTTTGCCAAGCTAGCATTCAACCGCTGGGCATGTGGATGGCTGGGAGCGAACTTCTTTCAGCGGTGCAGCAGCTGGGGCAGGGAAATTTTCCTGGTACAATCTGACGTCGGTGTACCGAAAGCAGATTGCCCACAAGTACTTGGCTGTGACACACCTAATTCTACACCTTCATTCCTCTCAGTGCAGGTCTCAGAGAGGACTGAAGGTATAGTGGGGTTGGAAATCTCAGCTGATGAGGAGCAAGGAGAGGTCCTCTTTGTTCTTTGGTGTGGGTCTTTTAGATACGCTTGCCAACGAACTGCATGGCAGGTCAACATATGTCTGGTCAAGCATGTGGTGCCCAAGCGGGAGATGTTTTGGCCACGCAAGATACGCTTGAGACATATGTTGCAAATAGCAGCGGTGCGATCTGATGCACTCGTCTCAAAAAAGGCCCACACAAAAAAACTTTTGGAATAACGTGCAGACACAGCAGCGCCCTGCACATGCGGAGCTTTGGGGTGTGATGCAGTCAGTGTGCTGCCCTTAGGCTGGCCCCTGGAGGGCATCCTGCCTCGTTGGTGATGTGCCTCCTCCTCCTCCTCTCTCCTATCAGGCACCCACATTGAGTCAGTAACCTCATCATCCCCTCCCTCCTCATCACTGGAGAAAACCTGGCAGTATGCTGCAGCAGGGGGAGCATGACTGCCAGATTGCTGTCCTTCTTGGGCACCCCCTTTGTCCGTGCTCACGTTACTACCTTCATCTAGCTCAGTATCATCATCAGAGCCTTCTAAACGCTGGGCATCCTCCTGGAGTATGTACCCAACACTGTGGTCAAATAGTTCGAGGGACTCCTCAGGAGGACATGGTGGGGCTAGGGAAGGAGTCACTGATGCCATTGAGCCGAGGGAAGAGGCCGCGTTGGCAGCTGCTTTGCCAGACAAAGTACCCTGAGCATGGGTGAGAGAGGATGAGGAGGATGAGGACGGCTTGGTCATCCACTCGACCAAGTCTTCTGCATGTTGCGGCTCAACACGGCCAGCTGCCGAAAAAAAGGCCAAGCGTGTCCCACGGCCACGTGCTGATGAGGATGCACCGTCTCCACGACCAGCACTGTTGCCTCTAGACACAGACCCTGCTTGCCCTCTTTTATTGGCTTGTGACTGTCTGCCTGTCCTTGTTGGCCTTCCAGACATACATGACCTGTAGCTGCACTAAGCTGGAATATATTATATATATATATATATATATATATATATATATATATACTGATACTGCAGCTAGCAAAATCAACTGCCTGCTTGTAGTATGAGAACACCACCAACCTTCTACAGGTAGCTTTAGCTGAACACTGTGCAGAGCTTGCAAAAAACTAACTTGTAGCTTATTTAGCTGCCCGCGGTAGTGATAGGATCAGGAAAACACCACCAACCTTCTACAGGTAGCTTTAGCTGAACACTGCGCAGAGGTCGCACTACACTCACTTGTAGTTTTAGCTGAACACTGTGAGGAGGACACACTACACTAACTTGTAGCTTATTTAGCTGCCTGCAGTAGTGATAGGATCAAGAAAACACCACCAACCTTCTACAGGTAGCTTTAGCTGAACACTGTGCAGAGCTCACACTACACTAACTTGTAGTTTTAGCTGAACACTGTGAGGAGGACACACTAGGATAGTGTTACGTATATATGACACTATAACATAAAAGTTATAGAATACAGATATTGAGTACAACACCGACAACAGCAAGGAACAGCATAAGGATAGTGTCAAAAGATCAAGGCAACACAAACAGAGGAAAACTGTGTATGATCCACTGCAGGCATAGCATATGTAGCTGAAAAAGATAGGAAATCACAGTCTATAAACTAGAACCTCGGGCTGCAGCGCTAAGAGGAGAGAAATCTCTCCTCATGTGCTGTAAGCACAGGTGGCCAGCAAAACCAACACAATGTCAATAGAATCTATATGTTGAAAGTAGATGTAAATATAAATGTAAGAGTCAAACAAAACCTAAAAAACATATAGTGTTTAGATATAGGCGTGATAATATAGACCAGACTGGAGTGGAGAGCCTCAAATAGTGAGTTGAAGCACAGGACTGCAGCGCTAAGAGAGAGAAAAGTCTCACTTCATGCGCTGCAATCTATGATTACCAAAAATCAGGTCATTGAAATTAAGGGCCATCGTGGACCCCGAAAGGCATCAATCCAAGACAGATAGGAACTGATTAACCATAATATGACCAAATAATGGAATAAAATAAAATAAAATCCTTAGAGAGCCAACCAGAGACATTATTATCAGCATTGATCCAACCATAACAAGGATGTAGTATATTGTAGGGTATGGTAAGTAAGCCTCTAAAACAACTAATAAAAATGGGTTACGTCCCATTCAAAGTTTAACCCGGATGGTTGACGGGTGTCTAAAAAGAAAATCCATTTAACCTCCTGTTTACACAGAATCTTAAATTTGTCTCCTCCTCTAGGTGGCCTCTTAATTTTCTCTAAACCCTGAATAGCAAGACTGGTAGTGTCCTTCAGATGGTGGACATTCCAGTGCCGTGCCACATTGATTGGATGGTTCTTAGTAATGTCGTATAGATGGTCATGAAGCCTATCTTTTAGCCTACGAGTGGTCCTGCCAACGTACTGTACATGGCATTCTTTGCAGGTGATTGCATATACGATGTACCTTGTGCTACAATTTATAAACGAGCGTAATTTGTGTATGCGACCTGTAGAAGTTGATACCACTTTGTCACCTTTTAGAATGAAAGAACAATAAGTACACCCATGGTTTCCGCATTTAAAAGTGCCTTGAAACGATAAACAGGTATCAGAGTTTACTGTACTGGAGAACAAACTGGGCGATAGAAGGCTGCCTAGGGATGGGGGCCTTCTGGATACCATTCATATCCCCTTTTTAAGAATAAGGGAGTAAATAGGATCATGTTGCAATACCGGAAGGTATTTGTTAACTATTTTTTTTATTTTAACAAACACTTCACTGTACTGAGTAGAAAAGGTAGGGATATTAGACTTCATGTGTTTACCCTGGGGTTTATCAGTGAGTAAAACATGTCTGGGGGTACGATTGGCTATATTAAAACCCCGATCAATGATGGAGCTTGAATACCCCTGTGACTTGAATCTAGCCGACATAAGTCTGGACTCCTGTTCAAAATCATTTTCCTTGCTACATATCCTTTTCAACCTAAGAAATTGACCAACTGGGATGCTATTTATGGTGTGGCTTGGATGGCCAGAATCTGCTCAAAGCAATACATTCCCAGCACTGGGCTTCCTAAAAAGACTGGAGACTATCTTGCCCTCCACCCCAGTAAGTTTAACATCCAGAAACTCTATTGTGTTGGAATTCATGGTTCCTGTAAACTTTAGATTAAGATCGTTGTCATTCAAGTATGATAACCATTTGTCAAAATCATCCACGGGTTTAGAAACAATAAACAGAAGGTCATCGATGTAACGACAATAAAAGATGGTATCTGAACGACGAGGGCCACCAGCCCCCAAAATGCGGTGCTTTTCCTACCACCCCATGTACAAATTAGCCAGGGACGGAGAGAATTTGGCCCCCATCGATGCACTGCACCTTTGGAGGTAGTGGCCCCCGTCGAACATAAAAAAATTATGGGTTAACAGAAACTCCAAACACATCAAAATAAATTCCTGTAAAGCAAAAGAGCAGGTCCCTGATCTATGTAGAAAGTAAGACACTGCTCGCAAACCGGAGGCATGGGGTATGGAGGAATAGAGGCTTGAGACATCACAGGAGATCCAACAATATTCCTCATGCCATTCGATGGTGTCTAACTTGGCCAGTAACTACTTTGTGTCTCGAAGGTAGCTAGGAAGTTCTGTGACTAAAGGCTGTAGTTGTTGATCGACCCATTGTCCCAGTCGCTCATTAAGAGAGCCGATTCCCGCGACAATTGGTCTGCCCGTAAGAGGAGAAAAACCTTTATGCACTTTAGGTAAATGATGAAAAATGGGCATAATCAGAGACTCTGGTATTAACATTTCTTTGTCTTTAATTGACAATATCCCTGTGGATGCCGTCAGATTCAAATCCTGTGTTCCCTGGGAGATGATGCAAGACGTAGGTATAGGCCACGCCCTGCGCGTTTCATCATTGGATCATTGCATCATTAGACACGCTCCCGTAGACGTCCAATGACGAAACGTGTAGGGCGTGGCCTATACCTACGTCTTGCATCATCTCCCAGGGAACACAGGATTTGAATCTGACGGCTCTACTGATGACATTTTTGCTTTATATAAGCTACTAATATGTGAGTACCGCTCTGTCATCTTTCTCAAATAAAACTTTTTAATGGTTTTACGCTATGGGCATTCCTTTTCTCTTTGAAAGCTGGTGAGTGTTTGCACAACAAGAGCACGAGATACAACCACTTGGTCACCACAGAAAATAAATACTAGAAGATGGTTTTTGGATACACCTGTTTATTTTAAATGTTAGCAAAACCTATAAGAACTATTTAAAATCACTATTGCTGCATTGAGCACAAGTCACTTTGTTTCACATATGCACCTTATGAGTATTCTCAGCAACATCATTTTCTATTGCAGCTGAGACATATTTTTGGTTCACTTTTTCTCTGCCTCTCCTTTCCTACCCCCTTCCCTCCCCCCCATCCCTTTTATGCATTCACTTATGTATGTTTTGGATATCATGTGTTAGAGTGGATCATATTAATTTATCATATTAATTTCACGTCTTATATATATTTTTTGTCTACTACCTTTGCATAAGTTTATTTGGCTGTAAGGTACTATTGTATTATGAAACTAATTTTTCAATGGTGTAGTAGTTAGTTTATTATTATAGTGATAGCACATATATCAGAGGATCTTATTTATATTTAATTTATATTTCCACATGCATTCTTAATTAGGACAGTGCCACACCCACACATTAACACATAAAGCAAGCCTTAAAATTGTGCTTCGGTATTCAAAATAATGCATAGGGAATGTTTTAAAAATCTTTACAGGTCAGTGTATTATTATTGTATTGTTGCCTTAGGAGTTTATGCATGCTTTCGTTCTAGACTTTAAAGCAGAGTTCCGCCAGCAGAAAAAAAGATTAAAAGTCAGCAGCTACAAATACTGCAGCTGCTGACTTTTAATATTAGGAAACTTACCTGTCCAGGGAGCCCACGATGTCAAAACCCCAGCCGATCTTCAGATCGACTTCTGGGTGCTACTGCCGCCATTCCTGGTGGAGGAATCCAGACAGTGGAAGTTCCATTTCTGCGTGGAACTTTACGCTTTAAGTACCGGTATTTAGAAACCCACCAAGTTTTTTTCCCTATAACCTTTTTGCCAAAGCATAGATAGGTGGTTGTGTCTTTACATTTTTGAATGTACTTACTGTTGATGGACTCATTACCTCTGATGGAAGTCTGCTCCAAGCATCCACTACTAGTTTAGTCCATTAGAAACCTCTCAGGTTATTGAGGTGAGTGAGGTGTCAACTTGACAAAATACTTTAGAGGTAAAAACACAGAGGTCCTTTAACCACTTAAGGACTAGCCTCGTTTTGGATTTTAGGTGTTTACATGTTTAAAACAGTTTTTTTGATAGAAAATTTCTTAGAACCCCCAAACATTATATATAGTTTTTCTTCTAGAGAATAAAATGGCGGTTGTTGAAATACTTTTTTTTGCACCGTATTTGCGCAGCGTTCTTAAAAGCGCACTTTTTTTGGAAAAAAAATCACTTTTTTGAATAAAAAAAATAAGACAACAGTAAAGTTAGCCCAATTTTTTTTATATTGTGAAATATAATTTTACGCCAAGTAAACTGATACCCAACATGTCATGCTTCAAAATTGCGCCCGCTCGTGGAATGGCGTCAAACTTTTACCCTCAAAAATCTCCATAGGCGACGTTAAAAAAATTCTACAGGTTGCATATTTTGCGGTACAGAGAAGGTCTAGGGCTAGAATTATTGCTCTCGCTCTACCGGTCACGGCGATAGCTCACATGTGTGGTTTGACCACCGTTTTCATATGCGGGCGCTACTCGCGTATGCGTTCGCTTCTGCGCGCGAGCTCGTCGGGACGGGGGAGGTTTAAAAAATGTTTTTTATTTTTATTATTTATTTTACATTATTTTATTTATTTTTACAGTTACAATAGGATGGCAATGACGTCAGAGCGTCAACCTCCTGACGTACGTTTCATTGCCATCCTATTGTGGACGGATGCTCACTATGCCGGCCGGCGACTTGCTGTTTTAAATCCTTGCTTATGTAAGTTTTCTACCTATTTTTAATAAATCGTTCTGCCAGATTTACACTATGGCAAGTTTTCTTTCATTCACATGCCTTTGAGACGAGTGTTTGGGGTCCCTGCTGTATCTTCCCAGCCACGCTGCATGCAGTCAAGTATATACCAGCTGCATTTCCCATATCGGGACGGATCACAGGCTACTTTTTGCTTGCTTTGTGGTAAGCGCAAAATCTGTGTGGTGGCAGATCACTGAGTGGGGTGTTCTTTCCATCTTCACCACCGAGTCTTGTTGTGTTCATTCATGGGCTTTCTTTTGGGACTATTTCCGGTCAATATCATATGTACAAGGATTCCCATTTAAATCACATGGAAATCACTGTTTGATTCACTATTATGTGTATGGACATCACTAGTTTTGATATTATTTTTGATCATTATAATGGTTTATAATCCATATGAATTTCCCAAGAGGAGTTCTTGGGACATGATCGCATGAATATATCATATGCATTATTCATTTATTTTAGCACGGTTTTTTCTTTTTTCTTTAAAAATACCTTCTTCCTGGCTTGTATCTATGATCAGACCCAAATACTCCAGTCTTCTTACTGGTTTTAGGAAAGATCTTTCTAGGTTGAGGATCCAACCTAGGTGTTCCAGATACTTGACTGTGGTCCTCAAGTTTCCGTTCAAACAGGCTACCGACCGGTCTATCAAGAGCAGGTCGTCTAGGTATGCTATGACAGTTATACCTTGAGCCCTTAATCTGGCCAGAGGAGGAGCCAAGATTTTTGTAAACACTCGAGGTGCAGTGGTTAGTCCAAAAGGCAGAGCCACAAACTGGAAATGGCGCCCTCCTATCTCGAGGCGTAAGAGCCTTTGATGAGCAGGAAGAATGGGCATCTGCAGATATGCATCTCTGATGTCTATCGATGCCAGAAATTCTCCTCCCTGCAGGATGGAGACTACTGTCCACTCTAACGCTAGAAGGAGCGACTGAGACATTTGATCTGAGGAAACGAGGAGAGGGAAATTCTTCGAACTCCAGTTTGTAACCTAAGGTTACCGTGGAGATTACCCATCTGTCCTGAAATCCTCCTGCCAGAGCTTTTGAGAACTGTAGCCGTCTTCCCCCCATTCGAGCAAGCGGGGGTGCCCCTGCATAAAGAGGCCTTAGAGTCCTGTCTAGCAGGGTTCTTTGCCCAGGACTTCTTTGTCCCTGGGGTTGACTCTTGTTTCTTGACCCAGACAGAGGAGGCCGTCGCGACTGCCTAGAGGCTAATGCCCCTGGCACTGGGGAAAGAGTCCGTTTGAAAGAGGGACGCTTACTCCTCTTCTTAACAGGTAAGAGAGTGCTCTCCCACTAGAGAACCTTTGGATATAATTATCCAAGTCTTCTCCAAACAACCTTGCACCATGAAATGGAAATCCAGCCAGAAGTTTCTTACATGGTGCTTCAGCTGACCAATCTTTGAACCATAAGATTCTACGCATATGAACCAACCCAAGTGAAAGACGAGGGATTTGCATGATAGAATCTCTAATGGTGTCAACAGCAAAACATAAGGCCGCTGGAAGGTTAGCCAACCCCTGGGCCTGCTGTTCAGGTAAAACCTTGATGACCTACTTAACATGGTCTCTTAAGTATTGACTGACTCCGATCGCTGCCAGTGCAGGTTGAACTACTGAACCTGCTAAGGAGAAAATATCCTTCAATAGGGATTCCATCTTTTTATCCACAGGATCCCTGAGCATCTGAGCATTGTCTACAGGACAAGTCAGACTTTATTTACAGAGGAAATGGCGGCATCAACGGCCGGTATCCCCCACATCTTTATAAACATTTCTTCTATAGGATAAAGTGTTGAAAACTTTTTAGGCGGAAAAAACGTTTATCTGGGTGATCCCACTCAGAATAAATGAGCTTTTTCAAGTAAATTATGAACAGAAAAAGCATGTGTTGTTTGAGGAGGCTTCAGTGACCCCAAAGAAGTAGAGGGTTCTTTAACTGATTCAGATACGGGTACTTTAAATATGGAGCAGACCAATCCAGCAAGGATCTGTACTAAGACTTACTCATCCTGAGAAGCGAAGAGGGCCCTTCTCCACTTGATTCCTCAGAGAAGGCATCATCCGTCCCATCCCGATCCTCTGAAAGGGATTTTTCTCCCCTATCCCAGAGCTCCTCTCCTAAAGGGACCCGGTTAACAGAGGAAGACCTAGTGCGTTTTTCTTGCACTTACGGCCAATAATTTTTCCTCTAAATCATTAATGGTTGAGGAAAAAAACCTCCTGCGTAATGTATACAGGGGCTGAAGTGCCAGAAGCAGGTGTAGCCCCTGACCCCAACAGCTCTCCCTGGCTAGCCGTCCCTGGCCCCTAGGAGGGGGGTGCTGCAGAAAGGGAGTCCTAAGAACCTGAAGGAGATCCCCTAGAGCCTCTGGTTCTTGGGGTATTTGAAACTCTTCTACCCATTGTGCAAAGCAACAAGGTGGAGGTATCACAAATGAACACTGACTGCTGAGCGATGTAGTCCAGCAACAGCCCTGCTACCAATGCCCAGTCTAGTGTTTCTTTAGTAAATGCTGCCTAGGAGAATGCCTGTGTCCCACCTTACATGCGACCATCAGCTCTGTGTCCCTCCAAAGGCTGTGTGCACCTGCAAAGTGTGCCTCTATAGCCTTGCAGCTGGCGATCTGGGCGTCTAAGCATGCTGGATACTGCACTGACGCTCCGCCCCCCCACTCTATCGCCCCCCCCCCCTCGTTTTTCAAAAACGTGCGCTTCCCACGCGAGCCGACCCTCCTGGCAAGCGTGGCGTGGAGGAAAGGCTGGGGGTGGGAAAGGGAGGAGAGAGGCAGGCAGTGATGGGGCCTGCACGTGGCAATGGCGGCGGCGGCGGCGGTTATAGTGCGGTATCCTATTCTGGGGGGAATCCAGAGGAGAACCCCCCATCCCATCCTACCTGGAGCTCGGCTGGAGGAGCTTGTGCAGCGTGGAAACACTGAGACAGACATCAGCATGAGAAGGTATGTGCTCTTGGCAGCCCCCGGTGGCGAAAATAGGCATAGCATGCATTTACTTAAAGGAGAAACCTACTAGAATTAGAAAATTCTGTGGAATGTCTCTTACCTTATCCAGCCACAGGGTTCTGTTATACAGACCCAATCTTCACCTCTCACGGTGGGCTCCGTTTGGAAAACCTTCAGAGACTGGGGCCCCCTACGGATAGGGGGAACCCGCAGTTCTGGGCCTGTAAAGCACCCGGCCATAAATAAGGCTAAAAAAAACATTTTCTGAAATGGGGGGTCCAGCTCTCTAAAAAGAGGAAGTGTTACAGGTAAAACCTCCTTTCTTCGGATACGAGGCCCAGGTACCATCCAATTTGGCATAGAAAGGACACCTTGAAATGGATCCGGTTCGCCTGGCTTGCCTCAGTATAGGATATAGGATATTCCCTTTGGAGCTCAGCACAGGACATCTTTACACGTCCAACACCTAAGACACTGGCGTAAAAACTGAGGTATCCCTGTAAGGGGAGGGATTATATACGGGGTTGAACTTCCTGTTTAGGGTGTGACCAGTGTCCAATCACCTAGTGATACCCTATGTAACCCATCAGTAATTACTGAGGCTCTGTGTCCCGTGATGTACGAGAAAGAAATTTACTTTTATATAAAACAAGCAGCAAACTCTGTAAAAAAAAAAGGGGGGGGGAACGCCCCCCCAAAAAAGAAAAAACACAGAAAGTGGATCTCAAGGGGATCTCTCAAGGCCTCCTTTATCCAGATACTAGTATTCCTGCAGGCCTGCCGATCACACAGGAAGAAGAAGAGGAGGTGGAGGAGGATTGTGTCAGCATGGAGGTGGAGGATAACACTCAGCATCAGCAGCAGTCTTCAAGGGATTGTTTGCAGTCCCCAGAAACCCATGGAGTTGTACGTGGCTGGGAGGAGGTGATTGAGGATCATGTGATCCTTCGTGACCCAGAGGACTCAGGATCAAATGCCTCTGCAAACTTACGCTGCATGTCCTCCCTGATCCTGCAATGCCTGCAAAAGGACCCTAGGATTCATAGTATCAAGGAGAGGGATCATTACTGGCTGGCAAGGCTTCTTGATCCACGTTAGGGTAAGGGTAAATTTGCAGAACTTATCCAGCCTTCGCAGAGGGAGCAGAGGATGAAACATCTTTGGGAGACCTTGCAGAAAGGTTTGTGCAATGCGTTTCCAGAGCCTGGGAGGTTACAATTTCCTGGTGCTGGACAATGTGTTGCTGAGGCTTCGTTCAGTCACAGAAAGAGCAGTGGAGAAGGTGGCCGGCTGACCGATGCCTTCAGACAATTCTTCAGTCCTTAGCGCCCAGGTCTGATCGGTTCCAGCAACCACTGCCAGCATCTGAATTACATGGTGCAGGAATATCTAGGGGCAAGATCAGACTTGGAGACCTTTCCACCAGAACATCCACTGGGTTACTGGGTCTTGAGGATGGACCACTGGCCAGAGCTTGCTCAATATGCAATTGAGCTACTGGCCTGTCCTGTATCCAGCGTTCTTTCAGAATGCACATTCAGTGCTGCTGGAGGCTTTGTAACTGATCACAGAGTGCGCCTGTCCACAGACTCTGTTGATCGGCTCACATTCATCAAAATGAATCAGTCTTGGATCACTAGCTACCAAGCACCTGATGCTGATGTAACCGATTAATTTTTCTATGGATGTGGGATCCCTTGGAGACTGCATATGCTGAGTGACTATCCTATTATGCCGAGTGACTATCCTATTCCTCCTCAATCTTCATGATGATAGCTTCTAGGAATATTTTCGGTTCAGGGCACCACCACTGCCTAAGGCCCAATTTTTCTGCCCCCGTTTAACAGGAGCGTGTAATTAAAATTTTTGATTTAATATTTCACAGCAGGGCCTGTTCCTGCACTCAACAAAAGTATCTGTGAGGCTTTACAGTGTTGTGCCACCACCGCCACCATTGCCTAAGGCCCAATTTTTATGCCCCTATTTAACAGGGGCACGTAATTACAATTCTTGATATAATATTTCACAGCAGGGCCCATTCCAGCACCCACCAAGAGTAACTGTGAGGGCTTACAGTGTTCTGGTACCACCAACACCTAAGGCCCAATTTTCCGCAGAGTGTATAGGGCAGGCCGTATAGTATATACAGGCGGTCCCCTATATTCAAACATCCAAATTACAAATGACTCCTACTTAGAAACGGAGGGAGACAACAGGAAGTGAGAGGAAATCTACCCCTAAGAAGGGAAATTCTCTCCTGTAATGCCCTGTACACACGATAGGATTTTCTGACAACAAAATCCATGTTTTTTTTTCCGACGGATTTTGGCTCAAACTTGTCTTGCATACACACAGTCACACAAATCTTGTCGGAAATTCCGAATATCAAGAACACGGTGACGTACAACACGTACGACGAGCCGAGAAAAATGAAATTCAATAGCCAGTGCGGCTCTTCTGCTTGATTCCGAGCATGCATGGAACTTTGTGCGTCAGAATTGTGTACACATGATCGGAATTTACGAGAACGGATTCATTGTCTGAAAATTTGAGATCCAGATCTCAAATTTTGTGTGTAGGAAATTCTGATGGAAAATGTCTGATGGAGCCTACACACGGTGGGAATTTCTGACAACAAGCTCCCATCGAACATTTTCAGCCAGAAAATCCTATCGTGTGTACAGGGTATTAGAGTTAATATGGGAAAAAGGTGTCTCCACTGATGCTTTATCACCAATCCTTGTTTCCCTAATAACACAAAATTTTCTAAATCCAATTGTCATTGGGACAGAAAGTGAGGTGAAATCTTCTGAACAGGCGCACAGACAGCAAAACAAATGTTACAGGGGTGATGATGACCCTTCCCTATGTTATCCAGAAAGCCTAAAAATAAATTTTTTTGGCTGGAGCTACACTTACAAAATGTACACGTTCCAAATTACAAAGAGATTCAACTTAAGAACAAACCTACAGTGCCTGTCTTGTTTGTAACCCGGAGACCGCCTGTATACTGCTGCTGTTCAGAGTACATAGGGCCTGGGGGCCCCACGCCTTTTTTTTTTAAATTTGGGTGCAGGGTTCCCCTTACTATCCATACCAGACCCAAAGGGCCTGGTAATGGGCTGGGGGGGGGGGGGCAACATTACATTACATGTTTAAAGAGACTCAGGTGCGCTACTATTGTCTAAAAAACTGGACTACAAAAACTTTTAGCCTGGCTGCATGCGTGAAAAAACAAAGTCAAACACATAGAATACTTATAATAATACTAAGAAAGTCCCCTTGTGGAGTGAGTGAAAAAAAAAAAGGAAAACAGAGGCAATTTTTAAACGTCCTGTAATCTAAATAGGTGCTTTCCTTGATAGAAAGGTTCCTTCAGTAAGTGCTAGGATCTCAGGGTAAAACGAAAAAAGGGCGGCCGCTTACCAGATATGTGGGACCCCTATTAAGGGGTGCTTGCAGGCTCAGATATAGGGAATCCCTCCGTCAGGAACGGCTGATGGGGTCCTCCTATTCAGATATCCCTCTGCATACTAACATCAAGCCGGCGATGTGGAGAAGTCCCGCAGGCTGGAACAGCTGATTAGAAGTGCAGCTGATCCGTTGATACAGGCTGTGATCCTTCACATGCAGTGTAGATTCCGTATAGCCGGCCCGCTTCATAGCTTCATAGGGTGGAGCCAGATGACACACAGCGGGTATCTCCCACTGAGAGGCGGGTTATATATGAATGGCCGCCGCTGTCAAACGAAGTCCCACCTCTTAGACCGACTATGCTAATAGACAGCACACTGGTCCAATGCCAGTCCAGGAGGTGGAACCTTGATTGACAGCGGCCGGCTATGTATATACAAGCTGCGTCTTAGCGGGAGATCCCCGCTCTGTGTCATCCGGCTGCCCTATCCTTCTAACAGTTTCCTGGCTAATCGCTTCTGGCAGAAGAGGTGCAGGACATCGGAGTTGGTCAGGGGGGCAGAGAGCCCCCCCTCCGGGCTGCTCTGATGGCCGCACCAGAAGCTATCTGCCGGGAAACTGTCAGCCTAGTCCGCCCCTGCTCCACACTTGCCCTCCGCTAATTTCCACTCACCAAATGCGAGCAGGAGAGTGGAAATTTTGAGGGCTGCATGTGCGGACACTTTGCTTTGGGGGGTGGGCACTTGCCCCCCGTTGTCGCCCCATGTGGACGCCCATGCCAACATCGTAAAAGCTTTCTAAATCCCTTAGAAAGAAGGTTGTGGATGCCTGTGAACACAATATAACGTGGTGTGGATTTCAAATGACTGTTAATTTGCCCAGCAATGGCCACACAAGCTAATTCAGCCAAAGAGCTGATCACTTGAAGCTATAAGTCATGATGAATTTGCTCAATCATGGCTCAGTGCTCATAGTCCAACCACACACTCTAAACGGTTCCTTCCCATGGAACCTTTTGCAGTGTAAAGTTGGAGGTAGAGCAGAGCTCAGTGACAATACATTTTTAGCAAGCTAGTTAGTGTGAATGTAGAGTGTCAGTGTAGTGTTAGTGTAGTGGCAGTGTAGTGTGAGTATAGTGTTATGTGCATGTAGTTGTCACGTGCTGTATACACATGTATTTATTTTTTCAATGTGTTTCAGTGGCAGTCTCCAATTGTACACAGTTTATAGTGCACCAAGCACCATATTTCATTTTATTTGTCACTGGGTCTTTTTTTTTTGTTGTTGTTCCCCTGCCCCCTTTTTTAAAATTGTGAGACGCAGTTTTTCTTACTGTGACGCCGGTGTTCACTCTTTTGAATTTTTTTCGTTTTTCAATTTGTGTCCTAAATTATACACAGTTTATTCTGCACCAAACACCACATTAAATTAAAGTGCATCCAAGCACTGATTTCCGATTATCTAATATATTTGTGTAATAAGCCCCCCCATCATGTCTGGGAAGCCTACAAGAGAGGCAGATGTTCCCAAACCACTATGAGGGGGCCAGCAGCATCTGTGTTCACATGCAAAGGTGGACTTGGTCTTTCCTCAGGCAGAGCACATTTGTTTCTTTTTACTGATGTTACCCATGCTATCCAGTAACAGCATGCAGAGGACATGGTGGACTAGTTGACTAAACCATCCTCATCCTCCATCACCTAAACTGATACTAGTTTGCAGTCCACCGAAGCTGCCAGAGCAGCCTATTCTGCCTCCTTTTCCACAGCTACTCCTGCCATAGCCCCACCATCATGTACAGAGGGGTCAACCAAATTATTTGAACACAGCGTGAGTCACTTGCTTCTTGAGGATGCACAGCCATCTGATGTTGGTTCTGAGGTTAAGGAATGGAGTAACATGAGCCTACAGAGAGGAGATAACACAATAAACAACAAAATGGCAGTCATGTTCCCCCAGCTGCAGCGTATTTCCAAGTTGGCTCCAGTGATGAGAGTGGAAGGGATGATGATTATGAGGTCACTGATTCTATGTGGGTGCATCATAATGCAGAAGAGGAAAGTGAGGGTGAGGCACAACCCTAACGAGGCAGGATGTCCTCCAGAGGCAGCCATCATGGAACAGTTGGGAGCAGCCACCCTATTCCATCAGATTGTAGAGCTGTTATCTCCCGGCCCACTTCCCAGAGCTCAGCTATGTGGGCCATTCTTAGCACATGTGCAGTGGTCACACTGTTGCAATTTGAAACCTCTGCCGCAAGCAGATCAAGAGTGGAAAAACACCAGCCAGTTGGGTACCGCATGTTTAAAAAGGCATTTAACCTCTCACCACTCAGCTCATTGGCAACATCACCTGAAAGCCACTAAGCGTTCAAGGGGCTATTCAACGAGTCAGGCTAAAAGATGTCATGCAGTGCTTCACCTCGTCTGTCTAGGGGACAGGAGCCACACCAGAGCAGAAACTCTTTCAGCTCTGCAGGGGCAGGCCCAGAGGTGGTTACCACCATGGCAGCTTGAGCCAGGAATGGTAGTGTTCGAATAATGGGACTAACCTTCTGTCGGCCCTTCGACAGGGAAAGTTGTCACATATACTATGACTGGCACATGTCCTCAATTTGGTGGTACAGTGTTTCTTGAACAGGTACCCAGGGTTGCAAGATCTTCCAAGGCAGGCTAGAAGAGTCTGTATCCATTTCAGGCAGCCATACACAGCCAGAGTTCGGTTGGCTGAATTCAGTGGGAATTCCACCTGACTGTAAACCGTCTGATTTGTGACATGCCCACCAGGTGGAACTAAACTTTGGCAATGCTGCAGTGGCTGCACATGCAGCAGAGGGCCAACCACGAGTACCTGTGTGAGTATGGCACATGGGCAGGCTCAGGGAAGCTTGGCTTTTTTTCCCCACGCCAAAGGCTGCTGATAAAGGATGCATGAACTGTACTGCTACCATATGAGGAGACATAAACAATGGTGAGCTGTGACAATGAATGCATCAGTGACGCTATCCCTCTTGTGTTCCTGCTGATGCATACTCTACATGGCATTATGGACAGAGCACTCGAGGCAGAGCAGCGGGAGGAAGAGGAGGACTTCCTTTCCTCTCAAGCCCTGCTTTATGCAGACACCATTCTTGCGAGGCCAGTAAAGTAATGCACTTACTACAATCAAAGTAAATGCAGGCATATCTGTATAAAAGTCCAGATTGGGCGACAGTATCCCGGATGGCGTGACAGGGTCTCTCTCGGCGGCACCGGTGTTTCTCCTGGAAACTGAAGAGCGCACAGGGAGGGCGTCACTGGGGGGATTCCAGGTCGCATTATGATGCACATGTTCGGAGCATGTGTGCTCCTTCATCAGGCAGAACGTTCGCCCATTTTGGAAGTGGTTTATAGGACTGGCACAGAGGGGAGGGCCAATCGGATTACAGGAACCACCCATTTTCACCAATCATATACAGGGAGATCTGGAAGGCAGGTATAAACATGTAAAGATTATGGTAAACAGAAAGAGAGAAGGGAGAGGACGCAGATCAAAGAAAAAGCAAAGTGTCAGACAAAAAGGAGGGACATAAAGACATACTGGAAAGTACAGTGGACATTCTGTAGAGTGGCAAATTGAACGATCTATTTGGGGGTTGGTAATATATATATATATATATATATATATATATATATATATATATAGACATATATACATATACATAATTGATGTGCTCTATATGATATCTAGTTGGAGTGAACGAATCATTATATTTAATTAAAAAGTGGTAATTAAAAATGGTAATTAACAATTAAAATTTGTATTTATCAATTTAATGGATCTGAACATACATAGGTATATACATTCATTGAGGAGAATAAAAATACAAATATTTCAAAAATCTATGTAAAAAATTATTATTGTAAAAAAATGTGAACTTTTATACAGATGTGCCTGCTTTTACTTTGATTGTAGTAAGTGCATTACTTTACATTAAAACCTTTGAAACATATTGCTGCACTTAGATCCTGCACTGCTTGTCTTGTTTATGTTTTCTGCCAGAGGTTCTTTCATCCTTCAGCATGCTGCCTTCTCAGTACCAGCTACCATCCCTGTGGTAAATCACCCAGGCTACATATCCCTACCAAAAAATTCCTCACTTTAAAAATCAGAAATCTCCCTTATTTCAAATTATCATTGATTCTCTGATTATTTCCCTGGACTTTTGGACTTTTTGTTAACATTTCTGATAATCACACCCCTCCCCTGTCCCACAGATGACACAATCTTGTATGGACAAAACAATTGAGCGCAACAATTTTTTGTGTATTTCCTAATGTAAGTTCCAGATAGTGTAATCCTCAGTGACCCCTAGGGCTCTGATTCTCAGAGCTTCACAGTATGAAATATCTTGAGGACACCTCAAAGAGAAGTTTATGTAATACCTTTCCAGACTCTGGTAGAATACAGTCTAATGGAAAAGGTATTTTTGAGGCTCCTGTTGGTCGAAGACTGAGTGGTGGAGAAGGGGGCTGCCTCAGTGATGCATTTAAAACATTTTTTAGTCCTCAGTGCCTAGGGCTGTCAGCTTAAAGATCCCATCAGCAGCATCTGCATCATATGGTGGAAGACTATCTAGGGGCGAAAAGAGATATGGAGAGCTTTCCAGTAGACGATCCACTGGGTTACTGGGTCATGAGAATAGAACTTCAGAACTTGCCCGGTATGCAATTGAGCTGTTGGGCTGCCCTGTATCCAGCTTGCTTTCTGAATAGGGTCTTAGTGCTGCTGTAGGTTTTGTGACATATAAAAGAATGCGTCTGTCAACAGACTCCGTTGACCGGCTGAAATTTGTCAAAATGGACCAGTCCTTTATTAGCAGCAGCTATCAAGCCCCTGATTCCGAAGTTTCTAATTAAATTTGTTGGGGATCTGGAATCTCTGCAAGACTGTCTAGGCTGCCTACCTTTGTGGGTATTTATTTTATCTTTAGGAGTTTTTTAGTATAGGTTTCATGGGCACAATTAACACCCAAGGTCAAATGTTTCTGCACCTGTGTGACAAGTGCATATAATTTTAATTTCTTTAAATCAGGGTCCAGTCCTGCGCTCCCCAAGAGTAACTATGAGGGGTTACAATGTGCAGGCACCGCCAACATTTAAGGCCCAATTTTTCAGCACCTGTTTGACAGGTGCATGTAATTAATTTTTTTACAGCAAGTCCAATTTTTGCTTTCATCAAGAGACCCTCAATAGGGTTACAGTGCGGAGGCACCACCAACACTCAAGCCCCAATTTTTCCACACCTGTGTAACAGCCAGGTGCTTATAATTTTTTTTTTTTTTTAATAAAAGATGTTTATTGATTTATCCATGGTGCATACACATTATAACATACTGTTCTGGGTATAGTATACAAACTGAATAGATACTATTAACAATTGAGTTTCTAACACATATTTGCTGAAGCGTACACTTTGCAAATACCGAATAAAGACTTATACAGTTGTGTGACCTTGTGCTTTTATGTTCATGTCCTGCAGTATCAGCCATCTATGCCTTTATGTTATCTATCATGGGGCATCCTCTGCTGGTGTATATGAATTTTTTGTACGGTAGTGTATTATTTATTTCCGCCCTCCATTCAGCAAAACCTGGGGGCAATCTTCTCATCCACTTCCTGGCTATCACTTTTCTCACTGAAAACAAAGTTTCCTGTAAAAAGGTTTTATCAATAGATTCGGGTAGTATCCCAAGGAGACACAGGTTGGGGTCTAGTGTTACTGGTGATCCCATATTATCATGTAGGAACGTCACGACCTGCATCCAAAGTCCCTGAATCTGAGGGCATGACCACAATAGGTGAATAAATGTGCCCGGCTCCTTCCCACACATTGGGCATAGAACAGATTGGGACACTCTATATCTAGCAACCCTTAGTGTGGTTAGATATGCCTGATGGAGTGCAAAAATCTGTATTAGTCTATCTGATAGTTTGGGTGAAGCAGCCCTGGAAGATTCCATGCCCTCCTCCCATTCCTCATCCTCCAAAGGTCCTATCGCTCTTTCCCATCGGGGGTTGAGTCCATATGCAAGTTTAGAGGCTGTGGGGGTAAGTAGGATATTATAGAACGCCGAAATTAATTTTCGGGGGTCAGTATCCTTTACTATTGCCATAAGGGCATTAGGAGTGGGCTAAGGTAGGGAGGCCGGGAATTGCTTCTGAACTGCATGTTTGACTTGTAGGTAACTATACAATATGTGAGAAGGGAGTGAGAATTCCTCTGCAAGATTCTCAAAGGATTTAAGAGTTCCATTTGTAATAAGTTGATGTAGGTATAGGATCCCATGAGTGATCCATAATTCCACATCTGGTAGCTGCATGAGTTCCGGCAGGTTCTTGTTAAACCATAACAGAGTATGATCATCATATTGAGGGATTCCCAATTTCTTCAAAGCTATATCCCATATTTTGCTATAATGGTATAATAGGGATTTATTGTGACTGTGTGGTTCTATACTACTGGATTCTACTACTATCGCGTAAATTGAGTCCTTGGGACAGAGTAATTGAAGAAACCTATCTCTATCTGTCTTGTCAATATGATAAAGTTGGGACATCTGTGACGCTACATAATACAGGTTAAAGACTGGTAATGCAGTACCTTCAAGATCTGTAGGGCTTTTGAGTACCTGCCATGCCAATTTATGCCTACTGGACCCCCAGACAAACGGTTTAAGAAGGGCCTCAATGATTTTGAAGTATTTTAGGGGTACATATATCGGAGTATGCCATATTACATATAAAATTTTAAGTAGGAGAATCATTTGGATTAAATTTATACGGCCCCATACCCCAAATGGAAGGCGAGTCCATACCTTAAGTTTGGATTTTATATGTGCAATTAGAGGTTCTATATTTAGTTGAATGTATTCAGCTGGTGTTCTAGAGACATGTATTCCTAAATATTTTATGATGCTAACCTGTTGGAGTGTTAAGTTGGCCTGCATCTCAGATGGTGGGAAACTATCCATAGACAAAATTTGTGATTTTTCCCAATTAATTTTCAAACCAGAAAAGGTTTCAAACTGTTTAATGGTTTGTAATGCCGTCTGCAAGGAAGGGCCTGAATCTGCCAAGTATAATAGCGTATCGTCCGCATACATACTGATTTTCTCTGTAAGGGTGCCTGATTCTAAACCTCGTATTTCCGGATCTGCTCGGATGGATATAGCCAAAGGTTCTGCGGCCAAGGCGTAGAGAAGCGGGGACAGGGGACAACCCTGTCTTGTGCCTCTGCTGCGATTGAACTGTTCGGAGGTCCAACCGTTAGCTACAACCTTGGCCGTGGGTGACTGGTATAGCAGTTGTACCCATTTAATGAATTTCGGGCCAAAGCCATATCCCTCTAGGCATCTCCACAAATACTCCCATTCCACCGAGTCAAACGCCTTGGCCGTATCTAAAGTCACTATCACTCTTGAACCAACCTCTGCATGTTTGGCTTGTAAGTTGATATATAATTTACGAAGATTAAAGGATGTATTACGGCCTGGCATAAAGCCCGCCTGGTCAGCATGTATTAGTGACAGTATTACCTGGTTAAGTCGTAATGACAGTATCTTGGCAAGGATTTTTATATCTACTTGGAGTAGAGAAATGGGTCGATAGGACTCTGGATAACCCGGATCCTTCCCCGGTTTAGGAAGGAGAATTATTGTGGCCTCTCTCATGGATGGGGCTAGAGTAAATGTCTCAAATAGGTGGTTGTATAACTTAAGCAACTTAGGTATAATTAATTCACTGAACTGAGAGTAAAACTCGATAGGGAGACCATCTAAGCCTGGGGATTTAGATCTAGCAAAACTCGCCATAGCAGCAGCTATTTCATCTGTAGTTATGGGTGCCTCTAGTAGATCTATTTGTTCACTTGTTAATTGAGGGAGAGTTATTTTGTGGAAAAAGGTCTCTCTCAAATCTGTGGAACCTGTTGTTTTTGTCTTGTACAACTCCCTAAAGAAACCCCTGAATCTAGTTGTCACTGCATAAGGATCCGTAATTGGTTGACCTTCCGGACTCTGCAGAGTAATGACTGCTGGGGGTCTATCCTCACTGTGTACCAAGTACGCCAGTAGCTTACCCACTTTTTCTCCATGTTTGAATAATTTTTGTTTGGTGAAGAATAGCTTTTGTCTGGCTTTAGAGAATTGGATTTGATTTACTATTCTAGATTGCATTTTAAGTCTATCGGCTATGTCTGGAGTGGGGTTGGAGGCATATTCTTGCTCAGTTGTATTTAATTCCGCTACCACCCTGTTAAAAGTGTCAGCTGAGTCTGCCTTAATTTTATTTATCAGGGAAGATAAAGTCATGCAGGCGTATATCTTGAAGGAGTCCCAAATTGCTGAAAAAGAGGCTGTTTGATCATTTTCCGTAAAGTAGCGTTCCCAAAGGTTTTGAAGGCCGTTGTCTTCCAGCAATAAGGACAGCCAGAATGGGTTCAAACGCCAGGGCCTCCTAAGTTTATCTATGGGGATACTTAGGGTAATCCAATATGGACTATGATCGGATAGTAATCTGGGGCAAAATGCGGTATCAAGAATACGCGGCATTAGGGATCTCGACAACAGGACAAAGTCGATATGTGACATGGAATTATGGGTGCAGGAGAAACAGGAGTAGGCCTTAGCCTTTGGATACTTATGGCAACATGTATCCACTAAGTGGAAGGCGGATATCATCTTGGAGAACCTTGTCCTGTCCGTATCAAGCCCCAAAGACCACGCACCCTGAAGCCTGTCTAGGGCTGGACAAAGGGTGGTATTAAAATCCCCCATCCACACTGCTGGTATATTGGGGTACCGGGACATGAAGGTGAATCCCTCCATTACTACAGTTGTGCAGAATGGGGGCGGTATGTAAAAGGCCATAATAAGAAATGGTTCTCCATACAGTTTGGCATGCATAAACACATATTGACCCTGTGGATCTGTAAGCACTTCACACATTTTCAAAATATACCGATTTGGCTATTAGAATCGAGACTCCTCTAGCGTGGGTTGTGTGGGCGGAGTGGTAAGCCCATCCCACCCATGGTCTGCGTAGGGCCATCTGGAGCCTTCCCTCTATATGCGTCTCTACCAACGCAATTATGTCTGCTCTTTGTTTTTGCAGGAATGAAAGGGCTGCCGACCGTTTGATCTTGTCACGTAGACCCCTTACATTCCAAGTTAGGAATTTTATAGACGCCATATCAGTACATTTAGTAAATAATCCCACACAATTCTAACTGGTGTTGTATGGTCCTGTGAGAGGACAAACAAATCCCAGCACCTGTACAACACCAGGAGCACAAATGAAATTAGTTGTGTGTGTGATTTCCATTCAGTTTATTTGTACACGTACATTTTCCCTTTCCATATCTTCCTTATTACACCATGGACTAGCAGGCATGACTGTAAAAATTTCCCCTCCCCCTCCCTGCCCTGCACCTACCCCAACTTGTGCGGGCATCCTCCCTTAACTTTTGTGAACTACCAACTGGAGACAACAATATTGTCAGACATATGAGCAATAGGGACAGAAAAAAAACATATGCAACTCAGCCTTATGCACTGGCACCATACTCTTGCCCCATATCCTTGTACGGGACGAGGCTGAGTTGCGAATCTCTGATGCAACCAGCTGTGTATAAATGACATGTCCCAATAATCTTTCCCCCCCTCGTCAACAGAACAAGGGGTTTTTAGTTCCAGTGGTTAACAGAGAAAAAATTTGCTGTGCTGTGCAGGCAATATGTAGGACAAACATACTCCCCTATCCCAGCTTATACAAAAAGAGAAACAAAACAACAAAAAATAGAAAAAATTTATAAGACAGGAATATGGAGTAGAATAAATCCCCCGAAAGGGAAATAATAGTGCTTGTCAAGTCGACTCCTAGTTATTAGTAGAGGCTGGTGTTGGATTATGCTCCACCAATTCTGTGTGTATATTACCAATGAGATGATCACTGATTTAAATCCAGGTTTCCTCAGGCCAATATAATGAGCCACAGTCAGCTTAGAGAGGCTGCAAATGACCATAAATCAGTCGAGGCCAAACAAAGGTGGGTTTGCCTTAAAATTGTTCTGTAGAACCAGAGCCACAGTGCATCCAGAGAAAGAAGGAACATAAAAAATAAGAATAAAAATTATAACAAAAAAAAGAGGGGTTTATGTCTCACCACATTACTCTGAGGTTCCTTAATCAATCAGCCCTATTGGGTTCCATCCTGCGTTCCAGCCATGAGGTAACTTCCAGCGGGTCATCAAAAAAGAGAACACGATCCCCACTTTCTACTCGCAGGTGAGCAGGGTATAGCATGGAGTATTTCAGGTTTTGTGTGCGAAGCAGCCGCTTTGCCTCCATGAATTCTTGACGTCTTTTCTGTATGTCGGCCGAAAAATCTGGGAAGATCGCCACTTTGTTGTTTCCCACGGGGATGTTTCCCTTCACTCTGGCCGTCCAGATCTTTAAAGGTGCGGGGGGGGCTCCCATGGGAGGAGGTCGGGCCGGCATGCGGTGTGCTCTCTCAACCCTTAGCATGGGGGAGAATGCCTCGCGGCCATAAGTACTTATAAGTAACTGTTCCAAATAAGTAGAAGGGTCCTTACCCTCAACTCCCTCTGGCCAATTAGACGAATATTGCACCTCCTCATACGGTTCTCCATTTCATCTTGTTTGGCAATCAGTTGTGTGATCTGTCGCTGCATGCATTCTGATTTGGATTGTAATGGCGGGATGGCATCTTCAGCGGTGCTTATTCGGGTTTCTGCCTCCTTGACCCTTTCCCTTAATTTTTAAAAGTCTTGCCTTATTAGGGAGATATCAGTTTTAACCTCCTCGATTTGTGCTGTGAGAGAGGTGCGGCACAGTGTGATGGCCTCAAGCAGTCTGTCTGTGTCTCCCATGACTCGTTCTCCTGTCTCCCGCTCGGCGCCGCCATCTGCCTCCCCCCTCCTCTCCTTCTTGTCGGCGGTATTGTGCCAGCTTAGCCGCCGCTGTTTTGCTGGATTTCGGTGGAGACATACTGTTGGGGACCAGGGGCACCTTTCCACAGCAGGCTGGAGGTAAAATCTTACTTTGGAGTCGCAGGACAATAGAAACATCAGGAGTATTCACCAGAGCTCAGGGAAGATGCATCCTACGCCATGCAGAGTCAGGCCACGCCCCCAGGTGCTTATAATTTGAGGGTTTTTTTTACAGCAGGGTCCAGTCCTGTGCCCTCCAAGAGTAACTGTGAGGACTTACAGTGTGCAGGCGCCACCAACACCCAAGGTCCAATTTTTCCACATCTGTGTGACATAATTTTTAAGAGCAGACTTTAATCCTGCGTTTGCCAAGGATAGCTGTGAAGGGTTATGGTGTGAAGGCACCACCAACACCCAAGGCCCAATTTTTCCGCACCTGTTACTTCTATCCAAAGTCTGCGAAAGAGATACCAGACTATCTAAAAAAAAAACAAAAACATTAATCTTGGCCTGAGTGTACTATAATTTGGCCACATAAGGCTTGCTCACTGTTGTGCAAAACTTTATTTCCATCCAAAGTCTGCGAAAGAGACACCAGAATTTATCCAAAAAATCTCTAATCTTGCTCTGAGTGCACTAAAATGTGGCCTCATCATACCGAATGGTTTCCAGACCGTTGTCAGTTGACAATTTAAATGTCTTTTTTTTTCTTTCTATATTTCACTTTTTCTGCAGCAGGTTCTATACACGGTACACATGGGCCACTTTGCAGGCAGACTAAGGACCCCCCAGGCACTATATTTAAAGCAATTTTTCATTTTTATTGTTTCACTTAAAGCTTTATTAAAATCACTGCTCATTTAAAAAAATATATTTTTTAAAAGTTTATTTTGCATTGAAACATGTCCTCCAGGGCAGTACCCAGGCCCCATACCCTTTTTATGACCCAACACTTTCAAACAAGGGCTTTTGATTTTCCAAGTTCTGGTGCGATAGACTTTAATCGGGTTCTGGGTTCTGGTCAGAACTTTTTCCCTTTTCTGGAGTTCTGGTGTATAGCAGAACTTGGGGGTGTTCTGCCCATCACTAATGCTAAGTAACCCATAATGTTACCCCCTACACAGGTTCCTCTCTCCTGAGTACTAAGGAAACGCTCTTGTTGTTAAACTCCGCCACTGCTCGGTGAAGCAATGTACTTATGTTCTAACACTACCTACACAATGAAGCTAAATAGACTGTAAGGGGATTTGCAGTGGCATGTCTTTTTCATTGGTGAATAATAATTTGCCACAAATTTTACAAACTCTTATGCTGTAATGATATATATTTTTTTAAATATAATCTTTATTTAATGTTTAGGCACACAAAACATAAGACAAAAACTGAAAAAAAGAGTATCTGGTGTAACCATTAATCTTTAGGTAGCTAAATATGATACAAAATATGGTAGCCATTTTCCAAAAGACAAACATTACACAAAATAGGATGGTCAAAGCCAACATACCCAGTAAGAGTGCAGAACCCCTGAAAAGGAGGTTCCAGGGGTCAGCAGTGTCCTGGCTGACCGTATTGACCAGATGCTAACCCGGCAGAAAGTGGGGGCTGACCATAACAAGATCTGGAGGACCAGTGATGGGCCGCGGCGGTGCAAAACAACATGGGGGGTTTGCCCTGGCACCAACTGTGCGGCCCATCGGACGTCTGGAACTACCAGTATGATAACATCTGGTTCTATAGCATGTGTGTAATTCAAGTACCCAGGAACTTTACATTCTCCAGGTGCAACATGAATGATCTTGACCAAAAAACTAAGAGAGAAAAAAGGATATGGGGAAAAGGGGGAGAGGGAAAGACAAAGAAAGGAGATGGGGAAACAGGGGAAATTGGATGTATTGTGTACCTTCAATACCATGAGACCACTCGCATCGGCATCTGCCACTGCATTAAGGCACAAAAGACTATTGGATTTCAAGTAATCTGTGCAAGGTTGGGGTCTGCTAGCTTCAATAGTGCAACATCTAAACTAGATGGGACTAAGTCCGCAGCTGTGGTATACTCTCGCCAGGCGGCCCACATTGTATTGAAATTCCCACCATACATGTATAAACATACCACGCTGGCCACAACCACACCAGCAGAGGTCTGAGACAGATGAATAAACCCGTGCCAGAGTGGCAGGGACGCAATACCAACGTGTCAAGATCTTATAGTTGTTTTCCTGAGTCTTATGCCCTGTACACACGATCGGACGTTGATCGGACATTCCAACAACAAAATCCATTGGATTTTTTCCGACGTATGTTGGCTCAAACTTGTCTTGCATACACACGGTTGCACAAAGGTGTTTGGGAAATCCTCCAGAAATCCATGGGGAAACTGCCATATCTGTCTGTAAAGGTTTGTAAAGAACGTTTACCACAAGTTCTACCGTCAGAGGCCCATGACCTATAAAAGGCCATATGCTCACCTGGAAGAAACCAGGGAAAGCATCCCAATCATGCCAGCAGGGACACAGAGTGTGTCAGGGAAAGCCAATGATTAATACCGTCCCATACCCTCAAAGTATGGGTCGTCACTGTAATGATATTTTAAACTTTAAACCTTTAATAAAGATTTATTGAAACAAAAGAGGTGAAGCCCACACTGAGTCGGGTATTTATAAAGAGTGTCTATGACACTCTTTATTATTCTCTCTTGCTTCTGTATGACAAAGGTTGATGCTTGCCCCAAAAATGTATCTGCTTACTTGTTTACATTTGTGTGTGTAAGAACACTGGAGCCAGTGTGTCCATATGGACACTCCATCCTCAGTGCAGCTAAGCTCCCTCCCCACTGCTGAAGCTGTCACACAAACAGGCAGCAGCCGATGATCTTGGTAGCTGTATAAGTGGTGCCTGATAGAGAGAGCAGACCTGGTGGGGAAAGAATCTCTCAGCCTCCTTCAGGCTCCACCCACTGCCAGCTTCACTGGTTGCTAGGAGACGGTGGCCTGTGAAGCTGACAATGTCCTTGACAACCAGTTATAAGTAGGGAGTGGGTAGTGGTGTCAAACATGCCACCCTGCTACACAGCACACAGGGAGAAGCACTCTGCCTGTCTCTTTATGTCAAGTTTGCATTGGTATTATTCCCTCCAGATTCATTATTTACAGACTGTAGGTAATTGTTTTTGAATCTGGTGCAGCCAAAGCACTACTTTGAGAAAAGGGTGCTATAAATACAGTATACAGTATCTGAGTCTGTCACACATTTTGTTAAAGCTACAAAAACTGATGTCAGGGCTTATTTGAATCTGGTACAGGACCTTTTAAAGGGCCACACCACCAGAAAAGTGGCACAAATCCTTTATTGAATTCCACTTGAGCGTTTTGCAGATCTCTGGCAGATAAAAAAAACCTATGAATCTTTCATAATTTTGCCTACACACATTTAGTGAAATGCTTACAAATATTTATTTAGTAAAAATCTGGCTTTTTAAATGTCATATGATTTTTAAACAGTCTTACATAATTAAACAAAATCAATTATAACAATCTGTTTTCTTATTAACATGTTGATACCTGCATCCTGTTGTGAGGACACAAATTTGAGGATCGTAGTTCAAAAGAGTTAAAGGAAATGTAAGAAAGAAGATACAGAATTAATCTCTTGTCTGCAATCTGGTGATTTCATGCCACAGTGCACAGCAGGGATTTATAAGATCTAAATTACAAGGGAGTCTTTGATACATATGTATCCAACTTCCTTAGAAGAACTGGACAAGGAACAAAGTGTGGGTGTCCCTAGGGATTCCAAGGTTGTCATGGCAACATTTACACCATCCCCTTCTGGAGAATATCAACAAGATTAAGGCAAACATTGCTGGCAGGTTTCTTAAAATGCTATGTAACCAAGTATAAAATGTACATCAATCTTCATCACTGAATTTTTGATGCAATCTGTTTGTTTATTTTGGCAGTTCATTTTTCTTTCAAGATGTGCATTCAAAGTCAAGTGTCCTCTTTTTGTGAGGAATAGTTTGCCCAGCAATGACTCTGAGGTGTGTACACTTTTTAAAATGAATCTTTATATTCAAATACATTTGATTTAATAGTAATACTTTTGTAATATTATTTTATGTTTTGTGGCACATTTAGTGAGAATAAATTATCCCCCTATGCTTCTTTTCATGCCTACCCTTTTTCCATGTATTATTATTATTATTATTATACAGTATTTATATAGCGCCAACAGTTTACGTAGCGCTTTACAACTTGAGGGTAGACAGTACAAATACAATACACTTTGATACAGTAGGAATCAGAGGGCCCTGCTCCTTAGAGCTTACAATCTAAGAGGGAAGGTCAAGACATACAAGAGGTAATAACTGTGGGTGATGTGCTGATTGAGAAGATAAATGTACAGTTGTTAGGTGGGGGCAAGATAGGCTTCTCTGAAGAGATGAGTTTTCAGGGATCGTCTGAAAGTGGATAAAGTAGGAGAAAATCGGATGGATTGGGGTAGAGCATTCCAGAGGATGGGGGAGGCTCTGGAGAAGTCCTGAAGGCGAGCATGGGATGAGGTGACAAGGGAGTTTGAGAGCAGGAGGTCTTGGGAGGAGCGAAGAGAACGATTAGGTTGGTATTTTGTGACTAGGTTAGAGATGTAGCTGGGGGCCAGGTTGTGGATGGCTTTGTAAGTTATAGTTAGTATCTTGAATTTAATTCGGTGACTGAGTGGCAGCCAGTGGAGGGATTGGCAGAGGGGTGTAGCAGACGCTGAGCGGTTTGTGTGGTGGATGAGCCTGGCAGCAGCGTTCATGATGGACTGAAGTGGGGATAGCCTATTTAGAGGTAAACCAATGAGGAGGAAGTTGCAGTAGTCGAGGCGGGAGATGACCAGGGAGTGGATTAGAAGCTTTGTGGTGACATTGGTTAGGAAGGGGTGTATCTTGGAGATGTTGCAGAGACTGAGGCGGCAAGCTTTGGATAGTGATAGAATGTGGGGTCAAAAGGTTAGTTCAGAGTCCAGGATTACACCTAGGACCTTGGAGTGGGGAGATGGGTTGATAGTTGAGCCGTTGATATTGACAGGGAAATCGGCACCTGAGGGAGGAAATATCATGAGCTCGGTTTTAGATAGGTTGAGTTTGAGGAAGTGATGTGAAACCCAGGCTGATATGTCTGCTAGTAAGTTGGTAATGCGTGAGGAGACAGATGGAGAGAGCTGGGGGGTGGAGAGATAGATTTGGGTGTCATCAGCGTAGAGATGATATTTAAAGCCGTGGGAGGCAATCAACTGACCCAAGGATGTGGTGTAGATTGAGAAAAGGAGAGGTCCAAGAACAGAACCTTGGGGGACCCCAACGGAAAAAGGAAGAGGAGAGGAGGAAGTAGAGTTGTAAGTGACACTGAAGGAGCGGTGGGATAGGTAGGATGAGAACCAGCGAAGAGTACAGTCATGGAGACCAAAGGAGTGGAGTTTTTTGAGGAGGAGGGGGTGGTCCACTGTGTCAAAGGCAGCAGACCGATCCAGGAGAAGTAGTACAGAATAGTGTCATTTGCTTTAGCCATTAGTAGGTCATTTGAGAGTTTAAGGAGAGCAGTTTCCGTGGAGTGTTGAGGGCGAAAACCGGACTGAAGGGGATCTAGAAGTTTATTCATGGTCAGATGGTCGCTTAGTCGGTTGTAGACCAGTCTTTCAAGAAGTTTGGAGGAGAAAGAGAGTAAGGAGATGGGACGTAAGTTGTTGAGATTGGTGGGATCCAGTGAGGGCTTTTTTAGTATGGGGGTGACTAGCGCATGTTTTAGAGAGTTTGGGAAGATGCAACAAGAGAGGGAGAGGTTGAAAATGTGAGTTAGAGAGTGTAGAATCGAGTCAGAGGGTGAGTGTAGCATTTGCGAGGGAACAGGATCCAGGGGGCAAGTGGTTAGATGAGTGCTAGATAAAAGTTTAGCAACCTCAGTAATAGTAGCAGGGTTGAATGAGGGAAGTAATGATTGTATCTGTGGACATGGGGTGTTGCATGGGGGAGGTTTTTTGTGCATTGGTGATCTCCTCATGAATTGTATCAATCTTAGTTTTGAAGTGATTGTCAATCTCCTGGGCAGTGAGTGAGTTGGTGGTTGGAGGCAGTGGAGGACAGAGTAGAGTGTTGAAGGTAGAGATAAGTTGACGTGGACTGGATGAGAAGGTGTTAATGAGTGTGATAAAGTAGGTCTGTTTGGCAGTGTGAAGGCAGGAGTAGTGTTTTAGGAGGGCAGATTTATATTGTGTGAAGTCTTCCTGGGTCTTAGTCTTATGCCACAGGTGCTCAAGAGCGCGGCTACGTTTTCTGAGACTTCTGGTGTCATCTGTTTGCCAGGGTTGTAGCAGCCTAATTCTGCATGTAGTGAGGGGGCAAGCTTGTCTAGGGAGGAAGACAGTGAGCTTTTGTAGATGAAAGTAGCTAGGTTGGGGCAGAACAGAGGTGAGATTTTGTCATGGAGGTTATCAGTAGCAGAGTAGAGAAGAGAAGGGTTGAGGTGGCGAAGGTTTCTACGTGTAACTGTTAGGCGGTTGGAGGGAGAAGAGGTGGAAGACAGGGAGAGAGCAAAACTAATAAGGTGGTGATCAGAGAGTGGGAGTGGATTGTTGGAAAGGTTGCACGGAGTGCACAGATAGGAGAAGGCAAGGTCAAGGGTGTTGCCGTTGGAGTGGGTAGGAGCCTGTATCCATTGCTTCAGGTCAAGCGATGAGGTTAGACTGAGAAGTTTAGAAGTAATAGTAGTGTTAGTGTTAACAGGGATGTTGAAGTCCCCAAGAATAATTGTGGGGATTTCAGAAGAGAGAAAGTAGGGTAGCCAGGCAGAGAAGTCATCAAGAAAGGCTGATACTGGTCCAGGGGGCCGGTAGATGACAGCAATTCTTAGAGAAATGGGAGAGAATAGACGAATGCAATGTGCCTCAAAAGAGGAGAGTGTCAGAGAGGGAGGTGGGTGAAGTACCTGATGGGTGCTGCATGGGGCTAGAAGGATTCCCACTCCACCTCCCTTCCGTCCACTTGGTCTGGGGGAGTGAGTCCAGAGAAGGCCCCCATGGGAGAGGGAAGCAGGAGAAATAGTATCCGATTCATGAAGCCAGGTTTCAGTAATGGCAAGTAGGTTAAAGGAATTTGTGATAAAGAGGTCGTGAAGGGCGGTGAGTTTGTTGCAGACAGAACATGCATTCCACAGGGCACAGGAAAAGGGGGGGGCTGGTTTTGGAAAGAGGAATAGAGACCAAGTTCTGTGGGTTGTGGCTCCTGCCAGAGGGTGTAGGGGGATGGGAGCGTTGGGCAAAGACAGATGATGGTGGCCCAGGGTTTGGGGATATGTCACCAGAGATTAGGAGAAGCAGGAGAGTGAGGGAGGTAATGTGGGAATGTGATTTATGTGAAGGGGCATGTCTCAGAGTACTGGAGGTTTTATCAGTGTATGGATGTAGAATGAGCAAGAGTTGGTAGGAGCAGTAGTAGGGAGAAGACAGCAGGCAGGGTGATATGTATAAGCAGGTGGGTGGAGAGGGGGGTTGAAGGTAAGAGAGTTTGAGGAGAGAGGACAGGAGTGTCAGAAGCAGTGGTAGAGAGTGCATGTTACAGAGCGGAAAGAGAGCTTATTAGAGAGACAGGGTCACCTGCAGTCTGTTAGCTGCTTTCCAGTGCAGATTGCTGTATTTGTTTGCTTTGTGCAATCGCTGAAGTGCAGAGATTGAAGTGCATATCACTTGTAGAAGGAATCACTTAGAGATAGAAGCCTTAAGGATAGAAGCCATTGCAATGTGCTCCCCGAGCAATGATATTAATGATAGCAATATTAATTTATGTTTTGTGGCACATTTAGTGAGAATAAATTATCCCCCTATGCTTCTTTTCATGCCTACCCTTTTCCCATGTAAATGTATGGTCTTTATCAGTCACATAGGGTCATGTCAATAGACTAACCCGGATATAAAAGCATTGAAGAGCACTAATGTGAACATTTTACAGTGCAATAGTGCTCTCAGAACCACTTAGAACATGATCAGAAACACCTTGGCAGGCATTGTGGATGTCAGCAACTCTTTCCACTTCACTGTTGAATCTATGTCTCTGACTTGTACAGGTTCAGAGAGTGTAGGGAAAAGATCAAGCCATTTAAAAAGGTGTACAGAAATGTTTCTACCTAGTGGATGGTTCTGCTTTGTGGACATTGATGGGAACATTAGCAAAGAATGGTGGCTAAGGAAGATGTAGTATTTAAAAAAAGTAAACAAAAGAATGCTACATAAACAAGTATAGACATGAATCATTTACACAAATAAATTTAAATGCAAGTGGGTGGTACATAATGTACCTTGTTGTAGGCGCAAATTTGTAAATGTATTGCATAAATAAGAATATTAAAATGTTAGTAACACTTGTTTTTGATTGTTTTATAAATGATTATTATATAAGATTTATATAGCACCAACAGCTTTACACAGCATGTTATATTATAAAGGGAGACAGTACAGGTATAATACAATTCAATACAAGATGGTTAGGAAGGCCCTGATCCTGAGAACTTACAATAAGTAGGGACAAGTTGAACAAAAGGTAATAACTGTGAAAGAGGAGCTGATGGGAGAATTCAAAGATTCAGGTGTTAGGTGAAGGTGGGAAGACATGAGTTTCCAGGGATCGCCTAAATGTGGACAGAATAGGAGATAGCTAGACAGATTGTGGTAGGGGATTCCAGAGGATGGGAGAGGCGATGGAGATGTCTTGGAGACACACATGGGAGGAGGAAACAGAGGAGCTCAGGAGGTTTTGATTAGAGTGGAGTGGACTTTTTGGGTAATATATTGAGACAAAATTAGCTTGGAGCAGAGTTGTAAAATGGCATATTTTACCATTGGTTATATAGTCACACAGTTACCATTAGTTATATATGTATGCATTAATATTGTGCATAAAATGAGATTCATGACATTGTAGTCAATGATAATGTGTGCATCTTTGTGTTTCATCAAATGTCTATTTTGTTCTTTTAAAATTGTATTTACACTTGAACAATTTACAAACAAGAATACATATAGACATAAGTTCAAATGGAAGTAAACAAATGTAGGAAAACAATGTCAAAAGGAAAAAAGAGAGCTTTAACCAGTAGGATCATATTAAAAATTGATGATTTAAACATCTCATGACAGCTTCCCAGCTTCAGGAACTCCAAAAGCCTACTTTTCAAAAATGTCACTAAAATTTCAGTGCTCTCACATTATTATTTTAAGCCTCCTTAGAGGACCCAACTCTCGAAGAGAAAATGGCAACCCAGCTCCAACATCAGTACAGTAGAGAAAATCTCTCCAAGATGTACTCAAATGTATATTAAATTATGCTACAGAGAGCATTGGAAACAAGAACTAATAAACAAACATCTAACCTCTTGAAGGAGATATGGAAAATGGACAAAAGCACAGATAATCTGGAAAAAATATATAGTTGATGTCATTTCTGTTCTTGATAGCCAGGAGCAAATAATAGAGGGCCTCCCACTGGGGCTTAACTTAGTTTAAACGAAGCTGGAGAACTTCAAGAACAGAACACATTGGGGGAACCTGAAACAGTAACAGACCTAATGTAGCCGGTGATAGATAGCATTGGGGGAACCTGAAACAGTAATAGACCTATTGTAGCCGTAGATAGATAGATAGGTAGAGTGCCTGAAAAGGTCAGATAGTCAACCATGCAACTTAATATCAAATTTACATGCTTTTGCACCAAAGAAACATTACAGTAGGCAGCCAATGAGAAAACTGAGCTAATAATTAAGACTAATAATAACAAATATTTGCAGATCTAGCCCCTATGACATTACAAAAATGTCACCAACTGCAGGTTCCCCCTTTAATACTCAATTTCAGAAGCAAACTCATTAAAATCTCAACTATACCGGGCTCCCTGATCCCAAGGGAGAGCCCGGTAAAGGCGGTGGGCAGTGGTGGCTGGAGGAATGTATATCTTCTCGGAGCACTTCTACATGAAAATTTATCTTTGCCTGAAAATTTTTGATACAAGGATGATGTTTGCAAGTGTAGGCATCATCCCAGTATAACCACTTCAACCAGAGGATCTATGGGTATATGTCAAAGACATTTCTCTGTGTAAAACTTATATGAATACCCCAACACCCTCAGCCACAAACAGCTGTTAAAGAAAATTAATGTTTACATTCCTTTCACAAAGAAAGGAAAAAGGGTAGCCAACTTTCCAGTTATTCTCCACAGCAACAAGAACAATTTCTCACAGAGATCTCATTGAAACACTTTCTCTCTTTCTTTTTTATGGTCCATGCTGAAATGATCTTAATTCTTTATACTCATAAAAAATATGAAACTGTGCATATTCAAATAAACAACATTATAGATTATGCAAGAAATGTGATGACTGTCATTGCTAGCTTCCTTCTGTAAATGTTTTTAAGTCACAAGCTCCAAACAATCATATAGCAAATAAATAGAAGTGAAAATCTCTTACCTCTATGTTTGGGTTAAGTAATTTAGAAAGTAATAATGAGAAAGCATCAGTATGATAGCTGAGAAACTAGCATTTTTTGAAGAGAGCTCAGTGATGGTAATCTACATATTTTTTTTTTTTACTTGCTAACCCATTAGGCACACAGGGGGAGATTTACTAAATCTGGTACATTAAAAATCTGCTGCAGCTGTGCATGGTAGCAAATTAGCTTCTAACTTAAGCATGCTCAATTAAACTTTGCCAATAGATCCTGGAAGCTGATTGGTTTCTATGCAGAGCTGCACCAGGTTTTGCACTCTCCAGTTTTAGTAAATCGACCCCATAGTGCATAGTGAATTATACACTTCAAAGCCCAGTCTGTCCCCATGTCTCCCTCTGCATGATAGAGTAGATAGGAAGCCACAGTTATGCACCTTCCAGACAAGCCAACTGCAGCATGAAGCTGACTTCCGAACAGTTAGCCTCTTGTTGCATTTGGGGCAATGATGTAACTGGCAGCTTAACTAAATGCATTTGGCGCCACAAAAACTGGGAGCCACACTACTGAGTAGAAGAGGATATTAAGACATATCAAGTTTTCTTCACACAGTACACAGAAACACAACAGTAGGCCTTGTGTTCTCTGTATTGGTAAGTAAGAGCCTAATTATTCCTAAGAAATAGCTACCAGCATGTTTATGATGTTTAGTAGGCCTTTGGGTATATGGTAACTGAATCTAATTACTAAAAAAATAGCTGTTTTTCAGACAGCAATGACGTTAAGGTACTATAAATAAAGAAGAGAATGGGGGAGAAAAATCATCTTTATATAGAATTTCAGTTAATATTTTAGAATGAATATTATTATTCTCATATGTTCAGTTAAATTCGCCTGCCTCTATTTTTTTCTAACAATTGTGCTATTCCTGATACTGTTACTTATTATGAAGGAAAATAACTATTTTTTGAGTCTCTAATTTTGTCTAGCCATCTGTAAACGTTATCATTATCACTCAAAATGTGACATCTATATATGCTTACATTCCCATCAACTTCCATATGTTTTGTCTAATTGTTTCATGCAATATATACAGAGACTTATTTGATTTTCAAAAAAGTGTTGAAAATTTATTTGACAGTATACTCAGCAATAAGTTCACAGCTACCTGTGACAGGCATTTTGCTTTGCATTTCCTGTTTGCTATTTTTTTCAATATTAACCATATAACAGAAGAAATTAAATAACAGCCAATACTGTATAAACTATTTTGCAGTGATTGCAACCAATAATTTGTGTCACAGTAGTACACGCAATGCATCTGCTGCCCACATACCCAGCTGCCTGTCTTTCTTGTTGCACATAAACATTTATTGCCTTTGCCACACCTACCCAACACCATTCCCCAACTTTGTAATACCTTTAACTTCTTACACTGCAGAATGGTCCTCCTTCTTGAGTTAAAAAAACCCCAAAGCTACTGGTTCCCCACTTCCTGGCCCAAACATACACTATGCTGAGCAAAGAAGGAAGCAAGTATCTTTCATCATGCCCAAATTTAAGCACCTCCTTCCTGATCTTGGTAGCAGGTACTGAGATCCCCAAGTCACTATATATGTTGCGATATAAGAAGTTTGGTGTATAGGGACTGATGCCAAAAGTGAGCATTTATAAAATAAAAATAGAGCTTTAGTCCCTTTTCTTAATTTTTTATTTATTTTTTTGGTGAAGGAGGAGAAGGGGAGGTGCCAGAAAGTGGCTGCATTGTACACTTGTCAACACCTTTACGTCATACACAGGCTTAAACAGCAGCACTGGGACCAACAAGAGGTAAAAGAGACTAAAGTTTTACACGTAAATTGGAGCAAAAATATAACAAATTAAAATTTGGAGTTAATTCCTAGAAAGGTCCATGGGATCAGAATAACAAAAGAGCAGAGAGTAGAGGGCTGGCAGCATCTCCCACCAATGTTTTGGCCCCTAAAAAAGTTCAGTAACATCCTCCATGCTGAATCCTCCCCATGTTTACCCAGTGTGCAGTGAGCTATATATTCTGCCCGTACCAGTGTGCCTTCTGACAAGAATATTAGAAAATATGTATAAAAAGGAAACATTTGAAAAGTTTATTTGAAAAAAAATTACATACTAAAGAACTAAAAATGGCAGATAAGGAAACATTTGAAAAGTTCATTTGAAAAAATAACATATGTAGCACTGACAGCTTTTGTTTCTAGTCATATGTATTGTTGTAAAGGTAATAAGTTGATATAACATCATCTAGTGGCTAATTATAAGGATGCAATCTGTTTATTTTTCATTATTTTGAGAAGTGATATGGAAGTGATTGATTGTTTACTTCTGGACATTAACTATGACCTACCCACAATGCTCAAGGACCAGAGGACAACTGAACTGCATTGTGGGGAGGATATAAAAGGGCTGGGAGTGGCCATCTTAGGTCTCGTGTTCCTGGGACGCGTGGCCTGCTAGCAGAACTCTGTGGGTGGGTGTGTCCCACAGGGTTGCGGCCTACCTTGTGAAGCAGCGGAACAGCAGCAAGGGTCCTGCCATCATATCACAGTGTGCTGGAGCAGCAGAAGTGATAGTTCCGGAGACCCGTGGAGGAGGCAACTGAGGACTCCTGGTCGTTAGTAAACAGAACAGCATGACAGCGTTGTTGTGGCTTTACACGGACTGAGAACTGCTGAAACGGAGACACCCATCTGTCCGGATCCGGTGCGGTGAGAGGGTTAACACCCAGAAATTTGTTTAATACTACACACATTTAGAACTGTTACAGAGTGTTGCTGGGACTGTTAGTCCCATGGAACAATTGAGTTGGAAAACATTACATTTACACAGACTTCAATATCCAAGAACTGATACTAGATGTCTGTCTTCTTCAAATAAGAACACTTAATCAATTTGCTGGATTATAATTGCCTTTGTGTATCACGTTGCACTGCGCAGCACTCCAGAAGAACTCTCTGTGGATTACAATTACTGATTTATAGCTAGCAAAGATTGAAGACGTCAGGACTATCTCTTCTATTGCAGGGCCCTGCATCTAGTTATAAAAGATAGTGACTTTATGGTTTAAAGCAGGGGGAGCTCCCTAGTGTGTGTGTATATATATATATATATATAGATATGTATATATCTATATATATCTATATATATATATATATATATATATATATATATATATATATATATATATATATATATATATATTTAGGCACATTTGTGTATGTTACAAAGACTGTCATAACTATTTACTATACTGTCGCACTACGTTGGTGTGATAGCGTAGCCATTGTAATAACTTTTATATGCATATATCATTTTAGCAAAAAAGTTATTTTGGTTATTACAGAAGTTTGTGTGCAGTGTTGTTATTTCTCCTGAAGGTGGAGCTACAAGCCCCCAGATAGAGGTAAATATATATATATAAGTGTATATTGTGGGCTAAAGTTGGTATTAGTGTCATTACAACACTGCACTACAGCTGTGTCAAGGGTATTGAACGAGTTAAGAGGGGTGAAGAGATCAGAGGACAGGCCCAATAATAAATCAGCAGCTCCACCGTGAGTTAGTGCTACACATAACAAAGAAAAAAAATGGCATCTGGGTATCTGCCAATGTAGGAAAATGCAGGCCAGGATAGAGTCTGGAATGTTTTGCTTGTATGGTGATAGTTGCAGCACCAGGAGAATAGGTTCAGATGTTTAAGGGGATAATTAGTGAGGCTTTTTTCAGCTTTGTTGGTGGCTACTTCCTGCTTTTCATTGCAAAGTGCACCTTTCCTTGAACAACCATCTTCTTCTTTCAGGATGTAATTCTCTCATTTCTCCTTCTCGATCAGGGATGTCCTCTTGTCCCCTACTTGCCACTCAAGTCTATTCTCACAAATCATTGTGCAATGACTTCTTCCTGACAGGTGCTTAGTTAAAAGAAAATTGTAGTTGCTTGCCCTTTGGCTGATGCTTCTGATGCATGGCTACCATCCCCTGAATGGAGCATGGCTTCTTTAGGAGCACTGACAGGAGCTGACATCATATCTCGCTCTGCCTAAAGGGGTTAGTTCACCTTCCCCAAAAAACTGCCTATGCAGATAAAGGTCATCTGTAGATAAAAACAAACTGTGCCATTTTGACCAAAGCTGAATAATGTCCTTGCTAATGGTGTAGGCTATTTACGTACCTCATGAAGCCTAACTGGAAAACTCCTAGGAATTTGCTCAGGATGTTGCTATGAGATGTTATAGCTATGAGCCTAGCTGTTCACCTTCACCATCACAAGAGCAAGTTCTCAAATACTGACCTTAGAGTTACTGTATCAGGTTGAGAATGTGCATGTGAGGTGGTTTGAATCAGAGAAAGAGTTTGCTTTTGTGATGGTGAAGGTGAACAGTAACAGCTACTGAAGGTGTCTCTTAGCAACCCCCCTAGCAACCCCCCTAGCAACATCCTAGGAGTTATCCAGTCAGGTTTCAGGAGGTAAGTAAATGGTCTACACCTATAGCAAGGGAATTATTTAACTTCGGTCAAAGCTGCACAGCTTGTCTTTATCTACAGACATCCCTAATTTGCATTTTTTGGGGGGTAACAGTGAACTATGCTTTTACCCTGCACTCTTCCTACCTTTGCTACTCTCATTTCTCCTCCTGTGAGCTGTGTGCAGCCTTATCACTGCATCAATTCCACATTTAGACCCGTTTATACTGCCATCAAAATGCCTGAGGGCTGTACCTCTAATTTCACGTAAAGACAGCAACCCCCCTTTTTTTCCTCTGCATTTAGGCTTGTTGTCACTGCCATCAAATTTCTCGAGGGTTGTAGCTCTAATTTGCTTTCTGAAAACATACCTGTCTTTGAACAAACAGCAAAAAGCATCTTTTTTTCCTAACAATTGTGACAGTATTATGGGGTTATTACTTCTACCTGTCAAAGCAGGCCTAGTTTTTCTTGATGAAAATACATTTGGTCACTGCTAAAATTACCAGAAAAAGCCTTTCTTGTAAACTGAGGCTGGGTTCACACTAGTTCGAATTGAATGCACATGACAGGAGATTGTGACCGGCTCTCTATGGAGCCGGTTCACAAATCTCCGGGGTGGCTGTGAAGTGGCTTACACAGGAGTCCTGTGCATCTTTGGCTCCATTTCAGGGTCGAAGTAAGGCGAAATTTGGCCCTAATTCATCCCTGAAATGGAGAACAGGGACACACCAGACCCCTTATGCTCTGCATAAGGGGTCTGAATACCGGATGCCATACCATACCAGATGACGTCTGCAGTGTGAAACCAGCCTGAAATTAAACAAATAATAATAAATCTGTGTGATGCTACGGTTGCCTATAAGAAAAGCTAATTAAAATAAGAAATATATATATAAATTTTGGGTAATTCCTTCATCAGTATAGCTGAAAGGACTATTCACAACTTCACAGAGGGGATTATAACTAGGGATGAACTGAACATACCTGGTGTCACGTCTACCCCAACGCAGGTGGTCAGACACTATAACTGGCTACGGTGTTCTTCATCTATAACAGCCCCCTTTACCATAAGGCAAGCAGGCCTACCGAACTCAGTTGCCCCCAGGATTTATTAACAATGATATAGTGCCTGGCCAGCACGCCACGGCAGATGCGAACTGAGCAAAGCAAACAGATACTTGCGATTAGCAGACAGATAGCGTGGATCTATGACAGTCTGGGTAAAAGGCAGGCTGAGTTAAGGGAATAGTCCAAAATCCGATCCAAAGTCATACACAGGGAAATCCAAACAAGCAGAGTAGGGCAGACAGAGAGAGAGCTTGATCAGGAACAACACATGTATCACTGTCTATCACAAGCATCCAAATGAGGGTCCAGCTGGCTTATAACAGGCTTCCACCCAGAGACTGATCATATTAATCAGCCTGCAGATGGACAGACAGGCAAGGTGAGTGCCATAGCCAAAACCCTGGATGCTGGAATGAGGAAAAGGAGCACTAAATGCTCCTGACACCTGGGTTCAGATCAAAGGTGGTTCACAGAATATGACCAATGTTCGGGTGCTAAATCAGAACCCCACTGAAGCCAGTGGTAGCTGAATGTTAAAAAAAACAGTAATGGTTATTTACTAGGCTAATACTTTGAAGGTCAACATTAAAAATGCAAACTTCCTTTAAATAACATGCCTGGGAGTGCCCTTAACCTATTTGCAAAGTAGCATATCTGTAGGATGTATACAACCTACTACAAAAAACTGACATTTACAAGGAAGAAAACTACCCATTCAATTTCGGTAAATGATAGTTTTGGCCTCTTTACTTCTGGGTGACTACCTTAATCTATGCCAGATATAGATGAATTTGGGATATCTTGTAGATGGTAATGGAGATCCCCAAACACACATGCATACTAGACCTTGGATTTGGGTCTGGTATGAATGTCAAGGGGGACACTACCCAAAAAAAAATAACTGAACACACCTCACTCCTTCCCTAACCATACCAGATGACATGCCCTCAATATGGTTCGGGGGGGGGTGGGGGGCAACAGTGATAATGAGGACAAGGGCATGCTCCCCACAACCCCGGCCTGGTGGTAGTGGAAGTCTGCAGGTAGAGAGCCTATTAGAGTCTGGAAGCACCCAAATGCCTCCTTTCATGTAAAGCAGTAAGGTATATGAGTCCTTTAGTTAAAAAAAATATATGTTCCAGGATGTATATCCATTATCATTTACATAATCCAGCGAGATTAATTTGTGCCAAATTAAGCATCAAGCGTCTGTGAATATGTGATTTTCTTTTTAGGGATCAACAGACACAATGGCACAAGACTTGCAAATTATTTGGTGTGTTTAGCTTGTCATTGAGCTATCCATTGAAAATTGTGAGGGGTTCTTCTTTGGAATAATGTATGTCTCAACACTATAATTTAGCTACTATGGATGTTTATTGAGATACTTAAGCCTGCTGTCGGCTGACATCACAGAGCCGGTCCAAGCTCTGGAAAGATCGCGACCATATGGCCTGAGCTTCCATCCCCCCCACACCCCAGTGCCCCAGTGACAGTGGAGGGGGGGGCAGAGCAGAGAACCGATGACTGACAGTCACCAGCTCTCTGCTCAGGGTGTTCTTAGAATCAAGTGCTGGCGTTGTTTAATTGCTCGGTTCTCGATCTTGGAGCCGGGGGGGGGGGGGCAGATACTGCATTGGACCAATGTTTCTTCCACCTAGGTAAGTATGATCCCCCCCCCCCCAAAAAAAAAACAAAAACATTCCCATACATCTCTTTTAAGGCCAGGTTTGGAAATTACTGATATATGTAAAAACTCTGTAAGCTAATGCACTTAAAGTATTACATTTGTTTGTGTTGGGATGGTGACAAAACATGCAGTGAAACAGATTGCATTTACCAGCAGCTCTGGAAACGTCATGCACCATATGTGGTCTGACTTCTTGACAGAGTCTCCACACAGCATACACAATTAGTTACATATAGCTATTTAGGTTGAAATAAAGAGAGATATCCATTAAGTTAAATCTTTCAATACAGGAGATTTTCTGAGCAGATGGAAGATTCTAAACATTTCAGTGTTTCTGCTCCATTACATGGAGCAATAGGACTAATATGGTCCAAGCTGACACATTGCCTATAAGAGTAAAAGTACCTATAGCCATAAATGTTTGTTCCTGATTCTCATAAATGGCAGCATTATAATTGAAAAAAGTATGGGTACCTTTAAAAAACATATAGGTACCTTTAATGAATCTATCATATGAGGTATATAAATATGATTGTTAAAATGGGTAATGCTCTTAATTAGCATATTTGAAGAGATTATTTAAAATAATGTTATATGCAGTAACATGATATACAATGTAATATTACAATAGAATACATCCAGCATTATGTATATCTTAACACTCATAAGAAAATATAACCATGATTAGCAGTAAAAGGCTTGATGGTGCCTTACATCTCTACAAAAAAGCTATATTAACCAGAGTTAATTTCAGGCTTTGATTCCTTTTTTGCTTAAACCTTCTTTGTAATATAGTAAAGTACTGATACATTACACATGATGATAGATATAGATTTTTGCTGTTTGGAGACTTCCATTTAATGGACTTAGTATGAGTAGTATTTGTAACATGGAATCTGGTTAGAAGGAACACAGAGTTTTACGTTTTGCCAATTTGATGCCATTACAAATTGTCATGGGCACAGAAGGTAAGTATTAGCCTGATATTATAATGTGATTTTAGAGGAAAAATCTGAAAAATTAGGAAGAATAAATCTTAGGAATAGGAATGAGGTTAAATGATAAGATTGAATATATTAACTGTTAACAGATCATGGGATCATATAGGCAAATTTTGAAGGAGCCCCCCAATGACCTCACTCTGTGGTACCTGTCAACTGTTACAATACTTGCAATATTTACAATGAACTACTAATGATCTGAAATATAAAGCCTGAATGAAGGGCAGGTAGCAGTAAAGGCACAGTAGTCACCACAGTACAAGGAATCAGTGTCTAGGAAGAGTGAGGCAGTTGAGCATATGAAACCTAGACTGTAGCTGATAACTGCTGTGGAACGTCTTCCTTTGTTGCTGGTGTATTATCCTTCCGCAGTTTGGACAGGGTTAAGCTGACTATTCAGCTTAACCTTGTGACTACTACTGTGGTGACTACCATCTTTAAGAAGACCACTTTGCAATGCTTGTCTATTAAGTGTCTATAGTGTAGGTGGCAGATATCTTGGCTGGGTCTGGATTTATCCTTGAGGATGGTGACTGGCCGATGGAACAAGGCGAGAAAAAGTGTGTCTGCAAGCTGCTGAGAGGAAAAGTAAGGACCGTCTTTAAGCTTGCAGGGGTGTTAGAAAAGATTGGACTTTTGCTGCTGGCTGAATGGAACCCTGCCATAACTGACCACAATCGGGAGAGACTGCTCATCACAGAGAACCTTGTCTCAGAAATGGGAACTTTCTCCTTGGGAAGGTGTGAGGTGTGATTTGGATGCCTTGTGTGTTCAAACTGTACTCGAGAGCACCCCCACCACTTGTAAGGAAGGAAAATAGGTACTCTTTCAGCAGGATTAAAAGAGACATCACAGCAACTACTGTCCCTGTCTGAGTGCCCTTGGACTAGTTAGATACTAACATTGCACAAGTGTTGTCTGGTGGAAACTGGCCAGTGGGATAAAATGGGGACTGTTACAGTAAGTTAGGACTGTTTTCCTATACTGTTGCTAGGTAAATGCAGTTCAGTTATGTTCATTACTGCTAGTCAGAATACTGCAGGTGTTTACCCATATCTCTTAGAGTTACAGTATTGTCTTATTGATTGTTTGTATAAGTACACTTGCTAATCCTCTCTTCTTTTAGGCTAATAAATTATTTGAAATACCTCAAGGTGTGTCGGTAAGTGCTGGCTGAGCAAGTCATCTTTAGGTGTGCAGAGAAATCACAAAATAATTCAGTGGCTCCCCTGGGGGTAGCACTACACAGTAAATTAATTTTTAACCTCAATTTTCCAAATAACTCTGTTCAGTGGTGTAACTATAGACATAGTAGTTAAAGCAGTGCTGCTATGGGGCCTGGGAATAGAAAGGGGTCCCATTAGGGAGGATGTTAAGGCAAATAAAACATTACATCTCTGTGTATGTGAGCATGACACATATCCAGTACTGTATCAGGGTTGTAAATGTAACTTCTGACATAGATTCTGTATGTTCTATGATGTTTCCAGTCAAAAATAGCTGACATCAGATGCATGCACAGGAGAAGTTTTCAAAAAGTGCTAAAAGAGGAGGTTTAGTAGTCAGGAATTCATAAAGTAGGGAGTAGCAATAATAGTCATCTCCATTATATAATACATGTTCCTGTACACAATTACTCTATAACCCAAATACAAGTACTTAAACTTTTTCTAGCTGTCCATACATGACTCGGATTTCAGATAATTCCAGTAGAATCAGATGAAATTCGTGCTGTTTGGCCCTGTTGGCACCAACAAATGTTGATTTAAAAGTTGAAGGAGCCAGGAAGAAAATGTTTGGCTAAATAGTGACAGTCTCCAATCAGATGCAGTCACTGTTAGGGTATTCAGGTAGCAGTGAATGCTGTGGCTGTCTGATACAATCACTAGCAGTGTATATTCAATGCAGAGCTGAACAAGATAAATCTGAGCATGTAGGGCTAGCCTTAGGAAGACTACATTAGATGTACAGGATTCATTTCAGAGTGGCTGGGCTGCAGCAGAAGTTCTGAGAGCAAAACATCATTGCTAGGACAGTTAAATAAGTACCTGAACATCTGTAAGGGGGAATCTGTGATCAGACATTATTATGAAGACTCCTTCTGTGCATCCAGCATCAGCTCTTCTAGACCCGAGACTTCAGATGGGCTCAGGTTCAGCACAAACAGGCCCATTAATGTGCCCCCCCCCCCCCAGACTCATAGAAACTTCATGGGCTGGTTTGGCTACAGTTATGCCACTGATTTTATATCATAAATTAGAGGGTATTTTTAGGAGTTAGATTAAGCATTACGTTAAGAGCCGGCTGTCTGAGAGGGCAGTTCTAATAGCAGCAGTGCTGCTGATGTAAGAGCCAGGTGGCTTGGTATTTTTGTTACCTGTTTATGTTGCGTGCAACCAAAACCCGTGAATGGGCAAGTTTGTTGACCTTACTTTAATCTATTTTAATAAAAGTGAGCTACCAGGCCCTTAAAACATAGTTCAGACTGGCATTGACTTTGTTAACAAACGCGTCTACCATTGAGTCTCATCACCCCATGTCACAGTACATCTTAATTATTATAAATATAACAACATAGATAGTTCCCAAGAAAGCCAAGATGACTTGTCTCCACTTGCACAAGGCTTTGGATTACTCCCCCACCTCCAATGCAACAGCTCAAACTAACAGCTAATGGGAAAGCCAGAGTGAGTCAAAAGTTCACCTATACCCAAAAATGCCTGATATTTCAATTTGCTACTGGTGGCTGAAAGAACAAATAAATGCTGGGTGTATGTTGCTGGGGATGGAGGAAGTAATTAAATGCCCTTCACTGCTTTGTAAAAATTTGCCACGCACACTGCTCTTATACAAGCTGAAACCTGTGTGATCAAGGCCTAACCCTCTTTCCCTTGTAAATGGATGCAATTTTTTTTATTCTATTACCTAGATCGAACCAGATGACTATAATCTCTAGCAATCGTGTACCCATTCTGAAACAGTAAAAAGTGATGTAACAAATAATGTAAAATGAGTGTCTTAACTAGGGATGAGCCGAACACCCCCCGGTTCGGTTCGCACCAGAACCCGCGAACGGACCGCAAGTTCGCACGAACGTTAGAACCCCATTGACGTCTATGGGACTCGAACGTTCGAAATCAAAAGTGCTCATTTTAAAGGCTAATTTGCATGGTATTGTCCTAAAAAGGGTGTGGGGACCCGGGTCCTACCCCAGGGGACATGTATCAATGCAAAAAAAACTTTTAAAAACGGCCGTTTTTTCGGGAGCAGTGATTTTAATGATGCTTAAAGTAAAAAAAAAAAAGTGAAATATTCCTTTAAATATCGTACCTGGGGGGTGTCTATAGTATGCCTGTAAAGTGACGCGTGTTTCCCATGTTTAGAACAGTCCCTGCACCAAATGTCATTTTTAAAGGAAAAAATCTCATTTAAAACTGCTTGCGGGTTTAATGTCATGTCGGGTCATGGCAATATGGATGAAAATCAGTGAGACAAACGGCATGGGTACCCCCCAGTCCATTACCAGGCCCTTTGGGTCTTGTATGGATATTAAGGGGAACCCCGCACCCAAATTAAAATAAGGAAAGGTCCCTATATACTCTGAACAGCAGTATACAGGCGGTGCAAACAAGACAGGGACTGTAGGTTTGTTGTTAAGTAGAATCTGTTTGTAATTTTGAACATTTTTAATGTGTTTAGCTCCAGCCAAAAAATCTTTTCTAAGCTTTTTGGAAAACATAGGGAAGGGTTATCACCCCTGTGACATTTGTTTTGCGTCTTTCCTCCTCTTCAGAAGATTTCACCTCACTTTTTTGTCCCAATGAAAAATGTTTTTTGAAAATTTGGGTTTTTTTGTGGAACAAGGATTGGAAAGCATCAGTGGAAAGGAGAAATTGTTTTCCCATATTAACTCTTACAGGAGAGAATTTCCCTTCCTTAGGGGTAGATTTCATCTCACTTCCTGTTGTCTCCTTCCGTTTGCAAGTAGGAGTCGTTTGTAAGTTAGATGTTTGAAAGTAGGGTCCTGCCCTATATACTCAGCAGAAATTTGGGCCTTAGGTGTTGCTGTGGCCAAAACACTGTAAGCCCTCACAGGGCCCTGCTGTGAAATATTAGATCAAGAATTGTAATTACATGCCCCTGTTGAACAGGAGCTGAAAAATTAGGCCTTAGGCACTGGTGCTGGTGCCACAACACTGCAACCCCTCACAGACACTCTAGTTGGAACGCAGGAACGAGCCCTGCTGCAAAGTATTGCATCAAAAATTGTAATTACACGCCCCTGTTAGACAGGGGCAGAAAAATTGGGCCTTAGGCACTGGTGCTGGTGCCACAACACTGCAACCCCTCACAGACACTCTAGTTGGAACGCAGGAACGAGCCCTGCTGCAAAGTATTGCATCAAAAATTGTAATTACACGCCCCTGTTAGACAGGGGCAGAAAAATTGGGTCTTAGGCACTGGTGCTGGTGCCACAACACTGCAACCCCTCACAGACACTCTAGTTGAAACGCAGGAACAAGCCCTGCTGCAAAGTATTGCATCAAAAATTGTAATTACACGCCCCTGTTAGACAGGGGCTGAAAAATTGGGTCTTAGGCACTGGTGCTGGTGCCACAACACTGCAACCCCTCACAGACACTCTAGTTGGAACGCAGGAACAAGCCCTGCTGCAAAGTATTGCATCAAAAATTGTAATTACACGCCCCTGTTAGACAGGGGCTGAAAAATTGTGCCTTAGGCACTGGTGGTGGCGCCCAGAACCAAAAATGTTCTTACAAGCTATCAGCGTGATGATTGAGGAGGAAGAGGATAATTACTCAGGGATAGTCACTCAGCATCAGCATAGGCAGTCTTTGAAGGGATCTGAAAAAAATTATTCAGTTACATCAGCATCAGGTGCTTGGTAGCTGGTGGTGATCCAAGACTGATTCATTTTTATGAAGGTCAGCCGATCGACCGAGTCAGTGGACAGACGCACCCTGTGATCGGTTACCACGCCTCCAGCAGCACTGAATGTGCGTTCCGAAAGAACGCTGGATGCAGGACAGGCCAGTAGCTCAATTGCATACTGTGCAAGCTCTGGCCAGTGATCCATCCTCAAGACCCAGTAACCCAGAGGATTTTCGGTGGGAAAGGTGTCCAAGTCTGATCTTGCCCCTAGGTATTCCTGCACCATGTAAAACAGACGCTGGCGATGGTTGCTGGAACCGATCATACCTTGGGGCTGCGGACCAAAAAATTGTCTGAACGCATCGGTCAGACGGCCACCTTCTCCACCGCTCCTTCTTTGACTGACCGAAGCCTCAGCAACACGTTGTCCAGAAACAGGAGTTTGTAACCTCCCAGTCTCTGGGAACGCGTTGCACAGACCTTTCTGCAAGGCCTCCCGAAGATGTTTCATCCTCTGCTCCCTCTGCGATGGCAAGATAAGGTCCGCAACCTTACCCTTGTAACGTGGATCAAGGAGGGTTGCCAGCCAGTATTGGTCCTTCTCCTTGATACCACGAATACGAGGATCCTTACGCAGGCTTTGCAGGATCAGGGAGGCCATGCAGCGTAGGTTTGCTGAGGCCTCTGGGTCACTAAGGACAACAACGTCCGCAGCCACCTCCTCCCAGCCACGTACAAGCCCATGTGTTCCTTGGGACTGATCCCTTAAAGACTGCTGATGCTGAGTGCCAGGCTCCACCTCCATACTGACACAATCTTCCTCCTCCTCCTCCTCCTCCTCCTCCTCCTCCTCCTCGTCCTCTTCCTGTGTGATCGGCGGGCACGCAGGAACACTGTCTGGATAAAGGGGGCCTTGAGAGCTAAGGAAGTCCTCCTCTTCCTGCCTCTGTTCTGCCTCAAGTGCCCTGTCCATTATTCCACGCAGCGTGTGCTCCAACAGGTGGACAAGGGGGACAGTGTCACTGATGCATGCACTGTCAGTGCTCACCATCCTCGTGGCCTCCTCGAATGGTGACAGGACAGTGCATGCATCCCTGATCATGGCCCACTGGCGTGGGGAAAAAAAACCAAGGTTCCCTGACCCTGTCCTGGTGCCATAGTCGCACAGGTACTCATTGATGGCCCTCTGCTGCGTGTGCAGCCGCTGCAGCATGGCCAATGTCGAGTTCCACCTGGTGGGCATGTCACAGATTAGGCGGTTCTTGGGCAGGTTAAACTCCTTTTGGAGGTCCGTCAGCCGAGCACTGGCATTATATGACCGGCGGAAATGCACACAGACTTTCCTGGCCTGCCTCAGGACATCCTGTAAGCCCGGGTACCTGCCCAAGAACCGCTGCACCACCAAGTTAAGGACGTGAGCCAAACAGGGCACATGGGTCAGTTGTCCCTGTCGGAGGGCAGAGAGGAGGTTGGTGCCATTGTCGCAAACCACCATTCCTGCCTTAAGTTGGCGTGGCGTCAACCACCTCTGAACCTGCCCCTGCAGAGCTGACAGAACCTCTGCCCCAGTGTGGCTCCTGTCCCCCAAGCACACCAGCTCAAGCACCGCATGGCATCTTTTGGCCTGCGTACTTGCGTAGCCCCTTGAACGCCTACGGAGCACCGCTGGTTCCGAGGAAGAGGCCATGGAGGAAGAAGAAGAGGAGGGGGTGGAGGAGAGAGGTGTGTCACAATCAGCATTTTGGAGGCGTGGTGGCGGAACAACCTCCAACACTACTGCACCTTGTCCTGCATCCTTCCCAGCTGCCAGCAGAGTCACCCAATGCGCCGTGAAACTTAAGTAACGTCCCTGTCCATGCCTGCTGGACCATGAGTCAGCGGTAATATGCACCTTACCGCTGACCGCCCTGTCCAGCGAGGCATGGACATTGCCTTCCACATGCCGGTAGAGAGCCGGAATCGCCTTCCGTGAGAAAAAGTGGCGTTTGGGAACCTGCCACTGAGGAACCGCACATTCCACAAACTCACGGAAGGGGGCAGAGTCTACCAACTGAAAAGGCAGCAGTTGAAGTGCTAGCAATTTTGCCAAGCTAGCATTCAACCGCTGGGCATGTGGATGGCTGGGAGCAAACTTCTTTCGGCGGTGCAGCAGCTGGGGCAGGGAAATTTGCCTGGTACAATCTGACGTCGGTGTACCAAAAGCAGATTGCCCACAAGTACTTGGCTGTGACACACCTAATTCTACACCTTCATTCCTCTCACTGCAGGTCTCAGAGAGGACTGAAGGTCTAGTGGGGTTGGAAATCTCAGCTGATGAGGAGCAAGGAGAGATCCTCTTTGTTCTTTGGTGTGGGTCTTTTAGATATGCTTGCCAACGAACTGCATGGCAGGTCAACATATGTCTGGTCAAGCATGTGGTACCCAAGCGGGAGATGTTTTGGCCACGCGAGATACGCTTGAGACATATGTTGCAAATAGCAACGGTGCGATCTGATGCACTCGTCTCAAAAAAGGCCCACACCAAAGAACTTTTTGAATAACGCGCAGAGACTGCAGCGCCCTGCACATGTGGAGCTTTGGGGTGTGATGCAGTCAATGTGCTGCCCTTAGGCTGGCCCCTGGAGGGCATCCTGCCTCGTTGGTGATGTGCCGCCTCCTCCTCCTCCTCCTCTCTCCTATCAGGCACCCACGTTGAGTCAGTGACCTCATCATCCCCTCCCTCCTCATCACTGGAGCAAACCTGGCAGTATGCTGCAGCAGGGGGAGCATGACTGCCAGATTGCTGTCCTTCTTGGGCACCCCCTCTGTCCGTGCTCATGTTACTGCCTTCATCGAGCTCAGTATCATCATCAGAGCCTTCCAAACGCTGGGCATCCTCCTGGAGCATGTACCCAACACTGTGGTCAAACAGTTCGAGGGAATCCTCAGGAGGACATGGTGGAGCTAGGGAAGGAGTCACTGATGACATTGAGCTGAGGGAAGAGGCCGCTGCTTTGCCAGACAAAGCACCCTGGGCATGGGTGAGAGAGGATGAGGAGGATGAGGACGGCTTGGTCATCCACTCGACCAAGTTTTCTGCATGTTGCGGCTCAACACGGCCAGCTGCCGAAAAAAAGGCCAAGCGTGTCCCATGGCCACGGGCTGATGAGGATGCACCGTCTCCACGACCAGCACTAGACACAGAGCCTGCTTGCCCTCTCTTATTGGCTTGTGACTGTCTGCCTCTCCTTCTTGGCCTTCCAGACATACTAATGGCCTGTAGCTGCACTAAGCTGGGATAGAACACCTGTAATTTTCTTCAGGTAGCTTTATATACTGTAACCAGACAAGCCTGCCTGTCAGTAGGAAGATAACAGGAACGGATCTAGCTGAACACTGTGAGCAGGACGCACTGACTGCACTAAATGTAAATAGCAGGAACGGATCTAGCTGAACACTGTGAGCAGGACGCACTGACTGCACTAAATGTAAATAGCAGGAACGGATCTAGCTGAACACTGTGAGCAGGACGCACTGCACTAAATGTAAATAGCAGGAACGGATCTAGCTGAACACTGTGAGCAGGACGCACTGCACTCAATGTAAATAGCAGGAACGGATCTAGCTGAACACTGTGAGCAGGACGAACTGCACTAAATGTAAATAGCAGGAACAGATCTAGCTGAACACTGTGAGCAGGACGCACTGCACTAAATGTAAATAGCAGGAACGGATCTAGCTGAACACTGTGAGCAGGACGCACTGCACTAAATGTAAATAGCAGGAACAGATCTAGCTGAACACTGTGAGCAGGACGCACTGCACTAAATGTAAATAGCAGGAACAGATCTAGCTGAACACTGTGAGCAGGACGCACTGCACTAAATGTAAATAGCAGGAACAGATCTAGCTGAACACTGTGAGCAGGACGCACTGCACTAAATGTAAATAGCAGGAACAGATCTAGCTGAACACTGTGAGCAGGACGCACTGCACTAAATGTAAATAGCAGGAACAGATCTAGCTGAACACTGTGAGCAGGACGCACTGACTGCACTAAATGTAAATAGCAGGAACAGATCTAGCTGAACACTGTGAGCAGGACGCACTGCACTCAATGTAAATAGCAGGAACGGATCTAGCTGAACACTGTGAGCAGGACGAACTGCACTAAATGTAAATAGCAGGAACAGATCTAGCTGAACACTGTGAGCAGGACGCACTGCACTAAATGTAAATAGCAGGAACGGATCTAGCTGAACACTGTGAGCAGGACGCACTGACTGCACTAAATGTAAATAGCAGGAACGGATCTAGCTGAACACTGTGAGCAGGACGAACTGCACTAAATGTAAATAGCAGGAACGGATCTAGCTGAACACTGTGAGCAGGACGCACTGCACTAAATGTAAATAGCAGGAACAGATCTAGCTGAACACTGTGAGCAGGACGCACTGCACTAAATGTAAATAGCAGGAACAGATCTAGCTGAACACTGTGAGCAGGACGCACTGCACTAAATGTAAATAGCAGGAACAGATCTAGCTGAACACTGTGAGCAGGACGCACTGCACTAAATGTAAATAGCAGGAACAGATCTAGCTGAACACTGTGAGCAGGACGCACTGCACTAAATGTAAATAGCAGGAACAGATCTAGCTGAACACTGTGAGCAGGACGCACTGCACTAAATGTAAATAGCAGGAACAGATCTAGCTGAACACTGTGAGCAGGACGCACTGCACTAAATGTAAATAGCAGGAACAGATCTAGCTGAACACTGTGAGCAGGACGCACTGACTGCACTAAATGTAAATAGCAGGAACAGATCTAGCTGAACACTGTGAGCAGGACGCACTGCACTCAATGTAAATAGCAGGAACGGATCTAGCTGAACACTGTGAGCAGGACGAACTGCACTAAATGTAAATAGCAGGAACAGATCTAGCTGAACACTGTGAGCAGGACGCACTGCACTAAATGTAAATAGCAGGAACGGATCTAGCTGAACACTGTGAGCAGGACGCACTGACTGCACTAAATGTAAATAGCAGGAACGGATCTAGCTGAACACTGTGAGCAGGACGAACTGCACTAAATGTAAATAGCAGGAACAGATCTAGCTGAACACTGTGAGCAGGACGCACTGCACTAAATGTAAATAGCAGGAACGGATCTAGCTGAACACTGTGAGCAGGACGCACTGCACTAAATGTAAATAGCAGGAACAGATCTAGCTGAACACTGTGAGCAGGACGCACTGCACTAAATGTAAATAGCAGGAACAGATCTAGCTGAACACTGTGAGCAGGACGCACTGCACTAAATGTAAATAGCAGGAACAGATCTAGCTGAACACTGTGAGCAGGACGCACTGCACTAAATGTAAATAGCAGGAACGGATCTAGCTGAACACTGTGAGCAGGACGAACTGCACTAAATGTAAATAGCAGGAACAGATCTAGCTGAACACTGTGAGCAGGACGCACTGCACTAAATGTAAATAGCAGGAACAGATCTAGCTGAACACTGTGAGCAGGACGCACTGACTGCACTAAATGTAAATAGCAGGAACAGATCTAGCTGAACACTGTAAGCAGGACGCACTGCACTCAATGTAAATAGCAGGAACGGATCTAGCTGAACACTGTGAGCAGGACGCACTGCACTAAATGTAAATAGCAGGAACAGATCTAGCTGAACACTGTGAGCAGGACGCACTGCACTAAATGTAAATAGCAGGAACGGATCTAGCTGAACACTGTGAGCAGGACGCACTGCACTAAATGTAAATAGCAGGAACAGATCTAGCTGAACACTGTGAGCAGGACGCACTGCACTAAATGTAAATAGCAGGAACAGATCTAGCTGAACACTGTGAGCAGGACGCACTGACTGCACTAAATGTAAATAGCAGGAACAGATCTAGCTGAACACTGTAAGCAGGACGCACTGCACTCAATGTAAATAGCAGGAACGGATCTAGCTGAACACTGTGAGCAGGACGAACTGCACTAAATGTAAATAGCAGGAACAGATCTAGCTGAACACTGTGAGCAGGACGCACTGACTGCACTAAATGTAAATAGCAGGAACGGATCTAGCTGAACACTGTGAGCAGGACGCACTGCACTAAATGTAAATAGCAGGAACGGATCTAGCTGAACACTGTGAGCAGGACGCACTGCATTAAATGTAAATAGCAGGAACAGATCTAGCTGAACACTGTCAGCAGGACGCACTGCATTAAATGTAAATAGCAGGAACAGATCTAACCTAATCTAGCTAACTCAAATCAAATGACACTGTCTGTCTCTCTCTCTATCAGCACACCGGAACACACTACACAGGGCCGCCGTGCAGGCGGCCTTATATAGTGTGGGGCGTGTACTAAATCCCCTGAGCCATAATTGGCCAAAGCCACCCTGGCTTTGGCCAATTACAGCTCTCTCTACTGACGGCGCTTTGATTGGCCAAGCATGCGGGTCATAGTGCATGCTTGGCCAATCATCAGCCAGCAATGCACTGCGATGCCGCAGTGAATTATGGGCCGTGACGCGCCACACGAATTTGGCGCGAACGGCCCATAACGTTCGCAATTCGACGGACGGTCGAACAGCCGATGTTCGAGTCGAACATGCGTTCGATTCGAACACGAAGCTCATCCCTAGTCTTAACCAGCAGTCTATAGCCAGTAGTATATGTAGGAAAGGAGTGCAGGAGAGGTAACAACATTTAAAGTGGAGTGTGGAGGGTATGACAGGGGGCAGTATATACAAGAGAGGATTGTGGTGGGTATGACAGGGATCGTACTGTATGTGCAAAAGAGGAGTGCAAAAAGTATGACATGAAGCAGTATGTGCAGAAGCATGGAGGGTATAATAGAGGGCAGTATGTACAAATTATTAATGCAGATTGTTTTATGTGAGGCAATATGAGTAGGAGAGGGATTCAGAGGGTGTCAGTGGGCACAATATGCTGCAGAGGAGTGTACAGTGTATAGTGTATGGCAGCAGTCAGTATGTGCAGAAGAGTAGTGTAGGGTATTACAGAGGGAACTATGTGCAGGAGAAGAGTGCAGAAGAATATTACTTGTAAAATATGTGCAAGAAAGGTATGCAGAGGGTATGAAAGTAGGCAGTATGTGTAGGAAAGGAGTACGGAAGGTAATGACAAAGGGAAGTATATGCAGTAGAGGTTTATAGAGGTATGACAGGAGACAGTATGTGCAGGAGAGAATAGTGGAAGGTATAACAGCAGAAAAAAGAGTGTGGACACTATGACACCAACAAGAGCAGTTAATGTTTTGACTTTCAAAATTAGAGTTTTTGAAATTTCCATAATTGGGGCTTGTGTACACAGATGGTTTAGGGCAGTGGTCATCAACCCTGTCCTCAGGGCCCACTAACAGGCCAGGTTTGTAAGATAACTGAAATACATCACAGGTGATATCATTTGCTGAAAAGGTGTGTGAAAAAACACTGCGCTAACTAGTGAAAAAAGGGAGGGGAGAAGCTACATACAGTATGATAAAAACAATGGATAAATGGTAGAAAAAATGTAGCGCATAGTATGTGTGTATATAAACCAAAATATAAAGAGTGTTGCTCAATTAAATTTCAGTCCAAAAAAAATTATTGGTGAATCCTTGACCAAATATCATATAGTGAACACAAAGTCAATAAACCAACAAATGGATGGGTAAGGGGTGTAATGTCACGCTGCATGGGAATATAGATGTAATCCCAAAGGAAGATGATGTTCCAACATTTTGCCAACTGTTGGAACATCATCTTCCTTTGGGATATCATTTGCTGCTCAGTAATTGCAGTATTCTAGTCTGCATCTCCCCAAGGTAATACATAAAACCTGGCCTGCTAGTGGGCACTGAGGACAGGGTTGATGACCACTGGTTTAAGGTGTATACAGTATATGATCTAGCACAAAAATCCCGTCATTTTTCCACACCTAGGAAGCCGTAACTGGTGCATACAGCCAGCAACAGAAGGGTAAATTCTGATGCCTTGAAGCATGTAGTGACAGTCTGTGGGTAGCACGTGCTTGGGGAATCAGATATGCTGGAGAGACTGATATGACAAGTTGTACAGGGGGGTGGAGAGTGAGTGTGACAACACTGTACACCCCTCTGTACAACACTGTCACTACATGCTTTTCAAATCCATCATGGTCGTTCCTTTCATGATTGGCTCAGACCCTTCTAGCCTTCACCAATGCCACTTCTCCAGACACACCTCCTTCATTGCTTACCCTGCTCCTTCTTTGGTGCCATTTTAATCTTGAAGGCATGATTTTTTGGTTAAGATGGTTGCTGCCAAACAAGCTGCTGGCAAGGCCTGTGCTTGCAATCAAGGGAGAAGGGAGAGAAGCGCAAAGCGCACCCTTCGGTGTAATACAGTTTTAATAATCAAAGAATAAAATATGTAAAAAATGTTCAACTTACGAAGGTAACAATAGAACAAGTGTGAGACCGGTAAAGGCTCTGTGTAGTTATGTGCTGCCCCCAGTGGAGCTGTCAGTCCATGCTGCTGTGCAAAGGTTCCGGTGTCAGAAGGATGTCAGAGGACACTGGGGGAACAAGCTGTCAAAAGCCAGGAACTCAGTCTGTCAACCTCGGATAGGAATAGCCAATTGTGATGCGTTTCAGAGGAAAGCCATGCCCCCTTCCTCAGCCGGCTGAAATAATAAAAAAAAAAATGGTATGGGGTCCCCCCAAAGTTCATACCAAATACTTATCCAAACACGCAGCCTGGCAGGCCAGGCCACATGCCCTCAACATGGGGGGGTGGGTGCTTTGGGGCAGGGGGGCTCTGCCCTCCCACCCAAAGCACCTTGTCTCTATGTTGATGGGGATGAGGGCCTTATCCCCACAACCCTGGGCTGTGGTTTTGGGGGTCTATGGGCAGAGGGCTTATTGGAATCTGGAAGCCCCATTTAAGAAGGGGGCCATCCCCAGATCCCAGGCCCTCCTATGTGAATGAGTATGGGATATATACTACCCCTACCCATTCACCAAAAAAAGTGTCAAAAAGTAATAAAAACACAGACCGTTTTCGACAATTCTATTATTAAAAAATAAAAAATAGTGTCCCCTGATGTAAATCCATTGTCAATCACGATACCCGCCGTACCGCTGGCCCCAAAAAAGAAAAAAAGTTGCCATCAACTAAGGCAAACTGCTGAATGCCTGGCTTGCTGTTTGACAAAACTCTGTATGAATTTCCTGCTTTGTTCAAGCATCCAGGGAGGAAGATGACAGCGACCAACAGGTTGCCACAGGTAGTCAAGACACTATAAAGGAGTCTGTTACAACTCTCCCTGTGTGAGGATTCTCAACTCTGACAAAGTCCAGTCTTTCCTTGCAGGACCAGTCAATTGGCCAATTTAAACTTCAAACAGTTCCTAAAAGGAAGATGCGAATGAGGATGATCTATTTTTATTCTATTACACCACAAAAGAAGGGGAGCATGGGGATCCTCTGAGGTGTAGAAGCTGCCTGCCTGGGAACCAGATTATTTACATCAACATTAATACTTTAGGGTAGCAATTCCAATGAGATAACCCTATGGGTCCAGCACTATTTTTCCACATTCCTCAACACATGTCCTGTCCCCTGATGACTTTGGATTGCTGATGAAACACGTAGGGTGAGGCTTTGGTCTGTAATGTCATCGCACCCACTTGGCGTACAAAGCATGGTGGTAGATGCCTTATTTCTGAGATGTTTGTGAGTATATTTCTACATTATTAAAGTATGGGGTTATAGTGATACTACTCTATGCAGTGTTTGATTATTTCCTCCTATGACCATTGTGAAAAATTGTGTAAATTGCCAGATCGATTAGCACATCCTTGATCTGAAGAGCGGGGTTTGAAATTGTTTTGCATAATAGGGATGGGTGAACGGTTCGGCCCGAGCATAAGTTCGAGCCGAACTTTCGTTGTTCGGACGTTCAGCGAATAGCCAAACAAATGGGTCATTCGGCCGTTTGTTCACCCCCCTGAACTGACCACAATGCATTGCGGTGCTGAACAGAGCATTGCAAGCCCTGATTGGCTGAAGCAGTGAAAGCTTCAGCCAATCAGGGCACAGAGCACTGTCAGAGTCATGATTGGACACTGTCATCACGACTTTATCCAATCATAGCTCATTCACGCCCCACAGTATAAGAGTTTTCTTTCAATGGCAGCCATTTTCAGTGTGATTTTGGCGTGGAGAGAGATAGAACAGGGCTCTGTTCAGTGCTATTAGTTAGTGTGCTATACTGTGCTATTTTGCTTCAATTTATAAGACGAAACAATCAGCGCCACAAGTAAAAAATATTGTGATGTTTAAACAGTTGCCGACCGCCTCACGATGATATATGTCGGCAGAATGGCACGGGCAGGCAAAGTAACGTACAGGTACTTTACTTGCCTCCCGCGGGTGGGGGGTCCAATCGGACCACCCCCGGTGCCCGAGGCAGTCGGTATTTCTCCCCCGGCGATCGGAGGTGAGGGGAAGGCCATCCATTCGTGGCCACCCACTCGCAATCACTCCCAGCCAATGAAATCATTCCTCTGCCTCTGTAATGTAAACAGAGGCAGAGGAAGTGATGTCATCTCTCCTCGAGCCAATCTTTTCGTTTCCGGCGCCGAGGACAGAAGACATCAAGTAAGTGCACTAAACACTACACTTTCAGTAGAACACACTAGGCACACTTTTCACCCCCCATCACCCCCCGATCACCCCCGATCACCCCCCTGTACCCCCTGTCACAGTGACACCAATAGCAGTTTTTTTTTTTTGCATTGGTGTCAGTTTGTGACAGTTATAAGTGGTAGGGCAGTTAGTATTAGCCTCCTTTAGGTCTAGGATACCCCCTAACCCCCCCCTAATAAAGGTTAACCCCTTGATCAGCCCCCGTCGCCAGTGTCACTAAGCGATCGTTTTTCTGATCGCTGTATTAGTGACACAGGTGACGCTAGTTAGGGAGGTAAGTATATTGGTTCGCCGTCACCAAATGTTAAGTAGAGACTTGAAATAAAAGACATCAACGCCAGAAGAGATGAATTCGTCTCATGTATGTTTACTTCAGAATATACACTGTACATACAGAAGATCACACCTTCCAAGGGGATGTGATACAGATTACAGGGCATTACAGCTTTTATAGAGAATGACTATACAGTAATCTATGGCGGGCACAAGCCCAAAGTTACACATCACAAGTACGCATTTTACTAAGTATTTCGACATAACTTTTGGTCAGCTTGAGCTTGCTGATTTATAGGTGACAGCTATTTTGACAAAAAAGGAAGACTAATTATATCAAGGGATTTAATTTGACTTTTAAACAGGGACTTTCCATATCAACATCTTTTCCGAGAATTGTGTCATGTCATTGGCAGAACATTTAATGTCAACTGGAGGCCAACCAAGACAGCCACATGTGTTGCAATACCAAAAGAATTCAGAAACATTTTACTCAAAATAATAAGAAATACAGTTTCATGTTGAAGAGGAACTCTAGATACATAACAAGATATGGCTCATATATTTCATATCTTCACAGCGTTTTATAGCGACAGGGACCCCTTCTAACCAGCTTCTAACCCCAGCTTGTTCCATTAAGCTCATCATGGGATATCAATGTACGCGTTTTGTGGGTGCAACCTCTTCCTCGCAACTAAAGTAGCTGAAAGGAAGGGGTTGCACCCCTGAAACACGTCCATAGATCCCCCATGATGGGAGCTAGCACATGTTTACATTATGCATGGGATCAGGAGGGAAATCCCCATTTTGACTCTCAATTTGTGTGCATCTTCAAAATTTGGCTTTCACAGGGATGACATCACCCCATCTGATGAAGGCAAGATCAACACAGTTTGGACATACTAATGTCTGATATTGCCTTCAATTTATCAAAGTTGAACTTTGTAAGAAGTTCCTGAGTTGTGTATTGTTTTATGGTTTTAACCAGTTGCCGACCACCGCACGCCTATGTACGTCGGCACAATGGAACGGGCAGGCATAAGGGCTTACCTGTACGTCCCTGCCTGCCCGCGGGCGGGGGGACCAACTGGACACCCCCCCGGTGCCTGCGGCGGTCGGATTCTTGTCAGGAGTGATCTGAGGTAAGGGGGAGGTCACTGAATCATGGCCACCCCCTCACGATCGCTCCTGGCAAATGAGGAGCTTCCTCGGCTTCTGAACTGTAAATAGAAGTGGAGGAAGTTATGTCATCTCTCCTTGTGTCGGTCTTTTTGTCCCGATGCCAAGGAAAGAAGACATCCAAGTAAGTGCACCAAACACTACACTTACAGTAGAACACTCTAGGCACACTCCCCCCCCATCAACCCCGATCAGCCCCCTGTACCCCCTGTCACAGTGACACCAATAGCAGTTTTTTGTTTTGTTTTTACTGATAACTGCATTGGTGTCATTTTGTGACAGTTATAAGTGGTAGGGCAGTTAGTGTTAGGCCCCTTTAGGTCTAGGGTACCCCCTAACCCCCCTAATAAAGTTTTAACCCTGTGATCATCCCCCATCGCCAGTGTCACTAAGCGATCATTTATCTGATGGCTGTATTAGTGTCACAGGTGATGCTAGTTAGGGAGGTAAGTATTTAGGTTTGCCGTCAGCGTTTTACAGCGTCAGGGACCCCCATATACTACCTAGTAATGGTTTTAACCCCCTGATTGCCTCTTAGTTAACCCTTTCACCAGTGATCACCGTATAACTGTTACGGGTGACGCTGGTTAGTTAGTTTGTTTATCATAGTTTTAGGGCACCCGCCGTTTATTACCTAATAAAGGTTTAACCCCCTAATTGCCCGGCGTTGATATAAGTTACGTTTTTAAGGTCAGATAAGGTCTGCGTCGCCCCAGGCAGCGTCAGGTTAGCACCAGTACCGCTAACACCCACGCATGCAGCATACACCTCCCTTAGTGCTATAGTATCTGAACGGCTCGATATCTGATCCGATCAGATCTATACTAGCATCCCCAGCAGTTTAGGGTTCCCATAAACACAGGGTTAGCGGGATCAGCCCAGATACCTGCTAGCTGCGTTTTGCCCCTCAGCTCAGCCCTGCCCAGCCCACCCAAGTGCAGTATCGATTGATCACTGTCACTTACAAAACACTAAACACACATAACTGCAGCATTTCCAGAGTCAGGCCTGATCCCTGCGATCGCTAACAGTTTTTTTTGGTAGCATTTTGATACAGTCGCTAACAGTCAGGAGCTTTTTTGCCTGTGAGTCTCACTAGTGTACCACTAAATTTAGAGCCCAAAATGGCAAATCAAGGGTACACTAGGGAAGAGGCCTACACGTTTCTGAGCATGACAGATAGTGAAGAGGAAGTCACTCATCTGTCATATTCAGGCTCAGAATACGATCCTGTAGAGGACAGCGGCTCCATGACAGATAGCTCTGACGATGGAGTTGTGGTCCCTGCCAAGGTCAGGCCTAACAGACCCCAAACTTCTTCTTCTGTCCTTGATGTGCAAGAACCGCAGGAGCAGAGCAGTACTAGCGCCACTATTTCTTCTGGTGAACTGGCAACCACCAGCGGCCTAGTACACCCTGGCCGTACATCCAGCACTGCAGTATCACGTGGTGACGTGGCGAGTCCCATAAGTGCAGTTCAAGCTGGCGAGGTGGCAAGCACTAGTAGTGTCCCGCTGCCACCAAGAAGATGAACACAGGCCCGTTGTGCCCATAGTGCCCTTCCTGCTGCATTCGCCAATCCGAATTGGGAACCCACCACTTCTGCAGCACCCGTACCTCCCCCATTCACTGGCCAACCCAGCATTCAGGTGGAAACAGTTGATTTTACGCAACTGGATTTTTATTCCCTGTTTTTCACAGAAGATCTCTGTAGATCTATTGTGGACCAAAGCAATTTATACGCTGGTCAACACATCGCCACTATTCCCCGGTCCTCCCTTGCCAGAGATTGGAGACCAATTACGGTCTCCGAATTTAAGCTCTTTCTGGGCCTTTCCCTCAACATGGGCATAACTAAAAAGAGTGAGTTGCGGTCATATTGGTCAACTGACCAAATTCACCATATGCCCTTGTTCTCTGTCTCCATGACCAGGGCACGATACGAGCAGATTTTGCGGTTCATGCACTTCAACAACAATGAACTCTGTCGTCCTCGTGGAGACCCTGAATACAATCGGCTCTACAAAATTCGCCCCCTCGTAAACCACTTCAACCAGCGTTTTGCAGACTTGTTTACTCCCCATCAAGTTGTCTGCGCTGATGAGTCCCTGATTACATTTTCTGGCCGCTTGTCATTCAAACAGTACCTTCCCAGCAAGCGTGCCAGATACGGGGTCAAGATGTATAAGCTCTGTGACAGGGCCACAGGCTATACATGTAGTTCTATGGTTTACGAGGGCAAAGATAGTCACGTAGAGCCGACAAACTGCCCTGACTACATAGGAAGCGCTGGCAAGATTGTGTGGGACTTGGTGTCACCCTTATTCGGAAAGGGGTACCACTTGTACGTGGACAATTATTACACGAGCGTGCCACTTTTTAGTCAACTTTTTGATCAACAGATTGGAGCATGTGACCCAATCCCCGGGGCTTTCCCCAGCGGCTTGTAGATTCCCGTCTTAGGCTGGGGGAGAGAGCCTGCTTCAAGTGTAATAACTTGCTCGCTATGAAGTTGAGGGATAATAAGAATGTTTTCGTTCTTACCTCCCTTCATGCAGACACGACGGTCCAAATTACTATGGCGACTGGTGTTGTGGAGAAACCCCTCTGTGTCTACGAATATAACCAAAATATGGGAGGGGTGGACCTCAACGAGGCCAGACGCTGGTACAAGAAAGTGTCTGTTTATTTATTTCAATTGACTTTGCTGAACGCTCATGTGCTATACAGAGCTTCAGGACGGACTGGATCCTTCCTTAAATTCTAGGAAGAGCTCGTCAGAGCCCTTCTGTTTCCAGACGGTGCTCCACCTCACCTTCCCTAACCAAATGCAGTAAGCCGGCTGCATGAGAGGCATTTTCCTTATGTCCTCCCGAGTACCCCTACCCAGCGAGCCCCCCAAAGAAGATGTCGTGTCTGCAGCAAGTGTGGATACCTGGTATTATAGTAATTCTAATATAATATTAGCGTAGGGTACAGCACTGCACAGACTAGGACACACTTTCACAGGGTCTCCCAAGATGCCATCGCATTTTGAGAGACCAAAACCTGGTACCAGTTACAAAAGTTAAAGTTATTAAAAAAGTGTAAAAAAAAAAGTAAAAAACATAAAAACAAAAAAATATAAAATAAAAAAACCAAAAATAGTTGTCATTTTATTGTTCTCTCTCTCTCTATTCTCTCTTTATTGTTCTGCCTTTTTTTTTTTCTTTTTTACTGTATTCTATTCTGCAATGTTTTATTGTTATTATGTTTTACCATGTTTGCTTTTCAGATATGCAATTTTTTTATACTTTACTGTTTACTGTGTTTTATTGGTAACCATTTTTTTGTTTTCAGGTACGCCATTCAGCTGCAGAGCTGAATTATTTATCTTGACAGCAACAGCGTCCCACGATACATAAAGCCGTGACTCCAGCGCTGTCGGAGGTGATTTCACCACCACAGTTACATACTTCAGTATATATGCCGAAGCGTGGGGGCAGCAGTGGGTGGGGGAGCGACTTGCTCCTAACTTTTGCGGGAGGATGCCCCCATGCTTCGGCATATATATACGGTGCATGTATGCCCATCATTAGAAGTGGGTGGATGAAGGGAGGTATTCTAATGGTGGGCATTCCCACCAATCAATCTTTTTTTTTCGTTCAGGCCACAGGCTGCATGAAAAAAAAGTTTACAATATATGCCCAACAAGGACCAGCAACGTACTGGTATGTTGCTGGACTTTGAGTGGTTATACCAGAATGATGCCTGCAGGTTTAGGTATCATCTTGGTATCATTCTCTTGAGCCAGCGGTCGGCTTTCATGTAAAAGCAATCCTAGTGGCTAATTAGCCTCTAGACTGCTTTTACAAGCAGTGGGAGGGAATGCCCCCCCACCTTCTTCCATGTTTTTCTCTGGCTCTCCTGTCCCAACAGGGAACCTGAAAATGCAGCCGGTGATTCAGCCAGCTGACCATAGAGCTGATCAGAGACCAGAGAGGCTCCAAACATCTCTATGGCCTAAGAAACTGGAAGGTACGAGCATTTCATGACTTAGATTTCGCCGGATGTAAACAGCGCCATTAGGAAATTGGGAAAGCATTTTATCACACCAATCTTGGTGTGGTCAGATGCTTTGAGGGCAGAGGAGAGATCTAGGATCTAATAGACCCCAGTTTTTTCAAAAAAGAGTACCTGTCACTACCTATTGCTATCATAGGGGATATTTACATTCCCTGAGATAACAATAAAAATTATTAAAAAAAATGAAAGGAACAGTTTAAAAATAAGATAAAAAAGCAAAAAAATAAATAAATAAAAAAAAAAAAAAAAAAAAAAAAAAGCACCCCTGTCCCCCCCTGCTCTCGCGCAGAGGCGAACGCAAGTGTCAGTCTGGTGTCAAATGTAAACAGCAATTGCACCATGCATGTGAGGCATCACCGCGAAGATCAGATCGAGGGCAGTAATTTTAGCAGTAGACCTCCTCTGTAAATCTAAAGTGGTAACCTGTAAAGGCTTTTAAAGGCTTTTAAAAATGTATTTAGTTTGTCGCCACTGCACGTTTGTGCGCAATTTTAAAGCATGTCATGTTTGGTATCCATGTACTTGGCCTAAGATCATCTTTTTTATTTCATCAAACATTTGGGCAATATAGTGTGTTTTAGTGCATTAAAATTGAAAAAAGTGTGTTTTTTCCCCAAAAAATGCGTTTGAAAAATCGCTGCGCAAATACTGTGTGAAAATAAAAATTAAACACCCACCATTTTAATCTGTAGGGCATTTGCTTTAAAAAAATATCTAATGTTTGGGGGTTCAAAGTAATTTTCTTGCAAAAAAAATAATTTTTTCATGTAAACAAAAAGTGTCAGAAAGGGTTTTGTCTTCAAGTGGTTAGAAGAGTGGGTGATATGTGACATAAGCTTCTAAATGTTGTGCATAAAATGCCAGGACAGTTCAACCCCCCCCCAAATGACCCCATTTTGGAAAGTAGACACCCCAAGATATTTGCTGAGAGGTATAGTGAGTATTTTGCAGACCTCACTTTTTGTCACAAAGTTTTGAAAATTGAAAAAAGAAAAAAAAAACATTTTTTTTCTTGTCTTTCTTCATTTTCAAAAACAAATGAGAGCTGCAAAATACTCACCATGCCTCTCAGCAAATAGCTTGGGGTGTCTACTTTCCAAAATGGGGTCATTTGGGGGGGGGGGGGTGCCATCTGGGCATTTTATGGCCTTCAAAACTGTGATAGGTAGTGAGGAGTGAAATCAAAACTTTACGCCCTTAGAAATCCTGAAGGCAGGGCTTGATTTTCGGGGCCCTGTACGCGGCTAGGCTCCCAAAAAGTCCCACACATGTGGTATCCCCATACTCAGGAGAATCAGCAGAATGTATTTTGGGGTGCAATTCCACATATGCCCATGGCCTGTGTGAGCAATATATCATTTAGTGACAACTTTGTGCAAAAAAAAAAAAGTTTGTCATTTTCCTGCAACTTGTGGCAAAATATAAAATATTCCATGGACTCAACATGCCTCTCAGCAAATAGCTTGGGGTGTATACTTTCCAAAATGGGGTCACTTGGGGGGGGGGTTGTGCCATCTTGGCATTTTATGGCCTTCAAACCTGTGATAGGTAGTTAGGAGTGAAATCAAAAATTTACGCCCTTAGAAATCCTGAAGGCAGTGCTTGGTTTCGGGGCCCCGTACGTGACTTGGCTCCCAAATAGTCCCACGCATGTGGTATCCCCATACTCAGGAGAAGCAGCAGAATGTATTTTAGGGTGTAATTCCACATATGCCCATGGCATGTTTGAGCAATATATCATTTAGTGACAACTTTGTGCAAAAAAAAATTGTCACTTTCCCGCAACTTGTTTCAAAATATAAAATATTCCATGGACTCAACATGCCTCTCAGCAAATAGCTTGGGGTGTCCACTTTCCAAAATGGGGTCATTTGGGCTTTGGTTTGTGCCATCTTGGCATTTTATGGCCTTTAAAACTGTGATAGGTAGTGAGGAGTGAAATCAAAAATTTACGCCCTTAGAAATCCTGAAGGCGGTGCTTGGTTTTCGGGGCCCCGTACACAGGTAGGCTCCCAAAAAGTCCCACACATGTGGTATCCCCATACTCAGGAGAAGCAGCTAAATGTATTTTGGGGTGCAATTCCACATATGCCCATGGTCTGTGTGAGCAATATATCATTTAGTAACAACTTTTTGTACATTTTTTTTTTTTGTCATTATTCAATCACTTGGGACAAGTGATACTGCCCTGTCATTTTACCACCTCAAGAAATGACATAGGCAGTCATAAACTAAAAGCTGTGTAAATTCCAGAAAATGTACCCTAGTTTGTAGACGCTATAACTTTTGCGCCAGCCAATAAATATACGCTTATTGACATTTTTTTTTACCAAAGACATGTGGCCGAATACATTTTAGCCTAAATGTATGACTAAAATTGAGTTAATTGGATTTTTTTTAAAACAAAAAGTAGAAAATATCATTTTTTTTTCAAAATTTTCAGTCTTTTTCCGTTTATAGCACAAAAAATAAAAACCGCAGAGGTGATCAAAAACCATCAAAAGAAAGCTCTATTTGTGGGAAGAAAAGGACGCAAATTTTGTTTACAGCATTGCATGACCGCGCAATTAGCAGTTAAAGCGACGCAGTGCCAAATTGTAAAAAGTGCTCTGGTCAGGAAGGGGGTAAATCCTTCCGGTGCTGAAGTGGTTAAATAAGATAACCTAATAATAAACATGCACAGCTGCTAAACATTCCAAGTGGTACACCACACTAATTTCAAAATCTACTGAGGAAGGCCTGTGATTGGCCGATACGCGTCTAGAAGGGAGGAGCTGATAGTCACATCCAGCCAGGCACTGTGTATGTGGACATGGTGGTGCTACTCTGGAGGTTTGTATGTGATTTTAAAAGTTTTTATCTTGTAAGTGCAACTTGTCTGTTTGGGGGCTTTGAATAAATTTGTATACAGAGAACACTATGGTCTCTATACTTATTATTTACATGTCCTGAACTCATGGAATCTTGAGCCAAGCTGGGAGATGATCCGTTTCTTTGGATATCAATGAGCTGAGTTATCATTAAGAAAAGAGCCATCTGGATTACCCACCATTGATTGGGAAGAGGAAGTGAAAGCAAAGAGCTTGTGGGGAGATCCGCATGAGTTTTGACTCATCTGGGAGTTGAGCGTGCATTTTTACTGGTGGTGGTGTGCACTCTTTTTGAGGATGAACAATCACTGTGGTGGAATTGTGTGGATACACTGATCACAAGAAGAGTTTTTCATGTTTTATTTCTTAATTTTTTCATTTTATGGACTATTCATTTATATGTAAGATTTATTTATTTTAGAGATTTGCACTTTACATTTATAATTTTACACACAGCGCTACATTTATTTATTTACTATCCATTTTGCTTCAATTGTCAGTGTAGAATATTAGTTTAGTGTCAGTCTAGGGATAGTGTGAGTGTAGTGAGGAGGACTAGAGTAGGAACAGCTCAGATAGTTTCACTGTAGTGTAGTGAGACCGTGTCATTCATACATACATTAGTGTAAAGTAGGGACAGCTCAGATAGTTTTGGTGTAGTGTAGTGAGACCATGTCAGCAATCTTGACATTAGTGTATAGCTAGAGTAGGGACAGTTCAGATAGCATCAGTGTAGTGATGGTTGAACACTGTCTATTTGATTGCGTTACTGCCAGTTTAATGCCATTTACTTCTGTGTGCGTTACTGCCAGTTTAATACCATATCGTTTTGTATGCATTACTGCCAGTTTAACGCCATATAGTTTTGTGTGCGTTACTTCCAGTTTAAAGCCATATAGTTCTGTGTGCCTTACTGCCAGTTTAACACCATATAGTTTTGTGTGCCTAACTGCCAGTTTAAAGCCATATAGTTCTGTGCACGTTACTGCCAGTTTAACGCCATATAGTTTTGTGTGTTACTGCAAGCTTAACGCCATTTACTTCTGTGTGCATTACTGCAAGTTTAACACCATTTACTTTTGTGTGCCTTACTGCAAGTTTAACGCCATTTACTTCTGTGTGCGTTACTGCAAGTTTAATGCCATGTAGTTCTGTGTGTCACTGTATGTTTGGCGCATTATATTGCAGTATATTATAGTGTATCCGTGGAGTGTGTCTGTGTAGTGTGAGTACTCAAATTAAAGTGCACCAAACACCACTTTACATTGCTTAAAGTGTAAATCTACATACAGATTTCCATTTCTTCTTTACATTTGCTTATAAGCACCGCCCCCTCCCGACTTGGGTGCCAGATAGAGCAGAGGAGAAAACTGAAGGTGAGGGGTCACAACCCCAATGAGGCCAACATCAAGAAAGAGTAGAGAGCAGCCACACTATTCCATCACATTCTGCAGCTGTTATCTCCCAGCTGACTTCCTAAAGCTCAGCTGTCTGGGCCCTTTTTCAGCACATCTGCAGCAGATTGCACTGTTGCTATCTGCAAACTGCGTCTCAGGCACATCAAACGTGGCAAAAACACCAGCCATTTGGGTACCACATGCTTAACAAGGCATTTAACATCCAACCACTCAGCCCATTGGCAAGAGCACCTAAAAGCCACACAAAAGGGGCACAAATCTGTCCCTCCTCCTTACCCACTTCAGTCTGCTCCTGCTATACTGAGTCATTACCTCTCAGCAGCCTCCACTGACAGGGATAATGGTATAGATCAGGGTGTCCAAGGTCCTAGCAGAACATCTGCTAGCAGCATACCACCAGCTGTAGACTGTAACCAGCAAATTTCTCTGCCCCATCTGCTGAAGTGGAAAAAAAAATACAGTCCCTGCCACCCATATGCCCAGCATCTAAATGTAAGCTTGTCAAAGCTGTCTTTCAGCCTGGTGGATTCTGCCCCCTTCCGTGAATTCGCACAATGTGCTGTACCACAATGGCAGGTTCCCAGTAGCTACTACTTTTCACGTAAGGCTGTTCCATCTCTCTACCATCACGTGGAAGGGAATGTTCTGACATCATTGGGCAAGGCAGCCAGCCATAAAATCCACCTTACTGCTGACACGTGGTCCAGCAAGCATGGGCAGGGACAATATATTTCGTTCACAGCACACTGGGTAACACTGCTTGCAACTCAAAAGGATGCAGGACAGGGCTTGGTGCTGCAGCTTGTTGTGCCCCCACGTCTCCATACAGCTGGTGGTGATGATGCCAGACCGGTGAGCTCTACCCCCCTCCTCCTCCTCCTCCTCTGCCACCTCCTTGCCCTCCTCTGCAGAATTGTCCTATGAACATCAGGTACCCCCTAAGCATTCAAAGGGCTATTCCCAGAGGCAGGCTAAAAGGTGCCATGCAGTACTTCAGCTGGTGTGTTTAATGGACAGGAACCACACCAGAGCAGAGATTCTTGCAGCTCTGCAGGGACAGGCCCAGAGGTGGTTCACATCATGCCAACTGGAGCCAGGAATGGTGGTGTGCGATAATGGGTCAAACCTCCTGTCCGCCCTTAGACAGGGAAAGTTGACACATGTGCCATGCCTGACACATGTCCTCAATTTGGTGGTGCAGCGTTTCATAAATACGTACCCAGGGTTGTAAGATGTGCTAAAGCTGGCCAGAAGAGTCTGTAGCCATTTCAGGCGGTCATACACAGCCAGTGCTAGGTTGGCTGAAATTCAGCGGGAAATCCACCTGCCCATAAACTGCCTGATTTGTGACATGCCCACCATGTGGAACTTGACTTTGTCAATGCTGCAGCAGCTATACATGCAGCAGAGGGCTGTCAATGAGTACCTGTGCGAATCCGGCACAACGACAGGCTCAGGCCGCCTCAGCTTTTCTTCCCCATGCCAATGGCGGATCATTAAGGAGGCATGCACTGTATTGTCACCATTTGGGGAGGCCACAAGGATGGAGAGCCGTGACTGTCCATGCATCAGTGACACAATCCCTGTTGTGTTCATGCTGTAGCAGACTCTGTGTGGCATTATGTACAGGGCACTGGAGGCAGAGCAGCAGGAGGCAGAGGAGGACTTAATTTCCTCTCAAGGCCCACTTTACCCTGACACCATCATTCCTATGTCACAGAACACACAAGAGGAGAAAGGGGAGGAGGATGAGGAGAAGGATTCTGGCACTTTCATAGGCTTCAAAGAAGAGGAAGAAATGCTGTAAGCGATGGCTTTCCAACCCCAGGACCCTTGGGAGTAGTACGTGACTGGGAGGAGGAAGTTCCAGATGCTGTCATCCTGAGTGACCCGGAGGAGTCTGCTTCTCAAGCCTCGGCAAATTTGAGGCGCATGGGCAACCTCATGCTTCAAAGCCTGCGAAAGGACCCAAGAATACATGGCATAAAGGAGAAGGATGATTACTGGTTGGCAATCCTCCTTAACCATCATTATAAGGGGAAGGTCTCAGAACTCATCCCATCCCCACAGAGAATGCAGAAGATAAAATCTCTTAAGGACACAATAAAGAGGATTTTATTGAATGTTTTTTCCTGACTCCAGTAGGTTACAGTGTAGTGGAAAATGTAGTTTTGAGTCTTCTGTTGGTCAAGAGAGGAGCGTTGGTGAAGGCATCTGCCTAAGTGTGGCATTTTGGAATTTTTTTAGTCCTCACCGCCCAGGGCTGTCAGCTTCCACATCCCATCTGCATCAAATGATGGACAATTACCTCAGCGCCAAAACAGAGATGGATCGCTTTCCAGCTGACAATCCACTGACTTCTTGGGTCATGAAAATAGACCACTGGCCAGAACTTGCCCAGTATGCTATTGAGTTGTTGGGCTGCCCTGCGTCCAACGTGCTTTCAGAATGGCCATTCAGTGCTGCAGGAGGTTTTGTTACTGATCATAGGACCGTTCGACCTTTTAAAAATAAATCAGTCCTGGATTACCAGCTATGAAACCCCCTGATGCCGATGTCACTGATTAAGACTTTTTGGGATGTGAAATCTCTGCAGGACTTCGAGGCTGCCTAGCTTTGAGGGTGTTCAATAATTTCATCTGGAACAATATTTTTGGTATAGGTTTCATGGGCACAAATTAACACCCAAAGACCAATTTTCAGCACCTGTTTGACAGGTGCATATCATTGCAATTTTTTTGCCTTTATCAAGAGCACCTCTATACGGTTAAGGTGGGAAGACGCCCCCGACACCCAAAGAGTTATATTTCTGCACCTGTTTCACAGGTACATATCATTGCAATTTTTTACAGCAAGGCCAATTCTTGCTTTCATCAAGAGTACCTCTATAGGGTTACGGTGGGTAGGCGCCACCGACACCCAAAGACCAATTTTTCTGCACCTGTTTGACAGGTGCATTTCATTGCAATTTTTACAGCAAGGCCAATTCTTGCTTTCATCAAGAGTACCTCTAAAGGGTTACGGTGGGAAGGCACCACTGACATCCAAAGACCAATTTTTCTGCACCTGTTTGACAGGTGCATATCATTGCAATTTTTTACAGCAAGGCCAATTCTTGCTTTCATCAAGAGTACCTCTATAGGGTTACGATGGGTAGGCGCCACCGACACTCAAAGACCAATTTTTCTGCACCTGTTTGACAGGTGCATAGTAGGTGAGGTTGAAAAAAGTCCATCAAGTCCAACCTATGTGTGTGATTATGTGTCAGTATTACATTATATATCCCTGTATGTTGCGGTCATTCAGGTGATTATCTAATAGTTTCTTGAAGCTATCAATGCTCCCCGCTGAGACCACCGCCTGTGGAAGGGAATTCCACATCCTTGCCACTCTTACAGTAAAGAACCCTCTACATAGTTTAAGGTTAAACCTCTTTTCTTCTAATTGTAATGAGTGGCCACGAGTCTTATTAAACTCTCTTCTGCGAAAAAGTTTTATCCCTATTGTGGGGTCACCAGTACAGTATTTGTAAATTGAAATCATATCCCCTCTCAAGCGTCTCTTCTCCAGAGAGAATAAGTTCAGTGCTTGCAACCTTTCCTCATAACTAAGATCCTCCAGACCCTTTATTAGCTTTGTTGCCCTTCTTTGTACTCGCTCCATTTCCAGTACATCCTTCCTGAGGACTGGTGCCCAGAACTGGACAGCATACTCTAGGTGCGGCCGGACCAGAGCCTTGTAGAGTGGGATAATTATCGTTTTATCTCTTGCGTTGATCCCCCTTTTAATGCATGCCAATATTCTGTTTGCTTTATTAGCAGCAGCTTGGCATTGCATGCCATTGCTGAGCCTATCATCTACTAGGACCCCCAGGTCCTTTTCCATCCTAAATTCCCCCAGAGGTTCTTCCCCCAGTGTATAGATTGCATTCATATTTTTGCCACTCAAATGCATTATTTTACATTTTTCTACATTGAACCTCATTTGCCATGTAGTCGCCCACCCCAATAATTTGTTCAGGTCTTTTTGCAAGGTTTCCACATCCTGCGGAGAAGTTATTGCCCTGCTTAGCTTAGTATCGTCTGCAAATACAGAGATTGAACTGTTTATCCCATCCTCCAGGTCGTTTATAAACAAATTAAATAGGATTGGTCCCAGCACAGAACCCTGGGGAACCCCACTACCCACCCCTGACCATTCTGAGTACTGCATATCATTGCAATTTTTTGAAAGCAAGGCCAACCTCTATGGGGTTATGGTGGGAAGGTGCCAATTTTTACGCACCCATTACTTCTATACAAAGTCAAAGTGACACTAGAATGTATCCAAAAAATCTCTAATCTTGTTCCCAGTGCACTACATTGTGGCCTCATCATACACACTGGCCCCCCAGCTCTTGCTGAGCAAAATAAAGGCAGCTTGTAGGGAAAATGTCATTTTTTTTTGGCTTTATAAATGCAATTATTGCTGCAGCAGATTCTAGACATGGTACAGAGCTGCCACTTTACAGGTAGACTAAGGGGACCTCCCAGGCACTATATTGGAAAGAATTTTTCATTTTTATGCTTTCACTTTAAAAATAAAAAAATCACTGCTCATTTAAAAATGACTATTTTCACAAACTTTTTTTTTATTGATACATGTCCCCCAGGGCAGGACCCGGACCCCTATAACCATTGTATGCCCAATTACTTGCAAATAAGCCTTCAAAATGGGCACTTTTGATTTTTGACGTTCGGGTCCTGGGACCCGAAGTTTTGGTGCAAACCAAACAGGAGTCAGTTTGGCCCATCTCTATTGAATAACAGATGTAGCCTTCTTATTATACAAGCATGGTTGATCTCCTTATTATATAGAGACCATTTGTTTCCAGGAAGGAGCTTGCACTCTTGGTGGTACAGGGCATAACAGTTTGGCATTGTGTCATTTTAACTGGTAATTACACAGTCATGCAATGCTGTATCCAAACGAAATTTGTGTCCTTTTCTCCCCACAAATAGAGCTTTCTTTTGGTGCTATTTGATCATCTCTGTGGTTTTTATTTTTTGCGCTATAAACAAAAAAGAGCGACAATTTTGAAAAAAACAATATTTTTTACTTTTTACTATAATAAATATCCCCAAATATGTTTTTAAAAAACAAATTTCTTCATCAGTTTAGGCCAATATATATTCTTCTACGTATTTTTGGTAAAAAGCACAATAAGCATATATTGATTGGTTTTATAGCGTCTAAGGGAAAGACTTATGGCATTTTTATAATTTTTAAATTTTGTTACTAGTAATGGCAGTGATCTGTGATTTTTAGCGGTATTGCGACATTGCGACGGACAGATCGGACACTTTAGACAAATTTTTGGGACCATTGACATTTATACAGCGATCAATGCTATAAAAATGCACTGATTACTGTGTAAATGGGGGACGATCAAGGGGTTAAGTGTGTTCCCTCAGTGTGTTCTAACTGTATGGGAATACATATCGCTGTTCCTACTTACTAGGAGCAAACGCCATGTCAACTCACCTCTGACAACACAGAGATTTGTGTGTTTACACACACACAAATCCCCATGCCTGCACTTGTGCGCGCGATCACACGTGGCCGGCGGTGATAACAACCGACGGCCACACGCATCGCATCCCCCACCATGCAGAGGGCGCTCGTGCGCCCTCTTGTGGCTCTTAAAGGAAACCCCGTATGGGTACGGTGTTTCGCGCAGGGGTGCCATTCTGCCCCCGTAAATAGACGTGAGCCGGTCGGGAACAGGTTAAGCTGGTTCTTGAAGTTTATATAAATAAAACTTTAATATCACATTAGCATAATTTCTGTGAAGATGTTATTTCTATTGATTTTGTGTAAAGATTGTGCTCCTATTGGTTATTGATTTTTATTTATCCTGTATTTGGATTTGTTGTGTGCTGCATTCTTAAAACACACTAGGTACGCTAAGCACATTAGGTTTTTATTAATGAAATATATTTATTCATATGGGTTGAATAAACAGTTTATGATATTTTTCATTTAGTAGGCGCAGCACATACTTCTGATATGTGTCTGTGTTACGATTAACTATTAAAAATGATCCTGTCCTCTTTGCATTTCTTCCTTTGTGTGGAATACCTGGTGATCCTTCCAGTCTCCTGCTTTCCTATTTCAAATTGACCATACCAGGGCATTGAAACAAAACCAGGTCAGAATGCTCAGTTTTCCTTGTTGCATTCTAATTGGGAGCAATGCCTGCCTGCACTTCAATGGTCAAACTTCTGCTGACAAGCCCCTCTCCCCAGGTATTTGCCTAAAAGCATAGTAGCAAATTAGTTGTTATAAATACACTAAATGTGAGTCAAACTGTTTAAAAGAAGAATCTTAAAATGAAGGGCCTGTATTTCATAATATAAAAAACATTAAAATATGTGTTACTACCCCTGTTTGTCAGCCAATGTTCAGGTTAATTGCAAAACAAAAAACAAGAGCATAATAGGACACCATTAAGGATTACATAAATAAATGACAGGTGATGAAATAGGAAGTGAAAACTAACACATGTTTAAAGGCTGGACTGACCTATCGGTCTTTGTGAAGAAGATATGTAATTTAAAGTTGCAGCTGTGGCACTTCATCTGTTAAAGAACATGATGGAACTAATTTGCTTTACATCTAAAATCCTGCTGTCTGTAATTAGCAAGTAGAAAGGACGAAAGAATTCAGGGTTTCCAAAAATTATTTAAATGAAGCAATTGCAAAAAAAAAGGTTTTACATTCTCTGGCTGAAAAAATCCTTGATAGTACTTTTCATGACATGATTACCATAAACTGCTGTATTATTCTAATTAAGGGAATTTTTTTGGTAGGGTGAAAGAGATAATGACGACCACTGTAATGGAGGGGGTGGGTATGTGTTGTGTGCAGTGTATGCTTTGTTCTCTGTGTGTTGTAAGCTTTCTTTGCTTTGAATTAGTATTTGTGTGAGTCTAGGCACATTTATGTACAATTATGACACATATTTAGTAAATAAACGTTGGGTGGAATTGCAGTATTACAGTATGCATTTCTAGTCTTCTGCATGCAACTGCAGGAAGCCAATGGAAGCAAGTGCACAGCAGATCTGTAGGACAAAATAATATTAAAGCAAGCTTTGGCTACAGTAATGATACCTGGGGGCACATCAGAGCATTAATTTATTCTTATTACAGGTATTTATATAGAGCCAAAAACATACACAACACTTTATAAATTGTACAGTACCCTCGCATCATCTTATTCAATGTAGCCAAAAATATTACTGACTGCCGTATATTATTCAGTCTGTATTTTATTATGATTTATTGATTAATTATGTTTGACAGAAGCATTTTAATTTCACTATTGTGTTGAGAGTGTTATTTCAATATTTAATAAAAGGTGTATTTTATTAAAGGGCTAAACAAGAGAAAATCAATCGAATCCTCAGCCATTATAACAGTGTGGATAAAGAAGTCTCTACTGCTTGCTACTTTAATTAAGGCAGCTATAACACCCATGGCTGCCTGAACACAGTGGTGTTGCCAAACAGAGACCGCATGGCCACTCATGACTTAAATTTAGGCTCATTCAGCAGGAAATTCAGCAGAAATTTGAGCCTCCTATGGGTCCATTATGATTAAAAAATATTGACAAGTAGTTTAAAAGAATTATGAGTAAACGGCAATGTGTTATATTTTAATTGTTAAGCATTAATGTGCTGTACACAGCAATGCTGTTTCCTGTACACTTAATTCTACAAAGCCTCTGATGAAATAAGAAAGGTATAACAACTTACTGCCAACTGGTTTGTTTTACAGAATGAAAATGCACTGGATAAATAAATGCGTAAACCACTGCTGGGTCTCAAACAAGTCTCACAACCTAATCTTGACTGTGTACACTTGTAAAACTGTAAAACAAACCAGTTGGCAGTAAGTTGTTATACAGTACCTTTCTTATTTCATCAGAGGCTTTGTAGAATTAAGTGTAGAGGAAATAGCATTGCTTTGAAAACATGTTCAGAGGATGAGTTATTAAAACTGGGGAAAAATACTGTAGGAGCACAATATTGGAAATAGTGTTCATTATTTTTCTTCAATAAAATGGAAGTGAAAACTGATTTGTTATTTTTTTTCTCAGTTTTAATGAATATACCACATTTAGTGGGTGTTAATATAAAGAGACATTTGTAGTTAGTATATTTGTCTAATTAATACTGAGATATCTATTATTTTATTGCAATTCTTTAATGTACACATGAATGTTTATAGTAGGGAACACGTTTCAATGTCTACAGTCATGTTATTCTGATAAAGATGTGTTTTTCAGTTGTATGTTTTTTCTTTTTACTAACCTGGGGCAAGGATCAAAATTCTAAATCTTATCACAAAGCCTCTAGGCAGCAAGGTTTCCAAAAAATATTAAATATAATATGCACATTTTTAACTATAGCAAGTTTCCTTTAAACAAATCTAAACGAATAACCTTTAATTATTTAGAAAACTGCTACAGAATTCCTTGTGGCTGCCAAATCTGGCACTAGAGATTTAACTTAACAGCACTGTACAATATGACAGTTAATTCTTGGTAAAAATCATCCGACGCATAGATGCCTTTGGCTTATTTGGCACCCTACCCAAGATCTGAGTTCCTCTCCTTCTCTATCAACAAAGCATATCTTGACATTAGGAAAGCACTTATTGCATGGAAACTGATTTAGAACAGATACAAATTTGAAAAAAAAACATTTTTTGCTTTATATAGATGTTGTGAAAATATTACAGCATACAGTGAAATAATCCCTGTGAGATAGAATTAATGGTGAGTTGGGCCACTTTTGTTGAAACACATTGTGTAAATGATAAGTGGTAATAACAGTTTAACTAGGAACACTAAAGCCAGGTACACACGGGCCGAATGTCAGGAGAAATTTGCCAGTTAAGAAAAAAGGTCAACATTCGGCCTGTGTGTATTTCGGGATGTTCGAAAGTAACTGACCGTTTGGAAACCAGCAATCGCCTGAAACCAGCGGGGGGATCATCCCCCTGTCAGAACACAGTGGGGGGAAATCGCTGTACTACTGTTGGATAGTTAGTACAGTGGCTCTGACCGGAACTGTCAGTTTTAATTTTTTTAAAAACTGTTATGCCGCGTACAGACGATTGGAATTTCCGACGGGGAATGTTCGATGTGAGCGTGTTGTCGGAAATTCCGACCGTGTGTATGCTCCATCGGACATTTGCTGTTGGAATTTCCTGCAACCAATGTTTGAGAGCAGGTTCTCAAATTTTCCGACAACAAGGTCCGAGCACGTGTACACAATTCTGACGCACAAAAGTCCATGCATGCTCAGAATCAAGCAGAAGAGCCGCACTGGTTATTGAACTTAATTTTCCTTGGCTCACCGTACGTATTGTACATCACCGCATTCTTGACGTTTGGAATTTCTGACAACATTTGTGTGACCGTGTGTATGCAAGACAAGTTTGAGCCAAAATCCTTCAGAAAAAATCCACTGTTTTGTTGTCGGAAAATCCTATTGTGTTTACCAGGCTTTAGGAAAGGATAATTAGAGCAATAACAATAAGCTAGAACAGTACCACAAGATAATAGGATCACAATAAAGCACACCCTAGTGATGGCTGTCTGCATACTACAATGGTGAATTAGGTGAACTAGAGAATGGACTGATATCCAATAAAAGCAGTATGTTACCTGTATGTGTTCTAGAGGGCTCAAAAAAAACTGCCGTGCAGGAAATGCAGAAAAAGACTACAACAGGTAGCACAACCATAGAAACAGAAAACAAGAAGACAGAGGGAAATGTGAACTTACTTTTTTGCCTTGAGCCCATTCTGTGTTGAGTCTTCATGAAGGGGGAGTGGTGTTAACCACGAAATGTGGTGTTTTTTATTACAATTTTACAAACAATTAAAATTATCTTGGACTCTTTTATATGGTTTTGGTCTGACCCTTCTTCTGTGTTTCTATAGTTTGGGCTACTGTTGGGTGCCCAAAAAGGGTAGCCTTGCTGTGTGGGACCTGCTTCTCCAGAGCTATTGAGCTTGTGTGAAATTTTCCTTCATTTGACTACACTTGCAAGTCTTAAAGTTCCCAGTGCCTCTAAGTATGTTGTTCTGGAGTCCACTTTGCAAGGGAATTTGCCCAAAGTTTAATGAATGGGGTAAAACTGCACTTTGCAAAATATACCCACCTACATGATTGGATGATGAAAGTCAGGAGAGTTTCACCACATTCACTAAGCTCCTTGCAAAATGAAGCTTCACTTACAAAATGAAAATAATTTTTGCCCACAGTAAATCAGCCCCAGTGTTCTGAAGTTACTGTAAGTTAAAAGAATTGAGCTCTGTCATTTCAAGCCATTGTTTCAAATTTTTAGGGACTCTTTCATGACTGGCATAGTACCGCTGAATTAGTGTAAGGCCAATGTGGTGCCTATATTTAAAAAGGGGTCAAAGTTTTTACTAAGTAACTATAGACCTTTTAGTTTAACTTCTATAGTTGAGAATATACTGGAGAGTTTAATAAAAGACCATATAATTGCGTTTTTGTTGGAAAAAAAACTTTTAAAGTGGAGGTAAACTTCACTTTTGAACTTGTAAGTACAGGTAAGCCTATAATAAGGCTTACTTGTAGGTACAGTGAATATCTCCTAAACATGCACTGTTTAGAAGATATTCACAAGGGATGCTGGCGGTGATGTCACCAGCGCATCTGCTCTGAAGGGACGGCATCCCATGCCGTCCCTTCACAGCTCTGTGCCGGAGCCGTGGTATACCCCAAGATTCAGTGTTAGGACCCTTACTTTTTAATATATTTATAAATGATATAGGGTCTGGGATTAAAAGTACAATTTCAGTGTTTGCAGATGAAACCAAGTTATGCAGTGGAATAATGTCCTTACAAGATGACTATGTGGCAAATTAGGTTTAATGTTGATAAATGTAAAGTTATGCACTTGGGGGCTAAGAATATGCATGCATCATACATACTAGGTGGAGTACAACTGGGAGAAATCAGCGGTGAAGAAGGATCTAGGTGTTTTGGTAGATCATAAGCTTAATAATAGCATGCAATGCCAAGCTGCGGTTTCCAAAGCGAGCAAAATCCTTTCTTGTATTAAGAGAGTTGTAGACTCCAGAGAGAGATATCATTTTGCCCCTGTACAAATCATTAGTAAGAGCTCATCTGAAATATGCAGTTCAGTTTTGGGCACCAGTTCACAAAAAGGATATTGGGTAACTGGAGAAAGTGCAGAGAAGAGTAAACAAACTGATAAGAGGCATGGAGGAGCTCCGCTATGAGCAATGATTGGAGGAACTGAATTTATTTTCTCTTGAGAAGAGGAGATTAAGGGGGGGGTATGTTAAACATGTATAAATACATAAGTGGTATAGTGAACTTGGTGTTGCGTTATTCACTTTAAGGATATCATAGAGGAAAAGGGGGGACTCTACGTCTGGAGGAAAATAAATTAAATCTCCAAATATGGTAAGGCTAATAAGGCTTACTTGTAGGTATAGCAAATATCTCCTAAACTTGCACTGTTTAGGAGATATTCACAAGGGATGCTGGCGGTGATATCACCAGCACATGTGCTCTGAAGGAACAGCATTCCATGCCGTCATTTCAGAGCTCTGTGCCGGAGCCATGGGACCCTTACTTTTTAATATATTTATAAATGATATAGGATCTGGGATTAAAAGTACCATTTCAGTCTTTGCAGATGACACTAAGCTATGCAGTGGAATAACATCCTTGCTGGATCTCTCCCAATTACAAGCCGACCTCAACGCACTGTTTATTTGGGCAACTTTCAGTTTAATGTTGATAAATGTAAAGTTACGCACTGGGGGCTGAAATTATGCACAAATCATACATACTAGGGGGGTAAAACTGGGGAAATCAATGGTGGAGAAGGATCTGGGTGTTCTGGTAGCTTAATAATGGCATGCAATGCCAAACTACAGTTTCCAAAGGGAGTAAAATCCTTTCTTGAATTAAAAGAGGTATGGACTACAGAGAGAGATATCATTTTGCCCTTGTACAAATCATTGGTAAGACCTCATTTGTAATATACAGTTCAGTTTTGGGCACCAGTTCATAAAAAGAATATTGGAGAACTGGCGAAAGTGCAGAGAGGGGGAAACCAGCTGATAAGAGGTATGGAGAAGCTCAGAGGAAAGAATAGCTGAACTGAATTTATTCTCTCTTAAGAAGAGGAGATTAACGGGGGACATGCTCAACATGAATAAATACATAGGTTGTCCGTATAGTGAACTTGGTGTTGAGTTATTCACTTTCAGGTCATTACAGAGGTGAAGGGTGCACTCTTTACATCTAAAGGAAAAGAGATTTAACCTCCACATACAAAAAGGCTTCTTCACAGTAAGAGCTGTGGACATGTGGAACAGACTCCCTCAAGAGCTGGTTCTGGTCAGCTCAGTAAATTGTTTTAAAAAGCCTGGATTCTTTCCTAAATATAACTGGATAGTGCTGTTGCTGGAACAAATTGGATCAAGCTTCGTTGGTTTTTTTTTTTTTGCTCTTTTCTGGTTCAACTGTGGGTATAGGATAGTGTATATGGAGGTTTTTTTTTCTCTCTTTTTTTCTGTTGGTTGAACTGTCTGAACTTGTGTCTTTTTTCCACCAGATTAACTATGTAAAGTAACTATGTAACTATGAAAGAGCTGGCAAATTGCATAGGGCGAGACATTACATTATTATTTTAGTTTGTGCTTAATTTGGTTTTTCTTTGGTTTTTTTGTTGTATATGGTTCTCCTGAAAAAAAATGCACAGGGAATAGCAGGTAGGTAGTAGCAGCAACTGTGCAGGAAGAAGGAGAAGGTTTCATAAGGGCATGGACATTTTGCATAAGATAGCAGAGACCGGCCATAAAAAATCAGCTGGCTGCACACACATACAAACACAGGCTGGTTTTACTTTCAAAGTGTCTAATCAGAATTTGACAGTGGGGCCCTTTGTCTCTGCTGCCAATGGTAACCTTATCATTTACAGCCTCTATCTGCAGTTGTGGCACAAGCCCCAGCCACTAAGATACTATTATATAAAATAATTAGGGCGGTGCTGCAATTTGTCTTTGGCAAATTTTTTGATGGCTTCACTGAACTCCAGGCAAATTGAATTTCAGATGATTTTGCTCATCATTAATTCTGACACCTAGTATCTCCTCTGAATCTCACACTTTTCACCACCGTACATTTGCCTCACTGCTTACAAAACAGAAAAACTAGCTGCATTTTTAAAGCCTGCTAGCAATGTTGATGCTTAAAAAACTGTGCTGACCTTTTTTCGCTCAGGGAAAAAACACCCATGGCATTCTGTGTTGTACCAGACGATGTTGCTAGTGCATTTGCCAGTTTGCAAACATATTGGTTAGCCTAGATGTTTTGTGTATATACCCACAGAGCTAACATTTGGTAAATCCTTTGTTTATTTAGTGGAGATACCAAATAATTTTTTCCCACTATGCTTGTCCCTTTGCCCACTTACCTACAGAGAAAACTGCCAGACAGCTTTCATTTTGTTGTGCTTGTCACCAAAGCAATTAACTATTTAAGTTTGTTATATTCTAATCGCTTGCTTTACTGCAACAATTTAAACAAAACAACAGGCACCCAGCAGTAAAGTGACACTAATCTCTGTTTAAAAAAATATATATTCAAGTGTGTATTCTTAACTCAAATGGTCCCTTCTACTGCTCTCAGCCTCCTCCAAATCACAAATTAAATTTTTTTTTTTTGCTGCTTTAATTAGACTTTCTCTTAGAGGGTGGCTACGCTTTTTAGTAATGTAGTGTATTGTGTGTGTATATTTTTGTATATATATATATAGATATATACTATATTGTCAAAAGTATTGGGACACCTGCCTTTACACGCACATGAACTTTAATTGCATCCCAGTCTTAGTCCGTAGGGTTCAATATTGAGTTGGCCCACCCTTTGCAGCTATAACAGCTTCAACTCTTCTGGGAAAGCTGTCCACGAGGTTTAGGAGTGTGTCTATGAGAATGTTTGACAATTCTTCCAAAAGCAGATTTGTGAGGTCAGGCACTGATGTTGGACGAGAAGACCTGGATCGCATTCTCCGCAGGCCAGTCAAGTTCCTCCACCCAAAACTTGCTCATCCATGTCTTCATGGACCTTGCTTTGTGCACTGGTCCAAATCATTTTGGCGAGGTGGAATTATGGTGTGGGGTTGTTTTTCAGGGGTTGGGCTTAGTCTCTTAGTTCCAGTGAAGAACAGATTGATGCTCCCAACTTTGTTGAAACAGTTTGGGGATGGTCCCTCCCTGTTCCAACATGACTGTGCACCATTAGAGCGGAGACTGCAAGCCAGACTTTCTCATCCAACATCAGTGCCTGACCTCACAAATGCTCTTCTGGAAAAATGGTCAAACATTCCCAGAGACACTCCTAAATCTCGAGGACAGCCTTCCCAGAAGAGTTAAAGCTGTTAAAGCTGCAAAGGGTGTGCCAACTCAATACTGAAACCTACGGACTAAGAATGGGATTCCATTAAAGTTCATGCGTGTAAAGGCAGGCACCCCAATACCTTTGACAATATAGTGTGTATATATATAATATATATACATACACTCACCAGCCACTCTATTAGGCAGTGGCGGCCCATGCACTGTGGGCACACGGACACCGCCCCCCATCCATGGACCCTGCCCCTTTCAGGACGCCAGATACATGGATTCCTATGGTGGGGGCAGGAGGGGGTGGTACTTTTTGAAGTATCTGATTAGAGCCAGAGGCTCTAATAGGCTTCAAAATAGGGTGGGCTCCGGGCGCAGAGAGTGCACCCTGATCCCACCCAATTGTATGACAATAGCAAATTAATTTTCGCTATTTTTACACTATCCTTTCTCCCCGACAATCAGGAGGCAGGGTGTCAGACCTGTTTCCTGATTGGCCAAAGCACCAGGCCACCCTATTGGATGCCTGGTGCTTAGGAAGAGGAGCGGACTCAGCGGAGGAGACACACGCTGGAGCAGAGGTCGCTGCTGCTCTGGTGCACTCACTGCACTGAGAGGAGCTGCTGCCTGGCAGTAAGTGCCAGGGGGGCCTGTCGGAGTTGCACCCAGGATTGGGGGTGCTGCCAGAGCCGCGAGCCTTATGAGTGGGGGGTCAGTGGGCACATTGGCTGCATATGATGGGCACAAGTTGCTGCATATACTGGGCACAAGTGGCTGCAAAAACTGGGTACAATTGGCTGCATATACTGGGCAAAAGTGGCTGCATTTGATGGGCACATGTGGCTGCATATGATGGGCACAGGTGGCTGCATTTGATGGGCACAGTGGCTGCGTTGGATGGGCACAATGGCTGCATATGATGGGCACAAGTGGCTGCATTTGATGGGCACAAGTGGCTGCATTTGATGGGCACAGTGGCTGCGTTTAATCGGCACAGTGGCTGAGTTTGATGGGCACAAGTGGCTTAATTTGATGGGAACAAGTGGCTTCATATGATGGGCACAAGTGGCTGCATATGATGGGCACGGTGGCTGCATTTGATGGGCACAATGGCTGAAATTGATGGGTACAATGGCTGCATTTGATGGACACAGTGAGGCTGCAATTGATGGGGGGGTTCAGTATTTTTAAGTTTGTTTGCGCTCTCTCAAAAATTTTGAGCACCAGCCGCAACTGCTATTAGGTACACCTGTTCAATTGCATGGTAGCACAGACTGATAATTAGCCAATCACATGGCAGTAACTCAATGCATTTAGGCATCTAGATGTGGCCAAGATGACTTGCTGAAGTTCAAACCAAGCACCAGAAAGGGGAAGAAAGGGGATTTAAGTGACTTTGAATGTGGCATTCAAAAAAAGAAAACCTAGGGCTGCAAGGCACAGTAATACCAATCAGGATTTTATAGATAGACCAGGTAATGTAGTAAAAAAGTATTTATTTGTAAACATACAGTAAAACTGCAAAGGCAAGAAAATGGAATTACATAATAAAAATATGTGTATAAGAAATAGCAAATATACTCAGATTAACATTGGTATGGAACTCAGATGTCCTGTAGACAATGTTGGGCTAGCGAGAACGCATACTGCAAATGATGCCTAACAAGTTTTGGACCTTGTAGTCCTTCTTCAGAGGCTTATGTAATTTTTGTAAAATCATAAGTATTCTAAAATGTAAATATAATAATGCATTAGTAAAGTAACAATTCTGTCAACGGTAATTGAACAAAAAAAGGAAATGTTTTTTGGTCAAAACAGACATGCATCTCTAAACACGTTTGATAACAACACAGCAGCAAAAGAGACTGTACTTACAAGGATAAGCAAATCGCCAATAAAAGAAACCAGGGGGCCAGGGGCTATATTCCCACAGGTTGAACGCAAAAACCAAAGCCTCAGATGTTAACCAGGTGGAGAAAGATGGGCATGTGCAGGGAGGGCAAGAGAGCAAAGAGGTGGCACCTGTCCCAACTGCAAGGACTTCAGGCGCATGGAGTAAAAACTCCTGTCAATGATTCTGACCAAAGACCGATGGAGTCTGGATGTATACTGCGTTAAGTTGTTGTGTATAATTCTCTATATATGTATAAAAGAGAAGGGACAAACAAAAAAAGGTATAAGAAAAAAGGTGCTTATAAAATATTGTAAGGATGCAGATTGATAGGAATATAGGCATGATGGGCATGATTATAGTAAAACCTTCCCCCCTAGCATAAATATGCTAAGTAGGGTGAAACAATAAAGTAATAAGAAAGTATGTTTAGATTCTCATCTCATCACATCCACGGCATCACTATGGATGTCTGGGGTGTGAATGAATATACCCCTGGTGGGGCTGACTGAAATCAATTGCACTTATGCCGCGTACACACGATCGGACATTCCGATCAACTTGTCTTGCATACACACGGTCACAACAAGTTGTCGGAATTACCGAACGTCAAGAACGAGGTGACGTACAACACGTATGACAAGACTAGAAAAGGGAAGTTCAATACCAAGTGCACCACCCTTTGGGCTCCTTCTGCTAATCTTGTGTTAGTAGTAATTTGGTGAGAGACGATTCGCGCTTTTCAGACTTGTGCTTTTCAGACTCGTGCTTTTTGAAACATCATTACTGTTCTTTAGTTTGTGCTTGTGGGTTTGTAACTGGTTTTCAGTGCGTGTCCAGTTCCTATCTGTTTTTTCAGTGCGTTCTTGTCTGCTCGTATGTGATTTTCAGCTCGCTCTTCTCAGGCCTTGCTGTTTTTCAGTGCGTTCTGTTCGTTCGTTCTTACCAGCCGACTGTTTTGAAGCCATGTTGCGGGTACGTACTCGTCATAGAGTTCGTGCTGTGCAGGGGCTTGGTTTTGGGGTTCTTACTTTGACCCAAGCCCAGTCCATGAACAGGGCGGGGAGGAGTTCATGGACCAAGAATTGGTTGCTCCAGAGTGACCAATTCTCACACATGCCTTTGTTGCGGGAGATCTGTGAAAATAATCCTGATGATTTCAGGAATTGGCTCCGGATGATGGATCCCATTTTTCACCGTTTGTTGGCTTTGTTGTCCCCTTATTTTACCAAGCAGGACACCTGCATGCGGCAAGCCATCACTCCCGAGCAGAGGCTAATAGCCATGTTGCGGTACTTGGCGATGGGGAGAAGTCTCCAGGACATCAAGTTCTTGACAGGCATCTCCCCCCAGGCTCTGGGGATCATTATTCCAGAGACCTGTTCTGCCATCATCCAGGTCCTGCAGAAGAACTATATTAGGGTAAGTTTTCTCCTTTAACATCACATTCTATGTATTTAATGTTTGCTAATCTATTGTATTTCTTTCATCATTCCCTAATTACCATGATTGTAATATGCTGTGAATGTCCCCTTTGTCCTTATGCATGCTTGAATTTTTTTAGGTTCCTTTTTTGTCCTTCATGCATATTTGCCTTCACTAACCTCCCCAGCATGCTATCCTGGGCCCATATACACCTAGCCTAGTCACTTAACAATGTATTTTGTCATCTCCATAGTACTGCTTTACCCTAAACACCCCCTAAAATGTGTCCAAATGTTATTTGTGTGCTTAAATTCATGCAGAGTGCCAGAGGCTTTTTTTTGGGGTCCCAAAATAATTTGTAACCCTCCCTCCCCCCGACAGCTTAGTTGAACGATACCAATCCTCTATCTGCTGACTTTGCCAAACCCATACACACTATACCTACCTCTTTTGTGGTCAGATTTATGGATGAATTCCCCAAAGCATGTAATGCAAGGGCCTGCCTGAATACTTTCAAATGGTACTGTTTAAAGTTTTGTTCTCTTATTAGCTTGATAGGTAATTGCAGAATGAAAATTTGCTTCAATTTGTACAGTGTGTATTTTTATTTTTGTATTATGACACTTCTTACCTGTCCAGTGGGCTTCCAATAGTGTAAGCAAGGAGGGGCTGGCCAAAGTAACACACATTATTTATACATTCAGCTCTCAATGAAGTGGAGAGGGTTACCTGTCCAAAACATCCCCCCCCTAAAATTTTTACAATGGGCCATCAGAGGGGGGGGGGAATCTGATAATTGGACCTTATACTTTTGTCTTTAAATACTCCTTTAAATAAATGTTAATACTGATGTTGGCCAAGAATGTTTGTGTCTAATCTGCTTGCAATGTTATGTGCAAAAGTACTAATTTTTTTTCTTGTTTGACTCCACAGTTTGCTTCAACGCCACAGGAACGGCAGACTGTGGCATCCAACTTTTTTGCACAAGTTTCACACATGGAGATGCCCCAAGTATCTACTGGAGCACCTGTGTGGGACACCCTAAAAAGTTTGTTCTTGTGTCCCACACTAGTGCTCCCGAGTTCAGATGTGTAAACAGCTGCTGAGTGACCTCTCCTTTACACTGAATCAAGTTTGCATTTCATTCTAGTTACGAACCCATCTAGACAACAAACTTCTTTTCATACAAATAGGCCTGAACAAATGTAGTTAACCTGCATGTGCCCAAAGCATTGTATTTTAGTGGGCGAATGACGAATGTTTCCTACAAACAATTGATGTGCCCATGACCATGAAAGTTGCCATTTTAAACTGTACAACAGTAAAGAAAAGCACATGGAGCAGCATGCAAGTAATAATAATAATAGGAACACACGACAACTACTTATCTTTTAGAAGCACTTTCTTGATTCTTGTGTACTGATCCTGCTCCCTTAATTTGAGGTCTGACCAGCGTTTCCTCAATTGAACCTTGGATCGCCGTACCACAAATTTCTTCTGCAGACTCTTCACAACTTTAGTCATGATCTTGGCCTTTCTGACATTTGGGTTTAGGTAAGATCCATACTTCCCATCATAGTCAGCCCTCTTCAAGATCTCCACCATCTCCACCATCTCTACAAAGGACATATTTGAGGCCTTCAGTCTCTTCCTGCATCGGGACGTTCGTGGCTCTGGGCTTTCCTCATTGCTGCTGCTGTCTGCATGCACCTGCTGTGTCTCCGCCATGTTCTCTCCCCACTGCGCCGAAAGACAAGGGGCGGGGAATAGACTAGAAAGAACATCAGGGGCGGGGGGAGTTTCACTCATGCACAGTGTATATAAAGCGTAACACGCGTGTGTTGTACATACGATCTGTGAGCAAAGTAATGGAAGCGACGATCGTTCTAACGAAGGTACAATTTTAACTTGGTGCATCACTGGCCCTATGCTGCTTATAGATTGAGGCCTATATTGGGTCAAGATTATGAGAGTTTAGCCTGACATTAGGGTTTGTCTTATGTTGTGTCTTGCAGAGAAAATGGATAGGTTCAAAGACCACAGCTTTCTACCAATCTTCCTAGACAAGTACAGGGAGCTGCCCTGTCTGTGGCAGGCAAAACATCCCCACGGCAAACATCCCCTATTTAAAAACAAAAATTGGTGGCCTGAGGAGCGCATATCTTAGGGAGCGCAGGAAGGTCCAGGATTCCATGAGATCCGGAGCAGCAGCAGATGACATTTATGTCCCCAGGCTGTGGTACTATGAGAGACTGAATTTTCTGTCAGACCAGGCTGAAGTCAGGCCATCACTCTCCACTCTTCCTTCCACCCTTCCTTCCACGCATCCTTCCACCTCAGCTGAGGCTTCCGACGCCCAACCTGGACCTTCCAGCCAGGAAGATGTGGAGGAGCCCGGCTTGAGCCAGGTATAGCATTGTTCTACATATTTCTTGTCAAAAAATTAATGATGTTAACTAGATGTTATTATTGATCACAAATTGCTGATTTAATAAAGTTTTTTATATATCAATAGACAGTAGTGGCCAAAAATGATTGGGACAAGAATGAAAAATGCTGGGCTCAGAATGATAGTCTTTTCTATTTGTTAACATCCAATTTGCAACAGTCATGAACTGAAAATTGTGTGTGATTGATGAACAAAAAACTAAGTATGTCCCTTTTTCATACACAGGAAAGCCTCAGCCAGGAGGAGGATGTGGAATGTGGCAGCCAGGGGGAGGCTGTGGAATGTGGCAGCCAGGAGGTGGCAGGGGTTAGTGGCAGCCAGGAGGTGGCAGTGGTTAGAGGCAGCCAGGCCCAGTAGCCTGACAGAATCACAGGTCCCTCCCCTCTGCCCTCCACCAAAAAGGCCCAGGAAGGGGAGGAACGTGGAGGAGTCAGCGCTCAGGCTGATTGGGGAGGCTTCTGTGGCCCTCAGAACCACCCCCACTCTTCAAGAGGCCTTTGCCTCCATGGCTGCATGCAAACTGTAGGTAATGGAGGAGGGCCAATGCCTCTTGTGTGAGGAAATCATGTACCTCACACTAAATAAGGGTTTGAGGGGCAAAATCATCAACAAAACCCACCTGTGTGAGTTGGACCATCTTCCTCCTCCTCCTGTCACACCTCCACCATAGCCACAGCCTGGATGTAAGCCTGGAAGGAAGAGTGTAAGGAAGACAAGAAAGTGATGGCCTGGGTTCAGTCTGGTCCGACAGAAGATGCAGGCTGTTGTATGACCACAGCCTGGGGACATATATGTCATCTGCTGCTGTTCCTGATCTCTTGTAGTCTGGGACCGGATTGTGATCACTATTATAAGGACTCCTCAGGCCACCAATTTTGGCTGGCAAATAGTTGATGTGTGCCCTGGGGTACAAAGGCTTTGCAGATCTCACCAGTTTATCCAACGTTGCCTTCCTCTTTATTTGGTTATGACCCCTTATAAAGGGATATTTATTTTTCACAAATACTTGCCTATGTGTTTTCCTTCAAAAAGGATAGTTTGTTTGTGAGTAGGCAGGTACATTTCAAAAATACAAAGTCAAATTAACAAGGGACACCAACCAACCTCCTTGAGGTTTAAAAATACAAGATAATAATGGTGTTGTGGTAACTTGACACACAAAAGCCACCCAAAAAATTAGGGAGATCACCAAAAAAAGAACTAAAATAAAACAGGATATCTTGATTAAAAAAAAACAACCAAAAAAATAAATAAATCACTATAAAAAAAAACTTCTTTAGATGTGATGTAAATAAAAAAATTATATTCATGAAATCATGAGAAATAATAAAGAAAGAAGTTTGTGAGAACTCTGTGTGAATATGAGCAGCAAAACAACTTCATTCTTCTAGCAATAAGAAGAGAATGCGCTGCATTAAAAGATTTTAAAATTTGCAGCGTCACGAATGTGTTAGCTCCATTATGAACGGTAGTTTTACCAGACCGAGCGCTTCCGTCTCGTAATTTATTCTGAGCATGCGCGACACTTTGTATGTCGGAACTGTGTACACACGATCAGAATTTGCGTGAACGGATTTTGTTGTCAGAAAATTTGAGAACCAGATCTAAAATTTTGTGCGACGGAAATTCTGATGGAGCCTACACACATTCGGAATTTCCGACAACAAGCTCCGATCACACATCTTACATCAGAAAATCCGACTGTGTGTATGGGGCATTAGTGCAACCGAGATCAGCTAGTTTTCAGTAGGCAGATCGAGGTGTCCAGCCAATAGCAGCCTCGATCCATCACAAAGTCCCTTTGCACAATGATGCTGTCTTGCGTCACTGCACCACCGCGCGACCGACGCACATAGTAACTGCCCAGTCTGCACTGCATGGTGAAGCACAAACAGGAAGGAACCTGCCATGTGCACAGGCTTCAATGGGCAGGGATGTCCCAAGTGCAGCCACAAGCAGTGCCCGAACATGAGACCCCCGCATGCCAGGTAGTGGGGCACGGCCCCCAATCTACACGCTCAACCCCTAGAAGAAAAATTGCAGCCCAAAAAAAAACATATATATGTATATAACATGATCGGTAATGCGAGTGTCAATACACGGGAAGCACACCCCCTGGTGGCAAGCAGAGAGAAGCTCATCCGACAACACCTCGCTAAATACTGTAAGTCCCAGTCTGGTACTAGAATAACAAGGGGAAAATATATGAGAAAAAAGACAATCAGCAGAACAGTAAAGAAGATTATATGTGGTGTTATACTTACAGTATATTATACAGCAGATACACAATACACCAAGCCTAACACAGTACCAATTGAGATGGTATGCATATAGAGATAAATAGGGTTCACCATTTGAGTTTGTAGGGATGTGTATGGATTATTTTTGGAGATTGTTTAGGGCCACTTTAATTATGTACCATACAAATACATTCACTAGCACCCACATTCCTGGGAAATAAAATGTGTTTACCTATGTTGTAGTAGTAAAGTGTTTCTTCAGACACACACAAAAACACACTACTGTGTAAAAGTCTTATAGGGCGTACACACGGTCGGACTTTGTTCGGACATTCCGACAACAAAATCCTAGGATTTTTTCCGACGGATGTTGGCTCAAACTTGTTTTGTCTACACACGGTCGCACAAAGTTGTCGGAAAATCCGATCGTTCTAAACGCGGTGACGTAAAACACGTACGTCGGGACTATAAACGGGGCAGTGGCCAATAGCTTTCATCTCTTTATTTATTCTGAGCATGCGTGGCACTTTGTCCGTCGGATTTGTGTACACACGATCGGAATTTCCGACAACGGATTTTGTTGTCGGAAAATTTTATCTCCTGCTCTCCAACTTTGTGTGTCGGAAAATCCAATGGAAAATGTCCGATGGAGCCCACACACGGTCGGAATTTCCGACAACACGCTCCGATCGGACATTTTCCATCGGAAAATCCGACCGTGTGTACGGGGCATTAGGGTCCATTCACATTTTTACATTGCAGTAATATTCAGAAAAATGTGTGTTCTTTTTAAATGGCACCAGCTGAATGTCACAGTTTTTTTGTGGTGACTACAGCAGAATGTGCTTGCTTTCCTAACATTTGTATAGCTGCTAGTAGTGCTCAGGAAAAGTTTAAAATTTGATTAACAAAATACACAGCCGGCTAACAGTTCTTAGGCTCCAGACCTTACATTTTACCCAGCTTACTAATGTTACCTGTGTTACCCCACCTAATGTAGAAGTCACAAATCATAATTCCCTACAAGCCCACCTTTTCTTTCTGCCATAAGGTCATAGGATTTATTTACTGCTTAGACATAAATCACTCACATTTATGCATGCTCATTGTAACGGCTTAAATTGATTAAAGGGGTTGTAATCCTTAGCGTTTTTTTTATTTTTATATGATGATTTTTGTGACTATTAAAGTGATTGTAAAGGCTGGACACCTTTTTTTTTTACATTAATGCATTCCCTGCATTAAAGTAAAAAAAGTCCCAGTATTTGTATCACCTTTCATAGTAGGGTTCCTTTTATATTACTTGTGTATGTTTTACATATTAACATACCCCTAATCCCTGTTGTAGAATAGTACCAGGACATCATCATCTAGATGCCGCACCAAGTGAACCCTCAGAGGCCCTGAGGATCTGTAACATTTCTTTTTGCTCATATTTGGCTTTAATCTGCAGTCTCATCATGCTATAGACCCCATCTGCAATTTCAGTGTGTTTGTGTCTCTAACTATAGCAGTGCTGGGGGCCTACCCTGTTTTTTCTTTCTTTGGTCTCACTAGAGGAATTTTTTTTTCTTCTTAGTTGAAATGAAGGCCTACTTTGAGCTGGACTGTGCCTCTACTCTTGTACAGATTGCCAGTTGAATCTTGGCCTGAGTTGTTCATATTGAAGTTACATGGATTTTATTGACTGCAAAAAAGAAGATTCGCCTTAGGTTTTAGTAACCGTTCTGGCTGTCGCTCCACTCATAGCCCTCGGGTTGAGAAGCACAAATGCTTAATGAGAAGCAACCTGGCTAGGACCAGCCAGGAGTTTGCCCCGAGTGTGGCTACACAGCAGCTCCACCCGTGTGCATCTTGCACTCGTCAGGCCTCGATGGGGATCGCTACTCAGAGTGCAGAATCTGCAATTATACATAACCCAAAATAGTGTTTGTTATACTTATGTCTACTACCTTCTGTCACAGTTCTCATAATACTGTTTGATTTACTTGTGGTTTGCTGGTTCTCAGTGTTGCAGCCTTTAGGACTCATTGCCTGTCTCCCCAGTGGTTTGCGGGCCTGAATGATGTTGGGTGTCTCGCCCATCCTGATTCTTTCCAGCCTGCCTTTTGTTGGACAGCTTGGAGACATGGCAATGAGATTGGTCGCATTGACGCTGGGGCTTTTAAAAGTTTCCCTGTCCTGTAACATGCACTTAGCAGTGCGTTAAGCTCTTTCCAAAATGACACCCAATTCTTTATTGGAGCTTATTACATTGATCTGTATCATTCCAATGGTGCCACCTTGAGCATCAGTCTCGATTTAGCCTTTACCATATATGCCCAGGTTAATACTGTGGCTTTGTCATTCAAACAGGGTGTTTAGTTTTCTATCAGCTCCCCAACACAAAAGGCCTTTATCTGACTGGCCGCCTGACCCTGTTCCACGGTGCCATGCTGCTCCAGATCACTTCCCTTAGTAGGACCGGTTTGACCTTGGTTCGCTGCGAGATACAATGGCTTTTTGTCATCTGGTCCCCTTGCTTTGGGACAGTGGGGTCATGGGCCGGAATGGGCCTTCAGCCACTTTTAGCTAGGCGCACACTAGCCACATTAGCCTCGGAGAGGCTCATGTTAATGATAACTTTTTATGTAGATCTTCCTTCTGTCTCTTTTGCTTTCTTTCTGTTTAGTTATGTTGCCATGGTGACCTTAGTGGACTAAGGGGGACCTCACACTCTGGGAACTGCCTCTTTCTGCTCTCTCCTTTACGCAGCCCTGGTTATATCATACCCCATTGGTTTTTCTTTGGTTAGAGAGAAAACTCACAAGCTGTAGCATTAAAATATTTATAAAATTGCACTTTTTGGTCGATTGTTAGGATATTTTACTCCTTTAAGTCCCCTAATTATGATTTATTGACATGCTTAATTCAAGCTATTCCATTATATTATGTCTTTGGGTGGTCTGATTCTGTTATCTACCATGTTTTGTTATACTGTAACTGTGGAATGACTTAAAATTTAATGCATGCTATACTGTTCTTGTAACCATGACCCATTGAATGTTCTCCCATATGCAACTTTCAATTTAAAAAAATGATGGAATTAAAGAAAGAAATGCAATAGTTGGTCATAGAAACCTGAGCGCATGGGAAATACATCAAGCTTTTTTTCCCTTTGAAACTGAAGGATATCCAGTACCAGTGTAAATTCAAAATTGGTAGAAACCACTGGGATCCTGGCGCACCCACTACAGATCAACAGAAATGGTCATAAAGTTCACCTTTATAAAAAAATAATAAATGCACATGTTTTGGCATGAAAAAAAATAGTTTATTACAGTAGCCTGCAAAGCATTCACTGATCACGGGTGCAATGTCAGTTTCCTGCAAACTCTTCCTCTAGCTCTCTGCCTGTACCTCTGTACGGGCTGTCAGTTGGAGAGCTGGAGAAAGATTCCATGGGCTAGGAGCGCATTGATTACCGTGTGGTAATCATAGCCCATTGAGATCTACAAGTCCACCTGCTACAGTGGTGGATAGGACTTATGACGAATGACGTGGCTGTGTGGGTGGAGCCCTGCAAAGTCACCATGTGAAAAGCCCCCAACCGCTGTCACGGGGGGTGGTGTAAGGGTGGAGGAGAGGTATTTGACCCATACAGGTGTTAGATGTAACATGGTGAAAAGGTGACCTTAGCCTTTGAAGCATATCTTAAAGCAGGAACAAAAATTGTTAGTATTGTAACTTACTGGTCCTTATATGTGGTGGCCAAATTCTTTTTTTTTGTCCCATACATTTATTTTCCTGTATTTGAACCTGGTAATCATGCTATTAACTCAATTTCTGTCCTAGAGTGACAGCCATACTGAGCAGTGTTGTCACTAGGATAAGGAGTGTGTTAGAACTACATAACAACATCTTAGGACTACATGGCATCTCCCTATCTTCTCCATAACTGGAGGATGTGTTTTGTAGTCCATAGAGATAAAATAGAACAGTGCTAACTGATAATAGTCCAGAGGCAGAGAGTCACCAGGTCACAATATTTCTGACTGGATGACCAGCTGCTTTTTTGCACCTCTTGAACAGATATAATAAAATGCTTTCAAAAGGCAAATTTTACAGAGCTAAATAAATAAATAAGATATATGTATTTTAAAAGTTTACAGGCACTGCAGTGTATTTCCATTCCTATGTGATGGAAAAAAGCCAGATTACCAACACACAGAAGGCAACTTGGCCTCCAAAGGGCTTGTGAATAGTATATAGCACATAGCCCACAGGCCACAATAAAATAACATTGGTGGTTTTCTGCAGCTTTGGTACTGCGTTTCTGCAAATTAATTAGTGACTTGATTTAGTTATATGGTATACCTACAGCTAAGAAGTACAGAGTCTTATTTCCATAATGTAGTACCATCTGGGAGACATTGTATTAGCCCCAGCTTCATTCTGCAGCATGAAAATGACCCTAAACATACCACCACATAGTGAAAGATGACGAGCCAACAGACTACAGCAGTACACACTGACATTGTTTAGCCTCACTGCTGCCCCGGTTTGGGTCTGTATGCGTTGGGTTTTGACGAGGTTTTGTTGGGTCAATCTAGGGAATTACTAAAAGTGTCGGATGATATCATTACCAGTTGCATATCCCTTGAGAAAGCGACAATGCGAAACATGTCGGGCTAGTATTCAATAAATATCATCTGTTAAACTATAACACACACTTTTCATCCCTTTTGACCACCATGTTTTTAGATTTGTAAAAAAAGAAAATGTCTGTGATACTTTGCACAATTTATACGTTCTCTTTTTAATGATTGTAATAATAAATTGTCTCTTTTAGAAAAAAATTCTTTTCTGTATGTATAGTTTATTTGCACCGTCAAAATGCCTTTAGTTCTTTTTGTATCTATAATTGTTTAACATGTCCCTCTGCATGCAGTCACAGGTTCAGATTCTACCCCACAACACTTTGCCTAAAAGCTTCAATAACCTCTACCTACACTGCCTTCTCACTTTCAACCACAGAAAAAAAATATTCTGGGAGATTGTCTTTTATTCCAATTTCATTTTCCATTTTCTACCTTTTGTTGGTGTGTTTGGGGAAAAAACATATTTACAGTGTCTCAGATTGATGTTATATGTTGCAAAGGTTTGAAAGATGACCACTGATGTCATTCAGCTGTATGTACATAATCATAGTCATTTCACAAAATGATCTGATCTGGTATCATGGCAAATAGAGACGTTCAAACCAATTCATACCTGGATGTGACCCAGCTCATTCCTAGTTTGTCAGTATTAATATCCACAAAGCTGGTTGTTTGTGTCTCACAATTCATGCTATTTTTAGTTACTATTGACCTGTGGTCATGAAGCCCTGTACTGTGCCTATCTGCACTTTAGAACAGCTGCTTAAAAGAGATATGCCATCAAAGTGCACTGGTCAGCATTTCTGAGAGCACTGGAACTGAACACCATCCTCCATGAATAACAGTACAGCAAAATTCACAGTTCATTGGGGGGCTCTCTTCAGTCCTTTTATAATGTCATCAGTCATCAGCATTCATTACAATCACTTTCTGCATTTGTTAATTGTCTGCACTTTGTTCAATTTAACTACAACAGGTGGAACTAGATGGACTGGATTCTTCATTCAACATTACCAATTATGAAACTACTTGTCAGAAACCATGACCATTTTTCAACAAATATCAAGATTTCTTTTTCTTTTAAACTTTCCAACAAAAACGTAAAGCATCAGGTTCCAGACAAACAAAATATTACTTTAAAGACACAGTAAATAGGTGTTTATGTGATATCTGTCTATCTAAACATCCTATAATTTGCTTTGGTTGTTTTCTGTGTGTCTGGTTTTATAGTTATAATTTTCTGGATGCAGCTAATCAAACTTGGCAAAGTACAACATACTTGCATATTACCCCCTTATATAGTTACATAGTAAGTCAGGCAGAAAAAAAGACACAAGTCTATCTAGTTCGACCAATAGAAAAAAAAAAAACAACACACACAAACAGAAAACTTCCATATACACAATCCTATAACCGCAGTTGATCCAGAGGCTTAATAGCCCTCCTCCAGTGTTGGGAGGTTAGTGTTCCCCTTATTACTCCATCTACCACAACTGCCATATTCTGTTGATTGTCTAACACTTCTGATCTCTTCTCTGGCCATTGGGCAGCCACATGTGACATTCTCTTTCCTGTGCAAGGGTGCTGGAGTTACATCATTCCAGAACACTGATTTCTCAGCATTGCACAGATGCTGGGAATGTCAAGAAGAGGGAGGCAAGGAGAGTGGGACTTTGTGTGAAGCACATGATAGCAAAAAGGTAGTTGAGCTGAACAGGGGAATTTTATTCATATACATGCTTGTGAACACACATAAAATGTTAGTATCAAGGTAATTAGTACATACAGTAACGAAAATGCCCATAGTGCACGTCACGGCCCCCGGACCAGGAGAGACACAGTGCCATGGCAACCACAAATCACACACCAAAAGCCAATGCTTCAAGGATATGGTCCTAATGAACACAGTATAACAATGTAATGAATGGCAATATAATTAAAGTGGAGTTCCACCCAAAAATGGAACTTCCACTTTTTGTATTCCTTCCCCCTCCGGTGTCACATTTGGCACCTTTCAGGGGGGAGGAGGGAGCAGATACCTGTCTAATACAGGTATTTGCTCCCACTTCCTGGCATAGATCACCACGGTGATTGCGGTAACCTACGCCACTTCCGCTGTACCTACCTCCTCCTCCCCCGCTGTATTCTGTGAGACACAAAATACAGCAGGAACCTGTGAGGATGCACAGCGCGGCTCGCGCATGCGCAGTAGGGAACCAGGAAGTGAAGCCGCATGTCTATTTAATTAAAGGATAAGGTTCACCTCGTAGGAAAAAAATAATAAATGCACATATTTTTGCAGGAAAAAAGTGCATTTATTATTTTTTCCTACAGCAACCTGCAAAGCATTGCACCCATGATCGATGTATCACACTCTCCCAACAGCTTTCTGCTCCTACTTCTGTACAGGCTCGCAGTTTGAAAGCGGCAGGGAGTATTAATGTGGACTAGGAGCATGCAGATAAGCATGCTCATGGTCCATTGAGAACAACAAGTCCCTCTGCCATGGTGAAAGATGGGACTAGTAGTTTAATCATGCACAGGTTCCTGTGAATGAATGATGTAACTGTACAGCCGGAGCCCACACAACCGTGACGATTTTAAGTGCGATAGCATCTGCGCTGTCACAGGGGAAGATGGTCAGGGGAAGAGAGGGGCAGGAGCTAAACAAGGATGTAACATGTTCTATAAAGTGAATGTATCCTTTAAAAATGGATTTAAAAAATATTTGCAGTCTTCACCCAAGATTCACACACCTTTTATAGTGGCAATATGTGAATTCTGGGTGAAAGCTCTGTGAATCTTGTATGCAAACATTTCTAAATAGAGCCCACTATTGTTTTGCATGAACAATATATTTCAGCATCAATACATGCAGTAGCTTAGATAATTTATATAGGAAATGCACTTAAGGCCCATGTTTGTTTTGACCTGATGTTTCCAGTGCATTGTTATGAACTGGCTCTAGGATTTATCTGTTTATTGACCTTAAATTACCAAGGGAAAATGCTGTTGGTTACATATTTTATGTGAGTTAATATCTAAATTAAAATGCTAGGCTAGTCATCCATACAATGCAAAATGGTCACTTTATTTATACTTGAATTCCAGTGTTGTGGAAAACATTACAGTTTACCCAATGAGAAGAGAAGTTGTTTCACTGCGGTCTAATAGATGATTTGCTATTCTTATAAAGCATTGCAGATTTAAAGATTTACAATCATAACTTTAAATTGTAATTAGAGTTGACAGATTCATTAAACAGTGAATTAATGTTGTTGACTAAACACAGATGGAGATTAAATAAGAACACCTGAGGTTTTATATGAATCCAATAAAGCTATTCACATACTTTAAAAAGTGGTTTACAACAGAAAATTAAAATGTTTGCTTCCTTCCTAGTGTGTTCTGTGACTAATAACTTGTAAAAAATCAGAAACTGCAGAGAAACCAAGAATGCTACACATCTAGATTACTCTTGTTGTTAATAGCCTTATAAAGAGTGGAAATTGAACAAATCAGCAGGCGCGTGCGTAGCAGACATAACAGAAATACAGACTAGGAACAATATGTCTAAAGTATGCCTAAAGCCAAAAGGTTAACGTTTTGAATCAAAGGTTTCTACCACCGTCTGCTTCCCAGTTGGGAGGTTCACCCTCTATATTTGTTCTAGAGACCATTATCACTGGAACAGTGGGTGATAAAAGAAACAAAAATGTTACAACGGTCACAGGAGCAGAAGGTGAGGCAAAATCTTTCATTGGGGATAGCTATTACAGTGTAAAATGTCTAAGGTGGGTTCCCCTCATTTTAGAGGGTTTTTTTCACAAAATCAGTTGTCATTTTGAGTTCAGAAGTCAAGAGATATTGTCCCAGTTCTTTTGTTGGAAGGGTGAGGGAGAAGGATGTGGCAGAAGGACAGCTATGGCAGTAGTTTAAAAATGTTAGTGATTGGGTATCTCAAGATTGGAATCAAATTAGAAACCTGTTAGTTTGGTCAATAAATGGGGGAGACCCTGGAGTCAGAAGAGGACCTTTGTTAACAGTGCTGATAGTAGATCACCTGAAGTGGGCACCCTGTGGATGGGTGTCCAGGCCAGCCCTTCTGTGTCAGCCTCTGCTATGGAGGCAGCAGGTACTGAAGTATAAAAGTAGAATACACAAAGAAATTAAAGCAAAGTGAATCATCCCCTGCTTGCCTTAAATGTAGCTTGAAGTCTGACTGGCTAATTATCTGACTGCAATGCTATCAAACAGGGGTGGGTGGTGCAACAATTCAGTGTAATTTCTGGTGGCATACAGAAGTGATGGAAAGGTAAATATAGGGACCAAAGGGTATCCTTGGTATGAATACAGTGATTTCAATAAACAATATGTTTAGACAGTATGCAATGCCTTCATTTTTTTATTTGATTTTATTGTATTCTGTATTGTATCCTAGTAGGCACGTGGCAACCGTTTTGTATGCTTAGGGTGTATGTGCTTTAATATGTAAGTCTTGAAACATGCTTACTATCAGCTTAAACTTTTTACTTTAAGAGTGATTGAGATGGCTTCATGTCTGTTTGTATTTCTGTGCCAATATTCATAGAGGAGAAAAACAAAGGGGAAAAAAAAAAAAAAAAATATATATATATATATATATATATATATATATATATATATATATATATATATATACACAGTATCTCACAAAAGTGAGTACACCCCTCACATTTTTGTAAATATTTTACTATATCTTTTCATGTGACAACACTGAGTGTTGGTTCACACTGCCGCGACTTGGGATCCAACTTGTCAGCCCTCAGGCCGCCCCAAGTCATTTGACATTGGAAATTACATTATAGTCAATGAGAGCTGTCTTAATGTACACTACTGAAGTCGCTCCGACTTCAGAAAATGTTCCTGTATTACTTCAAGGCGACTTCTAGGCGACCTGTACCCATAGAATTCAATGGAAGTCGCATCCAAGTCGGATCCTCATCTATAGTGAAGCGACTTTACAGGAAAAAGAAAAGATCATGAAGGGGGACTCCACGCCAAATTTTAAATAAAAAAAAAACAGCATGGGTTCCCCTCCAAGAGAATACCTGGCCCTTAGGTCTGGTATGGATTTTAGGGGGAGCCCCCATGCTGAAAAAACAGCGTGGGGGTCCCCCCAAAATCCATACAGACCCTTATTACACGCAGCCTGGCCAGTCAGCAAAGGGGGTGGGGATGAGAGAGCGGCCCCCCCACCCCAAAGAACCTTGTCCCCATGTTGATGAGGACAAGGGCCTCTTCCCAACAACCCTGGCTGTTGGTTGTCGGGGTCTGCGGGTGGGGGCTTATCGGAATCCAGGAGCCCCCTTTAATAAGGGGGCCCACAGATCCTGGCCCCCCACCCTATGTGAATGAGTATGGGGTACATCGTACCCCTACCCATTCACCTGGGGGAAAAAGTGTCAATAAAAAAAACACACTACACAGGTTTTTAAAGTAATTTATTAGGCTTTTGGGGGGGACCCCACGCCGGTTTTTTGGCATGGGGGGGTTCACCTTAACATCCATACCAGACCTAAGAGCCTGGTATGTTCTTGGAGGGGAATTCTCTCGCGCTCGCTGCAATAGGAAAATGTTTTTTTTCCTATTGCAGTGAGCGTGAGATGTACAGTACCCTGTCGCCGAGAACCAGCGCACTGGGATCGCGCTGGAAACACATTCTCGCGGGCAGGTACTGTATGTCACAAGAGTTGACTAGCTCTGATTAGCCACAGGCAAAGTCGCCTGTCCTAGGGGCGACTTGAAGTTGTGTTGTAAGTCGCTCAAAGTCGCGCTGAAGTCGCCTCCAAGTCGCCTTGCTAAGTCGCACTGTAAGTAGTGTTGCCCCAGTGTGAACGGACCCTTAAGAAATGACACTTTGCTACAATGTAAAGTAGTGAGTGTACAGCTTGTATAACTGTGTAAATTTGCTGTCCCCTCAAAATAACTAATCACACAGCCATTAATGTCTAAACTGCTGGCAACAAAAGTGAGTACACCCCTACTTGAAAATGTCCTAATTGGGCCCAAAGTGTCAATATTTAGTATGGCCACCATTATTCTCCAGCACTGTCTTAACCCTCTTGGGCATGGAGTTCCCCAGAGCTTCACAGGTTGCCACTGGAGTCCTCTTCCATTCCTCCATGACAACATGACGGAGCAGGTGGATGTTAGAACCCTTGTGCTCCTCCACCTTCTGTTTGAGGATGCCCCACTTATGTTCAATAGGGTTTAGGTCTGGAGACATGCTTGGTCAGTCCATCACCTTTACCTTCAGCTTCTTTAGCAAGGCAGTGGTCATCTTGGAGGTGAGTTTGGGGTTGTTATGTTTGAATACTGCCCTGTGACCCAGTCTTCGAAGAGAAGGGATCATGCTTAGCTTCAGTATGTCACAGTACATGTTGCCATTCATGGTTCCCTCAATGAACTGTAGCTCCCCAGTGCCGGCAGAACTCATGCAGCCCCAGACCATGACACTCCCACCATCATGCTTGACTGTAGGCAAGACACACTTGTCTTTGTACCCCTCACCTGGTTGCCACCACACACGCTTGACACAATCTGAACCAAATAACTTTAACTTGGTCTCATCAGACCACAGGACATGATTCCAGTAATCCATGTCCTTAGTCTGCTTGTCTTCAGCAAACTGTTTGCTGGCTTTCTTGTGCATCATCTTGTGCATTATCCTTCCAGGACGACAGCCATGCAGACCAATTTGATGCAGTGTGCGGCGTATGGTCTAAGCACTGGCAGGCTGACTCTCCACCCCTTCAACCTCTGCAGCAATGCAGGCAGCACTCATATATCTATTTCCCAAAGACAACCTCTGGATATGATGCTCAGCACGTGCACTCAACTTCTTTGGTCAACCATGGCAAGGCCTGTTCTGAGTGGAACCTGTCCTTTTAAACCGCTGTATGGTCTTGGCCACCATGCTGCAGCTCAGTTTCAGGGTCGTGGCCATCTTCTTATAGCCTAGGCCATCTTTATGTAGAGCAACAATTCTTTTTTTCAGATAATCAGAGAGTTCTTTGCCATGAGGTGCCATGTTTAACTTCCAGTGACCAGTATGAGAAAGTGAGAGTAATAACACCAAATTTAACACACCTGCTCCCCATTCACACCTAAGACCTTGTAACACTAATGAGTTACATGACACCGGGGAGGATAAGTGGCTAATTGGGCCCAATTTGGACATTTTCACTTAGGGGTGTACTCACTTTTGTTGCCAGCGGTTAAGACATTAATGGCTGTGTGTTGAGTTATTTTGAGGGGACAGCAAATTTATACTGTTATACAAGCTGCACACTCACTACTTTACATTGTAGCAAAGTGTCATTTATTCAGTGTTGTCACATGAAAAGATATAATAAAATATTTACAAAAATGTGAGGGGTGTACTCACTTTTGTGAGATACTATATATATATATTTTTTTTTTCTTTTGTTAATGTTATAAGAGATAAGAAGCTAGGCAAAAGGCAGCGCAGTCTTACAGACTACTGTATATCAGTGTGGCAAATTATAATCTATAGTATATATTTTCTATATGTTTAAGGCATTATTTAAAAGAGCAATAAGACAAAAGCTTAGCTGGGAGATAAGAAATACAGTTAGCTCTTTATTAAGAGGATCTACACTTTCATAATTAGTAGCTATGAATGGTTTTGCAAGCACCTTTTATTAGCAATGAATCTGCCTGGAGTTCGTTGTCTGTTTAGCGAATCCTGTTTGAAGTTTAGCAAACCTGAACTTTGCTGCAAACTCAATTGAAGTCTAAAGGAAGGTGAATATTATTAGTCAATTATGGCCATTTTCAACGCAATCTATTGTGAAAAAAATCATTGAAATATGGGCACTGCCATGGGGGACATGTACCAATGCTAGAATTAAAACTAAACATCATACAAAAAAAGAAGGGTCTATTTGATGTGTCTTTGAGGACACCTTTGAAAATACATTAATCTATAAAAATACAGACTTTGGGGATGCCTTAAAGCTGTATGAGGTGTTACAAAACAACACAATTTTCACAAAGAGCCCTTAGTGACAGAATACTCTGCAAAAGAATATTTAGATGTGGAATTTATTTATTTTTTTCATTTAGAAAAAGCTTTGCTTACACACACAGTAGCAAAAGCACCACAATCTGATTCCTTTCCATTAAAAAAAGATTTTTAGGTACTTTTAACAGTGACACGTGTCCTTTCAGTGCTCACCCCACCCACATATAATGCCTGGGGATTGGGAAAGGTGAAAAATACCCATGCAAAGCCTTCACTTAATAATGGTCACACTGGCTACATTTACAATGGATCCACCTAGGTTTGCATTGATGGTCTTTTCAATGTTTTGCTGCATAGATGGACTCGGAACATGCTAATAATTAAATTAATTCTTCAGATTGCTCAGGTCCTTTATCAGTTTATAGTCAGATAAGTACAATCATTTTTTGGATGCATCTGTTAACAAATGTACTAGTGAAGAACTCTATTGTACCTGCTGGTATTTGTAATATTCTTTCTTTATATATATCAAACGTGGAATACAAGCATAGATGGGCGTTCAAACTATTAGAGTCTGTTTATATCCAGTTACTGCCACAACATAATACTTACAGCAGGGGCATTTAAATGGTTAAACAAAGGGCGGGCATACTATTATTATTTCCTTTTTACTTAATGCTTATCTAATCCTTCCTCACTGTGGTACACTGCCACCTCATTCTCCATTATCTTTTACTTATTGGTAAGCATCAATTTCTGGAACTTCACTGGCTGTTGCTGCTTCTTAAAACATTTGTGTTAGACTTTGTGGAACAGTTCTTCACCAGGTAGGATTAAGTAGTGTACAATTCCCTACTGCTGCTATAAAACCAGAACTGCTCCTATTCTCTTAGCCTACCAAACATGTTATGCCAGAGTGCCTGGATTGAGCAGATCCAGAATTACTGATAGGAAAAACACAACCAAAGTGAAGAAATTACGAGTTGAATAACAGATACAACAATTTGCAAGTTGTCTACAAACAGTACACAATCTCTGCAACCTGCCACAAACAGAGCACAGCCATCAGCCTCTAGACTGCCTCTCTCATATGTTTCAGAGTTGAAGGAAGATTTAAGGAATTTAGAAAGACAAAAATATTTTTTTTCCATGAGGAGGACTTTCGTTATTATCACAGTGCTGAAGAATAGATTATCATCCATTATTAATTTGGTCATTTTACCAGCACTCATTATCTAGAAGCATCCCAAATCCATGCTCTCCTTATGGAGAGAGCTTGTGGCCTTTCAACATAGCAGGCTAAGCTATACATTTATAAAGACCCCACCAACATTAAGTAGTACACTGTACTTTACCTTGATTCATGCACAGGGATAAAGCCCAACTGGGCTTTCAAGTGTCTTAAAGATAATAAATCTCTAAAAAGTTTTTTCCTTCTTAAGAGCTGTGACACTATTTTAGCAGACGTCTTCCCATATGAGAAGCCACAGAGTGAGATGTCTGTTTAACAATAAAATCAGTATTTAAGCCCAGGGTTGGCAACCTGTTGATCACAACCTACCCATCCACTCCGGGCAGCCAATCTGTAGATCGTGAACACCATCTTAACAACAGAGCTGAGAGTGAGAGGCAGTATGGTACTGTACGGAGCGTGAAAGCTGCTGCGGTTAACCTTTCATGCTGGGCATTCCTAGAAGCCAATTACCAGCTTGTTAATATGTTGTCTCCAGCTACCACTCCCACCCTCTGTCCAGTACTGTGCTGCCTCTCACTCTCTGTTCTGCTGTACAGTCGTTGAAAAGTAGGAGAATGCTACCTACACTCTGCTGTGTCAGCAGAATGATGTGAAGGGGCAAAGGACATTACTGTGTGTGTGTGGGGGGGGGGAGCAGAGGGCACTACTGTGGGAGGGGAGGGGGCAGAAGATACTGCTATGGTGGACAGAGGGCAGAGGAAAGAGGTGGGGGTGGTCAGAGGAAACTGCTATGGGGGCCAGAGAACCCTGCTATGGGAGGGGGGCACAGGGCACTACTGGTGGGGGGTAGCAGGGAACACTAAAGTGGAAGGGTAAAGTGAAGGATGTGAAGACACTGCTATGGAGGGGGACATTTATTGGAATACTACCATTAACAAGCATCTTGTAAAAAAATTAAATCCTACTGCTAGTCTATTTTTTCTGAAGTGTCTCTGAGTTTCAAAGCTTGAATGTTTAGTGTAGCAAAGCAGGTGTCTTGTGTCTAAGTGCTCTTCCCTCTTCAATCTATTCACAGTCTTGCCTCTCTTGTCATTTTTGAGAGCACCCTGCTGCACCTCATCCAATAGGAAGTGTCAATGTCAGGCAGCCACTGACATGGACACCTGAAGATATACTCAAACCAATAAATAAACAGAAGAAGAGAAGACTCAGGGTCAGATTATCACATGATAATGGCTACAGGTAAGTAAAACAGGCTTTTAAAGGTTGGTGGGTGTAGGGGTAAGAATTTTATCCCTGAGTGGGGCTTTATAATGAAAGTTTTTCAAATGATACAGCATGTTGCTTTGAAACAATAGGTAGCTCTTAAAAGGATAGTGAGCAGTAAATGACTGATGCACTATAATTACCCCAAGATAAATGATATAATAAAAATACTCACCTATGCTCCAATGGTCTGACACCTGCAAGCTCCCTTGATTATGACTTTAATATGTTAAAGTCACTTCACAAATCATTTTATATATTTCTAGTTTTTATTAATACAATATTGGTGATACTGGCTAGAGGGTGCTTGTGTGGCACTATGTTATAGTGTGACAAAGCTCTTCCCATAATCTACTAACTGTAAGTCATTGGAATTGAATTACTAAAGGTAAATAGGCTATTCAATTTGAAAGGGAACTTTTGCTTAGCCTAGTAAATGAGGCGTAAAAGTTCTGATGACTTCCATCATCCAATCACGTGCAACCAAAACTAATATTTTGTATGTTCTTTGATATTATTGGTTATTCTTTGCCAAGAGAATTTTCATCACATTATCTAAGGGAAAATTCACTTGCAAATTGTACAGCCTGTTTGCCTTTAGTAAAAGAACTCCACTGTGTCATATGCTTTCCCAATAAAGACTACAAGCTGCTATGCTGTTGCACAGCCCTTTTGTTTGAGTGTGTGAAGGTTCTGAACAAAAATGACTTCAATTTGACATTTACTATTTATTATGATTCTCGCTCATTGCCCTTCCTGGATATTGTCATCTCCAAAGAGGATGATGGGATAATTGTTACCAACATCTACCAGAATGCATTGATGCATAGTCATAATTCACATCCCTGCCATATTAGCGGCATACCCACTAGCCAGTACTTACGAATCAGGAGAAATTGTACTAATGATTTGGACTTTGAGATACACGCTGCGAAATTAAGGAATAATTTCCTCAGTCAGAGATATAATAAGAACACTCAAAAAATCTATCCAAGGGCCAAAAGTAGCCCTCAGGATTTGCTCCTATTTCAGGGGGAAATGAGACAGGAAATTAGAAAGATTTGTCCTATTATTAAATTTAATCAACAGACAAATGTGATTAGAGACAATGGGGGTTATTTACGAAAGGCAAATCCCCTTTGCACTACAAGTGCAAGATACAATTGCAAAGTGTACTTGAAATTGCACTGAAAGTGCAGTCACTGTAGATCCGAGGGGAACACGCAAGGAAAATAAAAAACGGCATTTTAGTCTGCACATGATTGGATAACAAAATCAGCAGAGCTTCCCCTCATTTCAGATCTACCCCTCAGATTTACAGCAATTACACTTCCAAGTGCACTTTTAGTGCAATTTCAAGTGCACTTTGCACTTGTAGTTTGCATTTGTAGTGCAAAGTGGATTTGCCTTTCGTAAATAACCCCCAATATGTGAACATACTGGCATCTCCTCATTAAGGACCCTATTATTGAACATTTTTCATCAATTAAAAACTAAGATATGTTTTAAAAAACGTAAACACTTTTCAGAGGAATGAATAATTGAGAGATCTGCTTACTTTTAGTCATTTCTCTAGGGAGGGGGTTAGTGATCCATGTGGCTCTCTTCTAAGGGGGACATTTAAGTGTGGACAATGCTTCTGTTGCCAATTATTCAATTCACCTGGTCTGTTAGAGTTACCACGCTGTATGCAGTTTACACCAGGACACTTTTTGTAAACTGTAAAACAATAGGCATGGTTGATCATGTGGATGCAATTCATTTTATGTAGATAAAACAAAGAGGATCCTCTGGCAAAGAATTTGAGACCATGTCACTGACATCAAGGGTGGTAACTTGGAGAGTCTAATAGCCAGACACTTTGCCAGTACCCACAATTACAATGTGGACTCTACAGTCTAAAGCTATTCTGAGAATTCACCCCCATCTGAGAAGGGGGAATTTTGACAGAAGTATATTACAGATGGAGACCAGGTTGATTTATAAATTAAAGGCTACTGCACCACCTGGCTTGAATGCTAATATCGGTTTTGCTTATTTTGTTCGAATAGTAGGGGTTATCCCCTTATATGGGTGGTGCATAGATATGCGCATGCCCATCGTATTTCCTGAAGAACGGGAAATTCTCAAACGCGACCAGGATTGCGCACAGGTGCAATCCCTATTGGCACCAGATGTGCTATTTAAAGGGAGCCTATTCCCATGTCCATTGTTGACTGATCTTCAGCTGTGCCCTGTGTCCTGATTGATCCTGCATGTTCTCCCTGTTACCAACCTGGCGTGTTCTTGACCTGATCCTGAATTCTGCTTCTGTCTTGTCGTTTAGTCTTGACCCGGCTCAGTTCTCGACTTCAGCTCTGCTCATGACTTGGTACATCGCTGCCCACCTGTTGATGACCCCGGATATTCCTGAGACCCTGCTTCTGCCTCTGATCCTGGCTCCTGGTACCACTCAAGTGCTTGCCTGGCTGTCTGCCACACCAGCTCTGTACACCGCTGTATGTTCCACCCTCCAGATTCCTGATAAGCTGCCTATCCAAAACCATCAGCACAAGCAGAGTACCCCTTTAGTCTGGACCAGTCTTCTGAACACTACTGCTGTTCCTGCTCCTCTGATTCCACAGTCTCCTTGGAGTCACATTCCCTGCTACAGGTTCTGCAATCAACACCCACAGGCACTCATGTCTGTCCTGTCCCTTGGCACCCTCTGTCTCATCCTCAGTGGAGCCAGGGTGGGAGATATAAGAAAGACGGACCTCGTCAATTCAGTCTTCTATCAGGTACGTGACACTAATATTTCCATAATATAACATATATACCATGTATGGTTTCTCACATTTGGTCATGTAATCAGCTTCAGTTTAGATTGTGAGCCCCACACAGTGGGGGATGAATGTGTGGTGATTTGAGAAAAGCTTGGTTTTATATTTTTTCAGTTTTTTTGTTTGGATGATAGTTGGTTTATTTGTTCGGCTGATTGTTTGCTTTGGTTGTTTGTCTTTTTTGGTTGCTTGTTTGTTTTGGTTGTTTGTGTTTGATTTGTTTTGGTTCATTTTGTTTTCTTTGTTTTTTATGTTTCATCTTGATTTGCTTGAATGAAGTTTAGAGTCGGCCCCCTCTTCTTTTATCCTCAGCCTGGGTCCTCATCAATAGGGCCATCTGGGAGAGTGTCCCAGTCCTCTATTTGGGTGCCCTCGTCAGACTGGCCTTTGCTTGCGTTCCATTTTGGAATGCAAATGTTGACCAGCCGGTATTATAAATTACATTATTTCTTTTGGTACCAGTTCTGGTCTGGCAGCCGCATCATTTCAGGTGTCTCCTGGCTAGCAGGGCCGGTCCTTGGGGGCACACTTTAGATATAGGGAGGGGACTGATATGAATTCCTTTTGGGGTGGCTGTCTATGCAAACCATCTTTGGGGCTACACCATTTTGGAGGGTGAGTTGGTTGTTATTTATTGTGTTTCCCTTTTGAATACTGTATATTTTTTTTCCTGGCCATTAAGGGGATTTGTTGTACTTTAGGGCCACAATATGTGTGCATATTTTACATGTTTTTATGGTATCACTGGAAAATCTGACAGTATCACTCTATTGGGGCATATGCCTGGTCTGAGATCCATGTTTTTTACCCTATAAATTCTGTCTTGGGGATGTGATACCCCCTTTTATGCATGTCAGAGTTCTAAGTAAGCCTGCTTTTAGGATATACAGTATTTCATATTTATAGTATAAAGGGCCAGTTGAGAGGGATTATTACTTTGGCCCTACATACACCGATCTAGATTGAGGGCAGTATTAATACACCCCTTTCCTTGGCTTTGGGTGTCCCCCCACATGCTGTGGGGAAGGCAGGCTAACCATACACAAAGATCAACGATCAAAAGTTCCCCAGGGGGTTTTTTAAGCAGCAGTACATTAGATGTTATTGTAAAAATTAAATCAAATTCAAAATAAATTCGAAATGAATTCAAATATGCAATAGATTTATTGTAAAATACAGGCTCTGGTTCACGTGTAGCAAACAACAGCATAAAACATCACTCGTGGTCTATGGATTCACAAATGAACATATTAACAGTAGCGTATAATAAAATTGATATCCACATGAATACCCCGATGCATTTCGACCCATTCTGGTCTTCTTCAGGGGGATTTAGATTCTAGGAAAATATATCAACGTTAAAGTTGGACTTTAAAACTTAAATCAATATGTAAAGCATTTACACCGTCGTGACGTCACGTAATTGCGTCGGAGGTGACGGCGATGGCCGGGGCTTCAGCCTTCCGGAACGCCGAGGGGGCCACACAGATGCCGCTGTTCAGCGGTGCGGACGTGTGGAGGATAATGTGACGGGGAGGAGTTACTCACCTGGAAGTCGTAGAATAGTCCCCTGAGACCATATAAACTGACATTCCCCAGATGATTCTAAGTTAAATCCTGGGAATTTATTTTGAATTTGATTTAATTTTTACAATAACATCTAATGTACTGCTGCTTAAAAAACCCCCTGGGGAACTTTTGATCGTTGATCTTTGTGTATGTCACTTTTTGGGTTGTGCAGCCTCGGGCTCTCTCGTTTATGTGTTTTCCACAGGGCAGGCTAACCATTAGATCAACCATTGGAGGAGTTTGTTTGGCAGTTGGTGTTTGATGTGAGTTAAGGCTTTGTGTGTCTTTATGGTGGATGGTGTATGTGATTTCCACTTTTTTTTCTTACATCCCTCCTTCCCACCAGGTGGTAGTGTACAGTGAAATTTTGCCCATGTGGGTCTGGTCATGTATATGCTCATGTAACTTATTGTTTGTTGTTAGTTTTTATTATCAATTTGCATGTGACTAGATGTTGAATGTTAGGCTCCCTATGGCTTTTTCACTATATGTATCTGTCACTGTGAACAATGAGATCTACATATTTTTTGATGTTAGTAGAATATTATACCATGTGTATAACAAAAGCAGTTTTTTTACTGAATTGTATCTATTATCACTAAGTACTCATGGGAAGGGGGGGGGATTTAAAGTCCTTTGCCTATCATGTGTTTCTATATTTTTACCAATAAACAGACATATTCCACTGTTGTCACCATTAGAAAAAATGCTCTGTGACACACCATGCCGCCATCACTTTAGTGCATATGGTAAGTGGCTGTAAAGGGGCTGTAGGAGGACAGTGGCACCAAGGTGTAACAAAGAAAGATAAGAAGTGTAACCCCCCAAAAAATTTCAACTGTTTAAGAAGCAGAACATTGAATTAATTAGATGTCATTCTTTAATGGTTTACATCTAAACTTATCTGCCTACAGGTCCTACACTAATCTCTCCTTATGCAGTTTGTGAGCTCTTCTTGTGCTTTTTCTACAACAGCTCAAACACATTGTCATATGGCCACTGTAAGACTACCATTTAACAGTGAGGGGCTAAGTTATCTGTTCTTTAAAAAAATTGGTTCTTTTAACTCGGTTAGCAAGAAGAAAAGGCTATGCACTGCTTTACAGATTTTCTCAAGTTTGCACATGCAAAATTGGACTCAAGTTCACAGTTTTCTGCGAACACTGGAAATTCATCTCAAACTGTGGTTGAGGCAAATCCAAATCTCTATACCCTTCACATGAAGTATAAAAACCTGTTTTAGTAAATCAACCCCCTTGTGATTGAAATTATATCCTTTTTAGAAACAGATCATCTGGTTGTGCTTTCTAGATAGAGAAAAGGGGTAAGCACATGTTTATAATGTTCTGCATCTGAACCATCCGTTGCTGATAGCAAGTACAGTTGAATAAATCCATCACAGACTTGTTCTATAATGTTATTATTGCAAATTGCTCTGTTTGGAGATAGTAGAGATGATGAGATAAACATGAGAAGAGAAAATGTAATATTCCCTCTTGTGCACAATTTTTCTTAGTGATAGAGATGATGGAGGGTTGCTGAACAACAGTACACAGTATATTGTGATTTCTTCCAGTGGTTTGGGGTACTGCTTCATAATGATAAAGGGAGGTAGCCTCAAGCTGGCCATAGACATATTATTTCTTTTTTGATCAACCAGCCGGCTAATTAAAAAAAATGGTATTCTGACAGCAGGACTCTACCACTTTCAAAATAAACTGATTGGAGCTTTAGCCAATTGTCTGCAAGCACTGACTGAAAAAAAGTCTGCCAGCAGTCCTGTTCAAGAGGAGTCGATCATTAGATCAACTGTTATAGAACGGGAGTGACCTAGATGAACATTGGTTACATGTAAGCCAGACAGCATAAACAATGCAAGTTATTTAATAATTAATGGAAAGTATTTTGTGTGTAGCAAGATAACATTATACAAAAAAATATTTCAAAATTCCTATTTAGTAACTTAGAGCTTTGGGGCACTTTGATCACTCTTCCCCTTTCTTAAAATTCTTATGGCACCCAACCTTTGTATTAATTTAAAATAATGAACTGGTTACAAACATATTGTAATGTTTATTAATATGTATTATAAGCAACTACCAATGTACATTGTAATACTTTAATTTTTTATAAGATTGCCTGAATGTCATCTTGCTCATTGCTGTGCAGAGGCTTGCCTCTTTTCTCTTCACAATCTCAGATTCCTGATACTGGAACCCATCTGTGTCTTTGTCACTCTTTTGTGTAGTAAAACCATGCTTATTTAGAAATACTATTCTACAGTTTTCTCCTGCTTCTGTTTTTCAGTTTCTATTCATGAAAAAGGATGAGTGAAGTGATTCAGCTAAATTGATCTATCTATGTTTTCTAGTCAAAAGACAATTTAGTGTTAAGAAACCTTTGCTATATTACTCAAGTGTTTTTTATTTTCCCTTTTTGTATCCTATTGTTATTTGCTTTTTAGAATTTAATCATATAATAACAATGCAAAAATGGTAAAAAAAATGGAGTATGGCTGGAAGATCCTCAGTATATAAAGCACCTCACCCCAAATTTGGTTGAAAAATTGAGTAAGGATGGGAAAAGGGGATTATAACAGTGCCAAAAAATGTAATCGTTACATAGAATACATAAAAAAAAAAATATTTTGTGCAAAGATAAAAACAAAAAAATATATTATGTATATACATGGGTGCAAAGACACAAACAAAACAAAGGAATATACATTTGAATCAAGCCAAGATGTTAAAAGCCCAGGATACGTTACAGGTAATAAGTCTCTACATGTTTTGCCAAAACATTGGCTTCTTCAGGGGAAATTATGTTAATAAACTGTGCAAATATGTAGATTCTAAATAAAACAGAAAAAACACATAATAATATACATATTAGTGATAATTGACATGTATAAAAGAAAGCATATTTTATTTTATGACTGCTGGAGGCATGGCATGACTGTAATTGGCTCCCCATGACCAGTGAAACCCCAATACCTACCCTTGTATCCCTGATGGCGAATAAGGCACCGGGACCCCCCCAAAAGAATCGACAGGACAGCAGCACACCAAAAGTGGCTGCAGGGAGCTAACAAAGACCTAGCGTATTGAAAGGAAAAATGTATCACCAATCGTGAGCGGACAACGAGGGATTAGGAAGAGAAACTTCCCTAGAATTAGAGATGAAAAAACAAACACCACATCTTCCACATGGAAAGCTTTCAACATTAGTGTATGACTGCAACTTTTTGGGAGAATGGTGGCTAGTTATCAGGCGATCCCTCAAAGAGGGGGATCTGCGATATGTTATATCGGGATATGACTTAATATATTTATTTACTGTGCAATCTGCAATTAATAAAGGCCAAAATCTATTTAAGGCATCCCTAACTTGGGCATGCTGTCTAGAGTATTGAGTGATAAGACGGACAGGTTGTGGGTTATTAATTACTTTGGTAAAAAAATAAGATCTTTCCTATTAAGTTTATTTATTTATTATAAGCTTTTTTTAAGAGGGAATGACTGTACACTCTATCTTTCAAACTCAGATACGGGTCGCAGGATGCTTTTTGAAAATCTGCCTCTAGGGTGCAGTTTCTTTTGATTCTCAGGTACTGGCTGTAAGGAATACTATCCAGTAAGGGCTTGGGATGTGCACTACTGGCATGGAGAATGGTGTTACCGGAGGAGGGTTTCCAGTATAGAGCAGAATGAAGTATACCATCATGATCTATACTAATTTCCAGGTCAAGGAAATTAATTTTTAATTGGCTACATTCCATAGTGAACCTCAAGTTGTAGTCATTAATGGCCAGAGAGTTAATGAACTGAGAGAGCCCATCTCGAGTGCCAGACCAGAAAAAAAGCAAGTCATCTATATATCTGTGCCAAGAAATGACATTGTGTAACAAATCAAATAATTCCCTTTCCCACCCCCCCAGGTACAGGTTGGCATAAGATGGGGCACATTTAGTCCCCATGGCCACCCCCTGTACCTGGAGGAAGTGGGAAGGGCCAAACATAAAAATATTCCGTGTCAAGATAAACTCTAGCAATTCCAAAACAAAACCGGCTATACAAATCAAATCCTGGACCCCTCTCTCGGAGCTGCTTACCGATAACCGCAATGCCCTTTTTATGCAGAATTGTATTGTATAAACTTTCCACATCAAGGGCAACTAGCCAACTAATGTTGGTACCTTTCCATGTGGAAGATGTGATGTTTGTTCTCTCCCTAATGGCTTGACTCATGTTATTAGACACAGAGTAACCTGCAAGACAGTGGGTATCGTTTATTTGGCTACTTGCCGATGTGGCTGTTACTACGTCAGCAAGACCAAACGATCCTTCTGTAAACGCATCCGAGATCATGTAAAGCCATTATATAAATGTACCATTACAACTGGCATTAATAGACATGTTTGATTACAACACAATTTTGATTTCCATGCGATTAATTTTGCAGCCCTAGAACATACCACTACATGCCAGGGGTGGCGGAATTGACAATTGACAACACATTGCTCCAACTTGAGAAAAGTGGATTCATAACCTGCAACAAAGTGGATTCATAACCTGCAACAAAGTTTCCAGGGTAAACGAATTTAATAAGTTTCATGTCTTTTTTATGACTTTTTGTCACCATCTCATGTCTTGCTTATATATATATATATATATATATATATATATATATATATATATATATATATATATATATATACACATATATACACATTTGAGTTTCATTTTTTTCATTTTTACATTTAGTCCTAATCTATAATCCACCAGGACCTTGTCATGTCCTCCCCCTAATTTCTCCCCTCGGGTTTTTTACCATGGATTCATAATTTTGATTTTTCAATCTCAGTTTACTATTAGTTTTTATCAATTTACTTTTCCATGACAATTCATCTTTTGTCTATATTTGTCTTAGTTAAGATTATAATATATCATTGCCGGGTATTATTCAATTACTGGAAAACGAATTTTCTTATTATTATTTTTGATTGTCCTGTATATCTGGATGCGTGTCATGGCTTTTGGCTGCGGGACTGCGTTGAGGGGTTGGACCCCTGTACTCCCCTTTTGGTGTGTGGGTTGCTGGGCTCCACTGTGGCCCTCCCTGTTCCCCCGCACTGTCTCCCCCTCCCTGGGGTCCCTATCATAACCTGCTGCCGTGTCCACCATTCTGCTGGTGCTAGTTTGGCATACTGGTCCCGTTCATCAATCATAGTATATGCGCTGCTGTTGGCTGTAAGGACACCCAAGAGTGGTATTATAACTTGAATGCCAGCCCGCCTATCGCCTTTACTCCTGCCGTGGTCTATTCTATCCTCACCACCCAGCCTTTTTCACCTGCACTTGATGGGGGTGTCTAGCTGTAACGTCAACCTATTGTCGATGAGCAGCTTTCCCTATTATTTTCATCCATGTCACGTTGACGACATGGTCACGTGACTCAATGTTATCCCGCATGGCCCTATGGGCCTTGTAGGCCTATGGTACCGAGGTAGGCGCATGCGCGAGGGCCCTCATTGTCCGCTCACGGTCGGTGACATCAGACACCAATCGTGTGGAGGGCGTATAAAGCCAGCTCATCCAACTTTCACTCAGCTGTGAAACATATACGTACCACCACTATCTCAATCAGGTGATCAATACACCTGAAATTGGGGTATGGTGATTAGACTGTTTAGGTGAGTCCATTATTTATGCCTCTGTGGCATTTTCATCGTAGTCACCAGCCTTTGCCCTGTTTTGGTGTCACACACTAAATGTTTTTTTCTCATTTTTCCCTTTTGTTTAGTGTTTGATGGTGTTTGATTCACCAACACCTTTATTACCATCTTTCCTTTCTTTGGTTAATACTGATATCCTCCTGGCGCCCCTGCGTTTATATTTATATTAATTTTAATATCATATAATTGTAAGTACTGAGGCTATGTTAGCTCCCTTGTTCAGGATATAATTTATTCCAATTATGTCTCTTATATATTACACTAATACATTTTCCTTTCAATATGCTAGGTCTTTGTTAGCCCCCTGCAGCCACTTTTGGTGCGGTGCTGTCCTGTTTTAGGGGGTCCCGGTGCCATCGGGGATACAAGGGTAGGTATTGGGGTGTTGGGAGTTCACTGGTCATGGGGAGCCAATTACAGCCATGCCATGCCTCCAGCAGTCATAAAATAAAATATGCTTTCTTTTATACATGTCAATTATTTATTTATTTATTTCAGGTACTTATATAGTGCCGTCAATTTACGCAGCGCTTTACATATACATTGTACATTCACATTAGTCCCTACCCTCAAGGAGCTTACAATCTAAGGTCCCTAACTCACATTCATACATACTAGGGACAATTTAGACTGGTTCCAATTAACCTACCAGCATGTCTTTGGAGTGTGGGAGGAAACCGGAGTATCCGGAGGAAACCCACGCAGGCACAGGGAGAACATGAAAACTCCAGGCAGGTAGTGTCATGGTTGGGATTTGAACCAGGGACCCTTCTTACTGCTAGGCGAAAGTGCTACCCACTACACCACGGTGCTGACCCATTTATCACTAATATGTATACTATTATGTGTTACCTGTAACATATCCTGGCCTTTGAACATCTTGGCTTGATTCAAATGTATATTCCTTTGTTTTGTTTGTGTCTACAAACCCATGTATGTACATAATATTTTTTTTTGTTTTTATGTTTGCACTAAATAAAAATGTATTTTTTTTATGTACTCTATGTAACTATCACATTTTTGGCACCGTTATAATCCCCTTTTCCTATCCTTACTCAATTTTTCAATGCACAAAAATGTTTTTCCTAGTTTCTTCTTTGTTATTTGTACTGTAAATAACATTTTTATTTCACCTTCTGCCTTGTTTTTTTTTTGTAAAGAAAAAAAAAGTCCATAAAACACACCGTAAAAACAAATGCATTCTAGTATTGAATGTATTGTCAATTTAAATTTTTTTTTTTATTCAAAAGCAGGAAAGGTTACAGGCCCACGATATCATCATAGATATACAGCATATTTGAGGGCGCAGCCTCTTATATCAACACGACTGAGTGCATGACAACATAGTTTCCTATTACAGTCTCATAGATATGTTTATATAATCTGTGTGATACATTCAGTCCTGCATTGAAACTCAGGTTTATCTGTTTGCCTCTTTCCTACCGTCCTTTTTCCTTTTTCCAAATTAGCAAAAGTAGATGAGAATTAGAAGAAAGAAATATAGAAGAAAGAAGACAGAGAAGTAATAGTACGAAAGATGGGGGGGCAGAAGTGTGGGACGAGGGTCAAGGGGGAGGGGGGAAGGGGGGGAGAACAGGGAAGGGGGGAGACCGGAAGGCGATTCCCCTCTACTACTCGGTACATATATGTCAGGGGGGTGGCTGTTGCCTGTAGGCTTTTATTGTCATAGTCATTTTAATGATTTGTAAGCAGGTCTTGTCCTTCATTGGAAAATATGAAGATAAGCCATTGCGACCAGGTTTTAGAGTACTGTTCAGTTTGGTTACGGGCCGTGAGGATAAGATCCTCCATCGTCCTGATTTCTTCTACTTTTTTTAACCACATGCCAACAGTTGGGGGACTAGTAGACTTCCACAGCAGAGGGATACAAGCTTTGGCTGCATCTAGAAGATGCCGTAGCAGTGATCTTTTATATTTCTTTTTGGACATGGTAGATGCATGTAATAAGAAGAAGCTGGGATCCGCCACAATGGGGCGTTCCGTAAATTTCTGTATCGTCTGCTGTATGGACCTCCAGTACCGCTCCAACCGTTTGCAAGTTCAGAATACATGAAGAATCGTACCCCTTTCCTCCCCGCATCTCCAGCAGATACCTGTAGTGGATGGGAAAAATCTCTGCAGTTTGTCTGGGGTATTGTACCATCTGGTTACTAATTTATAGTTAGTCTCTTGCATCTTTGTGCAGATGGAAGATTTGAATGTAAAATAGATTATGTTTTGTTTTTGCCGTGGTGAGAATTTACACTGCATATCTTTTTCCCATGTCTCAAGGGTGGGCATTTGGTAGTTCTCTAGTGGTGTAATCAGTAGTAAATAAGTTGCTGATAGTGCGTGAGGTAAAGCTCCTTCTCCTGAGCAATATGACTCATAGGTAGTCAAATCCCTGACAAAGCTACCAGGAGGTGGTAACGTCTTAAAAAAGTGGTTAAGCTGCAAGGCTCTCCATAGGTTTAGTTGGAATGGTCCCTCTGCACTCATTAGCCCCTCTATAGAGGGCCATTGTCCATTTGTTATGAAGTGGGATTCCTGTGAATACCCTGTCTTACGTAATGCACGGAACACTGGATCAGAGCATCCCGGACTAAATTCTGGGGTACCCAGAATCGGCCGGAGTGGGGAATTGAGGGATGTAAGATGCATTTTAGCAAAAAGGGATGAACAGATTCGTAGAGTTACTCTTATTAGGGGGTGGCTCTTCATATCCCTGGGCAGTAAGTCATGGCACCAGGGGGCTCTGTCTAAAGGTGTTGTGCTTTGGGCTTGCTCCAATTGGGTCCATAATTTGGTGGTGTCGTGTCGATTCCAGTCAATAAGTCTGGTTAAGTGAGTTGCTTGCTGGTATTTGCGAAGGTCTGGTACCGCCAGTCCCCCCTACAGTTTGGGTAATGTGAGCTGACGTCTGTTAATCCTAGGTTTCTTGTGTGCCCATATAAAATCTAGGAATAGAGCGTTTGTCTGGTCAAAGTAGCGGGCAGGTATTTGGATCGGGAGGGCCTGCAGGAGGTATAGGAATTTTGGTAGTGTGCACATCTTAAGGATGTTACACCTACCAAACCATGAGTGTAGCCCCGTGCTCCAAGTTTTAAGTAGTGATCTAACCTTGGACATTAATGGGGGGAAGTTCATGGCAAATACTTGTGATAATTTAGGAGGGATGTGAGTTCCAAGGTACTTCAGCGCCGTGTTGGTCCATTTAAATTTAAAATTTTCCCGCAGCGTGTTAAGGAGTTTTGGAGAAAGCCCAACACTCATGGCTTCCGATTTATTAAAATTTATCTTCAGGTTAGATATGTGCCCGTACGTTTTAAATTCGTGAAGTAGATTGGGGAGAGATATTGTTGGGTTTGTGAGAGTGAACAACATGTCATCTGCGTAAGCAGCTATTTTCTGTTGCGTCTCTCCTATTTTTACTCCCTTGATATCTGGGTGGGCTCGAATTGTACGCAGGAAGGGTTCCAGTGACAGGGCGAATAGGAGCGGGGATAGTGGGCATCCCTGACGAGTACCATTTTGGATCTCAAAAGGGGCAGACAAAATCCCGTTTACTCTCACTCGAGCTGAGGGATTGGTGTACACTGAAGAAATCCAGTCCAGCATCCTAGTCCCCAGGCCGACATGCCTTAGAACCGATGTCATGAACTGCCAATTCACCCTGTCAAAGGCCTTCTCCGCGTCCGTACTTAGAAATATGCAGGGGGTCTTACTTTGATTAGTTACATGTAAGATGTTGAGAGCTTTGATCGTATTATCTCTGGCTTCTCTAGAAGGGACAAAACCCACCTGATCATGGTGAATCAGGGATGGAAGATATGTTTGGAGTCTGGTTGAAAGTACTTTCGTGAAGACTTTAAGATCAATGTTAAGAAGCGAGATCGGCCTGTAACTCCCGCATTGCGTCGTATCTTTCCCCTCGTTGGGAATCAGTGCTATATGTGCCGTTAGAGTTTCTCTGGGGAAGTGGGTGCTAGGGTCTAGGGAATTAAAGAATTTATGCATGGGTTCGCCCAAGGACGGTAACAAGGTTTTGTAATATAGGGTTGTAAAGCCATCCGGGCCCGGGGCTTTCCCTAATTTCATGGAAGCGATTGCTTTCTGTATTTCTTCCAAGGTAATGGGTTCTTCTAGCAATTCAGCGGATTCAGTTGTTAATTTGGGCATATTTGATTTAACTATATAATCTTCTATTTGGGCTTGCGAGACCGGTTGTTGTTTTAGATTGTAGAGGGAGGAGTAGAATTCCCTGAATTCAGTTGCTATCGCTTGAGGTAATGTTGTCTTCTGACCAGAAGACGTCATTATGTGGGGGATATAGTTCGCTAATACTTGTTCACGCAGTGATTTGGCTAGCATTTTGCCACATTTATTACCGGATTCATATGTCATTCGTCTACAGATTTGCAACGCGGCCTTTGCTCAGTATTGCAATATGTCATTGATTTTAGTGCGTATCAACGTGACTTCTGCTTCCCCCGCCGGGGTCTGTGCGTGTTTGTGTCTTGCCTCTGCAAGGTGTAAATCCTGCAGGAGTGTTGTCAGTTGAGCAGATCTTAATCGTTTGATACGTGCCCCATGCTTTATTAGGACTCCGCGAATTACCGCTTTATGTGCCTCCCAAACAATGCCAGGGTCACTATCAGGGGTGTAGTTAGTTTCAAAATAGAAGCCTAGTTCCTTCCTCACATCCGCAAGTACCTCCTCATCATACATGAGGCTTTCATTCAGTCTCCAAGTCTTCTGTCTGTCAGTAGGGTTATCTGTCAAGGCATAGGTCAGTAGGACAGGGGCGTGATCAGACCACGTGAAGGATCCAATCTTTGTGTCTCTGAGGGCATGCAGCTGGGCATGCGGGAGTAGAAAATAGTCAATCCTGGAGTATTGTTTGTAGGGATTCGAATAAAAAGTGTAATCTCGCTCGGTTGGGTGGAGGAGTCGCCAAACGTCTATCAGTTGGGCCTTGTGTAATGCTCTGGAGATTCGTTTCCTAATGGAGGGAGTGATAGAAGAGGTCCCTGAGGAAGTATCCTCTGAGGGGATCAGGGGTACATTGAAATCGCCTCCTACAATCAGGTGGCCTCTAGAGAATTCCATCAGGGTTGCTAGGGTCTTAGTGATAAAGCTGTCTTGATGGCTGTTAGGGGCGTAAATGTTTGCGAGGGTTACCTGAACCCCCCCGATTTCGCCTCTGAGAAACAAGTATCTTCCCTCTGGGTCTGATAATGTGTCTGTACATTTCCAAGGTACTTTGCTGGCAAATAGTATGGACACTCCACGGGTCTTGGTGTCCCTATTAGTGGAGTGATATGCCATTGGGAAATACCTATTTCTCAGTAGCGGGAGCTTATCGCTTTTAAAATGCGTCTCTTGGAGTAGTGCCAGGTCTGCTCTATTACGTTTTAAATCCTGTAACAGCATACGCCTTTTCTCTGGCACGTTTAAGCCCTTTGTGTTTAAGGATAGTATGTTCACCGCCTCCATGTTTCTTTAATTTAGTAGAGGGGGGGGGGGGTTGAGTAGGGTAAAGAGATAAGGAAGAAGATATTGAGGTTGAGGTATAGAAAAGGAAGTTGAAGTTAAGAAGAAAATAGTATCTTAGATGTACTAGTCCAGTACAAGTATTTACTATTAGAGTTGCACAATAGTGCTGTAACGCTCACCAGAGCTAGTCTGGTAATTGAACGCTGTCCTAATTGGGGTTGTGTATAGCAGTAACCAAGAAGGAGTTTACCTGCCACCCCTCTCCATCCCTGTCTGTGTTTATACTTGAATAAAAAAAAAAAAAAAAATGTTAAGACGGGTTTAGTGTCCGTTATTCTAAGGCAAATTAAGTAAATAAAGTAAGTATACATGGTACTAATTTGTTTTAAGCGATATAAAATGTAACAAACGTTTAGCTAAGCAACAGGTGCATATATCTAATATCTGTGATCCTCGGTGTTCAGATCAGGTAAAGGTACAGATACAACAGTAACTTCTTCAGCCCTACGCCTGCATTAACCGCATTCTTAAACTTTGGAACCCATTGTTTCTTGCTAATTGTGATGATGTCACTCCTTCCGTAGGGAGGAAAAGATGGGGGAGGGATGGGAGGGGCTCCCACCTCGGTTTAAGACCTGTAGGGAAACCGCAGGGATTCCCCTCTATCCCGGTGTCACCCATCTATCTGTGAGTGTCCCTCCCTCCTCAACCGCATCTACGTCATAAATATCAGGGGCATGCCTCCCATCCAGGCCTCTATGGTTAAGATACCCATATCTCTCTCGCACATGTGTGCAACGTTATATCTAGGCCCCGCGGAAGCCAATGGGATAATAATGGATCCCTCCTCCCCCCATCTCCCACCAGCACCTTCCACTATCAATTTAAATTTTTAATAGACATTTTGGTCCTCCTTTTTTTTCTGTGGAAAAAATTATTACCAAATATATACACAGAAAAAATAAAAAGTAGTACAAGGAACAGTTTAAAAGGTTTGCTATTTTAAAAGAAGTTGATAAGAAACTGTATTTTTAAAGTTTAAATGTAAAGTAGCTAAAGCTATTCATTTGTACAACATTAATCATGAACTTAAGCAAAGAATGGATATGGCAAATTCATCCTGACACTCTTCCATTTCCTTCAGCCGTTATTTTAGGGATGCCTACCACAACCTTGGTTTCCCTTATCACAATGATGTCATTTTTTTAAAAATAAATTTACTGTACTCACAATTTCAGTCCACTGGACCTAGATAAGGGAAGAGGCAGGGGTGGAATGTACAGTAGGACTATTTAGGTAGGCTTCTTGGGTCCTGGTATCCAAGGAGGCCAGTGTACTGTTCCCCCACATTTTAAACAATGCCTCACCACACTAAAATACATTAGCAGTGGTGAGGATGGAAAATTCCCCCTTTTGCACTGACAGACATCAGTGTAGGCAGTTTTACACTTCGTTGAAGGCTTCATTCAAAAATACATTGTTACGTGTATTTTAATGAGTGCTTTTATGTGTGATCAAAGTATTCTTTGATCTGCAAATAATGTCAGTTCCAACAACCTCACAAGTGAAAAAAAGTTTTTATTTATTAAAATGTGCTCAAATTTAGCCCTTATTAATACTAAGTAATCGTTAATTAACTCTAGTTAACTCCTTCCTCCCTGTCTTCTCTTTGTATTTTTGTTCTTTCTTTTTTCTTTTTTTTATGGGCATTGTTGACAAAAAATTATAAAAGAAAAAACTTTAATTCATTTGTAAAGCATTTTGTCATGCTTTGTACTCGATGCATAATGAAGATGTTATTATAAATAGCAGCAAATCACAGAAGAAATGTGTGTGTTTTAAGTTCAGTACCACAAGTCCTTTTAAAAATATCAATGAATAAAGTGTATAATAATATATATAGTATACATACATACACACCTACAGTATCTCAAAAAAGTGAGTACACCCCTCAAATTTTTGTAAATATTTTATTATATCTTTTCATTTGACAATACTGAAGAAATTACACTTTGCTACAATGTAAAGTAGTGAGTGCACAGCTTATATAACAGTGTCAATTTGCTGTGCCCTCAAAAAAACTTAACACACAGTCATTAATGTCTAAATCGCTGGCAACAAAAGTGAAAATGTCCAAATTGGGCCCAAAGTGTCAATATTTTGTATGGCCACCATTATTTTCCAGCACTGCCTTAACCCTCTTGGGCATGGAGTTCACCAGAGCTTCACAGGTTGCCACCGGAGTCCTCTTCCACTCCTCCATGATGACATCACGGAGCTGGTGGATGTTAGAGACCTTGCGCTCCTCCACCTTTCATTTGAGGATGCCCTACAGATGCTTGATAGGGTTTAGGTCTGGAGACATGCTTGGCCAGTCCATCACCTTTATCCTCAGCTTCTTTAGCAAGGCAGAGGTCGTTTAGGAGGTGTGTTTGGGGTCGTTATCATGTTGGAATACTGCCCTGTGGCCCAGTCCCTGCTGTGAGGGGATCATGCTCCGCTTCAGTATGTCACAGTACATGTTGGCATTCATGGTTCCCTCAATGAACTGTAGCTCCCCAGTGTCGGCAGAACTCATGCAAGCCCAGACCATGACACTCCCACCACCGTGCTTGACTGTAGGTAAGACACCCTTATCTTTGTACTCCTCACCTGGTTGCCGTCACACAGGTTTGACACCATCTGAACCAAATAAGTTTATGTTGGTCTCATCCGACCACAGGACATGGTTCCAGTAATCCATGTCTTTAGCCTGCTTGTCTTCAGCAAACTGTTTGTGGGCTTTCTTGTGCATCATCTTTAGAAGAGGCTTCCTTCTGGGACGACAGCCATGCAGACCAATTTCATGCAGTATGCGGCGTATGGTCTGAGCACTGACAGGCATGGGCGTCTGAAGCATAGGGCAAGGGGGGGCAATTGCCCCCCTGGAATCGTAAGAAGGTAGAGGTTGACCGATATATTGGAGAAGGGAGGAGGAACGTGTGGTTTCCCGCCCACCTCCGACATCACACTGAATTTTTCAGCTCCCCTCTCTCTCTCCATACAGTTACACTATAGGCTGTGAAACCTGCCATTGACATCCAGTGCCACCTGCCAGTGCCATCTGCCAATGCTAACCAGTGTAAAAGAGGGTAAAGAAGGGAAGCGCCACCTAAGTGCAGTATTAGTGAATATTTTTAATGACACAAGGTTTAAAAACACTTACAAAAGACATAATTAAAAAGGGCTCATCTGTGGATGGATGATCCTGGTAGGTTCCTGGTGGGGATGATCCTGGTGAGTTCCTCGGGCTCCAGTCTGGGTGTTGTATCAGCGATGTTAGGCTGTTAGAGAAGCTTTTCAGCGGTGGTTCGTCCTGTGGCCATCAGGAGGAGGCTGGGGCCGGCGTGGAGCGCACAGAAGGTGTGCGTGACGTCACGGGCTGTTCAGCAGCTTCCGGCTTCCGGGTACATTCCAAGGGGAGGGCTCACATGGAGGGAGGATACTAGCTGTGAGGGAGTCTGTGGATAGGCTACGCGCTCGGAGCAGCTGCTCCTTCAATAGGCCTATTGAAGGAGCAGCTGCTCCGAGCGCGTAGCCTATCCACAGACTCCCTCACAGCTAGTATCCTCCCTCCATGTGAGCCCTCCCCTTGGAATGTACCCGGAAGCCGGAAGCTGCTGAACAGCCCGTGACGTCACGCACACCTTCTGTGCGCTCCACGCCGGCCCCAGCCTCCTCCTGATGGCCACAGGACGAACCACCGCTGAAAAGCTTCTCTAACAGCCTAACATCGCTGATACAACACCCAGACTGGAGCCCGAGGAACTCACCAGGATCATCCCCACCAGGAACCTACCAGGATCATCCATCCACAGATGAGCCCTTTTTAATTATGTCTTTTGTAAGTGTTTTTAAACCTTGTGTCATTAAAAATATTCACTAATACTGCACTTAGGTGGCGCTTCCCTTCTTTACCCTCTTTTACATATCACAGAGCCAGCATCTCTGGGGATAGCAGCCGCCTTCTAGATCAATTGCTTCATCAACCCACTTCACACATTGTGAACTGCTACACCTTTTTAACCCCTGGACTGCCAAACCCTTTTTAAACAGTTAATCCCATATCCATATGCTTTGAACTGCCAGACCCTCATTAACCCCTGGGTTGCTAACTCCTTAGCCATGGACTATATGCCTGGCCAATCCGATTAATCCTGAATATTGTATACTGTATATGCGCTTGAAGTTATCATCATCTTTATCCAATGCTAACCAGTGCCTGCCAGTGCCAACCAGTGCCACCTGCCAACCAGTGCCACCTGCCAGTCCCAATTAGTGCCATCTGCCAGTCCCATCTGCCAATGCCAACCAGTGCCTTCCAGTGCCACCTGCCAACCAGTGCCACCTGTGAGTGCAAATCAGTGCCACCTGCCAGTGCCATCTGCCAGTACCAATCAGTGCCACCTGCCAGTGCCAAACAGTGCCTGTCAGTGCCACCTGCCAGTGCCATCCAGTGCCATCTGCCAGTGCCAACCAGTGCCACCTGCCAGTGCCAATTAGTGCCATCCAGTGACACCTGCCAGTGCCAATTAATGCCACCTGCCAGTGCCAATTAGTGCCACCTGCCAATCAGTGCCAACCTGTGCCACTTGCCAGTGCCACCTGCCAGTGCCAGTGTCAATCAGTGCCATCCAGTGCCATCTGCCAGTGCCAACCAGTGCCACCTGCCAGTGCCAATTAGTGCCATCCAGTGCCACCTGCCAGTGCCAATTAGTGCCACCTGCCAGTGCCAAATAGTGCTACCTGCCAGTGCCAATTAGTGCCACTTGCCAGTGCCACCTGTCAGTGTCACCTGCCAGTGCCCCCTGCCAGTGCCAATCAGTGCCACCTGCCAATGCCAACCAGTGGCACTTGCCAGTGTCACCTGTCCATACCAACCAGTACCATCTTCCAGTGCCAACCAGTGCCACCTTCAGTGCCTGCCAGTGCCACCTGCCAAAAAAAAAATCAGCCTAAAATATCGGCCGCAAAAATCGGCATCATATATCGGCCAGCGGCCGCCTCGATTTCTAAATATCGGCATTGGCCAGAGAAAAACCCATATCCATCGACCTCTATAAGAAGGTGTTGAAGAGTGAAGACAGTTGCCCTGCGTAACGCAATGGCGGCCGTGGACTTTTTTTCTACGTCTGCTGGCCTGGGGCTGCTCTCAGTCTGTTCCGACTTATCACAGATTGATACAGACATCCGTCCCTTCCTCCCTCACCCCCGCCCTGATCATCGGATTGGCTCTGACTGCCGCTCAGGCCTCTACTCAACATCTCGGCTGTTCCGGAACGTGATTGGATGCCTCAGCCTGCCTGTGTAACGTCAATATGCCGATCCGACCAGCGCGGCGCTGGCTCCTCCCACAGGTGCGTGCAGTGACCGAGAGAGAGAATACGCTGCCAGTGCTATCGCATCACTGAAGAACCACAGGTAACAGCACTGCAGTGCCACTGTGCCAGTTAAGAGGAGAATATATATATATATATATATATATATATATATATATATATATATATATATATATATATATATATTTCTTGGAAAGTTGGACAGCTGAGCTATTGCTGGAAAAATATATTTGTGTTGTGTGTTATAAAATCTTCTTCATTTTGTATGGAAGTTACTCAGTCTCTCAGGCATACCAGTCCATGATGCCCATATAAATGTAGCCTAGAGAATGTACATCTTTCTATATTGCAATGTATGGCAATACATCTGTTGTGGTCATAATTTAGAAAGATGTACATTCTTTAACCGCTTGCCGACCGCCTCACGCAGATATACTGTGGCAGAAGGGCACGTACAGGCAGAATCACGTACCTGTAGGTTCCTCTTTAAGAGGCAGCCAGCGGGCGCGCACGTGCCCCCGGCAAGCTCCGTGAGTCAGGTCGCGGGTCCCGCGGACTCAATCGCTGCGGGGATACCCGCGATCGCCTCACGGGGAGGAAGAATGGGGAGATGCTAATGTAAACAAGCATCTCCCCGTTCTGCCTAGTAAGTCAAATACCAGCAAAAGAAAGCTCTATTTGTGGGAAAAAAAGGACGTCAATTTTGTTTGGGAACCACATTGCACGACCGCGCAATTGTCAGTTAAAGCAACGCAGTGCCGAATCGCAAAAAGTGCTCTGGTCGGAAGGGGGTAAATTCTTCCGAGGCTGAAGTGGCTAGGCTATATTTATATGGGCATGGAGTGAAGCTGAATTATCTCAAGAGCTATTTCACACTGCCATCTGGCCGCATTATCGGTAAAGCGCCGCTAGTTTTAGCGGTGCTTTACCATTGTTTTAGCAGCACTATTCAGCCGCTAGCGGGGCGCTTTTAACCCCCGCTGGTGGTCGAAGAAAGGGTTAAATGTGACTGTGTATCGCCACTGCCGAAGCACCCTCCCTGAAAAAAGTTCTGCGGACAGGCTGACCTCCTGCCCCTTTAACCTCTGCAGAAATGCAGGAAGAACTCATATGTCTATTTCCCAAGGACAACCTCTGGATAGGACACTGAGCACATGCACTCATCTTCTTTGGTCGACCATGGCGAGGCCTGTTCTGAGTGGAACCTGTCCTGTTAAACTGCTGTATGGTCTTAGCCACTGTGCTGCAGCTCAGGTTCACTGTTTTGGCAATCTTCGTATAGCCTAGGTCATTTTTATGTAGAGCATCAATTTTTTTTTTTCCTCAGAGTTCTTTTGCCACGAGATGCCATGTTGAACTTCCAGTGCCCAGTATGAAAGATTGAGAGGGATAACACCAAATTTAACACACCTGCTCCCTATTCACACCTGAGACCTTGTAACACTAACGAGTCATATGACACCGGGTAAAGAAACTGACTAATTGGGCCCAATTTGGACATTTTCACTTAGGGGTGTACTTACTTTTGTTGCTGGCGGTTTAGACATTAATGGCTGTGTGTCCAGTTATTTTGAGGGGACAGCAAATGTACACTTTACACTATACAAGCTGTTCACTACTTTACATTGTAGCAAAGTGCAATTTTTTCAGTGTTGTCAAATGAAAAGATATAATAAAATATTTACAAAAATGTGAGGGGTGTACTCACTTTTGTGAGATACTGTATGTGTGTGTATTTTAATTATGTTATGCTTTAAAACATTTGGATTATCAACATCATTTTAATAAGTATAGTTATACAGTATATTAGAGAAAAAATATATTTTTTTAGGAGGGAGCATTTCTTTTCAAAAGACTTAAATTAAAGCAAAATAATTGGAGAATTCCTTCCAACTTTCATCCCCTTCCTGCCCAGGCCATTTTTCAGTTTATAACTCTGTCACACTTTGAATTACCCAGTCATGCAACACTGTACCAACATGGAGTTTTTATCATTTTTTGAGACAGATAGAGCTTTATTTTGGTGGTATTTAATTACGACTGGGTTTTTTTTATTTTTGTTATATAAAATAAAAGACCAAAAATTGTGTATCTTTATCAAATTTTGAAAATAAATAATCAGGATGTCACACGATGCCACTTTGGCTAATGAATGTTTTCCCAACACAACTCAGCTAACCTTTTTGGAGTCTTGTTTAGAATCTTTGTCATTTTGCCACTTAGAAGATCATCTTGGATGGGGATCTCAATCTGACAATGGATCCCCTCATAGATTCTTCTAGGGGTTCCTCGCATTTTTCATATCCTTACCGTGGGCAAAATAAGTATTTGATTCCCTGATGATTTTTTAAGCTTGCCCAGTTACAAAGAAATAACGGGTCTATAATTTTTTATCATAGGTGTATTTTAAATGATAGAGACAGAATATCAACCAGAAATCCAAAGAAAACACATAATATTATATAATGTTAATAATGTTATAAATTGAGTTCAGTAAGTAAAATAAGTATTTGATCCCCAAGCAAAACATGATATAGTGCTTGGTGGAGAAACCCTTGTTGGCAAGCACAGAGGTAAGACATTTCTAGTAGTTGATTACCAGGTTTGCACACATTTCAGGAGGGATTTTGGTGCACTCTTTTTGACAGATCTTCTCTAAATCCTTAGGATTTCTTGGCTGTCAATTGGCAACTCGAAATTTCAGCTCCCTCTATAAATGTTAGATTCAATTAAGGCCTGGAGACTGGCTAGGCCACTCAATTACCCTAATGTGCTTCTTCTTGAGCCACTCCTTTGTTGCCTTGGCGGTATGTTTTGGGTTATTGTCATGCTGGAAGACCCATCCATGACCCATCTTCAATGTTCTGGCTGAGGTAAGAAGTTCCTCATCCAAAATTTTACAATACATGACTCCATCCATTGGGAATTTAATTACTAACATTTGTATTGTGTTTTTTTCTGGATTTTGGGTTGATATTCCTTCTCTATCATTTAAGATACACCTCTGATAAAAATTATAGACCCTTAGATTATTTGTAAGTGGGCAAACTTATAAAATCTGCAGAGGATCAAATAATTATTTTCCCCACTGTATATAATAAATTATTTGATAATGAGGCTCCCTAGAGGACCAGCTGTCAATCATCCTTGCCTAAGCCACCCTACAAGCCAATAAACAAAGACACTGTCAGGAATCAGCAGCTGGGGGACTAGATACATGTTGCTACACACATAAACTGAGACCAGACCATTTACTTACAGTGAACAATAACCACACACCAACAGCAATATACACGAGAACGTATGAAAATCAAAACTGAACAACCAAAATGCAGAAACCTAACAATTAACTAAATATACAAATATATACATGTGAAATATACAAGGCTGGGAAAAAAACTGTGAAAGTGGATGGGAAGATGGGAAACAAGACTGAGAAAGGGACAAGGCAATAGGGTACTGGATACACTGCATGATCAAGGTTAAGTCGAGTGGAGTGGTAAGTTGTAGGGATGCTGCTTGTAAGCCAGGAGTAAGCCATGAGTACACCTACTGACTTCTCAACCCCTTGTAGGGTCATATCTCATAATACACAAGACCTTAACTCCCCAATTAAGTGTCAAAAGGCCTTTCATCACTATCATTCTTGACAGGCGAACGTCTTGCTTCTCCAAGAGACATATTTCTTTGCTCATACCGCCCATCTTTTGTGCATAAGCAGTATCCCATATTTTATTTAGCAAATGCCCCTGACAAGACTAGAGGGTGGCTGTATGTTTCCTAAATGTATATCTTTTACCTTACAGCAGGAAATTAGAGACCCAGAGGGGCGGTATCTCCTAGTAAAGGGTTTGCTTGGGGAACAATTATGTACTTTCATCTCTTATTATGCTCCCAATGCAGGACAAATTACCTTTTTTACAACAATATTGTGGGCTCCTACCTGGAGGGTTAAGTTATTTAGGGTGGGGATACTAATCTTACCCTGAATTTAAGTCTAGATAAATCCAACCCATCACGTGCGACTCTTAAACGACCCCCAAAAGCTGGCTTGCATGTGGCTAAAATGCTGCATGCTCTCAATTTAGTGGATGTGTGGCACGAATGACAGAGGGGTTTGTGATTACACTTTTTATTCAGCCCCCCACATCTACGTGGAGACTTAAAGAATCCTTGTTGTCAGATAAATGTTGGTGTGAGGATATTCGAATGGGATTGTGTCAATATTTTCAGGACAACCTGCCAGATAATGTCTCCCCGATGACAGTTTGGGCTGGCCATAAGGCGACCATTTGTGTGAAAACCATTCGGACGTCCTCCCAACTTAACAAAGCTAGATGAGAATGCATTCAAACTGTCAGTGGTGAATTGCAGTCATCACTTAGAATGTATAAGCAGACTCTACCCCCCTCTATTTTCCAACAGACGGATTAGACAACATTGGAGCTTAACTGACAATGCGAACGGAAAAAAGTGTATGCTGGGCATAGTTTTATATGCATAACAACCGCATTGGATCCCTCCTTGCCCATAAACTGAATCCCAAAATACACACTAGGGCTGTTCCGAAACTGCATTGCCCTAATGGTTCCTATTCCCAAAACCCAACTAGGTTACTCGAGATTTTCCCAACTATTACTCTACTTTATACAAAGCCTCAGTGGGGGAAGATGCTCAATCGTGCTCTTCTTATATAGAGGGTCTTTCCCTTTCTCAGTTTTCCACTAAGCACAGGAATGGAGGCCTCTTTTACTGCACAGGAAGTTTTGTAAGCAATTAAAGCAACTAAGGGGGCTCGGCGCCTGGCCCGGATGGCTTCCCTGCCCTTTATTACCGTCATTTCAGGATTTATTAGTTCCCCATATGGTCCACTACTTTAATGCCTTGCAGGATGGAGCCCCCTGGATCCTCCCTCATACATAGCTTATCTCTCGGTGATAGCAAAACCCAAGAAAGTTCCTGGAGAGGTGGGGAATTATCGCCCTATTTCTCTTAGAGATAATGACTTCAAATTATTTACTAAGGTTCTAGCGAATCGTCTATCATCTTTTATTCCATTAAATATTCATAAAGTTTAGGTGGGCTTCATCTCTGGCAGACAAGGTCTGTACCTAATTAGAAGGGCCATTAACTTCATTTCTCGAATGCAAACCAACTGCGCAGGGGACGCTTCCCAAGAAGGTCTACTGCTATTATTGTACTTACAAAAAAACTTTGATTCAGTGTCTTGGACCTACATGTTCTCGGTTTTAAATGAGTTGGGTTTTGGACCACGTTTCCTTGAGATCAAGGGAACCTGTACTTCTGTCCACAGGCAAAAGTTAGGCTTGGGGGGTATTATTCCAATCCCATAGATCTTTTACGCTGCCCCTTACCCCCCCTGCTCTTCGCAATTGTGATACAAATGGTAGTGATAGCTATCCAGGATAATCCTGATATTAAAGGGATATCCTGTGGCACGTTTTATTTGCAGATTACATGCTTCTGCCTTTCTATTATTGAGACTAAATCTCTAGCTCTTAACATTAATACTCCTGCTAGACTGCTTACACACCTTTAGAGAGGCTTTTTCATTTCAGTGGCCAGATAAAGCATTACCATACCTGGGAGTCTCCCTTACTGCCTCATACTCTTTGTTATACTCAACTAATTATCCCCCTTTTTCTGTCACCTGACTGAACTTCTCTTGCATTGGTCGTTACATTTCGTTACCTTTTGTGGTTTGGAAAAAAATTATGCGGTCAAAATGACCCTGCTACCCAAATTATTATATCTGTTCTGAATCTCTATAGAAATCCCACTGCGGGTAATACTCTTCTGCGTGCAGACTCTAGCCATCCGACCCATACCATCAAAAGTATTCCAGTGGGCCAATTTCTAAGGCTGAAAAGACTGCACCAGATAAATAGATTTTGAACAGGAGACCATACATATGTCAGCTAGATTTGAAGCTAGGGGTTACCCCAGGTCAGCAATCAATAGGGCTTTGTCCATTGCAAATAAAACACCTCAGGCCAATTTGCTAATGGACAAACCTAGTAACCACAGTAGACGGAATAGATCAGAAAAATCCCATTTTGTTCCAACATTTTCCACTCCGTACAGTGCTGAATTTCATAAAATTAAGAAAATAGTCACCAAATATCTGCCAGTGTTGTCTAACGATTTCTATTCTCAAATTTTAAATAAAGGCATATGTACGGTATCAAGGAAAGCACCTTCTTTAGGTGGACTTTTGTCCCCTAGCCTTTACATTAGCAAAAAACAAACTGCTCATTGGCTGCAGTTTAAAGGAACATACAGATGCGGTGGTCGGTCTTGCACATATTGTCCCTTCATAAAAGGGGGTGACACCGTCACATCTACTTCAACAGGCAAATCATATAAAATACAGTCCTTCATCAATTGTAACACGCGTTACATAATTTATGTCATCACATGTACCATTTGCGCTATTCAATATGTTGGCAGGACCACTCGCAGACTGAGGGATCGTCTTTACGATCACCTCTATGACATAGAGAAGGAACATGCCACTAACATTGCTCACCATTGGGTTGATATTCATTTCAAGGATACTTCCAGCTTGACCATTCAAGGCATTGAAAAAATTGTTAAACCTCCTAGAGGTGGGGACAAATTTGGCATATTGTGCAAACAAGAGGTTCGGTGGATTTTTAATCTAAATACTAGACGTCCCACCGGCCTCAATTTTGAATTAGATGTGTCCCACTTTTATCAATAGATACGTACCATGTTATACCCATGTGTATCCCCAATTTAATCCAAATAACATATTGATTGATTTAGGTCACATTGACTCCCACAATATTTCACATACATGTGTGTCTATCTTGATACCTTAGCCTAAATTTATTCAGTATATGACGTAATGCTCCCTGGTTTATATTTGTCAGTGGCCATCTCTCACTTCGATTTTTTGTTTTTTGTTCTTTGTTCTTCCGATTTGCTATCAATTTTGTATTTTTCCATTTTTTTAAATTTTTTTTATTTTTTTTATTTTTTGCGATTTTTTGCGATATTTTGTGATTTTGCGACTGTTTGCGATTTGTGCGTTTTTTGTGATTTCTTTGTGATTTTTTTTGCGATTTTATATATTTATTTGGTGATCCATTGCTGTTTGTGATCTACTTAGAGCCTGGAAGTTTAAATTATCGCTTTTGTAAAAAATTATCATCTTAATCATGTTATTGCACCAAGTATAGAGAGACTATGTCTCCTACACATCTACCCACACAATATCTGTTGATTTTCTAGGGTTCTTTGAGATTCAACTGAAAAAATCAGTAGCGTGACCACCTTACCCATAGCAATTACAGATACAACGAGATCATTGCTCTTTGTTTACTGTTCCTTGCATAGCCATCCAGGTAATATTTATAGATCTCTATAAATTTTGGACCACCGTCTGAAGTTTACGTTATTTAGCACATATAGCTAGTCTATTAAAAAGATGATCACGTAACTCCTTTAGGGTCCCTCTTTTTTTACCCACCTTTTCTATGCACCATTTAAATGCTTCCCCATCGGATGACGATTTTCTGTCTTTTCTTCTTTTTTTTTTTTTTTCTTGGTCATTTGTTGCAAATTTGAGATATATTTTTTGTTTATGAATCCAATATGAATGGATTCCAGATGTCGTTGAATGGGGATTGCGTTCTTATTGAGTGCATGGATTTATGTAGGAATAATGATTTATACATAATCATTTTTAAACAAAAATTAAGGTTTTTTTTACACAATTTTCAAATGTAATTAGGTTTATATATTTCAGGATGATGTGTATATATATATATATATATATATATATATATATATATATATATATATATATATATATGCAGTTACCAAGACATTATTGATAGTGCTGGGAATAGGATTATTGGTATTATCACATCAATTTCATGTATATGTTATTTTGCGATTTTGCGATTTTGTATGGTTTCAGCATGTTTTACATTTTTACGAATTTTGTTTATCATCATTTATACACAAGTTTTCCTTTGAGATTATTTATCATTTATGATTTGAAAATTAGTGTTGCTATTTTGTACTTTATTATTGTTTAATATTGTTTTAGTATTTATCATGGTCTTTATCCCAAGGTTATGGATGTACACAATGGGAAAAGTTGAATAATGCGAAAAAATAATCATGTGTCTAGCGCATGTATATACATATATATATATATATATATATATATATGCACATTGGTTCACTTAGTAAACTTTTTTAGTTTGGTGGACCTTTATAGGCATTATTATATTGTCATATTATCTTGTCTTTAATTTTTGATTTAAAATTCAACTTCACATCCCAGGTGTCTCCTATCTCTTGGGTGTCATTCTAGAGTTTGATTATGTGGGCAGGTCTCTATTTGAGACCGTCTCTGGATTGGCTATCAAAACCTGAAGTCCCTATATATACCCATGATCAAACTTTAATCATTCAGCTATGAATAAGCGCCATGATGGGGCGTGAAACATGTTAGCTATCTTTCCTGTTCCTCCCTGTACATGAGGTGACTGCATTTGGATTTTATTTCTTCATGTCATTAAAGATGCCTTCTATGGTATGCGGCCGTCCAGGATCTTTTTCTTTCCTCAAGCTTGTGCAGAGCAAGCACCTGTGAGTTCCATTAGGGCGGGTGTCTTGATACGGATTTGAGAGATTGGAGCGGCAAGCTTTTGCTTATGATCCTTCCCTCCAGGTATGGAAATCAGAGCCTTTAAGTGGTGGACAGACAAGGGCCTTTACCGTATAGGTCAATTTTTTATGCACATAACCCCTTTCACTCTAACCCATTGCAATACTGTGTTGGAGATGCTTTCCTCTGAACGGTTTCGCTTTACTCAAATTGCTCACTTTTTAGCATCAATCCGTACCTCCTCTGATCCTCCTTTTTTTAACTGCTTACAAACAATGGTGTACTAAGAATCAGGGCTCCAGGGGTGGCTTCTCCATGACTTATGTGTCCTTGCTTGCTTTCCTTCCAAAACAACCATATATGCTGGCATGGGAGAGGAATCTAGACTTCTTTCTGGAGCCTGAGTCCTGGTACTCCAGACTAGCGGTCTCGTTCAAGGGTGTACTGAATGTCTCTTTGATTGAGGCGAGTGTTAAAGTCTTCATAGGATGGTACTTGGTCCCTACGTGTCTTGACAGGATGTATACATCTACTTCATAGATATTGGATTTATGGATGTATGATTTTCTTAAAATTCATAATGATAATAAAAATCTTTTGAATGAAAATCAAAGCTGAGCAACCAAAATGCAGAAACCTAACAACTAAATATACAAACATATACATGTGAAATATACAAGACTGGGAGAAAACTGGGGGAGCAGATGGGAAGAAAGGAAACAAGACTAAGAAAGGGACAAGGCAACAGGGCACTGAATGAAGGGCAAGATCAAGGGTAAATGGCAACAAAGTCTGGCAGCAACACAGCAAACAGGGAACAAGGCAGGAGCAGCCAAAACACTGTGCTGAGGAGCAATAGCAAAGGTGTAACTTAAGCACCCACCCAGCAGCTGTGGCCAGGTGGAGCTGATCGCTGGAACCTGCTGGCTACTGGGAGACACCTGCAGCTAAAACGGCAGCTTTCTGCCCACAGCACCACAGTGCCAGCAGCAGGCGCCCATGTCAATCACCCAAGCTGGATCCATCGTGCAAAATTAGGATTCATCTCTTGGAAGGATGTTCTCGCATAAGCCTCCTCCTTTGAGGTGTGGGGATATAAGAGCATCACCCCAGCTTCCTGATACGGCGAAGATGAGAAAAGGCTTTATTTCAGATGGAGGATTAAAGGTGAAGCTGGTTCTGAAATGTTGACTTGGGTAAAGAAATTTGCTCGCAGTGTGACAAGGTCATCTGCTGGAGGATATCGAGGATAGCAGCATATTTCCTGATATTTACTGATTGGACAGAGGATTGGATAGGGAGCGATGATGGCGTTGATGAGGGTGGTGCTTGTGTGTGTTTTATAAAATGCCAAGTCAGCCAATTTTGTCTCTCTGTTTCTGAACCCCAGCCACGATTCAAAATTGAGATTGGACTTATGTAACATATCATCTCTGTTGTTTTCTTATGTACTCTGTTAATATTCCATTAGATTTCTATGTATTAGTTTTACTTTATTTGTAAATAAATAAAACCGTTGCTTCTTTGAGCATTGTGTATATTATTATATCTGTTATCAGTGCTCTTAACAGAATAACAAATTATAGAAACAAAGATATACCATTTTTATAGCTACGGAAAAAACACACCCTAGTTATTTCAAGTGTCATTTGAGCTCAAACAAGATTCTGACTTATTTTTTATAGTATCTGAGTCTTGCAATTTTACTCATGTTTGTGCTCAAATTTAGATCTTTCAACGTACAACCAATGCAGACTAAACTTGTGACATGCAGCCCGGGACTGCTGAAGAGTCTTTCATCCACATATTCAGACACACTGATACAACAAAGTGCACACATTATAATATTTTACTTAAGCTGGCCACCAATTATTATTTGCATTTTTTTTATTATTTTACTAGCTAGCTATAGACAATTGTTTTTTGTTTGTTTTGTTTTTTTCTTTTAGCCAGTGGCCTGAAAGAAAAAAAAAATAATGCTTTCCTTCAATCACATAAAAGAGGTGGATGAAATTCCCCCTGCAAGGACATTGTATTCTGTCAGCAGGACACATAACTGTCAGAATACACTGATCTTTGGCTGCAGCCATTGATTGACAAAAGTTTGCCAATGTCCCTGTTCGACAGAACATTTAGAATATTCAACAGAAGTCTATCTAATGATCAACTTCATACTTAAATAGTTACATAGTTGATAAGGTTGAATAAAGACACCAGTCTATCCAGTTCAACCTGAGTGTGTGTGTGTATATGTGTGTGTGTGTTTATGTCACTACCATTTTCAATATCCCTATACATTGTGTTTGCTGAGAAACACATCTAAAAGTTTTTTTGAATTTCTCTACACTCCCCGCTGACACCACCAACTGTTGGAGAGTTCCACATCCTTAACGCTCCAACAGTAGAGAAGCAGTTTAAGCTTCTTGTCCAACTTCATTGTTTGGCAGTAGGTCTTCTTTAGAGATCTTGGGTTAAATAGTTTCCCTCCAATGCTAGAGTCACAATTTAAAGATTTTTTTACAGTGCCTTGAAACAGTATACATACCCCTTGAAATTTTCCACATTTTGTCATGTTACAAGCGAAAATGTAAATGTATTTTATTGGGATTTTATGTGATAGACCAACACAAAGTGGCACATAATTGTGAAGTGGAAGGAAAATGATAAATGGTTTTCAAAGTTTTTTTTTTACAAATAAATATTTGAAAAGTGTGGCGTGCATTTGTATTCAGCCCTCTTTACTCTGATACCCCTAACTAAAATCTAGTGGAACCAATTTCCTTCAGAAGTCACCTAATTAGTAAATATAGTCCACCAGTTTGTAATTTAATCTCAGTATAAATACAGCTGTTCTGTGAAGCCCTCAGAGGTTTGTTAGAGAACCTTAGTGAACAGACAGCATCATGAAGGCCAAGGAACACACCAGACAGGTCAGGAATAAAGTTGTGGAAAAGTTTATGGAAGAGAGGCAACAAGAAAGCCATAAGAAGTCCCATTTGCAGCTTGTAAGAAGCCATGTGAGGGACACAGCAAACATGCGGAAGAAGGTACTCTGATCAGATGAGACCAAATTTGAACATTTGGCCTAAAAGCAAAATGCTATGTGTGGCGGAAAACAAAAATTGAACATCACCCTGAACACACCATCCCGACCGTGAAACATGGTGGTGGCAGCATCATGTTGTGAGGATGCTTTTCTTCAGCAGGGACAAGGAAGCTGGTCAGAGTTGATGGGAAGATGGATTGGAGCCAAATAAAGGGCAATCTTATAAGAAATCATGTTAGAGTCTGCAAAAGACTTGAGACTGGGGCTGAGGTTCACCTTCCAGCAGAACAATGACCCTAAACATACAGCCAGAGCTACGATGGAATGGTTTAAATCAAGGCATATCCATGTGTTAGAATAGCCAAGTCAAAGTCCAGACCTAAATCCAATTGAGAATCTGTGGCAAGACTTGAAATTTCTATTCACAGATGCTCTCCATCCAATCTGACAGAGCATGAGCTATTTTGCAAAGAAGAATAGACAAAATTGTGCAAAGATGTGCAAAGCTGATAGAGACATACCCAAAAAGACTTGCAGCTGTAACTGCAGCAAAGGATGGTTCTACAAAGTAATGACTAAATGCAAATGCACGCCACACTTTTCACATATTTATTTGTAAAAAAAAAAAATCTGAAAACCATTTATCATTTTCCTTCCACTTCACAATTATGTGCCACTTTGTGTTGGTCTATCACATAAAATTCCAATAAAATACATTTATGTTTTTGGTTGTAAAATGACAAAATGTAGAAAATTGCAAGGGGTGTGAAAACTTTTTCAAGGCACTGTATATTGTGATTTCTCCTCTTAAGTCTCTTCTTCAGAGAGAATAAGTTTAACATGTGTAGTCCTTCCTCATAATTGTGGTCTTCCAGCTCCCTTATTAGTTTTGTTGCCCTTCTCTAAACAGGGACAGCCCACACATGGATCAAAATTCATCAAGTCCCCGCCAATCTGGCTGAAATTCAATCCATTAATGGGCAGCTTCATTCTATATATATATATGGTTTTAAAAGTATAGTTTGCAGGAAATAATTTGAAGAAGAAACTTTAGAATAGTTAAGCAATTTATTACCCTGGCAGTAGATGTTAAACACACACACAGTGTTTGTATAAATTCTATAAAAGGCAGATCAAGTGAGATATAAGAGAATAAACAAGCAAAATGTGTATTGTGAGTGTTCTAACTGCCAGCTACTAGCAGAGTACATTGATGATCTGGAGATTCAGAAAGAATAAGGCATAAATTATATTTATGTGATATAAATATAATTATAAATTAGGTGATGATTTTACTCCCTGCCACTGTTAAAAAACAAAAAATAAAGGAGTGGGGCATTCGAAAAGAATATGTTGAATACTGATGCCGCCTACACACGAGTGGAATGTCCATCAGAAAAAGTCAGATGGGAGCTTTTCATTGTATATTCCGACAGTGTGTTTGCCCCATCAGACTTTTTCCATCGAAAATTCAGACAGACTTAGATAGAGAACATGTTCTAAATTTTTTCGATGGAACTAATTTTCGGGAAACCCACTTGTCTGTATGCTGTTCCAACATATCAAAAACGATGCATGCTCTGAAGCAAGTACGAGATGGAAGCTATTGGCTACTAGCTATTGAACTTACTTTTTCTAGTCCCGTCGTAAGTGTTGTACGTCACCTCGTCCTGGACTGTCGGACTTTGGTGTGACCGTGTGTATGCAAGACAGCTTGAGTGGAATTCCGTCGGAAAAACTTCCCGAGTTTATTCCGACGGCAAAACCGGTCATAGTTACATAGTTACATAGTAGGTGAGGTTGAAAAAAGACACAAGTCCATCAAATCCAACCTATGTGTGTCATGTGTACAGGACATTAGTCCCTTAGAAAATGTGACAGACTTGCTTTAAGAGAATTTCTCTCAATGCAAAATCAGGAAATAGCTGATATAACTATAGTGGAAAAGAAGGCACTAAACAATCTTTTGCGAAAAGTTCAGTCTAACATAAAAATAATATTGATGATAATGAGGCCATGTGAAGAAAGAAATGTATGTTAAAATTAATGATCAGCTGATGCATTCCATGGTATAATGTTAGCGAGGATACGATTATTATTGGAAATGTTTTTGAATCAAACACAAAAATGTTTAACCTGACTTATGAGCAAAAAACATGTTATAAAACATTTGTTTACCTTCTCATACAGGGCAAAAATTAGAGAAAACTTCAGTAGCAACAGATAAAATAGAATTTTGCTTTTTCTTATCTGATAACTATCTGATCTAATATCTGATTCTTGCACTAAACCCAAAGAAACTCAGTAACATATTATTTGATTTTACTAAACAAGAATGATGTGTCTGCAAACTACCTACAGGTAAAGGAAAACAATACAAGACATATAGAGTGCCACACCTATGCATGCATACACACACTGGGGGTCATTTACTAAGATGAATGTGCTGCGCCGGTTCATACCTTGAGGGTACACCGGATAAATTCTTAATTGAGCGTGTGAACCGGCGCAGCAGTACCTGCCTGCGAGAATGTTTCCAGCACAATCCCATCACGCTGGTTCTCGGCGAGGTACATGTCGCGCTCGCTGCAATAGGAAAAACACATCTTCCTATTAAAGCAGCGCAAGAAAAACCAGCATGGGTTCCCCCTCCGAGGGCATGCCAGGCCCTTGGGTCTGGTATAGATTTTAAGGGGAACCCCCACGGCGAAAAAAGGCGTGGGGGTCCCCCCAAAATCCTTACCAGACCCTTATCCGAGCACGCAGCCCGGCAGGTCAGGAAAGGGGGTGGGGACGAGCGAGCGCCCCCCCTCCTGAACCGTACCAGGCAGCATACCCTCAACATGTGGGATGGGTGCTTTGGGGAAGGGGGGCGCGCTGCGGCCAAAAACGGTCTCTTGTCATTTTTAACATTTTTGACACTTTTTTGTGAAATGGTAGGTACCCCCTTACCATTTCACACAGGGGGGGCCGGGATCTGGGGGTCCCCTTGTTAAAGGGGGCTTCCAGATTCTGATAAGCCCCCCGCCTGCAGACCCCCACAACCACCGGGCAGGGGTTGTGGGGATGAGGCCCTTGTCCTCATCAACATGGGGACAAGGTGCTTTGGGGGGCTACCCCAAAGCACCCTCCCAATGTTGAGGGCATGTGGCCTGGTATGGTTCAGGAGGGGGGGGCGCTCTCTCATCCCCCCTCTTTTCCTGCAGCCTGCCAGGTTGCGTGCTCGGATAAGGGTCTGGTATGGATTTTTAGGGGGACCCCACGCCATTTTTTTAAAAATGTTGGCGTGGGGTTCCCCTTAATAGCCATACCAGACCTGAAGGGCCTGGTATTGAATTTCAGGGGCCCACGCATTTCTTTTTCTTAATTTTGTTTTTTTTCTTAATGCTGTTTTTATCAATGAACTTTTATGTGTATTGCCGGACCGACATTTCATTATAGCCGTGAAGTGAACCAGCATTAAAAAAAAAAAAAAAAAGTTTAGAGGTGTGCCCATTCAACCTATGCAAATGCATTTACGTTGGGTGACATTTACTAAGATTTTGCCGGCGCACTGAACCAACGCATTTGAACAAGCGCAAATGCCATTTGAGCATAAATTCACCTCCCACAGTTCTAAATGTATTTGCCGGCGCAGCCGGCTTGTTCAGAAAAAGTTACTTTCTCATTCTATTTTGGGCATATTTGTGACCTAGGCAGTTAGTACTATACTTCCTCACATCACCCCACATCACCCCCATAATATTGGCACTTCCAGCTTGTTTAAATTAAGTTAAAGATGCCATGCGCCCTGTCTATAGTGGCGTACCGATAGCCTCTTCCCGTGCGCCGGGTAGAGAATAGTAAATGGGGGATCGCGCTGTGTTACCAGCGCAAATGTTTTGTACATACGAAAATGTCATTTGCGCATTGGCGTGCGCCACAGCTCATGGCGCAAACGCTTCATAAATCAGCCCAACTATCTATCCTTTTCAAAAAAATGAACATTGGCAACAGTTCATATGCAATAGGGATACACTAAAAGTCACTTAACATCCATTATAGCTGGTCCACATTTTCCTTAGTGGACAGGACTCTGGGCATAGTAATAAAAATGTTGTGTTGTCCACTGGTAGAGTCCTCCTTTCAGCTTAAATTGCAAGTCTTTTTATTGAAAAGTTTGAAGCAATTCCAACATGTGTCTAGCCCTTTCTACATGGGTCCTAATACAGTTTCCATTTGGGAAGCAATCCTGTCTACAAACTCTAGATGGCAGCTCAGTACTATTAATACCATATGTCATTTATGTCAAAAGGTCAGACTACTGTTGATTTTTTATTAACTTATTGTTTCTATAAAGCTTGGGTCCAGACTTTGGCCTGGAGTTCTTCTAAACAATGGGAAAAGTTAAAGATGTACACTTTCTCTGTTGATACACATGTACCAAGACCTACTTATTTACCTATGGTTTTAAAGGAAACACAACAGGTCTTGTGCAAACACTATCTTTGATTTACAAATGTCCTTAAAAAGACAACAGGTATGCATGCATATACACATACTCAAATGTGGACAAATTGAGACAGAATGAGGTAGTTGATAATGTTTACAATAGGGGAAAAAAGTCCCATCATGGGGATTCTTGAATTAAACTCTTTAGTATAGTATGCATATTTTGCTTTTATGATGAAGTTTGAGCAGGCATATAGAATTATAATGGGGACTTACAAGGCAGGAACCCATTACTATGATTAGAGCATTTTTAGAACAGTTAAAGATTCTAGACTCAAATACACTCACAAGTGCCTCTGAGAAAGTGCCAATTTGTAAACCCAATTCAGTTTCCATTTACCTCAAGGAGACTTCCAGTTAAAAGATTTGGATTTGGAAAGTTTGAACTTTTTTTTTAAAGTTTGAATCTCTACTGATCAAATTTTTGCAAAAGTTCTTTCATATTTAGTCATCATTTGAAAAGATCCATCTGGTCACAAATCAGAGTACTGTAATGCTGGAAGTATCTGTTGTTTCTTAAAAACACAAATACTGTTATACTGGTGCTTGCTTTAAAAAAGTGTAACAAAATGTGCCAGTGCTGAAGAAAAGGAAAAAAAAATATTTTCTATCTGTTGATTTCAGAACACCACATAAATGTTCCCCGAAAATAGAATCTTTTGTTCCTGATAATCCTGGCTTGATGTCAGGTAGCCAGAAATATTCAGGTAGAACATGTAGAAGTTTGTCTTTACTTCCAAAAAAATACTATAGGATTCTAGTTATAAAAAATACACAAGATTCACACAACCTGAACACACATTTTCCTAGTTGAAGCAAATTAAAAAAAAATTTTTGAATATTGTGCCAAAACATTTACATGTAGGCCCAAGTGTGCTTGCTAGACTACCATTAGGTATATACAGTTACTAAGTACAGACACAGAAGCAAAGCAATTTACTTTTTTTAACCTTTTTTTACTTTTTTTTTTTTTTGCAAGATGCAGGGCTGAAACTTATCACTTACAAAGGTTAATCAAATAAAGAAAAGCAATATTTCCTAAAGTGCTAATTTGTCATAGGACAAAAATAGGTATAGCAATAAAGAATCAAAGCCCCACTCCCAATATCTCATAAATTACTACATCACATTTTTAACTAAATACATTTTTAATGAGCATTCATACGGGGATATACTGTATTTAGGAAATGATTCTTGCGCAAGCTTTAAAATTGTAAAATGGCCCATGGTAGAGATATAAACTTACAAGAAATGTAAGCTATAAAACAGGGGTCTTCAAACTGCGGCCCTCCAGGTGTTCAGGAACTACAATTCCCATCATGCCTAGTCATGTCTGTGAATGTCAGAGTTTTACAATGCCTCATGGGATGTGTAGTTCTGCAACAGCTGGAGAGCCGTAGTTTGAGGATCCCTGCTATAAAAGCCCTACATTCTTGACACCATAGAAAAAGTAATGATCAATTCACAGAGATCTCATAATTCATCAAAATATTTACAGTGGTAAAAAAATTAAGAATACATTTAGACATATACAAATTAAAATCCAAAAAAACTCTTGCACCCGCCTATTAATTATCATTAAAGTTTCCAACTATTCAAAATTATAAAATAACACTAGTGCCGTGCACAAAATTGTGAACAATAAAAATAGGGTGATGTGTAAAGACAAGTGAGTTCCATGTATCTGAAACTAATTACAATATATCTATCAACTTTGTTTTTCATATCATAATACATATAATAAATGTTTAAAAAAAAACTATTTTATTGTGTTCTTTTTCATCCACTTCACCAACAAACATCCACTGTGTAATTGATAAGATTCCACAACCTTGAATTGAAAGATGGCCACTGTATCTCAAAACCTTGCAAATCTCTAGACTCCTAAAGCACTTTTTAATAACCTCAAAGAAACTGGGTTTGGTCAATCACCTCTAAATATGAAGACAAGCTGCCAGCACATAGACTGGCTGCTCACCTTAGAACATGGACCTTTGATCTTAAAGGTTGCAATACGCTTGTGTTCCTCTTTTACAAGCTGGGATCAGCTTTCAGCAACACAGCAACAAACACTCTATGTGGATCTTTCTCCTTCCTCTTGTCAGTGTCCCCTTACTTCTATCCCAGAGTCAGAGTTTCAGTTTCAGCCCTGCATCTTGCAGCAGAGCTGCTTGGATGGTGAATCTAACCAGAAAGTAGTACATAGATCCACACGGAGTATTTGGTGCTGAAAGCAGATCCATCTTGTAAAAGAGGGATATGTGTGTTGTGATCTTTAAAATCAAAGGTCCATATTCTAAGGTGAGTGGCCAGTCTGTGTTTTGGCAGTTTGTTTTCATGTTTGCAGGTGATTAACCATACCCAATTTCTTTGAGATTAGTAAAAACTGCTCCAGGAATCTAGATATTTGCAAGCCATCTTTCCTTTCAAGGTGGTGGAATTGTATCAATTACACAGTGGATTCTTGTTGGTGAATCGGATGAAAAAGAACACAACAAAAGACTTTATTAGATATTTATTATATACAAAGTGTTTGTAGCAAAATAATGACATCGCATTTGCTAAAGGGAATTTCTTAAATAGAAAGCACTTTAGGGTAATATGATACTTCCAGATGAAAAAAAAAAGGATTCTGATATTTAGGAGCGAAGAACATTCTCTAGAAGACATTTTGTCCCTGAAGCATTCTTGTTTATAGTTATGATTTCTGTAACCTTTTCTAACAAACAGATTTGACCTAACTTTGTAAAGGACAACCTAAAAAAGAAGAGACCGTAATCATCAAAAAAGAACAGCTACTGATTTTACTGTACACAAAATAGTTATACTATGTAAAATAGTTCTTTCTTTTTAAGTACAATTCCAATCTTAGATTAAATGTCTATCAAACCAAGAGAGGGTAATTTATCATACTTGCCTTCACAGTCACATATTGTTTTCTGTTAAGCTAGAAAGAAGGCTAGAGTTAAAGTTTTTTTTTTTAGTGTACATTAACGGGATTAGATTGCATTTAAGAAGACTTTACCAGAAAATGTTTACACAAGAATAGGGTGCAATGTTCTTCTATATTTTCAAATCATGCAAGTGTTTTTCCAGTACAATCAAACAAATCTGAAGTATGAGAATTAAATTTAAAATATAAATAAGGGAAATTATACTGCAAATGATAAGATACTAGTAAATGTCTTGACAGAGCAGCTAGAGGAAATAGAAGTCATATTTTGACATCAATAAATTAAATGAAAATAAATTGAATGTAATAGGTCTGTTATAGGTAGTTATTGCAGTTAAAATGCACTTTACAATCTTTTTCTGATATTTCTGATGCATGATTATGTAAACATTTCAAAATATTAAAATCAGAGAGTTTAAAATGTGTTTACTTTTGCTAATTACTTTTGAGATTATAAGGCAAATGCTTAAAACTAAGATTCACTACTTTTGCTGTTTTGGATACCGGATAAAAAATACATTATACAGATCAGTGTTTCTCAACTCCAGTCCTCAAGGCGCACCAACAGGTCATGTTTTCAGGATTTCCCTCAGATGAAACAGCTGTGGTAATTACTAAGGCAGTGAAACTGATCAAATCACCTGTGCAAAATAGTGGAAATCCTGAAAACATGACCTGTTGGTGTGCCCTGAGGACTGGAGTTGAGAAACACTGATACAGATCAATGATGTAATTTTCCTTGAATAAATGTGACACTATTGTGGCATGTATGATAGACAGACAGACAGATCACCTTAATTACTAATAGAAGGAAAGAAACAAATCTAGTCCAACTCACCTAGCTCCCTAACACTACAACCCACCACTCAGGTACTTACTGTTGGTGGCATCCTCCTCCAACGTTTAAACAAAAAGCTTCTATGTTGCCTAAATATTTTTCAGTGGGATGTTATATGCAGTGTGGACATAGGACATGTCTTTTTTGTAGGCAAAATAAGTTTTCTTAGATAAAATATTTTTTTCTGTTATAAAAGGTGTTCAACAATATATTCTATTATAATTCTATAATATAATGTAGTGTCTGGGAGGAATAAAGACTATTCCTGCATACCATGTATCTTGACAACTGGTTTAAGTGCATCAATGAAAAACCAGCAACACCCCTCCCCCCTAAAGAATATTCGCCTCCCTGAGATGGATTTATTGTGTATGTTTTCTGGAATTTCAGTATGTGCAAAATTTTATGCACACAGCACAGTTTGCAAGGAAAAATGTTTGCCCACAAACATGTTAGTAGAAGAATGTGCAAAATGCACATATACAATCAAGCAGTTTTTTTTCACAAGGAAAAGTATGCACTTCGATTAGGTGTATCAATCTATATATCTCTATGACCAATTGTATTTTTGTATTTTTTGCACACTTTAAAATCAGCATTATTTGCTAGAAATAATGTAACCCCCCCCCCCCCCCAAAAAAAAAAGTATATATTTTCTGAAAGCTGTTCATGGAGAATAAAATTGTGGAAATTTAAACTTTTTATGTTGCACAATATATGTGCAGTTATTATCAAGCACATATTTTCAGGAAATACACTACAAGGAATTTTAGTGTAAACAAAACAATATTATACCCAATGTGTGGTTAAATATAAAAGATGGGGTTACATAAAGAAAATAGATATCAAACATGACAAGTCTCAAAATAGTGCACATTCGCGGAATCGCAAAAAAAAAACATCGGTACTCCAAATGCTCTATATGCAATGATTTAAAAGACTTTACAGGTCATCACTTTGAAGTTACCTGTGAACTATGGCCCTAGACATTTTGCACTCACTTTGATGTTCACAATGATAACTCATATGTGTGGTGCAATTCATGTTTACATACCGGGGCAGCTGTTTCTCACAGTCCTGGGGGGCCCGTGGAACAGGAGAGCCCAGGGTTTACAGCGGGTGGGGAACTTTTGAGAGCCCCACAAACGTTTATTGCAAAAGCCCTTTGCTGGTTCTTACAGGTGGTACCAAGCGCACAGCTGCAGCTCCAGCTGCAGCTGTGAGCCTGATGGTGTCTACCATGCCATTTTAAAATGTAGACAAATGGTTAATGCAGTATAGAAAATCATTAGGCATATGAGCAGGGACAGACTTCAAAATAGGCCACATAGTATGTGGCTTAGGGTGAAATGGCTGTCAGGAGCGGCACCTAGTCAGCAGTAAAACTAACCCATACACTGTTATTTATAGGCCCATACAGCCTAATTTCTACCAGATCACCACTACCTTCCTCTTGAACTACGTTTTAAGCATTATTTTTACATTTATGTAAAGAGCTGTCAATTTTTTTTTTTTAACTATTCCATACTATGAAAAATATATTGATTTACAGTATTTACTAAACACATAATTCATTTGATCAAAGTTATTTGTATGACATAGTATTTACTTTTGTGATTATATTTTGTGGGGTCTATTTATAAAATAATTGCTGTTCAAATATCTCAGGGATTCACATTACAATTATTCCCCTTATTCTGCCTTATATGTTTATTTCTTATGATCAGCATTCAGGAAAATACCACATTATGCTAGAGATGACAATCATAAGAAATTAACAAATTAGTAAAAATAAGAGGATTATTTATGACAGACATCTGCACATTGAATGTTTTATAATTGGACTGATGTGTCTTTTGTTTTTTGGGAGAAAGTTTATTTAGGGTAGTTATTTGGATTTAGTTTTATTCGCTTTTTTTTTTTTTTTACCTATTTATGCTGAATCCCCAGGGAAAAAAGTAATTGAGGCTGATGGTTGCTGCTCCCCTGGATCAGGTCCTGAGACAACCTAATGCACATATGTATTAAAAAGAGAAGAGGGGGTGCACCATCTAAGTGTAACCTGTTGTTACGCTTGCAATAATTAGTAAGTAAGATGCACTCACTTTGTGTCAATAAAACTCAGCATGTGAAGGAGGTCATCTGTAGAGCAGCAGAGATTGTCAGGTAAGCACCTGGCAGATGCAGAGGTCAGCAGGCAAGCATCTGATAAATGCAGAGTGTGGCCAGGAGGCTGCTGGATGGTGAGAGAAGGAACTGCTGCTACTGGAGCTGGAACACAAGCTGTCACATTGTGCTGGCAGCTTCTCTGATTAATCAGCCTGCTCAGTGAAGAATGGCTGTGTTTGGAGATGTTGAGGATGACATTGGTATGTCCAAGGGGGCATGGTTACGCTTTTCAGGGCTTTGCCCCTCTGTCAAACCAAGCCCTGGAATTGATGAAGCTGCCAGCACAGCATGACAGCCTGCGTTCCAGCTCCAAGCACAGCAGCGGATCCTCCCTTCACCATCCAGCCGCCTCTTGGCCGAACTCTGCATTTACCAGTCGCTTTATTCACAAAAAGTGGGTGCAGCATTAACTTACTAATTATTGCATGCATAACAACAGGTTACACTTATATAGTGTGCGACTCTTCTCTATTTTTAAATTGAGGGAGACTGAGAGGATGACAACTTTCCTTAACAAGCCCTCAATGCCCACCCCAAGCATGCTTGTGAACACAGCAATGGTGTTACCACTGTATTCAGGGCACATGAACCCAGGGCCTCAGAACCACATCAGCTGCAGAAAGTAGTGGAGTGGGTGTAGCAAAGCATACTCTTACTGTCCTCAGCAGAAGACAGACACTGGCAATTCATCTCATTGTCCTCAGGGGAAGGCAGCAGAAGCTACACAGATCAAAGAAGGGACTCATGAAAATTCTCCCCTTTAGTATGGCATAGCATGCCCCAACTTTGGATGTGGACACTAAACACTTCACCAGGAATAGAAGGATGAAATGATTCCTAATGTCCAGAAATCAGTTGCTGGTGGGTGAATAGGTCACACATGAGAGGGAAACCCAGGGGGAAGGAGAGGATAGAGGCCTTAGAACTCAGTAAGACAGCTTGAGGGATCTGCTTTCAGGGTGCAGGCAGCAGAGCAAGGATGTGACAATAGAGCCTCAATGGCCTGCTGTAAGCTCCAAAAATAGAGGCAGCAGTTCCTCTTGTGCTTACCTATGTGGATGTGGGATATTCATTTTGGGAAGAAGAGGAGAAGAGCAGAACTTGGTTCTGGCAATGTCAACATCTGGCGAGTTCAGAGTGGGGCGCTTCATATGAAGTGCAGCAGCACTGCACAGCAGGCACCTAACCACAGGACATATCATCCATGCCCACCAAGGCAGAAAAAGTAGTGATGTGCACCTTCGCTGTGTGGGCCTCTCTCTCCTGCCAAGCAGAAGATGAATCAGTGGTGGTCTGCAACATTTTTTCAGTGGAAAATTTGCAGAGGGCAGCCTGGTTCTCACTTGGGAATGACTGCCCTTATCTTCCACATTAAAAAAAACAACCCATGCTGCAGTAGAAATACTGCAAATCTGGCAGAGCACAGAGTTCTTCTCTGCTTTAGTTTCAGTCAATTCCATTCACTCACAGTCCTCAGCATCACCTGGGAACCTTGGTGCTACTTCCGAAACTTCCAGTGGGAAGAAGTCCCCTGGTATTGAACAGTTGTGAGAGGCAGAGGTACAGGTGGAGGTGACCATTTTACAGTTTCTCCTCTTTGGTATTCTCTACCTCTAGCATTACTCCTTTGAGCTCCCTCTCACACTAGACATCAAAGCTATCCACACACCCAGAAGCTCAATGGTCACCTATCAAAGATTCTGGCACTGCAGCTGTTACATAGTTACATAGTAGGTGAGGTTGCAAAAACAAGTCCATCAAGTCCAACCTGTGTGTTTGCGTTCATGTCAGTATTACATTGTATATCCCTGCATGTTGTGGTCATTCAGGTGCCTATCTAATAGTTTTTTGAAATGATCAATGCTCCCCGCTAAAACCACTGTCTGTGGAAAAGAATTCCATATCCTTACCACTCTCACGGTAAAGAACCCTCTACGCAGTTTAAGGTTAAACTGCTTCTCTATTAATTTTAGTGACTGGCCATGTGTATTTTTAAATTCCCTTTCGTGGAAAAGTTGTATCCCTATTGTGGGGTCACCAGTATGGTATTTGTACTTTGAAATCATATCCCCTCTCAAGCGTCTCTTCTCCAGAGAGAATAAGTTCAGTGCTCATAAGCTTTCCTCATAAATAAGGTCCTAAAGCCCCTTTATTAGCTGTGTTGCCCTTTTCTGGACTCCAGTTCCAGCACATCCTTCCTGAGAACTGGTGCCCAGAACTGGACGACATACTCCAGGTGTGGCCGGACCAGAGTCTTGTAGAGTGGGAGAATTACTGATTTATCTCTAAAGTTAATCCCCTTTTTAATGCATGCCAATATTCTGTTGGCTTTGTATACAGCAGCTTGGCATTGCATGCCATTGCTGAGCCTAACATCTACTAGGACCCCCAGGTCCTTTTCCATCCTAGATTCCCCCAGAGGTTCTCCCCCAGTGAGTAGATTGCATTCATATTTTTGCCACCCAAATGATTATTTTACATTTTTCTACATTAAACCTCATTTGCCATGCAGTTGCCGACCACATAAATTTGTTCAGATCTTCTTTCAAGGTTTCCACATCCTTCTGAGAAATGATTGCCCTGCCTAGCTTAGTATCGTTCACAAATACTGAGATTGAGCTGTTTATCCCATCCTCCAGGTCGTTTATGAATAAATTAAATAGAATTAGTCTCAGGACAGAACCCTGGGGACCCCACTCTCCACCCTGGACCATGAGTACTCCCCATCAGGACCCTCTGAACTCGCCCCTGTAGCCAGTTTTCAATCCATGTACTCACCCTATGGTCCATGCCGACAGACCTTAAGGGGTTGTAAAGGTAAAAATTTTTTCACCTTAATGCATTCTATGCATTAAGGTGAAAAAACTACTAACCATACCGCCGTCCCCAGCCCCCCCGTTTTACTTACCTGACCCCTCGAAATTCGGCTGCTCGTTCACGTCCTCGATTCCGCTGCTCAGCCTGGCCGCTGATTGGCTACAGTGGATGGATTGGAAGCAGCGCAGCCATTGGCTCGCGCTGCTGCCAATCGCATCCAATGACACGGCGCGCTGGGGGGCGGGCCGAGTGATACAGCGAGCGGCTATAGCCGCCGGCTGTATCACGGGAGCGCGCCCGCAATAACTAACCACCATGCGAGGGAGCTCGCATGAAGGTGGTTAATTATTGCGGGGAGGAGCTGAGACAGCCGCCGAGGGACCCCAGAAAAGCAGGTTCGGGGCCACTCTGTGCAGAACGAGCTGCACAGTGAAGGTAAGTATAACATGTTTGTTATTTTTAAAAAATAAAAAAAATACCTTTACAACCCCTTTAGTTTGTACAGTAAACATTTATGGGGAACTGTAATGCCTTTGCAAAATCCATATACACCACATCTACGGGCCTTCCTTTATTCCTTTATCTAGATATCATAGAAGGTTTATAGGTTGGTTTGGCAAGAACGATTCTTCATGAATCCCTGCTGAATACTGCTAATGATACCGTTTTCATCACTAAAACCTTGCATATAGTCCTTTATCATCCCCTCCAAGAGCTTGCATACAATTGATGTTAAGCTAACTGGTCTGAAATTCCCAGGTATGTATCTTGGCCCTTTTTTAAATATTGGAGCTACATTTGCTTTTACATTGGCTTTTTTCCAATCTGCTGGTACCATTCCAGTCAGTAGATTGTTTGTTAAAATTAGGAACAATGGTCTGGCAACATAACGGATGACCCCATCCCCTCTGACATCACGAGGAAAGCCTCAGGGAAGTCCCCGTCAAGTCACCGTGCGTCAGAGGGGGGCGGGGTCACCGGGTGGCCCCGCCCTCCATTATTTAAGAACCGTCAGAAGTCGAGAAGCGTCACACAGTGGGAGCTACCCATCATGGATGCGGAGCAGCCCGAGAACGAAGAAGGGAAGAAGACGCCGCAGAGGAAGATGCCGGACGAGAACACCGGCGGAAGAAGAAGATGGAGGAAGTAACCAAAGGAAGGTAGAAGAAAGAAGATAGAAGAAAGAAGATGGAAAGAAGAAGCATTTAAATAAAGCAATTGTCAAAAACAGTCTCTTGTCATTTTTAACACTTTTTTTGTGAAATGGTAATGGTACTTTTGTACCCCCTTACCATTTCACACAGGGGGGGTCCGGGATCTGGGGGTCCCCTTGTTAAAGGGGGCTTCCAGATTCCGATAAGCCCCCCCGCCCGCAGACCCCCAAAACCACCGGGCAGGGGTTGTGGGGATGAGGCCCTTGTCCCCATCAACATGGGGACAAGGTGCTTTGGGTGACCCCAAAGCACCCTCCCAATGTTGAGGGCATGTGGCCTGGTACGGTTCAGGAGGGGGGGCGCTCTCTCGCCCCCCTCTTTTCCTGCGGCCTGCCAGGTTGCGAGCTCGGATAAGGGTCTGGTATGGATTTTTGGGGGGACCCCACGCCATTTTTTTTAAATTTTGGTGCGGGGTTCCCCTTAAAATCCATATCAGACCTGAAGGTCCTGGTATTGAATTTAGGGGGACCCCTACGCCATTTTTAAAAAAAATTATGGTTCAGGGTTCCCCTTTGGGGAAATCCCATGCCCTTTTTATCAATGAACTTGAATGTGTATCGTCGGACCGACAATTCATATAGCCGCGAGTACTTTTAAATTACTTTTTTCCCTTTGAAATGTCATTTTGCTGTCAGACTGTTCTAAACACGGGAAACATGCGCCCCTTTACAGGCATATTATAGACACCCCCAGGTACAAAATTTAAAGGAATATTACACTTTTATTGTTTCACTTTAAGCATTATTAAAATCACTGCTCCCGAAAAAACGTCCGTTTTTAAAACTTTTTTTTGCATTGATCCATGTTCCCTGGGGCAGGACCCAGGTCCCCAAACACTTTTTATGACAATAACTTGCATATAAGCCTTTAAAATTAGCACTTTTGATTATTCATGTTCGAGTCCCATAGACTTTAACAGCGTTTGCGCGTTCAAACAAATTTTTTGCCTGTTCGCATGTTCTGGTGCGAACCGAACAGGGGGGTGTTCAGCTCATCCCTATTTTCAAGTCTATTTCTAACTCTATCCCCTGTTAGCCATGAGGGTGTGTCAGGAAAGGTTCCCTCCGCTGGTAATATCGATCATTTGGTGTGCAGTACTGAGGTCCACCAGCAGGTGTCTCCTGGCAGTTTGGAGCTGTCAGTAGAGCTTTTTCCTGCTGGTATTTTGTCATCTTTGGGCCGCAGTACTGGCGTCCACCAGCGGAGGGATCCTGGCAGTATGGAGCAGGTATTGTCTTCTGCAGACAGGCATCCTCACCTGACTTTATTAGTAGCTGTAGTATAAATACCCGGCAAGTGCACACACACTTTACCCTGGTATTGTCCTTGAGCCCTGACCTGCATCCTGTTACCTGTTATCTGTTATCCTGATCCTGAACCCTAATTCCTGTATCCTGAACCTGTTGTACCTGATCCTGTCTATTTCCGCATCCCTGGATCCTTGTCCTGCAGCCTGATCCCTTCCTCCTTGTCCCTGTCTGTTTACTCCTTGCCCCCCATCTGCTGACCTCCCGTTTATGACCCTGGCCTGGCTTGACTACGATTCTGGTATCCTCTTCTGTTATATATACTGGTTGGATTGTTGTCACTGTTTAGTTATTTGGTTTTCTCACTCTGTTTTGTATTGATGGTTTATTCACATTTATATGCATTTATCTTAATAAAATCACTTACTTTCACCTACTTATGTTTGGTTCACTCTGTCGCAGTCACACAGTTCTGGTCACATCTGGTTTATGACAGAATACCAGGGCCATCCCTGACCAGAAGTGGCTGCACAGGGGGACCATTTGATTCAGTTGGTTGCAAATATGAATGCCGATGAGGTTGTTTATTTTTCTATGCTGGCATCTGAAAGTGGTGATTATTCCCGGCAGGCTTTGAAAGGATGGTCTAGTGACCAGTTGTTTGCCATTATATGTTTGGCTCACTCCCTGGTTGATCAGGGTTATATATTGTTTGGGGAGGTGCAGCCTTTAATCAAGATCTGTACTGAGCTGGCCCTGCCCTGTGTTCCAGAGGGCCATGATGATTTCACTCCCCCTTTTAATATGAATCAGGTTGTATCCCTAGTTTGGCTTTTTGAAGATGATCCCGCCGATTTTTATGAGCACTACTCAGCCTGTTCCCCACAGGTGATTGCTGAGTGCATTGTGTCTGCTCAGTCTTTTGTTAGACAGGGAGATTTAAAACTGTAGTTTGTACAACCCATACTTTCAGCATGGTCTGACATGGTGCAATCAGCCCCCGCCAAACAAACCACCTCTGCCATCAGACACCAGCCTACCTGAATGTATGTTTCCCCATCACCCATGCCAAACTCAGTTGCAGCCCAATATACGCTGCTCCCAACCAAATACTCTTATCTGGTCTCTGCTCCCTGTACCTATCCTGCATTCAACCCACCTGCCTCTTCTCAGCTGCCTACAAATCCACAAGAACTTCCCCCAGCTACTGTTACCTCTTCTCTGCCATATCCCAATCCTCCTTTCCAGTCTGCTGCACCCTAATCCTACAGAGCTTCAGTGGCTAAGCCAAAGAAAAAGCAAAAGTTTTTCCCAACCAAAATGATCCTGCCATTAACGCAACCTGTCTCCACATCCTCCAATCTGTCCCAGCCTGAAGTGCCAGAGTTCAAGCCTGAGGTGCCAGAGTTCCAGCCGGAGGTGCCAGAGTTCCAGCCGGAGGTGCCAGAATTCCAGCCGGAGGTGCCAGAGTTCCACCTGGAGGTGCCAGTGTTCCAGCCGGAGGTGCCAGTGTTCCTGCCTGAAGAGCCAGAGCCAGCATTCCAGCCTGAAGAGCCAGTGCCTACCTTCCAGTCTGATGTGCCCACTTTCCAGACTGATGTGCCCACTTTTCATTCTGATGTTTCCGCTTTCCAGTCTGATGTGCCTGCTTTCCAGTCGGATGTGCCCACTTTCCAATCTGATGTGCCTGCCTTCCAGTCTGATGTCTCATTGCCTGCTGCCCAGCTCCATGACCTGGAGACTGCTGCCCAACCTGATGTGCCACTGTCTGCTGCCCAGCCAGACGAGCCTCTGTCTGCTGCCCAGCCTGATGTGCCACTGTCTGCTGCCCAGCCTGATGTGCCACTGTCTGCTGTCCAGCCTATGCCTGTGCCCACTGCCCAGCTTGATGTGCCCGTGCCTGCTGCCCAGCTTGATGTGCCTGTGCCTGTACCTCGGCCTGCTGCCCAGCTTAATGTGCCTCTACCTGCTGCCCAGCTTGATGTGCCTGCTGCCCAGCTTGATGTTCCTTTGCCTGCTACCCAGCTTTATGTGCCTCTGCCCGCTGCCCAGCTTGAAGTACCTATGCCCGCAGCCCAGCTTAAAGTGCCCGCTGCCCAGCTTGAAGTGCCCGTTGCCCAGCTTGATGTGCCTGTTGTCCCGCTTGATGTGCCTGCTGCCCCACTTGATGTTCCTGCTGCCCCACATGATGTGCCTGCTGCTCCGCTTGATGTGCCTGTGCCTGCTGCCCCATTTGATGTGCCTGCTGCCCCACTTGATGTGCCTGTGCCTACTGCCCAGCTTGATGTCCCCGCGCCTGCTGCCCAGCTTGATGTGCCTGCTGCCCCACTTAATGTGCCCGTGCTGGCTGCCCAGACTGATGTGCCTGTTGCCCAGTTCGAGGTGCCTGCCGCCCAGCTCGCTGTGCCTGTTACTCAGCTTGAGGTTCCTGTGACTGCTACTTAGCTTGACATATGTATTGCCCAACCTGATGTGACTTTGCCCGCTGCACTGGCTTGATGCCATGGACTTTCCCCAGCAATGACTAGTTGGAGCGTCTGGAGGTCGCTCCTTCGAGGGGGGGTACTGTCAGGAAAGGTTCCCTCCACTGGTAATATCGATCATTTGGCGTGCAGTACTGAAGTCCACCAGCAGGTGTCTCCTGGCAGTTTGGAGCTGTCAGAAGAGCTTTTTCCTGCTGGTATTTTGATATCTTTGGGCCGCAGTACTGGCATCCAGCACATGGTACATGGTATTCTGGCAGTATGGAGCAGGTATTACCTTCTGCAGACAGGCATCACCTGACTTTATAAGCAGCTGTAGTATAAATACCCGGCAAGTGCACACACAACTTGCCCTGGTATTGTCCTTGAGCCCTGACCTGAATCCTGTTACCTGTTAACTGTTATCCTGATCCTGAACCCTGATTCCTGTATCCTGAACCTGCTGTACCTGATCCTGTCTATTCCTGCATCCCTGGATCCTTGTCCTGCAGCCTGATCCCTTCCTCCTTGTCCCTGTCTGTTTACTCCTTGCCGCCCATCTGCTGACCTCTCGTTTATGACCCTGGCATGGCTTGACTACGATTCTGGTATCCTCCTTTGTTATATATACTGGTTGGTTTGTTGTCACTGTTTAGTTATTTGGTTTTCTCACTCTGTTTTGTATTGATGGTGTATTCACATTTATATGCATTTATCTTAATAAAATCACTTACTTTCACCTATTTATGTTTGGTTCACTCTGTCGCAGTCACACGGTTCTGGTCACATCTGGTTCATGACAGGGTGCTTCTTGTGACGTGTCATGAGGATAAACATTACAGTTTTTTCGTTATTGAAGCCCCCCGTTTCCCTCATGAAGACTGAGGAGAAGAATAAATTCAGTACCTTCATATCTCTCCATCCTTAGTAACCAGATTCCCTTCATCATTCTTTATGGAACCAATATGATCTGACTTTCCTTTCTTACTATTTATATACTTAAAGTATTTATTGGGATTTTTTTTTATCTCCTCCACTATGTGCCTTTCGTGTTCTATCTTAGACGCCCTGATAGCACCCTTACATTTCTTGTTGCATTCTTTGCAAAGTTGGAATGCTGATGATGATCCATCAGCCTTGTATTTTTTTAAGGCCCTCTCCTTTGCTTTTATATGCATTTTTACATTGGAGTTAAGCCACCCAGGACTTTTATTAGCTCTTTTAAATGTATTTTCCATTGGGATGCACTGGCTAGTCCCCTTATTTATTATGCTCTTAAAGCATACCCATTTTTCCTCTGTATTCTTCGCTCCTAAGATTTTATCCTATTTAGAATCTTCTAGCGAGGATCGTAGTTTAGGGTAGTTAGCTCTTTTGAAATTCAGTGTCTTTGAATTCCCCTTATGTTTCCTATTTGTGTGATTTATACTGAAACTAATTGACCTTTGATCGCTGTTTCCAAAATTGCCCTGTATTTCCACATCTGTGATCAGGTCTGTATTTGTCATGAAAAGATTCACCCGTTGGTGGTGCTGTCGGTCTCTTGGATCGCAGTACCAGTGTCCACCAGCTGGTGTCTGTCAAACACCTAGGACCTGTGATAAGAGGACTCACCTGCTGGTGGCACTGTTGCATCCTTGGGCCGTAGTACCGGTGTCCACCAGCGGGTGTATTCCAGCAGTGTGGAGCAGACAGCACCTTCTGTGCTCAGGTGTTACGTGAGGTCAATTGTTGGCAGCCTTATAAATACCTGGCAAGCCCTCACCCGATCCTGAGCCTGCATCTGACATTGTTCTGAGCTTATCCTGACTCGGTCCCTCCTGTGTTCCTGTACCCTTTCCTTTACCCTTCAGCCCGATCCATCCCCTCCCTGTCCTGTTGGTTCCCAGTCCCTCATCTTCTGATCTCCCCGTGTATGACCTTGGCCTGGCTGACATCTGTGATTCTGATTCTGCCCCTTGCTGTATATTCTGTTGTTGTTGGTGGGTTTGTTGGGTTGGTTGTGCACGGTTTGTATTTTCTTATTTATCACCTATCTTAATAAATATAATTATTCACTTTTCATGCATTTTTGGTTATCTCTGTGCAGTCCACACAGTCTGGTCTACTAATTCTTCTGACAGTATTGTTTAATAATCAGTAGGTCTAGTAATGTTTTGTTTCTAGTTGGTGCATTTAACATTTGACCCATGAAATTGTCCTGCAAGACATTTAGGAAATGGCAAGCTTTAGATGAATGCGCGGTTACTTCTGCCCAGTCTATGTCTGGATAATTAAAATCCCCCATTATAATGACACTTCCGACCCTTGCCACTAATCCAAATTGTGTTAGAAGATCCGCCTCCCCCTCCTTGCTCTGGTTATGGGGCCTATAGCATACGCCCAGTATTACGTTACCCTTAGTTTCCTCCCTTTGTAGCTCTATTCATAGGAATCCACCTCCTCCCTAGCTCCATTAGTGATGTCGTCTCTTACATTCACTTGTACATAATTTTTGATGTATGGGCATATCCCTCCCCCTTTTTTACTCTCTCTATTCCTGTGATATAGGGAATACCCTTAAATGGTCGCCAGCCAATCATGAGAGCTGTTGAACCAAGTCTCTGAAATTCCTACAAAATGTAAATCCTCCTCGTACAACAGTAGCTCTAGTTCTCCCATCTTGTCCGCCAGACTCCTGGCATTGGTGAACATGACACGTAGTTTAGACCGGTCACATACTATCTCCTTATTGGATGCTCTGAGGTTGCAAATAGGACTTGTTACTGTACTCACCTCAGGTTTGCCCCAATACTACCCTCTGGAATTTGTTATGCGCTGATTATCTCTACCTCTGGACCCTCCCCCCATTGCCTAGTTTAAAACGTCTAACCTCTAACTTGTCGGACATCTTTACTTCCAGCCAATTTGCACCTTCCCCATTTAGGTGCAGTCCGTCCCTGCTAAAGAGCTGATAATCAAATGAGAAGTCGGCCCAGTTCTCCAGGAACCCAAACTCCTCCATTCTACACCAACTCCTCAGCCACTTGTTTACTTCCCTAATCTCCCACTTCCTTTCTGGTGTGGCTCAATGTACCGGTAGTATTTCTGAGAATACTACCTTGGAGGTCCTTTTCCTCAAAATCAAAAGGTCCCTAAAATCATTTTTTAGGACACTCTGACTTTGTCATTGGTGCCAACATGCACCATGACAGCCGGGTCTTCCCCAGCCCCTCCCAGTAATCTGTCCACCAGATCCATTATGTTCCGAACCCCAGTGCCCGGTAGACAACATACAATTCGACGCTTGAGGTCTTTGTGACAGATTGCCCTCTCTGTCCTTTTAAGAAATGAGTCCCCTACCACCAGAATCTGTATTTCCTTTCCCTTGGCTTTACTCTGACCCGCACTGGAGGAGTTATTTCCCTGGCAGCTAGGGGCGTCACTCTGCTCCAGCAATGCTGGTCTCTGATTGGTTTCACCAATGTCATGCAACGAGGTGTACTTATTAGGATGTTCCAGCCCAGGACTGGCCCCCCTGGCACTTTCCACTCAACCCTTCCTGACTGTCACCCATCTACTCTGCTCTGGTGCCTGCCCCTTTTTATCTCCACCCGCCTCTGTGCTGGCCCCTGCCGGCACCTGCCTGGTATGATCCCAACTCTCCTTTAGTATAGAGAGTCTTCTCAGTGTTGACAGTTGCTTCCCTAGATTCAGAACCTGGGCTTCCAGGGAAACAACATGCTTACATTTTGCACAGCAGTATTCGCCCTCGATCGGATGATCAAGGAACGCATACATGCTGCAAGATGTACACTGAGTCGCATCTCCACACCCATCGGACATCATACCCATTAATTTAATGGGGATTGGGGATTATACCCTGTCCAATTAAATAACAACTAGCTTCCTGACACTAATACTCAACAATACACAAGTACTCAACAATACAATAAACAGGTGTTCACAGCACACGTGCATTCACAGCACTCGTGCACTCACAGCACTCTTGCACTCACAGCACACGTGTACTCACAGTACACATGCACTCTCAGCACACATACACTTACAGCCTTACTAACTAGTGTACACTGCTCCCCTCTGATAAACTGATGTCTACTGATGTGGCTTCAGTGACCATTTTTTCCAAGAAGGCTGTGCCTGTCCTGTCATGGCCAGGGGACAGGCTCGGAGACCAGTAGCTATAGCAGTAGAGAGGCTACCACTAGCCAGTTGGCTTCAGTGACCATGTTTTCCAAGAAGGCTGTGCCTGTCCTGTCATGGCCAGGGGACAGGCTCGGAGACCAGTAGCTATAGCAGTAGAGAGGCTACCACTAGCCAGTTGGATAAGTACACAAGCTGGTCACCCTTGCAGATGACACAGGCTCACCCAAGGTGCAAGGTTTAAGCAATAATTGGTATTCACCAGAGTTCCTGATGGTGGAGATGGGTTTTGCTGTGCGATAGTACCAGGTTGTTTTCCCTGAAGGTGAGCAAGCTGGGGCCCAGTAGCAGATATAACAGGTAGGGATAAAGCAGAAGCACAGTAAATAAACAAGCCAAAAGTGGGTAACAAGTGGTTGCAGGTTGGGATCAAGCAGAAGCATAGTCAAGGAATTGACAAAATAATCGACAAAGGTCGATAGCAAATGGTTGGGGAGATAAGGACAGGTACAGGTACCAGATATTGACTAGAGGGAGCATAATATCCTGGCAAACAGGAAGTGCAAAGGCATGGCTTAAATATGAAGTATCAGATAGAAAAAGAGTCAAAACAATAATTATTAAAATATCAACAACAACGCATTGTAAGGATTCATGCGTTAAAGTGAATAAAAATATGTGACAAATCTAAACTAGAGAAAAAAAAATGCTAGCTTTCTTAATATATGTGAAATGACATAAACTATAAGTTATTATTAAACAAAATAAAAAATGTCCAATGATGCAGTCCCTTAAATGTGTGAACAACTAGATGAAGACGGCAGATATGCATGTAAAACGTATGTAGGGAGATTTGTTTCATCTCTGTGTATCTTCTGAGGCTGTTCACTTTACCGGTGAGGGTTTACATCCACTTTAAATAGGAAGTATCAGATAGAAAAAGTATCAATACAATAATGATTCAAATATCAACGGGCGGCACAGTGGTGTAGTGGATAGCACTTTCACCTAGCAGTAAGAAGGGTTGCTGGTTCGAATACCAACCACGACTGGAGTTTGCATGTTCTCCCTGTGCCTGTGTGGGTTTCCTCCGGGTACTCCGGTTTCCTCCCACACTCCAAGGACATGCTGGTAGGTTAATTGGATCCTGTCTAAAATTGTGAATGCGAGTTAGGGACCTTAGAGTGTAAGCTCCTTGAGGGTAGGGACTGATGTGAATGTACAATGTATATGTAAAGCGCTGCGTAAATTGACGGCGCTATATAAGTACCTGAAATAAGATTAATAAAATAAACTACGCATGTAAGGATTCATGCGTTAAATTGCATAAAAATATTTGACAGATCAATAACAAGAGAAAAAGAACTTGTTTCAAGGATTCATGCGTTAAATTGCATAAAAATATTTGACAAATCTATATAACTAGAGAAAAAGAACTTGTTTCAAGGATTCATGCGTTACCATTCTTAATATATGTGAAATGACATATACTGTAAGTTACCATTAAACAAAATAAAAAATGTCCCTCAAACGTGTAAACAACTAGATGTTGTGCTTTGTGCAGTCTTCAAACATCCTTTATAATGAATGACATGCAGAGGGCCCCAATACCATTCACACTCTGCTCTCACCTTACTGTTTGGACCTATTTAGTTTAAAATAGGTCAAATGCGTATTTTACTTTAAGGGGTTCCCTCCAAGGCACCAATGCTCTCTCATGGTCCTCCTCAATATTTCTTGGATAGTAACTTTCCAACTCTACACCAATCTTCAGGACTCCTCCGCTCAAAAAAGAAAGGCTTGGATAGTGTAATACAGTAAAAACACTGACTGGGGGTCAGCAACAAGTAGATCCCGATCTACCAGTAGATCGTGGCCAGGTGACTGGTAGATTGTGGTCTGGGTTTGCTGACCCACCACCCCAGAGCATCAAACAGAGTGTAATGCAAAGGGACTACTTGTAAAGTTGGAGTTTTAGTAGGAAGCAAGAGCTGAATAAGCCAATGGCTCATATAGTGCTGGCTCCTGTCCCACGCAGAGTGATACCAATTGCACTCCAACTCTTATTTTGGCTAATGGTCTCCAGAGTGGTGCCAGCAGCAGGAAAGAAGAGATCTTAAAGTTAGTGTGAAGCAATACACTGGGCATAATAGTATAGGGCTGCTTTTAAATTGATGTGCTGCAGTTTACTCACACCGCAGGTGCAGTGCAGTGCTCCTGCAGCTTTCCTGTGGATGTGCTGCGCTTAGCCATAGACTTCAATTATATCCTGTGGGTTTGGTGCACTTTCTGAATGCAGGAGTTTTGCTGCGCTTTCAAAAAGTGCACCACACATGCAGGATATAATAGAAGTCTATGGCAAAGCACAGCTAACCCAGAAAGGTCACAGATGCACTGTGCTGCACCCATGGTGCAGGTAAACAGCAGCACATCAGTTTAAAAGAATCCTTATGGGGGCTCAGAACAGTGATGCCCTGTACACACGGTCGGATTTTCAGACGGAAAATGTGCGATCGGAGCTTGTTGTCGGAAATTCCGACTGTATGTGGGCTCTATTAGACTTTTTCCAACGGAATTTCTGACACACAAAATTTGAGAGCAGGCTATAAAATTTTCCGACAACAAAATCCATTTGCGTCAATTCCGACCGTGTGTGGACAATTCCGATGCACAAAATGCCACGCATGCTCAGAATAAATTCCAAGACAGAACTGCTCGGTCTGGTAAAATTAGCATTTGTAATGGATATAGCACTTTCGTCACGCTGCAATGTTTAAAATTGTTTAATACAGCGCACTCTCTTCTTCTTTATAATGCTAGAAGAATGAAGTTGTTTTGCTGCTCATATTTACATAGACTTCTCACAAACTTCTTTCTTTATTATTTATCGTGATTTCATCAATATAATGAAGGAGTGGTTGTGTAGTCCTCAATGTGATACGGCACCTCATCCCAATGTTTGTAGAATCATGTAAAGGAGAGAGGGGTGCGAGGATTATAGCGGTGCCAAAAATACACAGTTATACTTAGGTAAAAAACATGAACATTTTATTAACAAAATTGTTAAAAAAGAAAAAATGAAATTCACATAAACAGGGTGTGCAAGACAATTCGGACATTTAAAAACATTTGTAGCGACGTTTTACCTTTTTCCTTAGCACATTGGATTGGGTTTTGTAATTAGGTGTAATTCCTACATCAGCCATCCAACTAGTCCATTGCACTGCCCCTATGGGTAAGTGTACTGTAGCATACTCACCTTTTTTCCTATAAAAGTCCTTACCATTAACCATTATTAATATTCTGTAGCCTGTCCACATTTTTCCAATACATCAATGCTGGCAGTATTTTAACATATATTCCCCCCCCCTTTTTTTACCTTCCATTATTTTTAGACATTTTCTATCCAGATCTTATCACCTGATATGTGGCAGGCCCTACGTTACAAATCTACTGTGTTCCAGTGTCCTGTATACAACCTTTTTAGATAAATATTGTAAGTATTAGCTAGAGACTATGTTAGTCCAATTATGTACTTGTAGATTTGTGAGCCCTAATTGGTTTTGGGGTCCACTAAAACCATTGTACTTCCTTTCTCCCTGTAGAAAATTTCTGCCTGGTCCTCCCCTGCAGCTGCTTACTGTACCCTGGGCTTACGGTGCAGCTCTAGAGGCTCTCTGTGCCCATCCCTGGTGACTTACAGGTAGTCAATTTTTCACCTTGGGGGTGGCTTGGCGGGTTAGGAAGGCGGGTTGGCTTGCACGTGCGCCACGGTGCCTGCTGCTGCATTTTGGCTTGGTGCTCGTGGGTTCATGTCTGACAGCTCGCAAACATAATAAACTGTTTATTCACATTTTTCCACTTTATGCACTTTTTGATTTAATCTCAGGTTAAAAATTATATACATTGTTTTGACTGTCAAATTTCTCTTTATAGATTGTATAGTAGCGCTATAGGTATAAACATCTGTCCCTGAAGAAGCCACATCTGGCGAAACATGTAGGACTTTCAAATGCCTGTCTACGGAACTGGCCACTACACTTTCTAGGCCGATTCCCGTAAAACGTCGCTACAAATGTTTTTAAATGTCCGAATTGTCTTGCACACCCTGTTTATGTGAATTTCATTTTTTCTTTTTTAACAATTTTGCTAATAAAATGTTCATGTTTTTTACCTAAGTATAACTGTGCATTTTTGGCACCGCTATAATCCTCGCACCCCTCTCTCCTTTACATGATTCTTCATCAATATAATATTTTTATTTGTCACATCTACCAAAAAAAAAATATTTTTTGATGTTTTTAGATTAATTTTTTTTTTTTTTTTTTGGATTTTTTTTTAAATCCTAATCTTGTGTTATTTTTTTTTTAACTCCAGAATAGTTTTGGGTGTGTTTTGTGTGTCAAGTTACCACAACACCATTATTATCTTGTATTATTTAATCTCAAGGAGATTGGTTGGTGTTGGTGTCTCTTGTTAATTTCACATTGTAGTTTTGAAATGTACCTGCCTCCTCACAAATGGTCCTTTTTGAAGGAAAACACACATAGGCGAGTATAAAAAAACAAACCAAAAATTTATTAGGGGTCCTAACCAAAGAAAGAGGGAGGCAACGCTGGAGAAGCAGCAGAAATTGGCAAAGCCTTTGGCCCCCAGGGCACACATCAATTATTTTACTGCAAAATTGTTGACCTGAGAAGTCCATATATAAGGGAGTACAATCTGGTCCAGAAGTCCAAGAGATCATGAACAGCAGTAGATGACATACATGTCCCCAGGCTGTGGTCATACAAGAGCCTGCATCTTTTGTCAGACCAGATTGAACCCAGGCCATCACTTTCTTGTCTTCCTTCCACGCGGTGTCTGAGGTGGTGGAGTTGTGGCAGGAGGAGGAGGAAGATGATGCAACTCACTCAGGTCGGTATTGGGTGTGATTTCGCCCCTCAACCCCTTATTTAATGTTTTATAAATGATTTCCTCACACATGAGGCATTGGCCCTCCTGCATGTCCTGCAGGTTTGTGGCAGCCACGGAGGCAAAAGCCTCTTCATGAGTGGGGGTGGCTCTGAGGGACACAGAAGCCTCCTGAATCAGCCTGAGTGCTGAATCCTCCACGTTACTCCCCTTCCTGGGTCTTTTGTTTGGAAGGCGGAGGGGAGGAACCTGTGATTCTGTAAGGCTCCTACTGGGCCCGGCACCTCCTGGCTGCCACTTACCCTGGCCTCCTCCTGGCTGCCACTAACCCCCGCCTCCTCCTGTGTGCCACATTCCACAGCCTCCTCCTGTGTGTCACATTTCACAGCCTCCTCCTGGCTGAGGTCATAGGGACATAGTTTTAGTTTTTTCTTCATCAATCACACACAATTTTCATCTCATGACTGTTGCAAATTGAATATTAACAAATATAAAAGACTATCATTCTGAGCCCAGCATTTTTCATTCTTGTCCCAATTATTTTTGCCCACTACTGTCTATTGATATGTAAACGCCTTTATTAAATCAGCAATTAGTGATCAGTAATAACATCTAGTAAACATCATTTATTTATTGACAAGAAATCTGTAGAACAATGCTATACCTGGCTCAAGCTGGGCTCTTCCACTTCTTTCTGGCTGGAAGTCCCAGGTTGGACATCAGAAGCCTTAGCTGGGGTTGAAGGAAGAGTGGAAGAAAGGGTTGAGAGGGATTCCCTGACTTCCGTCTGGTCTGACAGAAATCGCAGTCTCTCATAGTACCACAGCCTGGGGACATAAATGTCATCTGCTGCAGCTCCTGATCTCTGGGAATCCTGGACCTTCTTGAGCTCCCTAAGATAAGTGCTCCTCAGGCCACCAATTTTGGCATTTAAATAGGGGATGGTTGATGTGGGGACCACCGGCTTCACCAACTCCAGCAGTTTCTCCAGCGCTGCCTGCCTCTTTTGTTTATGAATATATTGAGGGTGTTTCACCTGCCACAGACAGGGCAGCTCCCTGTATTTGTCTATGAACAGGGGGAGGAAGTTGTGGTCATTAAAGCCATCCATTTTATCTGCAATACACAAGACAAACCCTAATGTCAGGCTAAAGTCTCCTAATCTTGTCCAAATATAGGCCTCGACCTCTAAGCAGTATAGGCCCAAGTTTAAATGTTACCTTCATTATCACGATCGGCGCTTCCTATACTCCTTCCTCCGCTCATAGATCATACGTACGATGCACGCGTGTTATGCTTTATATACACTGCAGATGTGTGAAACTCCGCCCGCCCTTGATGTTCTTTCTAGTCTATTCTTCGCCCCTTCTTATTCGGCGCAGTGGGGAAGAGCACATGGCGGAGACAGAGCAGGTGCATGCTAATTACAGCAACGAGGAGGAGGAAAGCCCGGAGCCAGAAACGTCACGATCCCGGAGGAGACGATTTAAGGCATCAAATATGTCCTTTGTGGAGATGGTGGAGATGGTCGACATACTGAAGAGGGCCGACTATGATGGGAAGTATGGACCTTACCCCAACCCCAATGTCAGAAATGCCAAGATCATGGCGAAAGTTGTGAAGAGTCTGCACGGTAATTGTGGGGTACGTCGATCCAAGGATCAACTGAGGAAGTGGTGGTCGGACCTCAAAATCAGGGAGCACGATCAGTAAAGAAGGATCAGGAGATTGCTGCAAAAAAGTAAGTAGTTGTGCTGTGTTTCTATGCATTATTTTTAGAACCTTCGTGCTACTCCATGTGCTTTTCTTTACTGCTGTACAGTTTAAAATGGCAACTTTCATGTTTATGGTCACATTATTCGTTCGTAGGAAACATTGTTCGTTCGGCCAATAAAACAACATGTTTTGTCCAGATGCATTTCAATACATTTTTTCTGGCCTACTTCTTCTTCTTAAGAAAGGTTTGTTGTCTAGATGGGTTTGTAACTAGAATGAAATGCAAACTAGATTCTGTGTAAGGAGAAGACACTCAGCAGCTGTTTACACATCTGGACACAGGAGCACTAGTGTGGGACAAAAGAACACCCTTTTTATTAGGGGACCCACACAGGTGCTCCAGTGTATACTATAGGTGTGACTCCATCTGAAGCTTGTACAAAACACGTAAGTATTCAAGCTTGACAAAGGACAAAAACATTTATTCATCTTGGAACTCTGCCAAAAGAGACAATTGTACCCCACTTCCGAGCAATGTTTCATATTTCTATTTCTGCCATCAAATATCTGTGTGCTAAGTATACCTATTTTTTTTACATAGGGGAGAAAAGACTCGGAGGACACCACTCATCAGAGGAGACAACAGACCCCCCACCTCATGAAGAAGTAGAAATCCCCCAAACCCAAGCAGAGGAGGAGGAGGGAGATGTGGTGGAAATTGTCACCACAACAGGTGAGTGTCTGCGACCACAGGCTCAGGTAAGAGATGGATGCTGGCATATTTATAATACATGGTGCGTTTTTTAAAATATATTTTTAGGTGATCGTGATGTTGTGGAAGAAGGTCATTTCACCAGTGAAAGTGCCCAGATCCTGATCGGGGAGATAATGGGGTGTAATAGGGACTTGGAAAACATCAAGCAAAACATCAATGATGTTCAAAACAAAATGAAGAACATCATTGATGTTTTAGGGAGAATTTAAAACCCCTAGAAATCCCTAACTTATTTGTGATTTGTGTTTTTGTTTTTCTGACAATTTTGTGAAAATTTTGTGACATAATATAGAAAAGCCAAATTTTGAAAATGCACACACTGTGTCAACATGTGCTATCTGCCATCACGGAGATCAATGTACGCATTTTGTGGGTGCAACCCCATCCTCAATAATAAAGTAGCTGAGAGGATGGGGTTGCACCCACAAAACACGTCCCTTGATCCCCCATGATGGCAGCTAGCACATGTTGACATTCAGCAATTTGTGTGCATCTTCAAAATTTGGCTTTTCCAGGGGTGACTTCACCCCATCTGCTGAACGCAATATGAAACACAGTTTATAAATACTCATGTCTGATATTGCCTTCACTTTCTATAAAAGTTGAACTTTTTAAGTTCCAGAGTTGTGTATTTCTTTTTGCTTTTAAACATGCCTGTTTTACCTTAAAAGGCAATTTCTACTTTTTATAATGGGTAATATGGGAGTGCAGGTGGCGCTGCCCTATTATATAAAACTATCCGTGATTGATTAAATAACAAGAGCTAAGACCTGCTTACTCCACACTCAATCACTTAGGAGCTCCGTCAATGTGTAGTGTACTACAGTCTAAACCAAAATAACTGTGTATGTGAAAGATAATTAATTTCCTATCACCTCAGTGAAAAAAACCTCAGTGAAAAAAAGTTTGCCTCATATGTTAAAAGTGAGTGACTTATGTGAAAAATAGTGAGAAAAAATGATTCTTTAAATATAATTGATTGAATTAACATAACCTCAAAGTTCAAAAGTATTGAGACAATATGGCGCCTACTAAAGAAAAAAATTTTTTAAATACCTATTAGGTAAAAACCATATATGGAATAAAGTGTCAAGTGCATGTGCTAATTTATCTCTACCAAATTTTATAGAGCTAATAGATAAACAGTGAAATTAACCCCAAGGTTCAAAAGTATTGTGACAGTATGGCGCTTGATAAAAGTAAAAAGATTTGTTTTAAAAAGTGAACAACCATATGTGAAAATAAAGTGTCATAGGACGTCCTATGATGAAACGCGTAAGACGGAGTCACGCTCACAAGTCATACCCGGAAGTGCAGGCTGGAACGCAAGGTGGGACGCACGCTTAGATCCTGTTCCCGGTCCCATCCTTGCATACAGCGATGCCTGCCAAATAGTTTTATCTTCTCTTGAGCCTTTTAATTTTGGAATATTGGAACCTTTGGAATGTTTATGTGCAATAAAATACTGGACATACTTCACGAAGGAAGCCCCCTATTTTTCTTTCTTTGGGATCTTGGAGAGTCTAACAGATATAGGTGGTAAACGGTGAAGCAGTTTGGTCTATCTGGAAAGCACAGCCCATCCTGGAACCACTGAAAGGATCATACAGCACAAAGGCATAGTAGCAGTACTGGAACAACACTACCCCAAGGCACCCACTCTGTCGCTCGGTACCCCTGTAGGGGTGTTTGTTTCTGGTGAGTGGGGGAGCACTGGGGGGCAAGCACTTCAAGTCACCGTTTTTAAAAGTATACACAGAAGTCACTGCCTTTTACTGCTGGTGCTGAGGTCAAATCACTGCATATATACTGAACTTTACTTACATATCATCTTGCTATATGAACATTTTGGTCTTAAATGGATAATATATTTTAAGAGACCCATCATTGTAATGTATTGTAATATATTCTCTCTATATATAACATTTTTTGTATGATTTTGAAGGGATTTAATATTTATCATATTTTGGAACGTCAACAGAGATCTTATTACTGATACACTGGCTAATAACTTAGAGAGGCCATAAATTGGAGTCTGCACTGACACTTTATTTTCACATATGGTTGTTCACTTTTTAAAACAAATCTTTTTACTTTTATCAAGCGCCATACTGTCACAATACTTTTGAACCTTGGGGTTAATTTCACTGTTTATCTATTAGCTCTATAAAATTTGGTAGAGATAAATTAGCACATGCACTTGACAATTTATTCCATATATGGTTTTTACCTAATAGGTATTTTAAAAAAAAATTTTCTTTAGTAGGCGCCATATTGTCTCAATACTTTTGAACTTTGAGGTTATGTTAATTCAATCAATTATATTTAAAGAATCATTTTTTTCTCACTATTTTTCACATAAGTCACTCACTTTTAACATATGAGGCAAACTTTTTTTCACTGAGGTGATAGGAAATTAATTATCTTTCACATACACAGTTTTTTTGCTTTAGACTGTTGTACACTACACATTGACGGAGCTCCTAAGTGATTGAGTGTGGAGTAAGCAGGTCTTAGCTCTTGTTATTTAATCAATCACGGATAGTTTTATATAATAGGGCAGCGCCACCTGCACTCCCATTTTACCCATTATATTCATGTAATTAGACCCCTTTGGGGAACTAATTAGGGAGAGGCAGCAGCTCTTTCATTGTCCCAAGCGCGGATTTATCTATTTTATAATTTCTACTTTTTAATGTGACCTAAAAAATTGTTATACAACAAACATGTTGGTTTGTTTTAAAAACCTTTTATAAATGCACATGTGATTGTGCTTTGATTAGTGTAAGGCTGAAAGCAGGTCAGCCTGTTATTGTAGGAGGAGTCAGGCTGCATAAAGCCTGCCCTCCTTCTTCTCCTTGCTTGTGGTCGTAGGATCTCGTGTGCGTCTGACGTCACTTCCGGGTTTCCGTTTCAGCAGGAAAATGTGCGGCTGCAAGGAGCAAATCTCCCTATTTCAGCGGCGGAGTTACAGGTTTGGGGAAGGGGGGCACCGCTCGCTGTGACCACTCTCCCTCATGCGGCGCTGCAGACTCGGAGCGGCGCGGGCGGCCCTCTGGGTTCCGTCCTCCGTCGTGGGCGGCCGTGCTGGTGTCCGCACGCGCACGCTCGCCTCTGTCCTCCTCGCACGGCTTGTCTCCGGCTGGTGAGAGGCGGTATGTGCGCTACGGGAGGCTCTTGGGCACTCTCTCTCTCTCTCTCTCCCCTCCTCCTCGCCGGGGACCTGTTGCTGGGGCTGCCTCTGGCCTCGCCCCCTCCTCTGCGTCGGTGGTGTCTGGGGTTCCTCTCTACGCAGCTCCTCCTGTGTGGGGGTGCTGCCAGTGTGTGCTGTGTGCTGCGCGTCGCTGTCATCCAGGCGCATGTTCGCCCTCCCCCTCCCCGATCATCACCTCCAGCTAACTTTTATTGTTGTTGACCATTTGTGTCCCCTACCACGGGATTCCCTTCACTTCCTGTCTGCGGCAGGGGGTCACTGGTGGTTGTATGGGCTGGCGCTCCCCATTCACCCCTGTTCTGGTGATGGTACGGAGTGTGGAATCATGCCTCCTACTGATCGGTTGCGGTTTCTTATGCATTTCATGGTTTCTTGCTATTTGCGATTTCTCTTTCTTTTTTGCGCTTTCTTTCAATTTGCGGTTTCTTATGCATGTTGTGGTTTTGCAGGTGTTTTTTGGTTTCTCATGCATTTTGCGGGTTTGCTAATGCCTTTTTGCGGTTTTCCCGTGCGTTTTTCAATTTCCTCATGCATTTAACGGTTCTCACGCATTTTACGGTTCTCATACAATTTACGGTTTCTCATGTTTTTTCATGGTTTCATGCAGGACGGTTTCATGAGAATTTACGGTTTGCAAAAAAAGGGGGGCTGGGCAGATTAGAATATTCTGGCATACGCATGTGTAAGCACAGGGTTAAGGGGTTAATTCAGGCTGGGGGGTTGGCAGGACACTTGCTCGTTGCCTGTCTTCTCATTATTTTCTGTGAGGGTCCTTTGGGGGTATGTAATTTACATTTTCTCATGTAATTTTGGTTTCTCATGCGATTCACAGTTTTCATGGGTTTCTCATGCATTTTACGATTTATATTTACGGTTTCTCATGTATTTTATGGTTTCATGTTTTTTTTTTTTTACGGTTTCATGCGATTTACGATTTCTCATTTATGTACGATTACTCATGCATTTTACGGTTTTCATGCGATTTACGATTTCTTATTTCATTTTACGGTTTTCATGCTATTTACGGTTCGCATGCATGTTTAGTTTCGCATACAATTACGATTCTCATGCATTTTACGGTTAACGTGCATTTTACGGTTTCTCATGCGAGTTATGGTTTCTCATATAATTTATGGGTTCTCATGCATTTTACAGGTTTCATGCTTTTTACGGTTTTCAGTAAAATTTACGGTTTCTCGTGCTTTTTATGGTTTTTCATGCATTTTACGGTTTTTCATGCATTTTACGGTTTCTCATGCATTTTACACGTTTTAAGGCATTTCACGGTTTTATATATTGCGGTTTCTCATGCATATTTTTCAATCTCTCATGCTTTGTTATGGTCAATTTACATTTTCTTATGCAATTTACGTTTCTCATGCAATTTACGTTTCTCATGCAATTTACGGTGTTCTCATGAAATGTTCGTTTTCTTATGCAATTTGTCATTTCTCTTGCCTATTCATGTTTCTTACATTTCTCATGTTTCCCATGTTACTCACGTCTTACATGGTTCTCACGTGTTCGCACGTTTTACATGTTTCTTACGCTTCCCACGTTTTCTATGCCTCGCACATTTGTTCATGCTTACGTCTTCCCATGTTTCTCACGTCTTCCCATGTTTCTCACGTCTTCCCATGTTTCTCACGTTTTCCCATGTTTCTCACGTTTTCCCATGTTTCTCTCTGTTGCTTTCGGGTGTTTTCATGCAGTTTACAGTGTTTTCATGCAGTTTATACAGTATTTTCATGCAATTTTTTACAGTGTTTTCATGCAATTTTTTACAGTGTTTTGATGCAATTTTTACAGTGTTTTCATGCATTTACGGTTTCTCGTGCTATGTGTCACTTCTTATGCCTTTTCATGTTTCTTACATTTATCATGTTGTTCTTACTTTTCGTATGTTTTCACGTTTTTCCCTTGGTGCTCACGTTTGTTTCTCTCGTTTTTCCATGCTTCTCGTTTTTCCATGCTTCTCGTTTTCCCATGCTTCTCTCATTTCTCATGCTTCTCTCGTTTTTCCATGCTTCTCTCATGCTTCTCTCGTTTCTCATGCTTCTCTCGTTTCTCATGCTTCTCTCGTTTTCCCAGGCTTCTCTCGTTTTCCCAGGCTTCTCTCGTTTTCCCAGGCTTCTCTCGGGTTCCCATGTATTTTACGTTTATGTCATATGTTTGTCACAGTTTTTCGTTCGCTGCATTTCTGTTAGCTAGTGCTCAGATTCAGGGTCTGTCACGTCTACAGATCTGTACAGGCTGAGGTTTCGTTTTTAATTGATTATTGTCCCACAATCTTCTCGCCTGTTTCCATACATCATTCGTGCACGTTCACCATTACACTTTACTTTTACCCACCTCGGTCTGTGGGTATCTTAGCCCTGAGTGTTCGTTTTTAATTTCCTGTCCAGGCGCTGCAGGTTGCTCTGGCTCACTCACTGCTTACAGTAGGGGGGTGTCATCATTAGGTTCACATTCTTGCGCTATTGGTCTTGCCATTCCTGCACCCACATCATCATTGTCAGGTACCAGGGGTGTTATGTCTTGGGGCTGCTTGTATGTATGTTATTTGGTTGCTGTCAAACAGCTGGGTTGTTCATGTTCTACCACTGCAGATTACCCATCACGTCTATGGATTGACAGATTGAGGTGATCGTTTTTAATTGGCTTGTTCGGTGGCAAGTCTCCTCATCTGTTCTTACGCTGTTTATGTATTTCATACAAACTCACGTCTCTTATGCAATTTACGTTTCTCATGCAATTTACGTTTCTCATGCAATTTACATTTCTCATGCAATTTACGTGTCTCATGCAGTCTACGTGTCTCATGCAATTTACGTGTTTTTTGCAATTTGTTGTTTCTATGATAATCTCACTTATGTTTCTCTCGTTCTTCTAGGTTTTCTCATGTTTTCCCAAGGTTACTCTCGTTCTCATGTTTCTCACGCTGTTCATCAATTCACGTTCTCGTGCTACCGGGGTTTTTTTTCATGTAGTTTGCGGTTTCTTGCAGCTTCGGTGCTTAGGCTGCTTACGGTTTATAGCTCGCATTATACATGTGTTTCGTTCTTTCACGCAGCTACGTTCCTGGCGCAGGTTTCTTAGCATGCTCACGTTCTTTCGTAGTTCATGTTGCTGTCCCAGTGGCATGTCACTTACGCGGAGTAGGTTACTCAGGGGACCGGTTTTTCCTCTGGTATGCACACGACCTTTTATTTCCTAGTTACTTTTGGCTAGGGTTGGCGGAAGCATGGAACTATGGTAAGTCAGCATGGCAGCTCCGGCAGCTTTTACAGGCTCAGGGGGTTAGTGGATTCCGAATTTTCTCAAGTCTCTAGGTCAGGATCAGTAGGCTTCCTACTTGGTTCGGTTTTTGGCCTTTTATCGCGTATCGGCATGGCATTGTCAGGGCGTTTCTGGTTGGACTCAGCTTTTCATGTTGTTGGAGACCCCGACAGACTTTCTTTATTTGCTGCGCATTCTATTAGCAATCCTCAGGGTTCTTGAAGAGTAGCCCTCCTGCTGTGATCAGCGGACTTCTCACCATGGGTCAAATTTTTTCTGTGTGGTATCTATCTCATTCTCATAGTCTCCTTCATGTTGGGTACCAGCTAGGTGCTCAGGGCAGGCTTATACCCGGTTTGGGTCATAAGTGATAGGAGCAGGTTCGGTGTATTTGTGCCAGGGATCCCAGCCCGTTGGGTAGGTGGAGGTCGTCTTGTTTCTCTGGGTTTGGCCCAGAGCCACTATTTGAGATACCATAAGCGTTTGTAATTTGATAGTTCATACGCAATTTCAGTGGGCTATAATTTGGCATCATATTCATCCTACTGGTCATTTTTTGCCCCCTTTCAGGCATACTGACCATTTGACCAGGGCACAACTCAGGTTTATGTTCTTGTTGCTTTTTGTTCCTTGTTACACTATCACAGATTGACTCCGAGTACAAGTGTAAGGCTGACCACAGGTCAGCCTGTTATTGTAGGAGGAGTCAGGCTGCATAAAGCCTGCCCTCCTTCTTCTCCTTGCTTGTGGTCGTAGGATCTCGTGTCCCACCCACCCATTCCCTTTTTCTTTTCTATTTTTATTTTATTTCAATTCATACTTGGGTATGCCCCCTTTCAGGCATACTGACCATTTGACCAGGGCACAACTCAGGTCTATGTTCTTGTTGCTTTTTGTTCCTTGTTACACTATCACAGATTGACTCCGAGTACAAAAAAGATTGAGAATCAACAATGTGTGGCTTCTTCTTTCAATGCTCAAAAGCATTTTTTGTTGTAAAGTTGGTGTTTTCAGTGACAATGAAGGTTATTTACTAAAGGCAAATCCACTTTGCACTACAAGTGCAGTTTCAGTGCAGTCTCAAGTGCACTTGTAGTGCAAAGTGTATTTTCCTTTAGTAAATAACACCCAACAGTGCTTTATAATTTTACACAATCACGCCATTTCAGGACTCCCCAAGTTTCAGTCATGGTCAGCTAAAAGAAAGCCAAGCAGTAAAGCTAAGCAAATATTTGTTCAGTCTAAAATTATATTTTTATTTAAAAAATGTCTCAGACATTGTCTGGCATATCGATGGCCCCCCTACCCGCAAAGTATTATATGTATCTTAGACGGACCTCGCGGGCACTCTGGGGGGGCAAGCCAGGACGGCCAGCTTCAAGTGCCGTCAGGTTTGGTTCATTCATATTAATTCCAGCTTCAGGCGCAACTGAGCCAGCATAGTTCCAAGAATTTCTCCTTAAAAAGTTGAGGAGAACACAGCAAGCCAGGATGATGTGATTGAGTTTATATTCCGCCATGTGTATCGGTGTAAGAAATAGGCAGAACCGGCTGGCCATTATTCCAAACGTGTTATCCACCACTCTTCTGGCTCTGGCCAGCCGGTAATTAAAAACCCTCTGGTCCGGGGTGAGGGTCCTCATAGGGAATGGCTGCAAAAGATGGTCCCCCAGCGCAAACCCTTCATCAGCAACGAAGACGAATGGGAGTCCTTCTGCATTGTCTTCTGGAGGTGGCAAGCCCAAGCTGCCATTCTGGAGACGCCTGTAGAACTCCGTGTGGACAATGACTCCACCATCTGACATCCGGCCATTCTTCCCCACGTCCACATACAGGAACTTGTAAGTAGCCAACACCACCGCCAACATCATAATACTATTGAACCCCTTGTAGTTGTAATAGTATGACCCCAAGTTGGATGGTGGGATGATGTGGACGTGTTTCCAATCAATTGCCCCGACGCAGTTAGGAAAGTCCCACCGCTGGGCAAAGTGGGAGGCCACAGTCTGCATTCCTGTGGGTTGGAAAGAAACTGTGGAGTCAAACAAGAAAAATATATTAATCATTTTGCACATAAACATGAAAAGCAGATTAGACACAAACATTCTTGGCCAATATCAGTATAACATTTATTTTAGGGAGTATTTAAAGACAAAGGTATAAGGTCCACCTATCAGATCCCCCCCCCCCTCATGGGACATTTTAAAAATTTTAGGGGGGAGAGATTTTGGCCAGGTAACCCTCTCCACTTAATTGAGAGATGAATGCCTAAATAATGTGTATTACTTTGGCCAGCCCCTCCTTGCTTACACTATTGGCAGCCCACTGGACAGGTAAGAAGTGTCATAATATAAAGAGATCAATACACACTGTACACATTTTAGCACATTTTTACATTCTGCTATTACCTATCAAGATAATAATAGGATACAAAAACTTTTAACATTACCATTTGAAAGTATTCAGGCAGGCCCTTGCACTACATGCTTTGGGGAATTCATCCATAAATATGACCACAAAAGAGGTGGGTATAGTGTGTATGTCAGCAGATAGAGGATTGAGGATAGATAGAGGATTGGTATCAGCTGAGTTAGCAGTTAGGAGGAGGGAGGGTTCCAAATGATTTTGGGACCCAAAAAAAACAAACCTCTGGCACTCTCCCAGAATTTAAAGCAGACATCACAATTTTACACATTTTAGGGGGTATTTAGGGTAAAGCACTACTATGGAGCTGACAAAATACATTGTTAATTGAGTAGACGAGGTGGATATAGGCCCAGCAGAGGATGCTGGGGAGGTTAGTGAAGGCAAATATGTATAAAGGACAAAAAAAAATTTAAAAAAATCCAGCATGCATGAGGACAAAGGGAACATTCACAACATATTACAATCATGGTAATTAGGGAATGGGGAAAGAAAGACAATACATTAGCAAACATTAAATACAATAAAACATGATGTAAAAGGATAAATCTTACCTTAATATACTCCTTCTGCAGGACCTGGATGATGGCAGAACAGGTCTCCGGGATAATGATCCCCAGAGCCTGGGGGGAGATGCCTGTCGAGAACTTGAAGTCCTGCAGGCTTCTCCCCGTCGCCAAGTACCGCAGGGTGGCGACTAACCTCTGCTTGCCTCATGCAGGTATCCTGCCTGCTGATATAAGGGGTTAGCAAAGCCAACAAACGGTGAAATATGGGGTCCATCACCCAGAGAAAGTTCTTGAAATCATCAGAATTATTCTCACGGATCTCACGTAGCAAAGGCATGTGACAGAATTGGTCACGCTGAAGCAACCAATTCTTAGTCCATGAACTCCTCCTCGCCCTGTTCATGGACTGGGCTTGTGTCAAAGTAAGGACCCCAACACAAAGCCCCTGCACAGCACGAACTCTACGATGAGTACGTACACACTGCTAGAAAACAGTAAGCTAGTCAGAACGAAGTAACAGAACGCACTGAAGAACAGCAAGGCCTGTGAAAAGCGACCTGAAAATCAGTAACGAATGGACAAGAACACAATGACAAGTCAATGGTAACTCGCTGCACGCACTGAAGACCAGATACAAACCCACAAACTGAACAGCATAAATACAATCTGAAAACCACGAGTCTGAAAAAGCGCAAATCGTCTCTCACCAAACTTTTACTAACACAAGATTAGCAAAAGGAGCCCAAAGGGTGCCGCACTTGGTACTGAACTGCCCTTTTATAGTCTCGTCGTACGTGGTGTACATCACCGCGTTCTTGGCGTTCGGAAATTCCGAAAACTTTGTGCGACCGTGTGTATGCAAGACAAGTTTGAGCCAACATCCGTCAGAAAAAATCCATGGATTTTGTTGTCGGAATGTCCAATCAATGTCCGACCGTGTGTACAGGGCATGAGGGTTCATTTACATTTGTAGTTTGTGGGTTAGTAAAACCCCATAGTTAAGATCTGTTTTTACCACCCCTGCCCCAGCCATACCCCCTTTAGGTGCAGTGGCCAGGGGTGTACACATTTTGCAGCTACAGCAGGAGTTATACACCCTGTCATGGTTGGTGAGTGTAGCACCAGCCAAGCATGACTGATTCAAGTGAACTTTGTGCAGTATAGCAAATAAGGGGTTAAAGCAGGCAGCGTTGTGTTGCTTTCTCACCAAAAAAAAAAAAACAAAAGTAAATAAAACAACAAAACACTTCTAGTGACAGTAAACATGTTAAAAAAAAAAGGATACTGGATTAATATAGCGGATTAGGAGGGTCTGCCCTTGAAAGCTTCCAATCTAACTATGTGAACAACCATACTGCACAGTAAAAAAGTGGTGGAAAAACACTACATACATAAAAACTTTGTAAGGCTTCATGTACACTACAGCTTCTAAACTTGAGCTTGTGAGCTTTAGGCTTTTTTTTTTTGCCAAAGCTCCTAAACTCAACTCCATAAAAGCCTATGGGGTTGATTTACTAAACCTGGAGAGTACAAAATCTGGTGCAGCTCTGCATAGAAACCAATCAGCTTCCAGGTTTTATTGCCAAAGCTTAACTGAACAAGCTGAAGTTGAAAGCTGATTGGCTACCATGCACAGCTGCACCATATTCTGAGTGCTCCAGTTTTAGTAAATCAACCCCTATGTGTCCATGTACACATAGGCTTTTAGGATTGTTTAGGAGCAGCTGTGGTTAGGGGAGGTTCAACCTTCCTCTCCTGAATGCAGAAGAATCATGTTCAGGATAGGAACGTCTCGACTGCTGGCCGTAAATCGTGGCTAAAATGCTAAAATCACAGGAAAATCGTGGCGCGATCTTGCTGTATTTTGCATTTTCTCGTGGCTGGTGGTCAAAGTAGGCTATGTGTACATGAAACAAATAAAATAATAGTGCGCCAATCCAAAAGGAATTTGGTATGTAATCCACCTGCAAATGTTAGTGCTTAAAGGAAACTATTAAATAATTCCTATACATATAAACATAATTGTGCAAACAAAAAAACACAAATAGTCAAAATAAAGTCCAGAATATATAAATGCAATCACTTTTGTGATAATAATATTTTCACTCCAAATCCGTTCCACACAATGATAAATAAGTGTGTGATTAAAAGAGAAAAAATTTCCACACAATTCCTGCCCACCTTAGCTATAGGCCCCCAAGGGTCAAATCACGCCTTGAATAAACAGATTATGGATAATCACCAATGGAAAAACATCAGCTGAGTCCTGTATCCTCTGTATTCCTTTTTATATACTCTGGGAAACACTCCTTTGGATGCGTACTCAAAGCAAATGAGAGAAATTCATCACACAAAACTGCTGATATAAATGCGTATTTGTTAAACATAAAAGTTGCCCACTCATATTTAGTACATCTTGTAAAATCGCTTTTGTAACATAATAAACTTTGGAGAGCTCGCCTCCTCACCAGCTCCTTCTGACGTGTTGCATCACTGGTCATGTGACTTTCTCAAGGAAATAGCGAATATGTGTACATAAAGCCTAACAAAGCTGTCCCGTACTCAATACATACCTGCTGTATTAGTGCTTGCTAAGTTCTAAACAGTTGAAAAAACAGGGCTGCCATTGGAAATCATGGAGCCCCATACAGCCTACCTGACAGGGCCCACTCCCCCGCATACAATATCCTAACCCCCCCCCTCTCCCGTCTCCCATATATTTATGAAAGCTTTTATTTTGCCTACATTTGTAATGCCCATCCAGCCACAAGGCCACTGATCTGCCTACTTAGCTCCCCCAATACCACCATACAACTTCAGATCATTACAGATCACACCTGCCCAAAAATCATCTCACATCCTTAGATCATCACAGACCAACAAATAAATGTGGAGTTAGAGAACCCCAGAGAATCACAAAGCAACATGTGCTGACAGCAAATTTTGTTATAATTGGGTCACAAACACTACAACAACCAGTAATTTACACATACTGCTCCAAAGTTGCAACCAATTGCTGCATTCATCATGGGTTGGTAGCACTGGCTGACTGTGAGGATGTTTGGGCAACAGAGGTTGTTGCTTCTGTGTCTCCATTCTTATATTCCACCTACAGCATATACAATGAGATTACAAGCAGCCATCCATTACGTTGCATACATGGCATTTGATGATTGCAACCAAGGGGGTGTTTGGGCATCAGAAATAAGGGTTTGGGGGGGATAGATGTCCCACTATAACATGCATTAATGAGACAAGTAGCAGACAGTCATTATACAAGTAATCCAATTGCATAAATGGCATTTAGTGATTGCAGCCGGTGGGGGGTGCATGACCCTCAAAACGTGGGTTATCTACCCCCCTTCCCCATTCTCACTCCACATCTACAACGTGCACAATGAAAAAGGTAACAGATAATCATAATACAAGCAATAGGTTGTATAGGTATAATTCAGAGAATCCACCCCCAAGCCTCTTTCAACAAAAACCACCTTGCAGACATTTGGGTGTCTAAAGACCCCCAAGTTGCAATCTTTGACCAGTTAATACCATCCTAGCAGATAATTAGCCACTGGATTGCTTTTACAGGTGGTGGGAGGGGTCACCCCCAGTTGCCTTCCAGTGCCTCTCTCTGGGCTCTCCCATCCTGGCGTTTAGCCAGCATTAAGCTGGAGTTTCTGCTCTTACCATAGAGTTGGTGGGTTCTGATTTTACCACAGAGCTGGTCGGGGACCGGATCTTCCCCCCCAATCTATATAGTATTAGAAACTGGAAGCGACGAGTATTTGGTCACTTCAGGGGCAGATCCAGAGTCTTGCAGAGTCTTGTCTCCGGAGGGGCACTGCCAGAAAAAATTTTTTTCGCGGGCAATCAGGGAATGCTGGTGGTGGTGCTTCAATCATCCTGGCACCATGGTTGTAATGGTGTCAGGATGATTGAAGTGCATTATTTCTATTATTAAATTGTAGTATAAAATGAAATGGTTCAACTCACCATAATGCAGAATCAGTGGGAGCCCTGAGTGTGCCACCGTCACCTGCCACACGTTGCGAATTGTCACTTGCCTGCCACCAGATGAAGATTGTCACTTGCCACGTCACCTGCCATATGTTGCGGATTGTCACTTGCCATACATTGCAAATTGTCACTTGGCACATCACCTGCCACACGTTGTGGATTGTCACCTGCCACACCTTGTGCATTGTCACTTTGCCACATCACCTGCCACACTTTGTGGATTGTCACTTTGCCACGTCACCTGCCACACGTTGCGGATTGTCACTTTGCCACGTCACCTGCCACACTTTGTGGATTGTCACTTTGCCACGTCACCTGCCACACGTTGTGGATTGTCACTTTGCCACGTCACCTGCCACACCTTGCAGATTGTCACTTGCCTGCTAAGGTGGTGTTTTGCTTGTCTCTTGCTATCCCAGAGTCAGGCAGCAGAGAGATAATGTAATCTCTCTGCTGCCCACGCTGCCTGCACAGTGAGGGCGGAAGTTACTGCAGGGATGCAGGGCAGGCGCGGGGCGGGGTGGTGAGAGATGATCTCATCTCTCTGCTCCTCTGCCCCCCTGGCTAGCTGATTGGCCAGCTGTGCGCTCACACCGAGCCTGTTTTCTCATACTCACCCGCCCACAAGCCGCCACCGCGCCGACTACCCGCAAACCATGCCGCCCGGCCTGCCCGCTCTCTTACCCACCTGTTGAGCTGCCCGCTCTCATCCGCTCGCGGAGATGCCCGCTCTCTCACCCGCCCGCAACACATTTCTCGGGGGTGGCAATTGCCCCGTTGCCCCCCCCCGGATCCACCCCTGGGTCACTTCTGTTTTTGGTCTTTTGTTTACAAGCTATTGCTAGCCTGTACAAGAATAGGATCAGACTGATCTTGGTCTGATATGATGCTATTAAGTAAAGAGGAAACATCTGGGTGTCTAATAAACCCCAGATGCCTCAGTAAAGAGGACCTGTCAGTGCGTATTGCTATCACAAGGGTTTTTTGCAATCCTTGCGACAACACTAAACGTGATAAAAAAATAAAAAATTAAAGAGACATTGTAAAAAAAAAATATATATATATATAATTTTTTAAAAAATGTAACGTGCCCCTACCCCCCTGTGCTCGCCCACACAAGTTGGTCCTGCATTCATACGTAAACGGCGATCGCGCCACGCATCTGAAGTATCACAGCGAACACAAGTGAGAGCAATAATTCTAGCACCAGGACAATAAATAAAGATAAATAACTAAAAAAAAATGTGATACTCCTTATACATAAATTCATCAACAAAGTGTAAACGCAGTAAATCATTTGTGATAATAGTCCATATTTGCATTAAATGATCCATAGAATCTTCAAAATTATTCCTCAAGTTAAAACTCCCATGTTGCTTTCTTCACCCTCCACCAATGGGTTAAATCATATACATAGACATTAAACACCATGTGCTGTTTCTGGGCTCCCAGAACTCTCACCTCAAATATATATCAATAGCACTTATATTGATTATAACACACACACCATCTTTTCTCCTTTGGACGGGTACCACTCTCTCCTCCTGTTCACAGGGGCCTGTCTCCAGGTTATTCCTCTTTATTATGCAGGATATGTGTATGGCTCCTTTAATTCCACTAATGAATTCATACGGTCATTCTGCATAGCTCTCGAAAAAGGAAGTGAAAATACAAGGCTCCCATAGTGTAGAACGTTAAAAACTCACATCCATTTATTGGGTTACTGTACACTCACATTTAAAAGATTAAAACCACACATAGATACTAAAACTGAAACTCCCAAGCATCCTACCATGTCACTTCTAGTCTGCGTCAGACTCTCCTCTCGCCCTACACGTTACACCACGCTCACATGACTTCATCAGGAGGGTTGATTCATATCAACATAAATTCTAGCACCCTCCTGTGCAACTCTAAACTGGTAACCTGTAAAGGCCTTTAAAGTTTTTACCTATAGAGATTTCTAGGTACCGTAGTTTGGTGCCGTTCCACAGGCATACATAATTTTAAAGTGTGACATGTTAGGTATCTATTTATCATCAATATCTAACATCATCTGTTTTATTTTACAAAAAATGGGTATTATATTATGTTTGTGTACACTAACATTCATTAAAGTGTATTTTTTGCAAAAATTTGTATTTAAAAAACTGCTGTGCAAATACTGTGTGACATAAACAATTGCAACACTCACTATTTTATTCTCTAGGGCCCCTGCTTAAAAATATATAATGTTTGGGGTTCTGATCAATTTTCTAGCAAAATATTGATAATTTTTACATGTAGGAGAGAAATGTCAGAATTGGCCTGGGTGACAAGTAGTTAAAGTTGTATTATTTTTTATACAAAATGTTTGTAAAATACAGCATGCAAGAATGTATTAATTGCTACATGTATCAGGCAAACAGAATAAACTTTCTACTAGTTCACTGGGCAGATTAGCAACTTTTCTGTCCCCACTGGGACAAATAAGTAGTGCCATGTACCATTAGATACAGGAGATAGCAAAAAGCTTGGTGCCTTACAGCCCCTATCTGCCACATAGAAAAAATGGCTCTGTGTTTTTGCCCCTACAATCCTTGACAAACTAGCTTAGATTCTAAAATCCAGTACCAGCTAGGGAAAAGGGGGTGGGGAGGGATCAGACAAAAAGCACTGGAAACCCCTCAGCCATGGGACTATTCCACACCAGGATACACAGTGCATAGTGAACTTCATCAAATATTCCATTACTATGCAAAAATGTGTTTTTTAACCACTTGCTTACTGGTGAGGTGGCACTGATGGGCACTAATAGGCTGCACTGATGGGCACTGATTGGCACTAATAAGTGGCACTGATGGGCACTGATGAGGCGGCACTGGTGTGTACAGATCATGAGGCACTGATCAGGCTGCACTGGTGGGACGTACATGGACGCCCTCCCGGCATTTAAACTGAAAGATGGCTCTAGTGCGGACGTCCAGTGGTTAATTTAAAAAGAAAAAAGTATGAAAGCAGGGAATAATAAACTTGTCAGACGTTTAACATGTTTCAAACTCTGTCTAGAGGCATGTGCCATTTGTTAAAGTGTCATCAAACCCAGACTATGAAAAACTCTCATTACATGCTATATAACAGAGTGTTCATACTCACAAAGCATCTAAAGCATTTGTTTGGGGTTGAGTGAAATATACCTGGTTGATCCTGCCATCAGCTGTCCCTCCCATCTTCTCTGTGTCCCCACTGCAGTCTGAGATTGTGTAGACCAGCTGGTGTCCTCTATTTCAATGCCCTTTTAAGCTCTTAATTTCTTCCTTTTCCTGTGAAGCCCACATGACCATACACGTGGGGGTGTATACACAGTGGTAAATGGCACTCTCCTCCCTCCCTCCTTCTCCATGTCTTCCTATTGCTAAACCTTAGGGTTGTGGGATATAGTATGTTGATTGATTACTTTCACTAAGAGACTCACAAAAGTTTAGTTTTATTATAATTCAGTATTAAATATATCTAATGTACTTGCTAATTCCTGTAAAGTTAAAAAAAAGAGCTCTGGATGCAGATGCCCTCTGAGCAAAATGAAAGATAGTGTCAATCATCTTTGGCTCCGCCTACTCTATATTAACGTAAAAAAAATACACATTTAATGTTAAATGAAAATTTATTGGAGCTGTAAAACAGTTATTTGATATGAATAATCTAATTTGAATTGCTCTTTTGAAACAGTTTTTTTTTTTCACCCGCAAAACACCAATCAGGGCTGGCCAGACACTGTAGAGAGCATACATCAGTAATAGAAGCCCCTCCCAAGATCTTCGCCTGATTATACCAAAGAACAGGGAAATATCATGTGACCACACAACAGCACTACAGGAAGAAGGTACTTAGAGGATTAAAAAAAACAAATAAAATAAATATAGTGGCATTAGATATATGATTTATGTGAATGAATTATGGCAAATAACACTTCTCTGTTTAATATCACTTTAATAAGAGTAAATGGTATACTCTGTTGGTTTCATTCAATATAAAAGATTAAATGTGTTTTCTGCTGTGATGAAAACCACAAAGACACTATTTACCCTTAATAAACTGGGATAGAAATGTAAGAACTGCCATTGCAGACTTGCTTTAAAGATATAGGATTCAGTATGCTTTTTCTTGAAAATTCAATAAAATATTTTGAAATTAAAAAAAAAAAGATATAGGATTCAAGGGTATCATCCTGACTACATAGTAAGTCATTGACCTGGAATAGGTAAGTGACTCAGTAAGTAGTGAAACCAAAATCAGGATGACAGCCTGCCAGGGTGCATCCTTACAAACTGTAAGCAATGGTAGCCTTCAAATTTCTGTCCTCACTAGTTCCATTTAAGGTACACAGTGGGAAAACCGCATGTTGTTACTATACTGTTGGGGTCGTGGATAATGGGGCATTTACTGAAATTTTAATTTATATTTCCATTTCAATGGGGGGAAAAAAACAGTGTGTAAGATCCTTTGTATTTGTTTTGTGCCAACATATTATGTTTTATTTTCTGCGATTAGGTTGAATACAGCTGCCAATTATATTTATGTGCAGATGGTTCTACATATCATTTAAAAGTACCATATTTTAGGGCAAAAAAATACTTTACCAGGTTTTCACTAAAGTAAAAATATTCTTTATACTTTTTGACAATAAACTTTATAAGGGATTAACTGTTTTGTAAACAGAGGATCACTGAATTGTCCCTGGAAATCAGTCAGCCAGAAGGATTACAGAGTTCATCCAGGAAAATTAATTTTGAGCGACCTATTTTTTCCCTGTAAATCAGACAGCCAAGGGGTGTTTTTAGAGGCAAACAAAAAAGCTAAGCGTGCCAAAATATAGAGCACTTTTTGACGGGTAGGGAGGCACACCCAGTATAAATGTCCATAACTTCTGAGGGTAAATTTAGGGAATTTAGTTGACAGTCCACAGGTAAGAGTTAAAGCCAACACATTTTGGGGGTGATGCCTCCCCCTTCATCAGGACTAATGTGCAGAGAGACAAATAAATATAAATAATTCACAATGTTACGTGGATAATTCAAATTATAGTGCACATTAATATTTATTTTTTACCTGCAAATCTTATGTGTTCTGGGACCAGAGAATGGCAGCTGCTATACCCAAAATAATCTTAATTGAGTGTTCATCTCCTATAATACTTGTGGCTGGCCTCAGAGGTACATTTAAACTGGCAGAACACATTTCAAAATTATTTTTATACATTATAGGTGAGAAGGAGGTACTAATATGAATACTAATTTACAACCTCTGGACCTGTACAATTAAGCCCTATTTGGGCTGCGGGTGGGTGATGTCAACAGTGTGTGGCTTTGTGTCTCAGTTTAGGCCGGCATGTATTCTTCTACATACTTTTGGTAAAAAAAAATTTGCAATAAGCGTTTATTGATTGGTTTGCGCAAAAGTTCTAGCGTCTACAAAATTGGGGATAGATTTATGGCATTTTTATTATTTTTTTTTTTTTACTAGTAATGGTAGCGATCTGAGATTTTTATCAGGACTGAGATATTGTGGCAGAAAATTGGACACTTTTGACACATTTTTGGGACCACTGACAATTATACAGCAATCAGTGATCAGTGATATAAAAATGCACTGATTACTGTATAAGGCTGGGTTCACACCTATGCGAATTGGATGCTGCTTTCCCCGCATCCAATTCACATAGCAGAAGAATATGACCAGGACTCTAAGGAGCCAGTTCACATGTCTGCGGGGCAGCTGCGGAGCGCACTGCACAGAAACGCTGTGCATCTATGCCTCAGTTCCAGGGCCGAATTCAGGCAAAGATTCTTCCCTAATTTGTCCCTGAATCAGAGAACAGGGACGGACAGCATTGCTGTGCGATCCGCGGTCGGTTTTAGGTGTGAAACGAGCCTGAATGTCACTGTTAGGGAAGGGGATAACACTAGGGGGCGATCAAGGGGTTAACTGTGTTCCCTCACTGTGTTCTAACAGTAGGGGGGATGGGACTGTCTAGGAGGAGAGAAATTTGTACTTAGTATGAACACACAATCTGTCTCTACTCCCCTGAAAGAACTGGAATTTGTGTGTTTACACACACAGATCCCAGTTCTCGCTCTGTCACGAGTTATCGCGAGCGCCCCTAGTGGCTAAAAGGAAAAGCGACGTAAGGTAACATCAATTTGCCCAGCCGAGCCAACCTGCCACAGTAAAACTGCAGCGGCGGGTCCGGAAGTGGTTAAAAGCATCATTGGTGTCATATAGCAATACAGACACACTCATAATATAACATTCACCATTACTGAGAAGTATAAACTAAGAACATATTTGCGTTTATGCCAAGCTTACTGTTATAGCAGGGACTGATGGAAAATTGATTGAGATGAAAGAAGCTGAGAAGCATCTCAGACATTAATACACTCCAATCTCATCCTGATACTCAAGGTCTGATTCAATGCAAATGAAGCTAAAGTATAACTAAAGGCAAAACTTTTTTTTTAGCTTTTTCAGAAAAAGTGGCGAAGGCCTAAATCCACTGTAAATTGTTATTGCTGTTGCAATTGTCACTCTCTCCAAGTGTCTCAATCTCCAATGTCACTGAGAATAAAATTAAAGGTAAATTCCAATTTGTGAGTTGCTACCAGAACAGTAATAGAGGGGGAAATCTTTCAGTGAGAACATTTGTTCCCATGGCAGATGTCTAAGAGGTGATATCCGATACATTGGAAAGATTTCATGTTGAGTCTGCAGGTCAGGAGGCAAAGGAAAATCTCCAAGACACAGATGGCAAAAAATATAAATGAGAATAGTTTTAAAGCTTCCCTACTCTATACAAAATGAAAAAAAAAAAAGTTTTGGCTTTAGGTATACCTCAAACAATGTCCTCTGTATAAGTAAGCATAATGAGAGTTTACTATTTAATAAAGTGATTCACTTGGTAACTTTCCAATGCTAAACAATTAAAGACAAGCAATTTTAACCCAGATTAATAATTTACAAAGAATACTTGCAATGCAACATTTAACAAGTAAAGTTCTTACAAGCTACAACAAAGGCATTGAACATTTAGTTTGAAAGCTTGTCGCCATGGCCCTATGATAATAGCTGACAGATTACTTTGATAAGTAATGAGAGCAAATTCAGAATTACAATGAGCTATTTCCAAAGCAATTGAGATTACATTTGTTCTTAAAGAAGCTTTAATATTTTTCTTTCAGAACCTTTTAAAGTACACCTGACAAAAGAGAGATATAAGGGCTGCTATTGATGGCTTTCTTCTGAAAATTCTGGTTGCCTACCTGTGTCTAACTTCAATATTACATTACCCAAACATGAAGGCAGTACATGAATATCAGAAAATTATGAGAATTTAGAACAGCATGACAGCAAAGCAACTAGCATTTTTAGTATAGAGGGCAATGGTGTTTCTCTTATGACAGATTTCCTTTAACAATGTTGTAAAAAATGAACACATTATGCAGAGGTGAAAATTAGAACAACAAATAAAGAAATGTATTAATTTAAATTATACCATATATGACGGTTGGTTTGTTGGCTCTTCCTCGCTTTCCGATGTAGTCAGCCTGTGCTGACTGCAGCCAGGTCTGATTGTTGTAATGTATAAAAACTCTTTTTAGGCATCACAGGATTAGGGCAACATTGGTCATCAGAAGGGATCCTGTCAACACCAGGAAATGTGGCTAAGAGGCTGTTTTTTCTGCACATCATCAAAGTGCTGTATTTTGGGCTTCCTCTGGAATGGAAGCAGTAGTCCCCCCTTTTACCCTTGTAACGAGAAGGGGTGAAATATCCCCCTTGAAGCCTCCCCAAATTTCATCCTCCTCCTCACTCTCAGCACCCTAACTCCCTCCTCCTCCTCCCCCTCACTGTCAGCACTCCCCCTTGTGCTCCTCACCACCAGCATCTCAACATCTTCTACTCCTTAATGCCAGCACCCAACTCTCCTTCTCCTCCTCATTGTCAGCACCCCAAACTTCCACCTTCTCATATTTATCCTCTTCTAATGCCTCATGACATTCATCATGCTGGTGGAGGGTAGGGATGGCCTTTTCTACAAAATATTGTCAACTGGTATATGGTCTTCTGGGCAAAATAATGAGTCTCTGACACTGGGGTATGGTGGGGGGTACATACTTGCAGAAAGGGGTGTGTGACAAAACTAAGCGCAAGATCACGTATCTGTGCGTGATCACTGTTGTCGGCTCTGGGGTGCGAGCACAGTGCTCCCACTGTTATTGGACACAACGGGAGCTGATTGTTCAGAGGAGAGACAGAACAGCACTCTGCCTATGTAAACAAGGCAAACTGCCATTCTGTGAGGGAGGAAAGTGGAGATCTCGTGTTTCTGATAAGCAGAAACACGGATCTCTGTTTTCCTCCAGTCACAGCATTCACCCCACAGTTAAGCCAGGTACACACGATCAGATTATTGGACAAATTTTCATCCGTTTTTTGTTGCATGCTAGTCTCATATCGAAAGTGAAGAGGTTACTCAACATACGAAAATTCTCATACGACATGCATCAGTGTATGATCCGGGTCTGCTGCTGGACAGCGTGCGACGGACCCGGATCATACACTGATGCTTGTTTGAACACAGATGTCTCGTGAGTGGTGTTGTTTGTTTGCGCAGCACACACAGTACTAGCAGTACTTCACTATTGTTTTTTCCCATTATGATTGATCTACCTCGGTCCATCCATGCGAATACCCATATGAAAGTTTCTCTGAGAGTCCATTCCTCACACACCAGATCATGTAGATCACAATGCTCTTGACCCCAGACTGCAAAGCTGAGGGTCCATTAACTCTGGTGAGTGGGGTCACAAGAGGGGAGTGTGGCACTTAAACACTTTGGGGGTTATTTACGAAAGGCAAATCCACTTTGCAAAGTGCAAATTGCACTGAAAGTGCACTTGGAAGTGCAGTCGCTGTAAATCTGAGGGGTAGATCTGAAATGAGGGGAAGCTGATTTTATCATCCAATCATGTGCAAGCTAAAATGCTCCTTTTTATTTTCCTTGCATGTCCCCCTCGGATCTACAGCGACTGCACTTCCAAGTACACTTTCAAGTGCAATTTGCACTTATAGTTTGCACTTGTAGTGCAAAGTGGATTTGCCTTTCGTAAATAACCCCCATTAACCTGAAGCAAAGAAGCACTTTATCTTGGAGCACTCGGCACTTTATTATATACCGTATATACTCGAGTACAAGTCATTCCGAGTATAAGTCGAGGCCCTAATTTACTACAAAAAAAATGGGAAAAACTTATTGACCCGAGTATAAGACGAGGGTGAGAAATGCACAGCTACTGTAAGTGGAAAAGAGGGTCAACAATGCCCATTTGCAGCATCACTGTGCCCATTTGCATGCCTCACTGTGCCCATTTGCAGCCATAGGTCCCCTGAACTTCAAACTCGGTAGTTAAGGGTTCCTAGATGCCCCCTAGCTGCAGCCAAAAGTTAGGGTCTCTGAACCCAAAGGGTCCCGAAATGACATTGCTGCAGATGGACACAGTTGACCGAATTTGGGGCCCCGTATCTCAGGGCCACTTAGTGCTAGGAACCCCAAATTTGGTGTGCAAACCCGGTGGAACTAGCACCATAAAATGTCTAAAGCTGGCGTTTCTAGCACCAAGTGGCCCCGAGATACAGGGCCCCAAATATCAGTTCAGAAAATGTCAAGCACTTTTCTGCAGCACAGAATGACATTTTCCAAACCGGATTTGGGGCCCTGTATCTCAGGGCCACTTGGTGCTAGGAACCCCAGCTTTGGATATGTTATTGCACACCAAATTTGGGGTTTCTAGCACCAAGTGGCCCTGAGATACGGGGCCCCAAAGTCGGTTCGGAAAATGAAATTTTTTGCTGCAGAAAAGTGCTTGACTCAAGTATAAGTCGAGGGGGGCACTTTCAGCACAAAAAAATGTGCTGAAAAATTTGACTTATACTCGAGTATATACGGTATATTTTTTTGAATTTGATAATACTATCACTGCTAATGTTTTTGAGCACATTATCAATTGTTGTCTAATATTCTGCTAGCACTGTTAATCCATATATTCATTTTTAAGGTGTTGAAAGGTTGAAATAGCTGCTGCAGTTTATTTATTTTTTTAATATTTCACTTATCGCAAGTTTTATTTAGTACACCGCTAAAAATCACTGTTCACAACCAATACTAGTAAAAACAATAAAAAGAATAAAAAGTCCATAAATCACCAATCAATATATGCTTATTGGGATTTTTTTTAAACAAAAATACGTAGCAGAATACATATTGGACTAAATTAGATTTTTTACATTTTTTTTTATTGGATGTGTTTTATAGGAAAAAATAATTAAGTAAAAAATAATGTTTCTTTTTTTCAAAATTGTTGGTCTTTTTTTGTTTATAGCGCAAAAAACAAAAACCGCAGAGGTGATCAAATACCACCAAAAGAAAACTATTTGTGGGAAAAAAGAGCATCAATTTATTTGGATATAGAATTGCACCCCAGCGCAATTGTCAGTTAAAGCAACGCAGTGTCGTATCTCAAAAAATGGCCTGGTCAGGAAGGGGGTAAAACCTTCTGGAGCTGAAGTAGTTAAAGGAAAGACTTGCAGCAAAAAATAAAAAAGAAGTTTAACCTGAAATAAGGGCCAGTTCACACCACATGCAGTCCAGTGCGTTTTTTTTTCTGCATCAAAAACGCATAGAAAGTAGGTTATGACATTCTTATTTGACCCGTTCTCTGGTTTGGTTATTCATTTCAATACCACAGCTTTCTGATTACGGTCTATCTCATGTTGTACTGTACTTATAATGTATACATACAAAACGTGCTATCTTTATGACATTTCATTACTGCTTTGAAACATTCTTGTTATACTGAAATCTCCAATAAACATTTTGAAACAAAAAAAAAAAAAAATGTAAGATGTCGGGGGTGGAGGAGCTCCGCCACAGTGAGTACCCAATTGGGGTGGCGGGCCTCTCCCTCCCGATATCGCATACAAATTAATCTAAATCAGATTTATAGCCCTCTTATGTTCACCTTGTTCATAGTACATGACTGTTTCTGTTCATTTTATACTACACTGTTCTGTATACCAAAGCCTCGTTGTACATAATGAGACCATGATGGTCATCATCTGTACTTTACTGTCTCAAAAATTTTTGCAATGACATGTAATGTTTTCCCTACGCCCCCTTTCCCTTCTCTTTTGAAAATAAAAAAATATTGAAACAAAAAAAAAAAGAAAGTAGGTTATATGGTTTTCAATGGCATAGTTCACACCAATGCTTGCAGTTCCAGTGCGTTCCAGTTCCAGAAAAAAAGTAGAACTTGCTACATTTTTCCTGCACTGGACTGTACTGGAATGCTGTTAAAAGCATAAGAAACTCACGGTGAACGCACCGGAACGCACCAAAAATGCACTGGAACACCCATGTTCTTATTCAGGGCCGGTTGACACCATAGGAACGCAGTCCGGATGCTTTTCTGCATTTTTGATGCGTTCCAGTGTGTTTTTGATGCGTTTTTGGTGCGTTTTTGATGCACTCCAGTGCTTCCCCCCTCTTTTTTCTTAACCTTAAATAAGGACATGTGTATTGCAGTGCGTTTTTGGTGCACTTAGGTGCGTTCCGGTGCATTACAGTGCGTTTTTGATGCATTTTACACCGTTCCGGTACAGTCCAGTGCAGAAAAAATGCAGTATGTTCTACTTTTTTTTTCTGGAACTGGAGCGCACTGGAACTGCAAGCACTGGTGTGAACTATGCCATTGAAAACCATATAACCTAATTTCCATGCGTTTTTGATGCAGAAAAAAATGCACTGGACTGCGTGTGGTGTGAACTGGCCCTTGAGGTTAAGGGAAAAAAAAGGGGGAAAATGCACTGGACTGCATCAAAAACGTATCAAAAACGCACTGTAACGCATCATAAACACGCATGTAAAAAAGCATCTGGGGCGCATCCGGACTGCGTCTCTATGGTGTGAACTGGCCCTAAAAGTTCTATCAACATATAGTGTGCCTAGGATAGTATACTGTATAGAGCAAGGACCTGTCTCAATTGCTGCAAATTGAAACAATTGTTTAACTTTATCCTCATATTACATTATTTGGATACATTGAAAGAAAATCGTACAGAGATAGCTTAGCTTATCTCCTAAATAGCTTTAGAGAGATTTTTCTCACTTCTTCTCTAAAATGATCTCTCTAATGGAGCCCCACATTGCAATGAAAGCTTGACAGGATTTCTAATGCCGCGTACACACGGTCGGACTTTTCGGCTACAAAAGTCCGACAGCCCGTCCGACAGACTTTTGACTGACTTTTGGCGGACTTTTGGCGGACTTGCGGCAGACTTTCTAACAAACGGACTTGCCTACATATAATCACACAAAAGTCAGACGGATTCGTACGTGATGACGTACACCGGACTAAAACAAGGAAGTTGATAGCCAGTAGCCAATAGCTGCCCTAGCATGGGTTTTTGTCCGTCGGACTAGCATACAGACGGGCGGATTTCTGGGTCCAGCGTAGTTACGACGTAAAGATTTGAAGCATGTTTCAAATCTAAAGTCCGTCAGATTTGCGGCTGGAAAAGTCCGCTGAAAATCCGGGGAAGCCCACACATGATCGGATTGTCAGCCGGCTTTAGTCCGTCGGCGTCCGTCGGACTTTTGTAGACGAAAAGTCCGACCGTGTGTAGGCGGCATAACCCTTCTCCACTAAAAAAAAAATGGTTTGGCTAATTGTACATGTTAGCACAATATGCACTGCAATGTGCATGTCATGGTGGGAATGAACCCTCATGAGATGTATTTTATTATTTTTATTATTTTTATCCCTGTAGACAACTTTTATTATCACTCCTCCTTTCTCCTACAATTTCCAATATCCCTAATGAGCAAGTAAAATGTTTACTGGTTTACAGTATATGATGGTTCTTTGGCTGTTAAGACACTATTAACCAGGGCTTTTTTTCAGGGGGAACTTGGTGGAACTCAGTTCCACCACCTCTGGCTCAGACCCTTGGGGGGGGCCTGCTCACCACATTCACTTGTAAACACAAAAGTCCGGTTTCTGTGTTTACAAGTGACAGCTCTGCCCCCTGAACCTTGCACTCTGTATGTAATGCAATCCTGGTATTTAATGCCCCTTTAAGACCCTCCTATTGTTCGTGAAATTTGACTGTTCACACCCACTATTTGATGTGATTTGGAGGGTGTTTGTGGGTGGAGGGGATCTGGGGGTCGTGGTTGAGTTCCAGCACCTATTGTTTGAGAAAAAAAGCCCTACTATTAACAAACCCAATTTACCAACAACATTTTATGTTAAAAATACCCAAAAGTTCCTTAACATTTTGCTATACTTATTATATTTATAGCTACTAATTTCTTTCAAGCAGATGCAAAATTTTTGTATGTATTACATTGATAAAACTGGCACTTCAGACAACTGGCATATGAGCAAAGTAAGAGGATTAGTACTTGCTACACTCAAACAATGAATTAATATCTTCTAATCAATCCCCACATTGCCGTATTCACTTACATCACCTGAGCTACAATTCTACAGCTTGTTTGTGGCTTTCCGTTGTGTAATCGAGAAGACAGTTTTAATTTAAGGGCTCATCTACCCAGCTGTCAATTAGTGAAGCAGTTTTCAACGCTATGAACAACTACCCTAGGAAGAAATCCTTTTTTTTTACGTTTGCAATCCTTTAACACTACATATATATTATACACTATGCTGGATTCATGGACAGAAATAATCTAAAAATGTTTCATTATGAAAATTCAAGCAGAAAAACAGTTTATCAGATAAATCTTATAGAACATATAATGTGAACCACATTCATCATTCATCATTTTTGAACCAGGCAACTGGAAAAAAGGAATGAATTTACTAAACTTGTCATCTGCATGCAGGAAATGCAGCAATGGTACAGACCCAATTAATATTTATGGAAATACACATTATCATTTCACTAGAAATCAGAGACCATTATTAACAGTGTGGCATGAATTACCCCATCCATGTTTTGTTACTGATATATGTACAGTATTGTCTAATAATAAAACAATGTAATAATAATAATAATAATAATAATAATAATAATAATAATAATAATAATATTAATAATAATAATAACAAATAATTTCCCAGAAGAATTGTAATATTATTTTATATTAAAAAAAGTAAAAACCAATGCTCTATTAGGGGCATATCTCACATGAACAAAAAATCCAGTTTTATGGACTGCAACAGAATGAAAAATATTCTTTTACCTACAAATAACCATCAAAATATATAACAACAACAAATATAAATCTCTGGAGCTTCAAAGGATTATATTTGTTGTTTTAATATATTTGATTGTTATTTGTGGATAAGAGAGAATTTTTCAGTCTGTGGCAGTCCAAAAAACAGGATTGTTTTATTAGTGTGGAATTTGTTGGCACCTGAGACTCCAGATTGAAATTTTGGGGAGGTTAAGTAGTAATTTTTATATTATTGATTGCTATTAATGTGGTTGTAAAGGCTGAAGGTTTTTTTACCTTTATGCATTCTATACATGATGGTAAAAAACCTGTGTGCTGCTCCCCCCCACAGCCCCTCCCTTATACTCACCTGACCCCCCTCTTAATCCAGAGATGTGCATAGGAGCCTCGGCTGTCCTGGGTTTCTCTCTCCTTATTGGCTGAGACACAGCAGCAGGAGCCATTGGCTCCCACTGCTGTCAATTACAGCCAGTGAGGCAATGAGCATAGAGTGGTGCCAAACCCCAGCTCTATGTGTCTTATGGACACATAGAGCGGGGATCGGGAGTGAACACACACCACTACCCCCACCGGAAGCGACTCGCTATTGGGGGCACTGGTCAAGGGGGAGGAGTCAGGAGTGCAGGCAGAGGACCCAAGAAGAAGAGAATCGGGATTGCTCTGTGCAAAACCACTGCACATGGCAGGTAACTATAACGTGTTTGTTATTTTTTTTATAAACAAACCTTTAGAATCAGTTTGAGGGATATATATTGAAGGAATGAATATTGAATATCAGCGAACTATGGGCAGGGTTCCTCAAATAAATGCAGCAGCTGAAAACCTCTGCCACCCCAGCAGGAAAACTGCTTAAAATCAGTGCTAAAAAGTCAATGTCCCTTTATATGTCCTTTAAAAAAGATCTTCAAAGACTTTGGATCCAATAAGGTACATCTGCCATAAGAACCTCTTTATTCTTGAGCCTTTAATGGAACTCCTTATAATGAAAAGAATCTCAAAAGGAAGAAAGTGAGGGAGAAAGTAAGGAAGCTATATAGTGTATCATGTTCTACTCTACATGTGCAAAACTTAAAATCATATATTGTGCTCACATTTAATTGTACTGTATGATCTCCTTTTTATACACCCTTACCCTCCAAACAATAATGCAAGCCTTCCATCCACCTTAATTTTCTCTTCTTCTCCAATTGTTGTGTGTCACCCTTCTTGGGAGAAATCCTCACCTTAAACCCCTCCATATAGATGCTTATAAGCTCCCAAAAAGGAAAATTGCACACATAGTGCGATACCAGTGGCGGTGCATTCATTAAGGGTGCATGGGTGGCGTCCCCTCTCTCCAGCCACCCCCCTCTATGACTAATGGATAGATTCATGCATAGCATGAATCTATCCATGGCCGCCGCTGCCACCCCCTATTCAGGCGTCCGGCCCCGCTGTCTAAGCCGCTGCAAGGTCCCACAGCTCGCCGCCATCACCCGCTGCCTGACCCACCACCAAGATAGGGTAAGTGCTGGGTGAGCGAGCGGGCAGACAGCAAGCAGGCAGGGGGGGTCAGAGTGGCAACTTTTGATGGGCCCAGTGCTGGCATTTGATGGGCACAGTGGTGGCATTTGATGGGGCACAGTGGCGGCATTTGATGGGGCACAGTGGCAGCATTTGATGGGCACAGTGGCAGCATTTGATGGGGCACAGTGGCTGCATTTGTTGGGCACAGCGGCTGCATTTGATGGGCACAATGGCTGCGTTTGATGGCACAGTGGCTGCGTTTGATGGGCACAGTGGCTGCAGTTGATGGGCACAGTGGCTGCGTTTGATGGCACAGTGGCTACGTTTATGGCACAGTAGCTGTGTTTGATGGGCACAGTGGCTGCAATTGATGGGGCTCAGTGGCTGTGTTTGATGGGCACAGTGGCTGCATTTGATGGGCACAGCGAGGCTGCAATTGATGGGTTTTTTTCAGAACTTTTCCGTTTGTTTGCGCCACCCCCAAAAATTTTGAGCACCAGACGCCACTGTGCGATAAAATATTCATGCAAAAACTTACCCTCACAAATAGTGAGTCTAAAACGTGCATGTGCCTTTAAATCACAATCTCAGATCTATCATGGGTGCTGTGTTACTCCGCTCACTCCATGCACTTTTGTCAGGGGCATGTCAGCAGTCGTCGGGTGAATCTGCGTGCACGTAGGTCCACAAGGAATGTTTCTAGGCGAATTCAGCTAAATTCCCCACCAGGGGGCGCCGGCGCGCTCCCGCGTGTGCACGTACGCGCGTTCGCGGGTCCGTGCGCGCGCCCGTTTGCGCTAGCGCCGTTTGGCCCCAAGGGTCCTTTAAAAGAGTGACAGGTGCTCATGTCAGGTGCTGTTCGTCTGCAGCTCTGCACCTGAAAGTTCCTGTATCTGCCTACCTGTTGTTTGCTATTGACCTGACTACGTCTGACCACTCTCCAGTCTCCAATCCGACCCGGCTTGCCTGACCTTGCTTACTCTGCTACCTGTTGCCGAACTCCTGCCTGTCTGACTACCCTTGGATCATCCCTCCTGTTTATACCTGCCTGATCTCCTGCCAAAACGGACTGTCTGACCTTGCTTGCCTGTGTCCTGTGACGCTGCTCCCAGCCTGCTTGTTTTGCATCCAGCTGCTGTCTTCGCATCTGTCTGCCTGCCTCTGCCTGCCTGCCTACCGGCCTGCACCAGTTACCTGCATCCGCAGCTCAGCCATCCCTGAGGGACATCCTTCCAGTTCCGGTGTCTGCTTCTGCTGGAACCCGCATCAGGCCCTCCTACCCACTGTGCTCAGGAGACCACTGTTCCCATCTCCAGCGGCTCCTGAACCAGCGCTTAAGAGAGGTCTCCTTCTACCAGTCAGGCTCAACTACCAGGTACCTCACAGTACGAACAGCCATGACTGAGCCTGCAGGAGAGACCTCTCCCATTCAAGAGATCTGTACGCACTTGGCAGCCCTCACTCAAGCAGTAAAGACTTTACAGGACAGTTATAATAGACTGGAGGGTCAAGTGTTAAACCTCAGTAGTCCCGGTGGTGTGGCTCCTGCTCCCGCAGCCGCTCCAGTACAGGCTGCTGCACCACCCTCCGTGGTCATGCTTCCACCGGAACCAAGAGTCCCTGTTCCTGAAAAGTTTTCTGGTGACCGCAGTAAGTTTGTGGCTTTCCACAGTGCTTGTCAACTTTACTTCGGATTACAGCCACGGACTTTTTCCTTGGAAGCCACCAAAGTGGGATTTGTCATATCCCTCCTCCAGGGGGAACCCCAGACCTGGGCCCACCGCTTGCTTGAAACCAACGCTATTCAGATCCAGACTCTACCCGCCTTTTTTGAAGCCATGGCCCAGCTTTATGAGGACCCTCAGCGGGCTGCCACCGCTGAGGCAGCTTTGATCGCGCTCCAGCAAGGCCGTAGGCCGGCCGAGGACTATGTCATGGACTTTCGACGCTGGAGCGCGGACACTCAATGGAATAACGCAGCCCTACGCCACAAGTTCCGCATGGGGTTATCTGAGGGTCTTAAGGATGAACTTGCCCGGGTGGGAATGCCTGACACCTTGGAGGAGCTTATTGCCATTGACCGACGCCTTCGTGAGCGCCGGTCTGAACGATCTTCTCAACAAACTCGACCTATGTGGATGACCGCAAGAGTTCCGCTGCCTGCCTCCCGGTATCTACCCTCTGCGGGGCCAAGTCCAGTCAACCAAACAACTGACGCTTCTGAACCTATGCAACTGGGACTTATGCGTACTACTCTGACCCCTGAAGAACGGGCCCGCAGGCGTCAACTGAACCTTTGTCTCTATTGTGGCGGGACGGCCCACTATGTGAACAACTGCCCAGTGAAGATCCGTAAGTGTTTTCCTTCAACTCCAACCAGTTTATCTGCTTTAACAGCCAATGCCACTCAACTTGTTCTCCCTCTCTCATTACAGCTCCAGGGAAGAACAATTCAAGTCAACGCTATTGTTGATTCCGGGGCATGTAGCTGCTTTGTTGACTCTGCTTTTGCTACTCAACAAGATCTTCCTTTAGAGAATAAGACACATAGACTTTCAATTTTTCTGGCCGATGGGTCCCATATAAGATCTGGACAGGTCTCTCAAGAAACCCTTCCTCTGTCTGCTACCTGTTCATCTCAGCACCGAGAGTTCCTAGTCCTGGACGTTATCTCATCACCACTTTTCCCAATCTTTTTGGGTATGCCCTGGCTTCAAGCCCACAATCCTCTTGTTAACTGGGCCACGGGCGAGATCAAGTTTCAGTCACCCTATTGCCAAAGACATTGCCTACCTGAACCTGTTAATTCTGCTACTACCCTACTATGTATGGATATTGACCCAGATCTGCTTCAAAACGTACCAGAGGTCTATCGGGACTTTGCGGATGTATTCAGCAAGAAGGGAGCAGACTCTCTGCCACCCCATCGTCCCTATGACTGTCCAATTGAGCTGCTACTTGGAGCTGAGATTCCATTTGGGCGCATCTTTCCGCTATCCGAAAAAGAACAAGAGGCGCTTAAGGTTTACATCAATGAAAATCTTGAAAAAGGCTTCATTCGACAGTCCACTTCACCAGCTGGGGCGGGAATATTTTTTGTCTCAAAAAAAGATCTTACGCTCCGCTCTTGTGTGGACTATCGGGAGCTAAACAAAGTTACGGTCAAAAAACGTTATCCGTTGCCTCTAATACCGGAACTGTTTAAAAAATTAAGGTCCGCCATCATCTTTACCAAATTAGATTTGAGAGGGGCCTACAATCTGGTCCGCATTCGGGCCGGGGATGAATGAAAGACGGCCTTCCGGACCCGTTTCGGACACTATGAATATCTGGTCATGCCCTTCGGCCTTTGCAATGCTCCTGCCACATTTCAGCATCTGGTCAATGATGTGTTTAAGGATTTCCTGGACATCTTTCTAATTGTCTACTTGGACGATATTCTTATCTTCTCCAGTTCACTCGAACAACATAGGGAACATGTCCGTAAAGTCTTGGCCCGACTCCGCCTGCACAGATTGTATGCCAAGGCGGAGAAGTGCGAATTTGAACAAGAAGAGATTCAGTTCCTGGGGTTAGTTATCTCCCCAACCGGCATTAAAATGGATCCTCAGAAAGTGTCTGCTGTGTTAGAATGGCCAGCACCCATGGACAAGAAGGGCGTACAACGCTTCATTGGATTTGCAAACTTTTACAGGAAATTTATCAGGGGGTTCTCTGCCATCATCTCCCCCATTACACAGTTAACCAAGCAGAATCTTCATTTCCACTGGAACCAGGAAGCTCAGGGGGCCTTTGAAGAGTTAAAGAGGCGTTTCACGTCGGCTCCGATTCTTAGCCATCCTGACCCATCTTTGCCCTTTATCCTAGAGGTTGATGCCTCCGAAGTAGCTGTGGGTGCTATTATTTCCCAACGATAAGGCAACAATGACCTGATGCATCCTGTAGGGTTCTTCTCTAGGAAACTTTCGCCGGCTGAGCGGAACTACGATGTGGGGGACCGGGAGTTACTTGCTATCAAAACAGCCTTGGAGGAAAGGAGATATTTGCTTGAAGGTGCAGTCCATCCAGTACTGATTTATACGGATCACAAGAATCTGGAATATTTAAGATCTGCTAAGAGACTAAAACCCAGGCAGGCCCGTTGGGCTCTATTCTTTACACGGTTTTGCTTCCATATCACCTACCGGCCAGGATCCAAGAATGTAAAGCCAGACGCGCTGTCACGCATGTTTGATAACCCTAAAGACTCTTCTGTACCTGACACTATTCTGCCGGCAAATAGTTTCCTTCTCCTTCAGACAGATCTCCTATCCATGATCAGAGAAGCATCCCCAGAACCTTCAAGTCTCCAGGGGTCCTCTTTAACACCTCGAGATGGACTATTATGGAGGGGAAGTCAAATTTTTGTACCAGAAAACGTCAGAGTCAAGGTGCTGACACTTCTGCATGACCATCCACTTGCAGGACATTTTGGGGTCCGTAAGACCCTTGAGCTGGTGCAGCGCACCTTTTGGTGGCCTAACCTAAAGGAATTTTGCAGAAAATATGTCAACTCCTGCTCTGTCTGCATCCAGAATAAAACTCCCAGGAACAGAGCTTGGGGACTACTAAGACCATTGCCTATACCAGATAGGCCCTGGAGGATGATAGCAATGGACTTTATAGTCGAATTGCCATGTTCTGAGGGATGTTCGGCGATCCTTGTGGTCGTCGACCGGCTATCCAAAATGGCCCACTTTGTGCCCCTAAAAGGAACACCTTCTGCTGTGGAGACGGCTCGTGTGTTCATTAGGGAAATTGTCAGATTACACGGGATCCCCGCAAATATAGTGTCCGATAGGGGGGTACAGTTTACTTCACGCTTTTGGAGAGCCCTTTGTGAAAATTTGAAGATTGAACTAGCTCTGTCCTCAGCATACCATCCCCAAACAAATGGGCAAACTGAAAGGACAAATCAGACTCTGGAGCAATACATTAGGTGTTTTACATCTTTTGTGCAAGATGATTGGGTGTCCTTGCTGCCACTAGCGGAATTCGCTTACAATAATGCCAGTCACTCTGCCACGGGTCAATCCCCTTTCTTTGCCAATTATGGGTTTCATGCATCTTTTTTACCAGATTTTCTTTCAGAATCCTCAGTTCCAGCGGTCCAGGACACAGTGCAGTTCCTCAGCCATAATAACCGGATCTTGCAGGAGGCGGTATCCAAAGCGCAAGCGGACAATAAGAGGTTCTTTGATCAGAAAAGAAGAGGAGATCTAAACCTTCAGCTTGGCGACAAGGTATGGTTGTCTACCAATAATATTAGATTGACATGTCCTTCCAAGAAGCTTGCCCCTAAATTTATTGGACCTTTCCCTGTGAAAAGAAAAATTAACGAGGTATCGTATGAATTAGGCTTACCTGACTCACTTAAGATACACCCTGTGTTTCACGTGTCACTCTTAAAGCCTGCTGTAGATGATCCTTTTCCTGATAGGGGCACCAGGGTCCCTGAACCAGTTCTGGTGGACGGTAATGAAGAGTAGGAAGTGGAATCCATCCTTGACTGCAGAAAGAGGTCTGGGCAAGTACAGTTTTTAAATAAGTGGAAGGGGTATGGTCCGGAAAACAACTCATGGGAACCTGACTGTAATATTCATGCCAAACGTTTGATTCATGCATATTTCTCTGCCCATCCTGAAAAGAAGAGTTATCTGGGCATCCGGAGGCTGCCCGTTGGGGGGGGGCAATGTCAGGGGCATGTCAGCAGTCGTCGGGTGAATCTGCGTGCACGTAGGTCCACAAGGAATGTTTCTAGGCGAATTCAGCTAAATTCCCCACCAGGGGGCGCCGGCGCGCTCCCGCGTGTGCCGTACGCGCGTTCGCGGGCCTCGCGCGCGCGCCCGTTCGCGCTAGCGCCGTTTGGCGCCAAGGGCCCTTTAAAAGAGTGACAGGTGCTCATGTCAGGTGCTGTTCGTCTGCAGCTCTGCACCTGAAAGTTCCTGTATCTGCCTGCCTGTTGTTTGCTATTGACCCGGCTACGTCTGACCACTCTCAAGTCTCCAATCCGACCCGGCTTGCCTGACCTTGCTTACTCTGCTACCTGTTGCCGAACTCCTGCCTGTCTGACTACCCTTGGATCATCCCTCCTGTTTATACCTGCCTGATCTCCTGCCAAAACGGACTGTCTGACCTTGCTTGCCTGTGTCCTGTGACGCTGCTCCCAGCCTGCTTGTTTTGCATCCAGCTGCTGTCTTCGCATCTGTCTGCCTGCCTACCGGCCTGCACCAGTTACCTGCATCCGCAGCTCAGCCATCCCTGAGGGACATCCTTCCAGTTCTGGTGTCTGCTTCTGCTGGAACCCGCATCAGGCCCTCCTACCCACTGTGCTCAGGAGACCACTGTTCCCATCCCCAGCGGCTCCTGAACCAGCGCTTAAGAGAGGTCTCCTTCTACCAGCAGGCTCAACTACCAGGTACCTCACAACTTTATCAAATATCACATTTTCTTATGCATATAAACTCAATCACTGTAGAACTCTCAGCTTCCTTAATTCCTTCCTTAATTCCAAGATTTGTGCATGCAAAAATCCTCAGAAAAAAATTAATTATAAAAATATAGTGTAATAACACTTTAGGAATGAATCCAATTCCTGTGTTCTACCCATTCACATTTAACATGCAAAACCATATGCCTCCTATTAGTCACTGTGAATTGTGTCACTGATCCCACTAATCCCCAGATGACCCATCCATCCACCAATTCTTTCCCTCATCCAAAGTTATGATTCCTCCATGAGGAGAGATAGAAAAAAGGATCCATAGGGCAGCAATTCTTATAACATTACATAATTTATTACAATGCCAATTCACTTAAAAACAAACAGGATAAAAAGGCCTCTCACCTCACTCAAAATGGCCACTGCCATTTTGAGTGAGGCATGTGTGATGACGTCACTTCTGGTGTCTGACATGACATCTGACATGTTTCGTCCAATGGACTTCTTCTTCATCTGACCCTTCCGCCCTAAAGCATCCTGTCCCCATGTTGATGGGGACAAGGGCCTCATCCCCAGAACTGTGGCTTGTGGCTGTGGGGGTCTGCGGGCAGGGGGTTTAAGGGTATCCGTAAGCCCCCTCCCTATATGAATGAGTATCGGGTACGTAGTACCCTTACCCATTCATCAAAAAGTGTCAAAAACACATAAAAACACAGAGACAGTTTTTGACAGATCCTTTAGTAAAAAATACAAAAACAGTGTATGTAGATCCATCGTCAATCATGCCACCCACCACACCCGAAAGCAAGAAAAAGGACACTCTCGCCATCACTGAGAGCTTTTGCCTACTGCAGGTTCCTCATTTTGACATTTCTTATATAGGTAAGGGTGGGGCTACTTGTCTACGCCACCTGGTGGCACTGCCCCTTCTGATGTCACGGACCCAGCATTCACTGGTCTGTGATGTCAGAAGGTTGTGAGGATGAGGCCCTGGTCCCCATCAACATGGGGACAAGGTGCTTTGGGGAGCCCCAAAGCCCCCACCCCCCCATGTTGAGGGTATGTGGCCTGATATGGTTCAGGAGGGGGGGCACATGCTCGTATAAGGGTTTGTTACGGATTTTGGGGATTACCCCATGCCGGGTTTTTTTTTCAAATTTTTAACGTTTTTCTATTGCCAGGCAATTGCCGAAATTATTTTCTTTATATTCATCTGTCAGTGGGGAAGCCAGCTGACAGATGATGAGTCATGGTTGTTAATGATGTGGGTGGCCAGTTTCCTGGCCCACTGCTTAACAGCCAGCTATTTTTTTCACAGAGTTTGAATTGGTCGATCGTTTTTCGACTGATTCTAGTTCAAATCATTCCGAGAAGTTGGAATCCATTAGAAAACCAATAAACGAAACTAGTTTTAATGGATTTCAACAAAATTTGTTACTATTTGTTACGATTTCATTTGAAGATTCGGATACATCTGAATCTCTGAATAACCAAACATTTGTCCAAATTTGTATTCGGACCGAAAAAAATTGCACATGTCTACACAGTACTATTTACCACATTGGATGGGTAAATATAGCAGAGACTGCACACTCACTACTCCCTTTCCATGGTGATGCCAGCCCACATAATTGGCATGACAGACTGGTTATGTCTTGGGTAGGATAGAACATGTGTTACTGGTACAATCATTAGGTAAAAAACTTTAAAACAAAAAACAAATGCAGTTACCAAATCTACCACTTCTAAATAAGCTTTAATTACTACTCTCTAAATATTGTCTTTAAGCCAGGTTATTCCATTTACGGGTTGAATTTTCTAAGCCTATATTCCTTAACATAAATATTCACAGTCACCCATGCATCGGCATTTTGCTTACTTCCTTATACAAAAGAAACAGAAAAATATGTTTGACCATTTTGATATTTCATGATTCAGGAAGTTAGGAGCTCATTGGATTTCTAGTACCATCAGCATTTTTTGTACTTTCAGTATCATTAACCACTTGCGGTCCAGGCCAATTTTTTTTAAATGCATGTTAAAAATCAGCATTTCTAAACGACTTACCCTAAGCATTATATATTTTATGAAAGCAGATTCCCTGAAAAATAAAATGATGGCTGCTGCAATTTTATGTGTGATGTGATATTTGCACAGCCATTTATCAAATGCAAATTTTCAGGAAAAAAAACACTAAAATTAATTTTAGTGCACACAAACACAATATAGCCAATTAATACTCATTTTTTGGTAAAATATACAAGATAATATTGCATCAAGTAAATAGATACCAAACATGTCAAGATTTAAAACCAAGCACTCCCTTGAAATTGTGACACATGGTGATACCTAAAATTGTCCATAAGTGCTTTAAAAGCCTTAACAGGTTATCAGCTTAGAGTTAATCATGAATGATGACTCTAGAATTATTGCTCTCAGTCACACATTTATGGTGATACCTCACATGTGTGGTGCAATCACTGTTTACATATGTGTGTTTGCATTTGCATGTATGCATGGAGGGCCAGGGGTGCATTCAATTTTTTTTTTTTTTTATTATTTTATCTATTTAATTCAAATGTATTATTTTTTCACTTTTTTTCCGTGTAACTTTTTTGCTAACACAAGTGGGCTAACAAGCCTTTTTGTGATCACTTTGGGCAATGACAGGACCTCTTTATGGCGACACCTTTGCAATGCTGTAATAGTGAAGCTACAGCCATGATCTTGTAATAACCACTTGCTGACAGGACGTTCAAAGTATTGACAGGCTGCCAGCAACCATCGTTGTTTGCATCAAGCAGTTACCTGTGGTTAGGGACAAGGGTCCAAGTCTGGATGCATCTGACTGAATGCAGATTCTCAAAGAGAGGGTCCTAGTTAATTTAGTACCTTAGAACAGGGTGACACTGTAGGTACTTGTAAAAAATGTGCCAACGTCCCTGAAATCTTTGATGCAACATTTGGAAACTAAGGAGGTGGGACTTTGGGGGCACATGGGTATTTAAGCTAAGAAAACGTAAGAATAGTTTTTAAGTTTTATTGATTTTTACAAAAAGACATATTGATTTAAAAACAGTACAGCATACATGTAACAACCTTATTACATATACCAGGTGGATCCTACCCTGCATTTAACATTAAGAGCCCTTGCCCATAGTACATATAATCCAACATTCAATTAAACAAGGAAAGGAACCTTCCCCAAGAAGTAGTAGTTATGAATATAGGACTGGAGTTGGGTTGAATTGCAGGTGTGGTGGTCCACTTTGAATGCTCTCTATATGCTCAACATGTTTCACATTGTAGAACGCTACTTCAGGAGCTAGAGGTTCTGTTGAATATGTATGGAAAAGAATATCACAATAAAAGCATGTACATAGTATATCAAAACATCAACATAAGATAAACATAGATGAAATGAACAAAATATAGTAAAATTTCACCCCCTTGTGGTGGTACATGGACAAAGCCCCATAAAGGAGAGTGGTCTCCCCGGGACAGATGGTACAACCCGGTGGTTTGGGGAAGCCATTAAAGTAACACATGCGATGCCTATATAGATGTACAAAGAGAAAAAAAAGGGTATCCCATATAATTGGTAGATAGCGTATTAGAAAGTGCAAAGTTGTAAATAACTGTTATTATTCCCATAGAGGGTATAGAATTTAGTCTTAACCAATCTCATTTCACATTGCTGTGCTCATCAGGTACTACAAGCAAAGCAGGTGTATATAAGGGCATAAAAAAGAGTAAAATCAATAAAAGATGAATGCAAATTATATAACTAGCACGGGTAACCCCTGCTCCAAAATATCCCCACTAATACCGCCGCTGCCAAATTATTCCATGAAGGTATAAAGGTAAGTATAAGATATAGTATAGGGGGCGAACAAAAAGGGGGGAGGGGGTCTTCTGGAGCAGAGAAATGGCCCAGTAACAGCCCGAGTGTGTTCAACTAAACATGTTAACGTAAAAGACGGGTATGTCATTGAATATTAGCTTACCATCTATAATTAATAATAAAGAGTTGTTGTTGTAATGATGCTAGCAGTAGAGTAGGCAATCGATTGATTGCAGACAAAAGTTGGTTGTGTATCTGGGATGTATCTGAAGCATCAAAATAGCCCCGAGCTCCCAAAGTAGTTAGCCACAGGCAGCCTTAAAAGTAAATGATGGCTGCAGTGAGCTATAGTTCTGGTATAAGAAAGAAAAATGATATAAGTTTAAAAGGTAGCGTTATGCATGAATAGCATATCAGCATTAGCTTAAAGGTATTGTAGGTAATAGCTTAAATGCTGGGCTGTGTGCGGGCTTACCTAAGGTAGGTTAGGAGACAGTGCGGGGTGCGATGCTGCTTCAGACCAGATTACCGTCCATTAGCCGAAAGGGCAGTGTTGTGTTCTTAAATGGGATCCCCGAACGGAAGACGCCGGCTCATTAGAGCGCAGTGTCCCCTGACCTCACCGCAGGCTGCTGCGCATGCGCCGGACCCCGCCGCAAGCCACGCAGTGATCACCCGACGCATAGACAGCAAAGGACTCACCGCGCATGCGTCGGGCCAAGCACAGCGATACAACAGCACAAAAGAGAGAAAGTAAACATATTAACAAAAATGCATAAACAAACATAGTATAATCTATGATTTTACATAAAGACGATTATTAGAGTCAGCTAAAAGTTTTATATATACACATTCACAATATCAACATAGGGAAAAACTTCGGTTGTATTTATCTTGGATATTGGTGATTGTTAAAAATCAGGGAAGAGTATTTATTAACAGCCAAATGTTTTAAATACCCAGTTGGACCCTGAATTGGGGATTGAATGTATGCTGATAGACGTGCCTGGGGAGCACTTCAGTGGATGTGCTACTTAGAGAAATGGTCTGTATGATTGAGATTCATTTAATCCAGGTGCTTTGGTGGCATTCAAGCGTTCAATCCACAGAGTTTCCTTTTGTAGTATGAACTTGTCCCATTCACCCCCTCTGGGATTTTTGGGGACAACGGCCAGGACAGTAAAAAAGACAGATGAAGTGTCAAAGCGATGATATAAATCAAGATGTCTGCTGATAGGTGTAAGAATTTTACCGTTTCCTGAGTAGTAAATATGATCATTGATTCTCTGTCTTAACTGTCTGGACGTCTTCCCCACATAGAAGGCTCCACAGGCACAGGTCATCAGATACACCACCCCCTGTGTGCTACATGTGGCCGAAAATCTGGGGTAATAGGCCTCGCCATTGGGAAGTGAAATAGGATGTCCAGGCATTATCCATGGGCAGAAAGCACAGTTGCCGCATGGCGATGTTCCCCTTGGCATTTGAGGTGTGGATAAATTGGGAGTATTGTAGTGGCTAGACACAAGTTTGTCCTTTAATGAATTTGCACGTCTGAATACTAATTCTGGGTATGTATTGACATATTTACTCAGAATAGGGTCTTCTAATAGAAGATGCCAATGTCTTTTCATGATTTTTCTGATATCATGATGGTGAGATGAAAATTTAGTGATCATTTTGACAGTGGGTTCCTTAGATTGAACTTTAGGTGTGTATAGTAGGTCGTTTTGTGTTTTGCGTTTGGCTTTGTTAAAGGCCTTAGGTAGAAGAGATCGGCTGTAGCCTCTAGCTAGGAGGCATGATCTTAATAAATTTGCTTGATGTTGGAAATCTGCTATATGTGTACAATTGCGGCAGAGTCGAATATATTGCGCATAGGGTATACTCCGAATAAGTGTTGGAGGGTGTGCACAGGTAGCATGTAGCAATGTGTTTCCGGCCATTGTTTTTCGAAATAGGTTTGTTGATAGAATGTTATTTGCATCCTTATAGATCACAAGATCTAAAAAATTGGTAGTTTTAATGTCACAATTGTATGTACATTTTTAATTAAAGTGATTCGTATTCAGAGTCTGTATGAATTGTTTTAAGGTATTTGGGGTACCTGTCCAAATGATGAAAATGTCATCAATATAACATTTCCAAACTAAAATTTGATCTATATATCCTGAAAATTGTTCTTGAGAAAATAAATAACGTTCCCACCCACCCCAGGTACAGATTGGCGTAGCCAGGGGCACAACAGGTGCCCATTGCTACGCCCTGCACCTGGAGATATTGGGAGTCCATGAATTCAAAGCAGTTGTGGGTTAAAATGAAGTTAAGTAATTTCAAAATAAAATCATTATAGTTCCAGTGATGATGATCCTCCTCATATAAGAAGGTACGGACCATCTCGACTTCCTGCTCGTGAGGGATACTGGAGTACAAAGCCTCCATGTCCAAGGTCACGAGCAGGGAGTCAGGAGGGACCAATAAACCTTCAATCTGTTTGAGTAAATCTAGGGTGTCTTTGGTGTAAGACGGTAAGGCTGTGACATGAGGCATTAATGTGGCATCCACCAGTTTGCTGGCATTTTCTGTGAGACTGCCGATACCTGAAATAATCGGTCTCCCAGGGGGCGAAAGAAAGTCCTTATGCACTTTAGGAAGTGCATAGAACGTCGCCACCCTGGGAGACGACGTGAAACATGTTGTGCATATAGAGAGCATTCAAAGTGGACCACTACACCTGCAATTCAACCCAACTCCAGTCCTACATTCATAACTACTACTTCTTGGGGAAGGTTCCTTTCCTTGTTTAATTGAATGTTGGATTATATGTACTATGGGAAAGGTCTCTTAATGTTAAATGCAGGGTGGGATCCACCTGGTATATGTAATAAGGTTGTTACATGTATGCTGTACTGTTTTTAAATCAATATGTCTTTTTGTAAAAATCAATAAAATTTAAAAACTATTCTTACGTTTTCATAGCTTAAATACCCATGTGCCCCCAAAGTCCCACCTCCTTAGTTTCCAATTTGTTGCATCCAGATTCTGACACCTGTCCTTAATGGCGAGTAACTAGTTGATGTTTAGCTACATGTGAGTTAACATATCTAAACAGTTACATATGAATAAAATATGTAATTGTTTACTCTAAAAGGGTTAAAATCCCAAAATAATTCAAACTATCTTCATCAATACCAAAGTTATTAACAGTACCTTTCTAACTGAATTATTTAGCCTAGGGCAAGACTAACCATATACAACCACCCTGGAATAAATAATTTCAACAAAAACTATATTCTGCACTCCAATTAATGAAACATCATTTTGATGTCTTTTGACATAGCACTTCTCTCCTGTAAGCGGAAGATCCGTGTACCCCCATTAGCCCTCCTCATTCTCCCAACCATATTATGTGGGAGTGTGACGAAGGCACTTATTCCCCTGAGAGAGATATTTATTCTCTTTCACGGGTAAATTGTGATTACTTGCAAAAAATAATTTATACAATGTATCATCTAATCTCATATGTTTTTTGTTTACTCTTTACTCCAGAATTCACTGGTTTCTTTTCTATCTATTCATCTTTTCAGTCCACACAGGTTGATCTGCGCAGTCAGCTCTGCATAACAAAAAGTAAGTCAAAACTATTTGATCTATTGCCATGGCACCACTGAATATACTTTCCCTGAATGTTCAGGGAATAAATGTCCCTCAGAAAAGGACCAAAGCCTTCCGTACTTTCCATAACAAGAAGGCTCACATAGTATGCCTCCAAGAAACACACTTCACCAAAGATTCTACTCCAAAATATATTTCTCCTTTTTATCAACAAATTTACACGGCTTCTGCCTGTACCAAGCAAAGGGGAACTCTAATTGCATTTCACCGATCCACACCATTCACCTTATCATCAGAAATTAAAGACCCAGAAGGTAGATACCTGATACTCATGGGTTATATAATGGATACAGCAATCACAGTGATTTCCTACTACGCTGCTAACAAACAACCTACACCATTCCTCTCACATATATTACAAGTGATTAATACACACAAAATAGGAACAGTGATAATGTGTGGGGCTTCGAACCAGGTCCTCCTCCCATTTTTAGATAAATCACCTTTTACACCATCCAAAATAACCTCTAGATTACCTTTTTCTCAACTTCTTTCCAAATACAATCTGGTAGATTCATGGAGAGAAAGTAACCCAATGAAAAAGAAATTCACTTATTTCTCGCACCCTCATCAAACTTTCACCAGAATAGATCATATTTTTCTAACAATAGGAATGATACCAGAAATTATTGCATCAGATATAATTCCGATTCCGTGGTCTGACCATAATGCAGTATACACTACTATAGCCTCAGCCATACCAAAAGCGCATGACCCAACGTGGTACTTACCGGATATAATGCTCAAACACCCACTACATCAGATGGCCATTGAACAAGCTTTAAAGGAATACATATCAATTAATAATACAACAGACATCTCCCCAATAACACTGTGGGAAGCTCATAAGCCTGTCTTGCGTGGTACAATACAAAGACAAATGGCACTATTTAAACGGGAACGCAAAAATCTAGCAAAAAAACTAGAACTCAATTTTAATGCAGCCTACATATCATTTCAAGATAATCCATCTCAGAGTACAAAATCTCATCTGGAAAAATCTAGATTGGAATACGATCTATTTCTCACTGAGTCAGTTGATAAATCCCTCAAACGCTCCAAACACAATTTCTACATGAATACAAACAAACCAGGTACATATTTGGCTCGGGCATTAAATTCAACTAACAAATCTTTCAAACCAATACGTTTGAAATTATCAAAAAATGTTTACACTTGTAATCCAGTTAAAATAGTCCATACATTTCACTCACATCTCGCAACTTTATACAAGACAAACAATGAATTTAATCCTACAGAGGCTGAATCCTTCTTCTCAAAAATAACCTTACCCGAGTTATCTCAGAATCAAAAAAGCAGTTTGGATGAGCCTATAACTATAGATGAAGTTGCTAACGCCATAAAAGACCTAAAACTTAACAAAAGACCAGGCCCAGACGGCTACTCGGCTTTATACTATAAAACATTCTCAGAAATACTCTCTCCCATTCTCACTGAAACTTTTAACAAACTTCTAGATGGACATTCTTTTCGGCAAGAAACACTAATGGCAATTGTTTGTATGATCCCAAAACCCCTTTCTGATGATACTTCCTGTGTGAATTATCGGCCTATCTCTCTGTTAAACCTCGATATTAAATTATTAGCAAAAATAATAGCAAAACGCCTCAATAGCATTATAGGAAAATTAATACATAGAGATCAAGTAGGCTTCATGCCAAATAGACAGGCAGGCGATAATATACGCAGGGCAGTGTTATTGGCACATATTGCTAAAAAACGGAAAATCCCTTTATGTTTTCTATCTCTCGATATTAAGAGGGCATTTGACACAGTATCCTGGCAATATATGCAATATTCATTACAAAAATGGGGTTTTGGACCCCACTTTTTAACATGGATCAAAGCATTATATAATAAACCCAAAGCCTATATAAAATATGCTGGATACAAATCTGATGCCTTTAATATCGAAAGAGGTACCCGACAGGGTTGCCCATTATCTCCCTTATTATTTGCCCTTATACTCGAACCCATGGCCCAATACATCAGAACAAACCAAACTATAACTGGCATTGAAGTAGGAGGTATTACACACAAATTATGTATATTTGCAGACGATATATTACTTTTTCTATCATCACCACAGGTCTCTGGTCCTAACTTAATACCAGCTCTTGATGGATTTGCAGCCCTATCCGGCCTTATGATTAATCCTAAGAAATGCCTAGTGCTTAATATTTCACTCACAAACATGGAATTGATCCCGGCTAGGGCTGCACTCCCATTCACATGGGCAGAAAAATCAATCCCATATCTTGGAATTCATTTAACAGCATCTCATTCTGACTTATTCTCAACCAATTATCCTCCTGTATTAAGACAGATCACAAATCTAATAAAACAATGGTCGCAACTTCCTTTATCCTGGATAGGGAAGATTAATGCAATCAAAATGACTATTCTACCCAAATTGCTTTATCTATTCAGAGTCCTCCCTATTCCAATTCCTTCCTATTTTTTGAGAATAGTACAAAAAAGAGCAACTTTGTTTATATGGGGCTCTTCTAAACCACGTATACCTATACACACACTACATCTTCCCAAAAATAAAGGAGGCCTGGGATACCCTAATTTTACTAACTACTACAGAGCAGCACATTTGGCCAGTCTGTCCAAATACCATGCAAAACAGGAAATGCCATTATGGGTATTTATAGAGGCTTCAGAAAATGACCCTCTATTAATATCAAATTTATTATGGCTTGATCCTAAAGACCGCTTTAAAATTCATAATCCCATAACTAAACACTTCTTATCTCTCTGGGATAAACTAAAAACCAAATATCAGTTACAATCTCCACACAATCCTCTCCTTTCTTTTATCAGAAATCCGGCCTTTTATCCGGCATGGATCTACCCAAATTCTTTTAAAGCTTGGACAACATCAGGCATTCAGACACTAAATGACTTGATAGCATCTAAATCATTCCTTTCATTCCCATCGCTTAGAGAAAAATATGATCTACCAAACTCTGAGATATTTAGATATCTCCAAATCAAAAATTTCTATACACCATTCCTAAAGGGGGATACACCATTATCCAAATTATCCATTTTTGAATCAATCTGTACAAAAGATCCATTTGCTAAAGGTACAATTTCATCACTTTATAATCAATTATATGGAGTAGCAAATCTTAATAGACCCTCTTACGTTCAGAGGTGGGAGGAGGACCTGGGACGAACTTTAGAAGACACGGACTGGTCTAACATCTTAGCACTGGAGACAAATTATAAAGTCCTAACTCGCTGGTACCTTGTACCCGCTAGAGTGGCAAAATATTCACCTAATACCTCAGCTCTTTGTTTTCGAGGATGCCCAGAAATAGGCACATATTTACACATATGGTGGACGTGCCCAGTAATCCAAACCTTCTGGAAGGAAGTCTTCGTGATTGCATCTAAAATTTTTTAAAAAATAATACAACCAGATCCATATTTAACTTTACTTAATCTAAAACCGGAATGGTTAACACTCTCTCAATTCAAACTTATGATCCAACTAATAACGGCTGCAAAACAAACAGTGGCCAAGGCATGGAAATCTCCTACATTGGTACTAGCAGAAACAATTCACAGAATGAATAATACAATGTCCCATGCTAAGATGGTAGCCATCGATCAAAATCAAATTCCAAAATTTGAAAAACTTTGGCATCCTTGGATAAAACAACAACAGTTCCTGTCAAACTTCAATGACTCTGTCCTGTTGCCATGGTAACAGATTAAACGACTTACAGAGACACCCATTCTAAGGCTTCAAAGAGAACTAAAAAGAATAATAAACTGACGAGCGGGACAATCTTGTGGACCATACCTCTACCTTTCAACCCTTTTTCTTCTTTCTCTTTCCTTTTCTCCACCTTATGATTAAAGCTCATTATCAGAACTTATTTAACCTATATACACTCTACTTGTAAATAATATGTATAGTAGGTATAAATCATTTAAATACCTACAAAAGTAACTAAGGAAATGATATATATCTTTAATTTAGGTTTACGTGAACCCAATGTTTAATATTTGAAATTTCATGTTATTTACCTATATAAACCCTACTGTAAAACAATGAGCTTACTTTATAGATCCTTGTAAACTTACTTTATGTATCTTTATAACATTGTATACTCAATAAACTTCTTTTGACAAGGAAAGCTCAAGCTAATCAAACCATAACACAAAGTCCCTTTTCAAAGAAAAGGACAAAAACCTCATAATATGAGCCGCGACATGGGATGGGAGGGCGGGATGTGCTTCTTTCTCTTGATCCTGCTGACTGCGCTGTTATGACGCATTTTTCTTTCTTTCATAGGTCTTTACTCGTGCCAGGACCGTTACAGACATCTTAAGCCAATCAAAGGTAAGTACACATAACTGACACAAACTGGTTTAAAGAGTAATATTTTACTGTCTACCAGCATCCCATATGTGGTGGGTGGGGACATTTTTTGCCCCTCCCACCACTTTTATGGTATGCTAGGTACACTATGTAATTAAACTTTAACATATAAATAAAATTATAACACTGGACTCATATATGTGTGGATTTAAATGGCCGCAACCTTTTATTATAGGTGTATTTCATATATAAATATATATACAGTTGCAATAAAAAGTATGTGAACCCTTTTGTAATGATATGGATTTCTGCACAAATTGGTCATAAAATGTGATCTGATCTTCATCTAAGTCACAACAATAGACGATCACAGTCTGCTTTAACTAATAACACACAAACAATTAAATGTTACCATGTTCTTATTGAACACACCATGTAAACATTCACAGTGCAGGTGGAAAAAGTATGTGAACCCTTGGATTTAATAACTGGTTGAACCTCCTTTGGCAGCAATAATTTCAAGCAAACGTTTCCTGTAGTTGCAGATCAGACGTGCACAACGGTGAGGAGTAATTCTTGACCATACCTCTTTACAGAACTGTTTCAGTTCAGCAATATTCTTGGGATGTCTGGTCTGAATCGCTTTCTTGAGGTCATGCCACAGCATCTCAATTGGGTTGAGGTCAGAACTCTGACTGGGCCACTCCAGAAGGCATATTTTCTTCTGTTTAAGTCATTCTGTTGTTGATTTACTTCTATGCTTTGGGTCATTATCCTGTTGCAACACCCATCTTCTTTTGAGCTTCAGCTGGTGGACAAATGACCTTAAGTTCTCCTGCAAAATGTCTTGATAAACTTGGGAATTCATTTTTCCTTCGATGATCTGTCCAGGCTCTGACGCAGCAAAGCAGCCCCAAACCATGATGCCCCCACCACCATACTTCACAGTTGGGATGAGGCTTTGATGTTGGTGTGCTGTGCCTCTTTTTCTCCACACATAGTGTTGTGTGTTTCTTCCAAACAACTCAACTTTGGTTTAATCTGTCCACAGAATATTTTGCCAGTACTGCTGTGGAACATCCAGGTGCTCTTGTGCAAACTGTAAACATGCAGCAATATTTTTTTGGGACCGCAGTGGCTTCCTCTGTGGTATCCTCTGATGAAATCCATTCTTGTTTACTGTTTTACGTATCGTAGATTCACTAACAGGGATGTTAGCATATGCCAGAGACTTTTGTAAGTCTTTAGCTGACACTCTAGGATTCTTTTTCACCTCATTGAGCAGTCTGTGCTGTGCTCTTGCAGTCATCTTTACAGGACGCCCACTCCTAGGGAGAGTAGCAGCAGTGCTGAACTTTCTCCATTTATAGACAATTTGTCTTACCGTGGACTGATGAACAGCAAGGCTTTTGGAGATACTTTTATAACCCTTTCCAGCTTTATGCAAGTCAACAATTCTTAATCGTAGGTCTTCTGCGAGCATCATTCACATCAAACAATGCTTCTTGTGAAAAGCAAACCCAGAACTGGTGTGTGTTTTTTATAGGGCAGGGCAGCTGTAACCAACACCTCCAATCTCATCTCATTGATTGGACTCCAGTTGACTGACACCTCACTCCAATTAGCTCTTGGAGATCTCATTAGTCTAGGGGTTAACATACTTTTTCCACCTGCACTGTGAATGTTTACATGGCGTGTTTAATTAAAACATGGTAAAATTTAATTCTTTGTGTGTTATTAGTTTAAGCAGACTGTGACTGTCTATTGTTGTGACTTAGATGAAGATCAGATCACATTTTATGACCAATTTGTGCAGAAATCCATATCATTCCAAAAGGGTTCACATACTTTTTATTGCAACTGTATTAACTGTTTATTATCAAATACTGATATTAACATATCAACAACAACAACACATTTTGTAGCTTAGCTATCAAAGCTCAAGCTAATCAAACCATAACACAAAGTCCCACGTACAATAAGCACGGCACCCCAACCGGCCCACAGGCAATTCCACACAAGATTGTAGATCCATATTCAGGATGTCCAATGCAATATCAGACAAGTGGATTCCATCAGGACGATAAAAACCAAGTATACCACCCTCAAAATCCACATGTCTGTAAGACAGTCCATTCAACACAGGCATAAACTTAGCAACAGCTCCATTAACATTCTTACGTATCCAACTTAAAACCAACTCAAACGAGGAATAATCTCCGAAAAGACCAAGACACAGTTAGAAAGCACATTATGAATGCACAACAAATCAGACTTTATTCAATAGATAATGTCTAAAGTCTTGTGGAGACCAAGGTAGTTTCCAGCCAAATGGAAGATAATAATATCAGGAACAGACCATTTCAATTATAATAAAGATAAAACTTTACACAAATTCATCCATTTTAAACCGCGATGCCCATACCAATTTTATGGCAAAGCGAGATATAGGTAGATCTAAATTACTACAATAACAGCGGAGTTTAGCAACTCTATGAGCCCAGTACACATAAGAATGTCCAATAATCCAAGTGATGAACGGAGAATCTGAAAATTAAATAAAAACATTAGGACAAACATAAGAACTGTAGCATTTACATCTCCATCTACCAATATTTTTAATAATAGATTCAGAAAAATCTAAACTTGCAACAGTAGTAGCAGCGCCAATACAAAAGGAGAGTGATGAAATTGCAAGATGGTCTAGCTGCAAATTACGCAGACATTTTTTCAAAACAGCATTAAATTGATAAATTGTCAATGGGTCACCGTTCACATGAATAAGGAATCAAGAGGTGGTCGTAGCACTAAATAATTTTGAGTCAGAGACACTGCACATATGGACACATCCATATGCTTGTGGACAGTAATCCATCGACCATGACCAAATTGATCATTTTTACTCTTGCATAACAACATACGAAGCACCCCGGAATGGAGACTCACAGAAGACATCAGAAGACCCAAACTAGTTGATCGATTAGGAGGAAGTTCAGAGATCCTGAAAGCTCCATAGAAACACAAACAAAAAGAAACTTTAAACAATAATGCTTCAAAAGGTGAAAAACACACTATCTCAGTAGATGAGCATAGTTTACCCAATAGATCACTTGTGATAGGTAATCTCTGATCTGGCAATCTGTGTTTTTTACGATAGCCCTCTAATGCCAATTTAACAGAAAAAAATTCAGAGCAAGAAGTACCACCATGTAAATTTCTAAAAAAGGACACTCCTGCTAATGTCTTCACAATATAAGAATTATGCCCTGTAGACACGGTCAGATTTTCCAAAGGAAAAAGTGCGATCGGATTGTGTTGTCAGAAATTTCGATTGTGTGTGGGCTCCATCGGACTTTTTCCATCGGAATTTCCAACACACAAAGTTTGAGAGCAGACTATAAAATTTTCCGACAACAAAATCCAATCGTTTAAATTATGATCGTGTGTACAAAAATCCGACGCACAAAGTACCATGCATGCTCAGAATAAATTAAGAGACGAAAGCTATTGGCTACTGCCCCATTTATAATCCCGACCTACGTGTTTTACGTCACTGCGTTCAGAGCAATCTGATTTTCCGACAACTTTGTGCAACCGTGTGTATGCAAGACAAGTTTGAGCCAACATCCGTCGGAAAAAAATCGTATGGATTTTGTTGTCGGAATGTCCGATCGTGTGTACAGGGCATAAGAGTATTGTCTTGCCATTAAAAAATTCAAAAAAGATAAAATTAAATCTTCAGTAATGCAGTCATTAGACATATTGTAACGTTGCAAAAAAGAACACCACATTTTCCACGCAGCTTCATAACATGCCCACGTGGATGGAGCCAAAGAATTTTTGATAGCATTTCACACCGGAATCAGATCAGCGTCCACAAATGAGGAGGACATGACTCTCCGATCTTGTCTGCATCCGGAACCAATTCCCGAAATCTGCCTATATGTTGGCGAGACAATGAGTCAGCAATAACATTATGAACTCCTGGAACATATTTTGCTTTCAACCATATATTCAATTCTAAACACTGAAACACTAAATAACAAAGAATAGAAATAACCGGAAGTGATTTAGAAACCAAACAATTAATTGCAAAAACAACCCCTTTATTATCTGAATGTAAAAGTATCCTCGTATTCTTAAACTGTACACCCCATAATTCAAGAGCTACGATAACCGGGAACAACTCAAGAAGAACAATATTATTAACAAAACCTTTATCAATCCAAGAAGAATGCCATCTATCAGCCGACCATCTACCTTGCCAAAAGGCCCCATATCCGCAAGCCCCAGAAGCATCTGTATAAAGATGAAGAGCAGAGGCAGTACAAAAAGGTGTTTACCACAAAGAGCATCCATTAAAAGAAATCAAAAATGTGTGCCAAACCAACAAATCGGCACAAATGTTGGATGTGATTCTAATAAAATGTCTAGGAGATTTAACACCTGAAATAGCCCTATAAAGTTTTGAGAATATTCTTCCCACAGGCATTACTCTAGCAACAAAAGCCAATAAACCTAACAAAGACTGAATCGTTTTCAATTGAACTTTATGTTTACTCAAAATAAAATCCAACAACATCCTGGTCTTTACAATTTTTTCCATAGTGAAACGAAATTCCATGGCCACAGTGTCAATTTGCACACCCAGAAAGTCCAAATGTGGTTGGGAAAACAGATTTCTCAGGAGCCAAAGGTACCCCGAATAAATGACAAATCATCTTAAATTCAGTGAAAATAAACAATCTAAAGTATCCACTTTACCTATGAATAAAAAATCATCCAAATAATGAATACAATTAGAAGAACCCGAACAATAACAAACTACCCATTCTAGAAAAGTAGAAAAAAGTTCAAAATAATAACAGGAGATAGAACAACCCATGGGCAAACACTTATCAAAGAAATATTTGTTATCAAAAACAAAACCTAAAGAATTGAAAGGAGATGGACGTATAGGCAAAAGACGGAAAGCTGATTTTATGTCAGCTTTTGCCAACAATGCAGAATTGCCAACAGCTCTGAGTTTAATCAAAGCACCTTCAAATGAGGAATAAGACACAGAATACAAATTGAAATAAATTTCATCATTCAAAGAAAAACCATCAGGGAAAGATAAATGATGTATAATCCGGAAAGAACCATGTTCTTTTTTTCAGAATAACCCCCAAAGGAGAGACCCTAAAATTAGAAAATGGTTGACGATCAAAGGGGCCAGCAATCCACCCTTCTTCAAGTTCCTTATTAATTTTAACCCTAACAATATCTTCATGTAAAGCAACTGAATTCAAATTCTGAAAAACAACGCAACCAACCCATGAAAAAGAAGCCATGGTAACATGTTTACCAATATCACTGGAGTTACCGCTTTTAAGAAATTTATTCCTTAAAGCAGAAATAGTATACTGATTCTACTTTTTAAAGCAAGGAACAGCTGGGTGTGGCCCTGTACAATGAGCACATTCGTGCTTGTATCTACAATTATTAAACCGTTTACAATGACCCTCGTTAAAATGAAAACACAATCCTTAACGAAAAGTTCTAGCAATAGGCGTAAGTGGTTTAACAGCTTATTTCTGTGGCAACAATAGATTTAGCCAAAGGCCAACATCTTTCATACCCCATTTTAGCGATTTATGTACAGAAAGCTTTTGCCGAAAAGACTCATCGTAAAAGAATCAGGACAAACCTGGAAAATTCTTTTATGCATTCAAAATGATCTTTACATGATGGAATAGACCACTGCATAATTCAGGATGTTTTTCACCCATAATACTAGTAGGGATGAGCTTCGAGTTCGAGTCGAACTCATGTTCTACTCGAACATTGGCTGTTCGCAAGTTCGCCGAACAGCGAACAATTTGGGGTGTTCGCGGCAAATTCGAATGCCGCGGAACACCCTTTAAAAGTCTATGGGAGAAATCAAAAGTGCTAATTTTAAAGGCTTATATGCAAGTTATTGTCATAAAAAGTGTTTGGGGACCCGGGTCCTGCCCCAGGGGACATGGATCAATGCAAAAAAAAGTTTTAAAAACGGACGTTTTTTCAGGAGCAGTGATTTTATTAATGCTTAAAGTCAAACAATAAAAGTGTAATATCCCTTTAAATTTCGTACCTGGGGGGTGTCTATAGTATGCCTGTAAAGGGGCGCATGTTTCCCGTGTTTAGAACAGTCTGACAGCAAAATGACATTTGGAAGGAAAAAACTCATTTAAAACTACCCGCGGCTATTGCATTGCCGACAATACACATAGAAGTTCATTGATAAAAACGGCATGGGAATTCCCCACAGGGGAACCCCGAACCAAAATAAAAAAAAAAAAAATGATGTGGGGGTCCCCCTAAATTCCATACAAGGCCCTTCAGGTCTGGTATGGATATTAAGGGGAACCCCAGCCAAAATTTAAAAAAAAAATTGACGTGGGGTTCCCCCTAAATTCCATACCAGACCCTTCAGGTCTGGTATGGATTTTAAGGGGAACCCCGCGCCAAAAAAAAAAAAAAAAACGGCGTGGGGTCCCCCTAAAAATCCATACCAGACCCTTATCCGAGCACGCAACCTGGCAGGCCGCAGGAAAAGAGGGGGGGACGAGAGTGCGGCCCCCCCCCCCTCCTGAACCGTACCAGGCCACATGCCCTCAACATTGGGAGGGTGCTTTGGGGTAGCCCCCCAAAACACCTTGTCCCCATGTTGATGAGGACAAGGGCCTCATCCTCACAACCGTGGCCGGTGGTTGTGAGGGTCTGCGGGCGGGGGGCTTATCGGAATCTGGAAGCCCCCTTTAACAAGGGGACCCCCAGATCCCGGCCCCCCCCCTGTGTGAAATGGTAAGGGGGTACTTACCCCTACCATTTCACTAAAAAACTGTCAAAAATGTTAAAAATGACAAGAGACAGTTTTTGACAATTCCTTTATTTAAATGCTTCTTCTTTCTTCTTTCTTCCTTCATCATCTTCTTCTTCTGGTTCTTCTGGCTCTTCTGGTTCTTCCTCCGGCGTTCTCGTCCAGCATCTTCTCCGCGGCGTCTTCTATCTTCTTCTCCTCGGGCCGCTCCGCACCCATGGCATGAGGGGAGGCTCCCGCTCTTCTCTTCATCTTCTTCTCTTCTTCATCTTCTTCTTCTTCTTCTTCTTCTTCTTCCTTCTTCTCTTCTTCTCTTCTTCCTGTCTTCTCCGGGCCGCTCCGCAATCCATGCTGTGGCATGGAGGGAGGCTCCCGCTGTGTGACGGCGTCTCTTCGTCTGACGGTTCTTAAATAACGGGGGGCGGGGCCATCCGGTGACCCCGCCCCCCTCTGACGCACGGTGACTTGAGGGACTTCCCTGTGACGTCACGGGGAATGCCACAGGGAAGTCCCGTCATGTCACCGTGCGTCAGAGGGGGGCGGGGTCATCGGGTGGCCCCGCCCCCCGTTATTTAAGAACCGTCAGACGAAGAGACGCCGTCACACAGCGGGAGCCTCCCTCCATGCCACAGCATGGATTGCGGAGCGGCCCGGAGAAGACAGGAAGAAGAGAAGAAGAGAAGAAGGAAGAAGAAGAAGAAGAAGAAGAAGATGAAGAAGAGAAGAAGATGAAGAGAAGAGCGGGAGCCTCCCACCCCATGCCATGGGTGCGGAGCGGCCCGAGGAGAAGAAGATAGAAGACGCCGCGGAGAAGATGCTGGACGAGAACGCCGGAGGAAGAACCAGAAGAGCCAGAAGAACCAGAAGAAGAAGAAGATGAAGGAAGAAAGAAGAAAGAAGAAGCATTTAAATAAAGGAATTGTCAAAAACTGTCTCTTGTCATTTTTAACATTTTTGACAGTTTTTTAGTGAAATGGTAGGGGTAAGTACCCCCTTACCATTTCACACAGGGGGGGGGCCGGGATCTGGGGGTCCCCTTGTTAAAGGGGGCTTCCAGATTCCGATAAGCCCCCCGCCCGCAGACCCTCACAACCACCGGCCACGGTTGTGAGGATGAGGCCCTTGTCCTCATCAACATGGGGACAAGGTGTTTTGGGGGGCTACCCCAAAGCACCCTCCCAATGTTGAGGGCATGTGGCCTGGTACGGTTCAGGAGGGGGGGGGGGCCGCACTCTCGTCCCCCCCTCTTTTCCTGCGGCCTGCCAGGTTGCGTGCTCGGATAAGGGTCTGGTATGGATTTTTAGGGGGACCCCACGCCGTTTTTTTTTTTTTTTTTGGCGCGGGGTTCCCCTTAAAATCCATACCAGACCTGAAGGGTCTGGTATGGAATTTAGGGGGAACCCCACGTCAATTTTTTTTTTAAATTTTGGCTGGGGTTCCCCTTAATATCCATACCAGACCTGAAGGGCCTTGTATGGAATTTAGGGGGACCCCCACATCATTTTTTTTTTTTTATTTTGGTTCGGGGTTCCCCTGTGGGGAATTCCCATGCCGTTTTTATCAATGAACTTCTATGTGTATTGTCGGCAATGCAATAGCCGCGGTAGTTTTAAATGTGTTTTTTCCTTCAAAATGTCACTTTGCTGTCAGACTGTTCTAAACACGGGAAACATGCGCCCTTTTACAGGCATACTATAGACACCCCCCAGGTATGAAATTTAAAGGGATATTACACTTTTATTGTTTGACTTTAAGCATTATTAAAATCACTGCTCCTGAAAAAACGGCCGTTTTTAAAACTTTTTTTTGCATTGATTCATGTCCCCTGGGGGAGGACCCGGGTCCCCAAACACTTTTTATGACAATAACTTGCATATTAGCCTTTAAAATTAACACTTTTGATTATTCATGTTCGTGTCCCATAGACTTTAACGGCGTTCGCGTGTTCGAACGAATTTTTTTCCTGTTCGCATGTTCTGGTGCGAACCGAACAGGGGGGTGTTCGGCTCATCCCTAAATACTAGCATATATGCTAAATTCTTGCAACCAATTGTTGAAATTATGAAGACTAGACCCTTCGCAGTTCATCCTCAAATTTTTCACCATCTTTTTTTTTTTCAAGCCTATTGTCTTTTACAGAAGGCAATAAGGAAAGTAAATCAACATAGTCTCCTTTCCATATGTTTTCTTTTATGGCAATATTTAAATGGAAACCTAACGGTGACAATTTGCAAGAAAGAACTTCTTTCATACACGATTCAGGTATAAGAGACACCATCGTAGAAGGATCGGCAGACAAAGCAGGAGCTGACAAAGCAGGAGCTGACAAAGCAATATTTTGTATTACAGGAGAATCTACAGTAGTATGCATATTATCTCTCCACACAGAGGTTAATCCAGCTTGAGCAGTAGAATGAGGTAACACAGAAGCAGGTAACAATTTTGACAACAATTTAGACATAGACAAAGCAAAGTCTTGTAAAAGCGAGGCATCTAAAGACTCACCTCTGGACATTTGCAAATTAGACTGTGCAGCTTGAACAAGGCCTTGCAGAACCACATCAGCAGCCACAGTAACTTGGGTATTGCTAGTTGTCATAGCGACAGCATCAACAGCAGGCCCATCAACAAATAATTCTCCAGCAGCTGAAGAGTTCATTCCTAAGGTATTACGCTCTGAGCAGTGAGCAATGTTATCAGGCAATTTGACATTTAAATGACAATTTTTACTTTTTTCCTGAGACATGTCTTATTTACTTCTCCTGCAGAATCCTGTGGCATCAAATGGGATTCAAATCTTCGTGGTCGCTTACAGATTCTTTTATTCAAAGCCGCAGGCCGTATTGCGTATGCCCTGTCTTCTGAGACCGGAGAGTAGCCGAGACCATCCCGGACAGCTCCAAATGAGGATTCTTGCATCACGGGGTCAATGGGCGGTCCCCAACGGGAGGAAGAGGCAGTCGCAACAGGAGGAAGATCCTGAGGAACCATAGGAGCGACATCCACCATAGGATCATGGTAGAAATGAGGATGTGGAGAAGCCGAAGGAGCTGAATGTGGAGCCCTGTAAGCCGAGGATGAAGGGGGAGGCATAGACAAACATGACCAAAGCCACTGTTCTCCGTCATCGGATCCGGCCCACTCCATCATCTGGCGCAGCAACGATTTCATGGTACGACTGCAGGTGTGCTTCTTTCTCTTGATCCTGCTGACTGCACTGTTATGACACATTTTTCTTTCTTTTATAGGTCTTTACTCATGCCAGGACCGTTACAGACATTTTAAGACTATCAAAGGTAAGTACACATAACTGACACATAGTTACATAGTTACATAGTAGGTGAGGTTGAAAAAAGACACACGTCCATCAAGTCCAACCTATGTGTGTGATTATGTGTCAGTATTACATTACATATCCCTGTATGTTGCGGTCATTCAGGTGATTATCGAATAGTTTCTTGAAGCTATCAATGCTCCCCGCTGAGACCACCGCCTGTGGAAGGGAATTCACAAACTGGTTTAAACAGTAATATTTTACTGTCTACCAGCATTCCATATGTGGTGGGTGGGGACATTTCTTGCCCCTCCCACCACTTTTATTCTTGCGTCTGGAATCCAGTAGAGGCAGCTAAATTACCATGTGAAGCAGGTCATAGGCTGCATTCACACCTGAGCATATCGTTTTTAGGTGTTTTTACGGGCGTTTACCAGGTGTTTTCAAGGTAAAATGTCACCAATCTAAAAGCAGTAAAATGCCTGTAATCTGCCAAAAAAGAAGTTCATGTACTTTTTTGAGCATCAGGCGACAGAACACTCAGATGTGAACAGGTGCCATTGAAATGAATGGGATTTTACTTGTTGGGAGTTCTGGAACTTTTGAGATGAGCACTTTACGAGCTGAAAACGCTCAGGTGTGAATGCAGCCTTAAGGTTGTGTTAATACTGTTCCTATTTGAACAGCAGCTCCACCATTTTCCTTAGTATATACAGAGCTAAAGATGTACTTTCTCTTTGATTTCATTGAACAATTCTGAGTTTTTTTGTAAATGTCAGTTTACAAAACATTTTTACTTTAAATGATGTTTAATTTAATTCTTACAAAATTGATAAATGGTACTAGAACAACAGCCTAAAATATGTGCATACAAATGTATGTGTTTTAGCATTTATGTTTTCCAAGATGAGCTTCTGCTAGTTCTCCTCCTTTGAATCCCTTCAGGGTAATCTACATTAATCATGATTATAATTAAAATAGCTTTCACCTTCACAGTTCAAATAAAATGGATTTAATTAAGAAATTGCCCATTGATTACAGTGGTATACTAAAATGACTGTGCAAGATTGAAGAAAAGTCAAGATCACTGTATCAGAATGTGCTAAAGACTAAATACGTTTTTTTTTTCATGCTTTAGGCTGGGTTCACACCATGCGAATTGGATGCGGGATCCCCACATCCAATTTGCAATAGAAGGAGATTTTGACCGGCTCTCTATGGAGCCGGTTCACATATCCCCGCAGCGGGTCCAGTGCGTTTTGCACAAAAACGCTATGCATCTTCTGGCCCAATCCAGGTCAGAATTCAGCCCAAAACTCGGGCTGAAATCGGACATGAAACGGTGAACCAGCACGCACTGGACCCCTGCTGTGAGCCGCACGGGGTTCTTATGTGAACAAAGCCTCAGTATTTCCTGTACCATTTAACAGTTCACACTGCAATCTGCGAACCAATCTGGGTGTCATTAACTTTACATTGACACCCGCAGCGGTTTGCAGATGTCAGTGTGAACCGCCAGCGATTCAGGTGCGATGTGGCAACCAACACAGGAATCGCGCTGATTCCTGCATCGCACAAGTGTGAACCCAGTCTAAATGCCTCAACAGCTTCACTAGATTCATGCTAGCTACTCAAAGTAAAGCAAGACAACATTTTAGACTAATCTTTAAACATCTAGATAGCACTGGAACTACTGAGATAGAAAAGAGATAGTATTGTTGTACTTCTTTGGGGCTCTGGCCCTTGAATACAAAGTATAAATATTTTCTAGTAGAAAAAAAGAGTTATCTGTATGTATGAACATACTTGGCTATCTTTTAGCTATTTATATTTTTTTCAATCACACCTGAGATTTACACAGGCTTGTTATAGAGCACAGCCTGACTTATATCTGATACAGGCACACAGCTCAGCTAGGTCACTTCTCTGCCCTCGACTTGTAAATTAGTAAGATGCAGCAACAAACTGATGACCTCATCTCTCTGTTGTCTCCTCCTATCATCATCTTTCTTTTCATCAAATGTAATTGGAAGACATTCAGTTGGCCCTTTCCTTTCACAGTCTGAATGTTACTGTACAGGGGATTACAAGAGGTTTAAATAAAGTCATAGTCAAATATTTATACTAGTTGTATTTGAAATACATTTTTTTTTTACACTAAAGCATTCCCTTGTGGTACATTAAATTGTTATGGCATGTGTTAATTTGCATTGAATTAAGCCAGCCAATATGTATGGGCTGCCAGTGAACCACAGCAGATGAAAAGAAAAATGTACATGACCCTTTTCTAAAGTGCAAGCCCACGAGGGCAGGTGCATTGCCATGCCTTGTGGCAACTTTAATTAACATGTGAATTTTAGCACACCTTGCCACAACAAGCTCTTAAAGTTTTTTTTTTAAATAAATATATAACTGCATTCATTTGCATTTTTTCAGATATGTCTGGAGTTTACTTGTAAATTGTTATTTTACAAACATTTGCAAATACAGTAATATAAGCCATATAATACTATCAATGTTTTTATCTGGTTTGGGTTTACTACTCTTTACTACTTTAGCCCCCTGAAGCATGGCGTCTGCCACATAAATACTCTCTCCCAGGATGCAACCCGGAGGACCACCTCCGCTGAGTTGTCACTGGGACAGAAGAGCACTCATATGTTTCAGCCTGTTGCTTTCCAATACCGACCCAGAGTGACAACGACACCCACAGGCAGAATGCGTAACTGCACACAACACAGCCAAATTGAAACAGAGGCTAATCTAACCGTAAATCAAATCTGAACTATGTACAGCACCGATAATCCACTAAATTTACCTAGAAGTGGTAGATTGGAAAATCTACCAGCGCTGCCTCCTGGTTTGGAGTGGGGAGTGGGGTCCCCCCAAAAATCCATACCAGACCCTTATCCGAGCACGCAACCTGGCAGGCTGCAAGAAAAGAGGGGGGGACGAGAGTGCGGCCCCCCCCTCCTGAACCGTACCAGGCTACATGCCCTCAACATTGGGAGGGTGCTTTGGGGTAGCCCCCCAAAACACCTTGTCCCCATGTTGATGAGGACAAGGGCCTAATCCCCACAACCCTGGCCGGTGGTTGTGGGGGTCTGCGGGCGGGGGGCTTATCGGAATCTGGAAGTCCCTTTAACAAGGGGACCCCCAGATCCCGGCCCCCCCTGTGTGAAATGGTAAGGGGGTACTTACCCCTACCATTTCACTAAAAAACTGTCAAAAATTTTAAAAATAACAAGAGACAGTTTTTGACAATTCCTTTATTTAAATGCTTCTTCTTTCTTCTATTTTCCTTCATCTTCCTTCATCAAATTGATTTCTCCCATAGACTTTTAAAGGGTGTTCCGTGGCATTCGAATTTGCCGCGAACACCCCAAATTGTTTGCTGTTCGGTGAACTTGCGAACAGCAAATGTTCGAGTCGAACATGAGTTCGACTCGAACATGAGTTCGACTCGAACTCGAAGCTCATCCCTAATTTCTATACAAACAAATTCTTTATTACTTCAGATGGCGCTCCTACATTGAACATTTCTTCTCTCCTACGAAAATTATGTCTTTAATGCATTCTTTATCTGAACAAATTGAAAGCCCAGAGCCCTGGAAATCCATGATTCATTATTTCCGATTACCATTCGGACTAGTGGATCTCTTTATCCCCACAAAACTGAGTTATTGTGGAAGGCCTATTGCCCCTATATCCCCCCCTCACTATATTGTTTCCTTATCTATTGACACTAGGCCTATGGCCAGAACTCCAGCCTCATTAACACTCTTCTTTGGTTATAGTTATTCCTATTTAACATTCTTTTAGTGAGAGTCTTCTCTCTCTCTGTTTCATGCAAGAAACTTATCACTACGACTTTGCAGGAATGCTTTGCATATGCTGTACATTGTATTGCCTATTGCTATTGCATCTTATGGTACTCATGCAGCTGTATATCCTGTTTATTATTATTTGATACTGTTGAATAAATTCTACACACTCTTGTTGTACTTTTTATCTATTTAAAACGCTAAATAAACATTTTTCAAAAGACAAAAAATTAAAAAAAAATTGGGCAAAAAGCCCTAAAATGTTTCCTTGGTTTTACTGTAATTTGTGGTGAAATTATGCAGAATGATTTAAGATGGTTGCTTTACCAAACAAGATGATGAGGCCAAAAAACAATCCACTTCCTTAAAAATGTCTGTGGAACAAAATCCACATACAGTGGGGACGGAAAGTATTCAGATCCCCTTAAATTTTTGACTCTTTGTTATATTGCAGCCATTTGCTAAAATCATTTAAGTTCATTTTTTTCCTCATTAATGTACACACAGCACCCCATATTGACAGAAAAACACAGAATTGTTGACATTTTTGCAGATTTATTAAAAAAGAAAAACTGAAATATCACATGGTCCTAAGTATTCAGACCCTTTGCTCAGTATTTAGTAGAAGCACCCTTTTGATCTAATACAGCCATGAGTCCTTTTGGGAAAGATGCAACAAGTTTTTCACACCTGGATTTGGGGATCATTTGCCATTCCTCCTTCCAGATCCTCTCCAGTTCTGTCAGGTTGGATGGTAAACGTTGGTGGACAGCCATTTTTAGGTCTCTCCAGAGATGCTCAATTGGGTTTAAGTCAGGGCTCTGGCTGGGCTATTTAAAAACAGTCATGGAGTTGTTGTGAAGCCACTCCTTCGTTATTTTAGCTGTGTGCTTAGGGTCATTGTCTTGTTGGAAGGTAAACCTTCGGCCCAGTCTGAGGTCCTGAGCACTCTGGAAAAGGTTTTCATCCAGGATATCCCTGTACTTGGCCGCATTCATCTTTCCCTCAATTGCAACCAGTCGTCCTATCCCTGCAGCTGAAAACACCCCCACAGCATAATGCTGCCACCACCATGCTTCACTGTTGGACTGTATTGGACAGGTGATGAGCAGTGCCTGGTTTTCTCCACACATACCACTTAGAATTAAGGCCAAAAAGTTCTATCTTGGTCTCTGACCAGAGAATCTTATTTCTCACCATCTTGGAGTCCTTCAGGTGTTTTTTAGCAAACTCCATGCGGGCATTCATGTGTCTTGCACTGAGGAGAGGCTTCCGTTGGGCCACTCTGCCATAAAGCCCCGACTGGTGGAGGGCTGCAGTGATGGTTGCTTTCTACAACTTTCTCCCATCTCCCGACTGCATCCCTGGAGCTCAGCCACAGTGATCTTTGGGTTCTTCTTTACCTCTCTCACCAAGGCTCTTCTTGCCCGATAGCTCAGTTTGGCCGCACGGCCAGCTCTAGGAAGGGTTCTGGTCGTCCCAAACGTCTTCCATTTAAGGATTATGGAGGCCACTGTGCTCTTAAGAACCTTAAGTGCAGCAGAAATTTTTTTGTAACCTTGGCCAGATGTGTGCCTTGCCACAATTCTGACAATATGGGGTGCTGTGTGTACATTAATGAGGAAAAAAATGAACTTAAATGATTTTAGCAAATGGCTGCAATATAACAAAGAGTGAAAAATTTAAGGGGGTCTGAATACTTTCCGTCCCCACTGTATAATAGGATAGAAAGGTAGGCCTGGTGTCAGACAATAGTAGAAACCCTTGGTTCCCTTCTCCTAGAGACCTCTTGGAAATTCAAACTGCCAAAAAATAAGGGTGAAATTTGGATTCAGCTCAGGGGAGCCAGATTACTGAAATTTGGTCCAAATCCAAACAATACACATTTTAGAATCCACTCTAGTTAAATTATGTCTATATGACACATATACAGGCAATTATGATCCTTAGGATTTGTACATATCGGCTTCACTTTAAGAGCAAGCTGTTACAAAACATTTGCAAACCTTTCAACAAAGTTACAAACAGCTTTTTTGAAGCTTTTAAAGCAACTTTAATCTCTGATGTGGGGATATCATAAATAGTTTTGACTGATGCATTTATCAAGCTGCTAGCAGGCTTCAGTGGAATTTCAGCAACCATAAGCACTACTCTAAATATAAATAGCCTTTCAATATGATTGTATGTACATTTAAATAGCCTTTCAATATGATTGTATGTACATTTAACATTTTCTTTATTTAGCCAGTAAAAGCCATCCTTATGTGGAGATCCAAAAGCCCCAAGACCGCTGTTCGGTGTCACTATTTTGGAAGTGATGTCAGCACTCCCAGAAAACAGTAGCTTTTAATTTTGTGACACTCTGTAGTGGAAGAAAAATGCATGAAAAATATTTCCCTTTATATCCTATGGGGCTCTTCATTTTCAAAAGTGCACCAAAAACACATCTTCCATTGATTTCTATAGAAAATGCACTACAAAAAGCATCAAAAAATGCATTTTTGGTGCACTTTTTGAGTCACATGTCCAAGATTTACAGGTGTATGATTGGATTCAGGAATCCAGAAAACTATGAAAAGGCCCTTAGTCTTGGCTGCCACATAAAAGGTTAAAGATGGAAGGTTAGAGAAGCTGGTAGCACAGGCAACACATTTCCAAAAGAGGAGTAGACTATAAAATTTAAGGAGGGACTTTGTTGGGAAATTGACTCTTCTGAAAGAGTCAAATTGATAGTAAGTTAAGGGGGACATTGCATGTGCTTTTGCATGCATTTTTTAAGCTGGTAACAGGATTTTTTTAAGCCCATGCTAATGTATCCCATTATACTTTTAAGGACCACCAGCCCCCGATTGCTAACAGAGACTGGGAGATGTGAGAGCTTGGTCAGCGTGATGGGAGCCTGATTGTAGCTTATTTAATGTAACAATGACCACTTTTATGAAGTGGTGATTTTACTGGATTACTTTGTATACTTTGACATTCTTAAACTGGATTTGAAGATTGCCTTAACCCCTTCAATTTTAGGTGCTCAGACAAAATTAAGGAGCTTCAATATGCATTAGTTAACTTTACAATAATTCTGTGATTAGCCGGCCAAACTAAATGGTTATACGTTTAAGTATATGTAGGGCTTTTATTTTGTACATTGTATACAGACCAAGTAAACCCACTTAAATCAGACTGCATACACATAAATATTTGCATAAATATGTCTATTGTTTTTCACTTTTTTATGAGCTAACAGCTGCAGTAGAAGTTTAAAAACTATAGGGGTTATTTCCTACAGGCAAATCCACTTTACACTACAAGTGCAAACTACAAGTGCAAACTGCACTTGAAATTGCACTGAAAGTGCACTTGGAAGTGCAATCGCTGTAAATCTGAGGAGTAGATCTGAAATGAGGGTAAGCTCTGCTGATTTTATCATCCAATCATGTGCAAGCTAAAATGCTGTTTTTTATTTTCATTGCTTGTCTCCCTCAGATTTACAGCGACTGCATTTCCAAGTGCACTTTGCACTTGTAGTTTTCACTTGTAGTGCAACGTGGATTTGCCTTTAGTAAATAACACCCTATGTTCTGTCAGCACATAGGAGAGACAGAATGATATCTGACATGCCCCATTGAACTGCGTGAGCAGTGCTGTTGATAAAAGCAGTGTTCTGGAGGATGTGACAGAGAGATGAGTTGCTAATTGTGTGTGAGAACAGAGCTCTGGCTCTTTTTGACCCTTGTTGTAGTACTCAGTACTTTCAATAATAAAAAGGCATATTCATTACTGAATATGCAAACTGACTGTATTACAGTTGTAAATTAACCACTTCAGGACATAATGTTACACCCCCTTCATATTCAGGAAATTTTTCAATTTTAAGAGCTGTGATAGTTTGTGTGACAACCACTTAGTCATGCAACAATAAAGCCAGATTACTTATATATATATATATATATATATATATATATATATATATATATATATATATATATATATATATATATATAAGAAAAAAATAGGATTTTTATTACAGCTTACCTGTAAAATCCTTTTCTTGGAGTACATCATGGGACACAGAGCCTTAAGAAATTACTTAATGGGTTATGGGCCACCTTCAGGTGATGGACACTGGTATACCCAATACAGGAAGTTCACTCCCTATATAAACCCTCCTCCTTCCAGGAGCACATCAGTTTTTGTAGCAAAGCAATATACTTAAATCCCAAAAGAGGGGAGGGACCTCTGTGTCCCATGATGTACTCCAAGAAAAGGATTTTACAGGTAAGCTGTTATAAAAACCTTATTTTCTTTATTGTACATCATGGGACACAGAGCCTTAAGTAATCACTTAATGGGACGTCCCATAGCAATGCTACTTGAGGGGAGGGAGACACAACCCGCAGGGTACCCCTAGACTTGAGGACTTATACTGCTGCCTGCAGCACACTGCGCCCAAAGGCAATATCCTCATACCTCCTTACATCCACCTGATAAAATTTTGTGAATGTATGCATTGAAGACCAAGTTGCGGCCTTACAGATCTGAGCCATGGAGGCCTGGTGACGCACTGCCCAAGAAGCACTAACCGCCCTGGTAGAGTGCGCCTTAACTTGAAAAGGGGGAATCTTACCCCTTAAATCATAAGTTTGAATTATAACTTGCCAAATCCAAGTTATAGCGACAGTGGATTTCGACAATGCCTGTCCTTTCTTAGGACCCTCTGGCAGAATAAATAAGACATCAGTCTTTCTAATCTGAGCAGTTCCCTTTAAATAGATTTTCACTGCTCTCACCACATCAAGACAATGTAGTGACTTTTCTTCCCTGGAACATGGTTTTGGAAAGAACGATGGCAGGACAATATCTTGGTTCAGGTGAAAACCTGAAACCACTTTTGGTAAAAAGTCTGGACGAGGGCGTAACACCACTCTGTCCTCATGAATAATCAAGTATGGCTCTTTACAAGAAAGAGCAGCCAAATTCGAAACCCTCCTTGCTGAGGATATAGCAACCAAGAACACCAGCTTCCTTGTCAGAAGGACTAAGGGAATATGCTGTATCGGTTCAAATGACTGTTTTTGTAACAAGTCCCAAGGGCTCAAAGGTGATTTAACTGGCAGATCAATCTGCATCACCCCTTGCATAAAACCCCGGACTAACGATTGCGTAGCAAGCGGTCTTTGAAATAAGATTGATAAGGCTGAGACTTGGCCCTTAATAGTACTCAAGGCCAACTTCATCTCTACGCCTAATTGTAGAAAGGCAAGAATTCTGCCTATGATATATCTCTGAGGGTGCCAACCCTTGGATTCACACCAGGAAACATAAGCCGTCCAGACTCTATAATATATAGTTCTGGAAGCTGGTTTCCTAGCATTAATCAAAGTAGAGATAACTGACCCGGAAAGCCCAAGTTTCTTCAGAATGTGGGTTTCAATAGCCAGGCCATTAAATTTAGCGTTTGTAAAGTAGGATGGAATATCGGCCCCTGTGAGAGCAGGTCTGGCCGTAGTAGAAGGGACCATGGATCCTCCACTGTCATCTTTACAATTTCTGCATACCATGACCTTTTGGGCCATGTTGGTGCTACCAGAATTACGGGCTTTCTTTCAAGCTTGATCCTGCAAAAAAGTTGTGGCAGCAACTGAATAGGGGGAATGCATAAATCAGTGAGAACTGATCCCACGGGGTCACCAACGCATCTGCTCCACATGCAAGTGGATCCCTTGTCCTGGACACAAAGATGACCAACTTCATGTTCTATCTGGATGCTAGAAGATCCACGTCCGGAGTCCCCCATCTTTGACAAACAGCCCGAAAAATGTCAGGGTGGAGAGACCATTCCCATTCCCATAACTGCTGGTGACTCAAGTAATCCGCCTGCTAATTCTCTACTCCTGGAATGAAGACTGCCGATAGGCACGGAACATTCCTTTCTGCCCAAGTTAGAATATGGTTCACCTCTCTGTGCAGGGAGACTCTTGGTGCCCCCTTGGTGATTGATATAGGCCACAGCTGTGGCATTGTCGAATTGGATCCTGACAGGACAATCCCTTAACCTGGAAGGCCAGGCCTTCAGAGCCAAACGCACTGCCCGAATCTCTAGGATGTTGATGGGCAAGGCTCTTTCGGTTCTTGACCACTGTCCCTGGACAGTCAATTTTTCTAATACTGCTCCCCAGCCTGAAAGGCTGGCATCTGTCGTTACTACTTTCCAGATAATTGGTCTGAAGGATTTTACTTTCAGCAGATTCTGGGTTAGTAACCACCAACTGAGGCTTTGGGACACCCTTGGGGACAGCCGCATTGGCAAGTCCAAAGCTTTAGTCGTTATGTTCCAAGCAGACAGGATACTGTTTTGCAACAGTCTCGAATGGAACTGGGCATAGGGGACTGCTTCGAACGAAGCCACCATCTTTCCTAACAACCTAATTCAAAGGCGAATTGAAGGATTTCCTTTCGACCTGACCATCCAGACCAGCTCTCGTATGAAGTTGATTTTTGCCGGAGGCAAGAACATCTTTTTCTGGGCTGTGTCTATGATCAGGCCCAAATACTCCAGCTTTTTTACCGGTTTTAACGAAGACTTCTCTAGGTTGAAAATCCAACCCTGACTTTTCAGGTAACTGGTTGTAATGCTTACATTTTGCTCCAAGCGAGCCACTGACTGGTCTATTAGCAATAGATCGTCTAGGTATGCCAAGACTGGAATGCCCTGTGCCCTTAACCTGGCTAGAGGTGGGTCCAATACTTTTTGATGCTGTAGCTAGCCCGAAGAGCAAGGCTACAAACTGAAAGTGCTGCTGTTCTACTTCAAATCGCAGAAACCTTTGGTGAGCGGGAAATATAGGGACATGCAGATATGCATACCTGATGTCGATGGACGCCAGAAGTTCTCTTCCTTGTAGGATGGAAACCACTGACCTGATTGACTCCATGTGAAAGGAGTGGATCTTCAGGAACTGATTTAGTTTCCTTAGATCTAGAATGGGTCTGACATCTCCATTTGGTTTTGGTACCGTAAAAAGGTTTGAATAAAACCCCAAACCTTGCTCTTCTTTGGGGATCTGTATGATCACCCCCTGAGCCAGTAATTGGTCCAATGCTTGAAACAGAGATTGCTTTTTCCCTGGATCTTTGGGAACATTTGATCTCAGAAAACGAGATGGTGGAAACTCCCAAAATCCTAGTTTGTATCCTAGAGACACCGTGGAGATGACCCATCTGTCCTGAATCTCCTTTTTGCCAGACTTCTGAGTATTGCAGAAGTCTTCCCCCCCACTCTGTCGGGGGGGGCGCCTCTTCATGATGAGTGTTTAGTATTCGGCTTTGCAGATTTCCGGCCCCCTTCTTTTGAGCCTGGGCCTGACCCTGAGGTTTTCCTCTAGAGTCTGATGGCGGAGGCTGTCGCCACTGCCTAGGGGCCGATGTCCCTGGTGCAGGAGAAAAAGTTTGCTTAAATGAAGGACGTTTATGCTTTCTTTTGACTGGCAAAAGAGCACTCTTCCCACTAGAAATCGTTTGGATGTATTTATCCAAATCATCGCCAAATAGTCGCTCCCCATGAAAGGGGAAACTAGTCAGAAGCTTTTTGCAAGGTGCTTTGGCTGACCAATTTTTTAACAAAAGGGTCCTACGCATGTGTACTAACATAAGCGCAAGGCGGGATGCCTGGTAAATAGAGTCTTTCATAGTGTCTATGGCAAAACATAATGCCTTTGGTAGTTCGGCGAACTCATGGGCCTGTTGTGCAGGGACCTCCTTAAGAACCTCTGTGAACTGGTCCTTTAGGGACTGACAGATGCCACTGCAGGCTGAGTAACGGCCCCTGCCAAGGAAAAAGAGGGTTTCAATAGGAATTCCAATTTTTTATCTGTTGGATCTTTAAGCATTTGTGCATTGTCTACTGGATAAGTTAAACTTTTATTCACACTGGAAATTGCAGCGTCAACTGCTGGTACCTTCCATTTTTTGGTGAATTTCTCCTCCATGGGATAGAGAACTGAGAATCTCTTTGGAGGGAGAAAATGCTTATCCAGGTGATCCCATTCAGTATAAATGAGCTTTTCCAGTAATGCACGGACCGTAAACGCATGAAAAGGCTGTAAAGGTTTTAAAGAACCCAGGGAAGAAACCGGACTTTCAGCTGACTCTGTAAGGGGTAGCATGAAAGTGGAACAAACCATCTCCTTAAGAGTTTGTACCTCCGATTGCGAGGCTGAATCATCAACTGTTGTTCCTTCCCCAGAAGAATAATCAGCTTGTTTTTCCTCTCAATCGCCTGAGGGTAATACCTCATCCTGTCCTCACTGTTCCCTTGGTAAAGGGTTTGAGGTGGGGGAGGGGGGTCTAGCACGCTTCCTATCCACTTGGATGGAGGATGCGATTAAAGCCTCTAATCCTCCTTCTAGACCCTGCAGGGCAAAGGAAAATGCATCTTCAGTTACATAACAGGGGCTGAAGTGTGGGAAGCAGTTGCACCACCAATTGGTTCCAATGACTCACCCTGGCTTGCCATGTCTGGTATCTCCGGAGAGGATGACAGTGTGGAGGCATGACTGAAGTTCCCATCGCCTGGGGCTGGAATTTTTGGTACCTTAGTGGTAGCTCTGGAAGTCACAGTGCTAAGCACAAAAGCAGAGGCACTTTAAAAATATACTACTTGCTGAGCAATAGTTTAGCAAAACAATGCCACCATAAAGATCAGCTTTTGGTGCTGAATAACAATTGTATTTCCTGTTCCTGGAAACACCTGTATACATCCCTTACAGACTTCTGATAATGAGAGCGTCTGTCTTTAAAGCCTCAGGTGTGACCCTTATCTGGCATCCTCATCGTCTTCTGCCCCTCAGTGTGTGCACCGTGTGCTCCAAGAGGATGCTACGTTCCGCACATAGCACTGCCTGCTCTTTAGACCATGCCCCTCTCTAGTACCCGCCCTCCTCCTTCTTTCAAGAATGACACTAGTCTGTGCGCGCGGACAGCATGAGGAGGAGGCTGCAAACGCCGTCTGGCACCTTGCCAGAGTGAACGCACTACCTATGTAAAAGGACTGATGCGCAACGATCTCCTCCATGGATAGTGCTTGTAAAAAAAGGCACTTTTGAAATATAAATGTAATATATGGGAAGCCGTCACCGCACATCTCCGGGAGGGAAGGGGGGGAGGGGGGAGTTTATATCAGTAGTAGTGTTTGGCTCCTTAGTTTGCAAGATAATGTAATAACTTGTTTTAGTAGGGGCTGTCTATACATGAAAAAATATGTCATTATAAACTGGTGATGTACCCCCACTTACTTCCCTCAGAAGAGGAAACGCCATCTGTTCAATTAAGAACCCCCCATTGGCTGCTGGGACCACACACGCTGTTATAGCCTGGATACAGAGCTGCTGAGAAGCAACGTACCAAGTTATGTGTAATATACTCCCTCTAGTGGAGATTTTAAGGCATACAATGTTTACCATATGGAAGAAAAAGGCATAGGTGGACTTTTTACAGTTCCTAGGCTTCTTCCCTTACCTTATCCTCGCTGCAGGATACTGCTGTAACAGGCAGATCTAAACTTCACGCATCACGGTGGGTTGCATTAGTAAACCTTCAAAGACTGGGTCCCTATAACAGGGGTTCCACTCCTTTGGACCAGTATAGCACCCCTCAGGAGCAACTTTAGGTAATGTAGCAAGACCAAAAAGAGTTCTGATTCCTGGGGTCCAGCCCTCAAAGAGAGGCATTACAGGCAAAACCTTGTGCTTCTATGCGAGGCACGGGTATCCTGTGGCCTCAGTGGCTTGGATGGCCCTGGTTGTGGTTATTTAAATCCAGCATGGATCCCTCCTGGAGCTCTTCAGAGCATATCTTCACTCGTGACCAACATCTTAGACACTGGCGAAAAAAATGATGTGCTCCTGGAAAGAGTAGAGGTTATATAGGGAGTGAACTTCCTGTATTGGGTATACCAGTGTCCATCACCTGAAGGTGGCCCATAACCCATTAAGTAATTACTTAAGGCTCTGTGTCCCATGATGTACGATAAAGAAAAGACTGAATATGATAAAAACCCACTTACCTTACTTATTAGTATAAAATATATCAATTAAAAATGTCAGGACAGGAAATACACCTCCTAAATTTCCCCTTTTTGGAAACTGGGCAACCAATGATGATTTGATTTTTTTTTTTTGCCACAATGTTTTGGAAATGAAAAAATATGCTTGTATTGGGGTGGTTTAAAAAAATTGAACGTGTTTGACCTTTAAAAGTCACCAACTAAAGCCAAGTGCAATATTGTGAAAGTTCCCTGGAGGGGAAAACCCAACTCCTGGATAAACCCAAAACATTTTACACCTCCCAAAACCATTTCACAATTATTGGTGGTAAGTAGCACTTAACTTTCATACATTTCCACAGTCATTAGCATTTTATCCCACCCCCTATCATTGATGTTTAGTGGCACTTAAAATCTCCCCAAAAAAAAAACATTCCCACAAAATCTGTGGTCAGTGGCATTTCAACCACTTCCTGATTGCGGTATAGTCGAATAACGGTTACAACATGGTTGTATAATTCTAGGAGGGCAGTTCCCCTTTACCACATGATCAATCACAGCTGATCACGATGTAAACGCAAGCCAGTTATTGTCATTCCTTTCCTCGCCCCGACAGCGTGAGGAGAGAGGAGAGTCGGTAACCGACTTGTGTGAAAGAGACATCTACACTGATAATTAAGGAACTGATTATCAGTGTCCTGATTATCAGTGCAGCCCCAACAGTTTCCATCAGTGTTATCAATCAGTGGCCATCAGTGCTGCCAATCAGTGCCCATCAGTGCTGCCAAACAGTGCTTGTCAGTGCCTCTTCATAAGTGTCACCTATCAGTGTTGCCTATCAGTGCCCATTAGTGCCGCCTACCAGTGCCAATCAGTTCCACCTATCAGTGTGCATCAATGCCACCTATCAGTGCCGCCTATCACTGCCACCTATCTGTTCAGCCTCATCAGTGCCTCGTCATCAGTTCCACCAATGCCATCTTATTAGTGCCTATCAGTGGCGCCTATCACTGCCGCCCTATCAGTGCTCATCAGTGAAGCCTATTAGTGGTCATTATTGCAGAATAGAGTAAGAGATGTGTAGAATGACTGCACAATTGTCATTGTAATAAATGGGTAGGATTGATGGACTACTTTGTCTTTTTCTGCTGTCACTTTTATATGTTTCTATTTAAAATATGAAAGCTGAAAGTTGGCCTGGGCAGGAAGGGGGTAGGAGTGACCAGTAGGCAAGTGGTTAAACTACCCCAAAACAATCCCACAATCATTGGTGGATAGGAGCATTTTAAAACGTTCCACTCCCATCTCCTCACCCACCAATGGTAGTCACTGGAGTTATAAATCCCCCCAAAAATAATACCAGAACATTAGTGGTCAGTGATCCTTCAGACTCACCTCTCTCCCTGCTTTGATTGCTCATTTCTTAGCTGAAGTCAGCAGGATTTCAGGAATTGATTCAATCATTAAATGCTTATGCCCTTCCTCCCTTGTGAGGAGAAGAGGCGGGCTCTCCAATGTAAACAGTGCCTATAGCTGATGCTCACCACTCTCAAATGGAGAGTACATACATTCACTCTAAGAGGTGCCCCATCATACCATTTAGTTACAGAGGCCAGATGAAAAGTAGTTAAGAGGGTTCAATTAACCTTAAATACATATGCTGACAAGAGATTTTATGTTAAAGTTACAAATGGACAAAAATGTGAAAAAAAATATCTTTTAGTTTTGGATTTTACACAGGAGTTTTTGTAAACGGTTAGTAATTATGTACATTTGATTTTTTAAAGTCGTATATTATTTTCTTATACCACTGAAAGTATTTTTTTAACTCATCCAATTCATGTAAAATTGCACAAGTATTAAAGATGAAATTCCAGGATTTTAACAAATTAGTGCTTTGAAACTGATTAAATATATTATTTAAATCTAAGCAATCAAATAAATTAACCACTTGACCTTCGGAAGATTCCAGGCCATTTTTTGTGATATGGCACTGCATTACTTTAACTGACAATTGTGCGGTCATGCAATGCAAAACAATTTTTATGTCATTTGTTTCGAACAAGTAGAACTTTCTTTTGGTGGTATTTGATCACCTCTGCGGTTTTTATTTTTTGAGCTATAAACAAAAAAAGATCAACTATTTAAAAAAAACAATATGTTTTACTTTCTGCTATAAAACATATCCAATTAAAAAAAATAAAAATCTAATTTCTTCATCACTTTAGCCAATATGTATTCTGCTACATATTTTTAGTAAAAAAAAAAACCTCAATAAGCGTATATTGATTGGTTTGCACAAAAGTTATAGCATTCACAAACTATGGGATATTTTTAATTATTATTTTGGGGTTTGCACAGTGCTGCACACTGTGCTGCACACTGAAGGTTTTTTACCTTCATTCACAGAATGCATGAAGGTAAAAAACATTGAGCCTTTACAACCACCTTAACTTAACCTGTCCCAGCTTCAGAAAGTTTACCCAGTTTATCTTAATCTAAATTCTCTAAATTCAGAAAATATCTCACAGAATCACTGGGAGTATAGCTCCTATTTTATTTGATTGGTGGCAGTGAGAAATATCCTATTTTGTTTTTTTTTCAGGTTTTTTTGTCTGTGAGAGAAGACCACCATTAGTGTTTTTGGGAATAGTATTTCTGCATCACAAGAAGGGGTTATAAGATCACCAACAATAGAAAATAGGCCGCATTTGTATGCTGTGTCAATGTCTGAATTAAAAAGACATTGGGCAGGTAGGCTGTGTTTTATATTAGTGCCAATATTTAAACTGGATTAAATTTAAAGCGTACCTTTATTATTGTATAGCACTTTAGAAATGATGCAGCTGATGTTGTTTAATGTACATACGTTTTGGATAAACAGACATAATAAAGGCAATGCATTTTCTCTCTGGTTTTAATATAGTTTTGTTTGGGTTGTATACAGTACTACATATAAATTATTTTTCAAATATCCCCTGATGAGCCAAGAATGGCGAAACATGTCGGGACAATTACTCTATTGTCATCTGCTTTGAACATTTAGATGTATTCATGTAAATGTGCACATAAATTTTACCAAACTTTTTATCTTGTCTCTCATGTAACAATAAAATCTTGCATTTTCCGTACCGATCATGGTTTGAAATTATTATTTATTCCTTGTTGGCACCTTAAAAGTCCCGCTAAATAATCTCCCTTCCTTACAATGCATTTTCTCTCTTTTAACCACTTCAAGACCATAATACGTACTGCATATATAGGATGCAGTTCCAAAGCAGTTTACCGAGTCCCCCCCCCCGCAACTCTCCGGTGTTTCTCGGGCTTACCCGTCTTCTTGGGGAGACCGGGATCAAATCTAGCAGTTTGTGCAACTGGATATAGAGGTGAACAGAGACTGGAATGTGTAAACACTATCATTCTTTTTTGTGGGGAAAGCATCTGATCAAAAATTTTTTTTTTATATCTGATGTTCTCAAGTGTAGAGGGGAAATCTGGGGTCTTATAGACAAGGGATGTATACATTCCTTGTGATAGCCATAAAGGTGATACAAACAAAACTAAAAGAACAGCGTAAAAATAATATTTTTTAAAGATTTTTCAAATAAAATAAATTAAAAAAAAAATTTAAAGCACACATACAGTATGCGGTGTTGCCACAAACGTTATAGCAAAAGCAATAATTCTAGCTCTAGAGCACCTTCCTTTGTAATTCTAAACTGGTAACCTGTAAAAATGTTTTAAGCGTCACCTATGAAGATAATCAGGGCCAAAACTGGGGGGGGTCACGTGCCTCAGGCGCGGCACTGAGGGGGGTACCACAGCTGGAACTAATCCTCCTGCTTCCCCACCCACCTCTACCTCCTGCTATCAGACCACCGCTCACTTCCTCTCCCTGAATAGCTGTGCAGTAAGCCGACGGGCTGATTACAGACATGATCCTCTGCACTGAGAAACTCATCATACAATCCGGAAAGACAGGCAGTCACAGACCGTTATAACATAACCTTTCCTGGCACTCATTTTCCTGCTCTTTCCTTCCCCCTCTCTTCATCTAGATTCTCCGTGGCAGCAGACAGGATGAAGAGCAGGGGAGGGAAAGAGCAAGAGAAAGAATGTCGGGGAATGTTATGTTATAACAGTCTGTGGCTGCCTGTCTTTCCGGATCATATGACAAGCTTCTCATTGCGGAGGATTATGTCTGTATTCAACCAATCCGCTTACTGCACAGCTATCCAGAGAGAGGAGGTGAGCACTGCGGGGGGACCAGAGAAGAGGGGGTAAAGGTGATGGACTGGCCAAGCATGTCTCCAAACCTAAACCCTATTGAGCATCTGTGGGGCATCCTCAAACAGAGGGTGGAGGAGCGAAAGGTCTCTAACATCCACCAGCACCGTGATGTCATCATGGAGGAGTGGAAGGGGACTCCAGTGGCAACCTGTGAAGCTCTGGTGAACTCCATGCCCAAGAAGGTTAAAACAGTGCTGGAAAATAATGGTGGCCACACAGAATATTGTCACTTTGGGCCCAATTAGGACATTTCAACTCAGGGGTGTACTCATTTTTGTTGCCAGTGGTTTAGACATTACCTGCTAGCCGGCCAACTGCCGCAGTTATACTGTGGCAGGTTGGCACGGCTGTGCAAATCGCTGTAGCTGTATGTCGCTTCTTTATGACGTCACAGCAGGCACACGCACGCCTGTCGCGTGTCCCCGGAGCTGAGGCGCGATGACCGCTGGGCACATGAAACACACAAATCCTGGTTCTTTCAGGGGAGAGGAGGCAGATCATGTGTTCACACTAAAAATGAACACCGATCACCCTCCTCCCCTAGTCAGTCCCAGCCCCCTACAGTTAGAACACACCTAGGGAACACAGTTAACCCCTTGGTCGCCCCCTAGTGTTAACCCCTTCCCTGCCAGTGACATTTATATAGTAATCAATGGCTATTTTTAGCTCTGATCGCTGTATAAATGTCAATGGTCCCAAAATAGTGTCAAAAGTGTCTAATCTGTCTGCCGCAATGTCATAGTCCTCATAAAAATCGCAGATTGCTGCCATTACTAGTAAAAAATATAATAATAAAAATGACATAAATCAATCCCCTATTTTGTAGACAATATAACTTTTGCGCATACCAATCAATATACGCTTATTGCATTTTTTTTGCCAAAAATATGTAGAAAAATACATATCGGCCTAAACTGAGGAAAAAATGTGTTTTTTCTACAAAAGAAATTGGATATTTATTATAGCAAAATCTACAAAATATTGTGTTTTTTCAAAATTGTTGCTTTTTTTTTGTTTATAGCACAAAAAATAAAAACCGCAGAGGTGATCAAACACCAAACACCAAAAGATAGCTCTATTTGTGGAGAAAAAAAGGGCATACATTTTGTTTCAGTACAACATCGCACTGCACAATTGTCAGTTAAAGTGACGCAGTGCCGTATCACAAAAAATGGCCTGGTCAGAAAGGAGGCAAATCTTTCTGGGGCTGAAGTGGTTAATGGCTGTGTGTTGAGTTATTTTGAGAGGACAGCTAATTTACACTGTTATACAAGCTGTGCAATCACTACTTTACATTGTAGCAAAGTATAATTTCTTCAGTGTTGTCACACTTTTGTGAGATAGTGTGTGTGTGTGTATATATATATATATATATATATATATATATATATATATATATATATATATATATATATATATATATATATATATATATAAAATGTTTGGGGATTCTAAGTACTTTCTAGAAAAAAATACAGATTTTTACTTGTCTGTCAAGTAAAAGGCCTTTTCTTTAAGTATTTAATTATCCTTTCAGTAAGCCTAGTCAGTCAGACAGGCTTAGCAAAGCAGGACACCCATCTAAAATGGATTGCCTAGCAACCACACTTCACCCTGAAGAGTCTCCCTGTCCTGAGCCATGAAGATGTAGCAGTACCTAAGGATTGGCAGGTCCTGTCATGCTGTTTTCTTTCCCCACTTCAGCCAGGATCCAGGACAGACTACTATTACCACCCAGCTTCACTACTAGCTACTAGGACCTGTCTACTTCTTTCTTCTGCACAGGCTCATGACATGCTGTGACCCTGCATTTGTTCCTGTAAGTGCAATATTGTGCGTTCCATTAAAACTTTTATGTTTTCTACTGCACACAGGTGACGGTGCCTTCTCTTTTCATATATTATGTGTTCACCCCTATCCTGCTGTGAAGAAAGGCTGCAGGGCAAGTGCACACACCAGATTGGAATTCATGATCCAACCGGTTTGCCAAGTTAAGAAAGTTGTGACTTTCTTTTTATTCTATTTTTGTATAGTGAGTACAACTTCAGGTCCAGATCCATTGATGCCAGGGTAGAAAGTGATACCCTAGATACCACAAGGAATCCAAACCTAGTTCCCCAGTGATGTTATTGTAGCCACAGAGCAACATCATCACACTTGCAGTGTTCTGCCCATATTGTTCATAGTAATATGTGCTATGTAATGTTAGTTTATGTTGTTGCCATCTAGTGGTCAGAGATGGTTATTACTTTGCCAGAAATTGACAGGAAGTAGGATTCTCCTCATAGTAAAAGGCAGTAACCTTTAACCTGGAACTGTATTTCCTTCATTTCATTACTGCTCCTTGTATCTAATACACTGCATGAAGAAGAGCTCTTAAACTATTCCTGGACTAATGATGGAATTGTCTTTTTACAAAGTTATTCGGGATAAAGAATACATACAGATCTGATGTCTCACGTTTCTTGACTTCTGAATTATTGTTAAGCTGTCTGACTAGTGTTATACAACAGTTCAATAACGCGAAGCAGAACAGTAAAAAGACATCCACGTGGCAGTCTGGAATAAACTGAGACGCCATTACTGCAGCATGAGTCTTAGATCAGGAACAAAGTACCAGGCTGATGACATGCTACCGCCGACACAGCAAGGCAGGGAGAACGTTCCCAGCGCCCAGCAAGACGATGCACATTCGCATGTGTCTAGATCTTCACAGGCTAGCAAGATGTCCTCAGCAGTTAAAGCTCGTGCCAAGGCAGAAGCCGCCCGCATCCAGCTACAGTATGCAGAAAAAGAAGCCATGATGATGCAGGAGTTAGCAGCAAAGAAAGCTGCTATCGCACAAGAAGAAGCGGAATTAAAATCAAAATTGCTCATCCTGCAGCGACAGACTGCTGCTGCAGCAGCTGAAGCAGAGGCCGCTGCCTACATGGGAACAAGTCGTTCTGGAAGTGAAAAATCATATAAAGACTCAGAGGTTCCAGGAAAACCTCTATTCTCTGCAGATTGTACAAGTGAGTACATCCAGAACGTTACTACTGCGCATGCAAAGGAACAGTCTCTTAAACCTGAAGCAAAGGAATTAAGGCCGAAATCAATAAACCCCCTGAGCAGGCCCAATCAACCACATGAGGTCAGCAGCTGCCAGCAAATCAAGAATGAAGCACCAGAAACCCCTAAGAGCAAAAAACAAGTGTTCCCATCGCCTCAACCTATAGATTACATGTGCGAACAACAATGTGCAGTGGATGTCACCAAATATCTCATCCGCAAAGAAATGGTAAGCTCAGGCTTTCTCCAATTTGATGGCTGTCCTGAAAACTATTGGGCATGGAAATCTTCCTTTCTGAATGCCACTGAAGGTCTGAACTTTTCACCAGCAGAAATGCTTAATTTAATGATAAAATGGCTTGGTACAGAGTCAGCAGAGCATGCTAAGAGGATGAGAAGAGCAAACCTGTTCAACCCTGCAGCAGGACTCAACATGACCTGGAAAAGACTAGAAGAAACGTATGGATCCCCAGAGGTAATAGAAGAAGCACTGCTGAAAAAACTTGAAGTCTTTCCCAAAGTGGGCTACAGAGACAACGTGCGGCTACAAGAACTAAGTGATCTTCTACTAGAGATAGAATATGCCAAAGAAGATGGCTACTTGCCAGGACTTTCATACCTAGATACAGCTAGAGGCACTAATCCCATAGTAGAGAAACTACCCTCAAATCTGCAAGACAAGTGGATGTCTGTGGGAGGTAAATTCAAAGAAGATTATGGAGTCGCTTTTCCCCCTTTCTCTGTGTTTTCTAGGTTTGTCAGACAGCAAGCGAAAATCCAAAGTGATCCCAGTTTCGCCTTCACCACCAGCGGCAATCAATCACACAGACCTGAGAAACCTCACAGACCTCACGGTAGGACCTCTGTATCCACACACAAAACAGCTGTACCTTCAGAAGTCACAGACTATCAAAGCACCCACAAGGTACACACCATAGAAAACCCTGATAGACATTGCCCAATACACAAAAAACCACATCCACTAAAGAAATGTAAAGGCTTTAGAAGCAAACCTATTGCAGAGCGGATGTCCTTCCTTAAACAGAACGGCATCTGTTTCAAGTGTTGCGGATCTACTTATCACGTTGCTAAAGACTGCAAAATACCAGTAGAATGTACAGAATGTGGCAGTGATAGACATATTGCAGCTTTGCACCCAGACCCTACTCCTGCCCCACTAGAGACTGTAGAACCCAGGAAAGATCAGGGCAGGGAGCAACAAGAGACCCCACTCTCCTCAGTAATGTCTAATTGCACTGAAGTATGCGGACAAGGCAAGAGTGCACGTTCATGCTCCAAAATCTGTTTAGTGACTGTGTATCCCACTGGCAAGAGAGAAAGGGCAGTGAAAATGTATGCAGTGCTAGATGAACAGAGCAACAGATCCCTTGCAAAGTCAGACTTCTTTGATATCTTTAATCTTAAGGCAAGTGCAGTTCCATACACTCTAAGGACATGTGCGGGGACAATTGAAACCACAGGGAGAAGAGCTTCTGACTTTACCATTGAATCCTTCAATAAGAAAGTGCAGTTTCCACTTCCTACCCTAATAGAGTGTGGCATGATACCTGACGACAAAACTGAGATTCCCTCTCCAGAAGTAGCCCATCACCACCCTCACCTCCGCTCAATTACTCACCTTATCCCAGCTGTTGAGCCAGATGTATCTATCCTTCTGCTTCTTGGGAGAGACATCCTTCAGGTTCACAAGGTGCGCCAGCAAATCAATGGACCTTATAATGCCCCCTATGCACAGAGACTGGACCTGGGGTGGGTCATTGTAGGAGAAGTTTGCCTGGGGACAGTGCACCAGCCTGACAATATTACCACTTTGAAGACATCTGTGTTAACAAATGGACGCACATCCCTACTCAGTCCCTGTCACAACAGCTTCATTGTCAAGGAAAGCTTTGGCAGGTCGACACAACACTGTGACTCCTCTACTCTATATGGTAAAGAAGAAGTCAATTCCAACATTGAGACAGACAATCTAGGGATTACAGTGTTCCAGAAAACTAAAGATGATGATAAACAAGCCCTCTCTATAGAGGATCAGACCTTCTTGCAGATTATGGATAGAGAGGCTTACCAAGATGACAATCACAGTTGGGTGGCCCCTCTTCCCTTTCGCACACCCAGACGTGTTTTGCCTAGTAACAGGGAACAAGCCATGAAGCGTTTGCATTCACTCAGCAAAACTCTGCAGAGGAAGCCAGAAGTTAAAAGAGATTTCACTGAATTCATTAAAGGGATGCTAGACAATGATCACGCTGAAGTTGCAGGACCACTTGAAACAAACAGGGAACACTGGTATCTACCAATGTTCGGTGTTTACCATCCACACAAACTTGACCAAATCAGAATAGTGTTTGATTCCAGCGCAGAGTATAAAGGAGTCTCTTTAAATGACGTACTGTTGAGTGGCCCTGACCTAAACAATACCTTGCTAGGTGTCCTCATGCGCTTCAGAAAAGAGCCCGTTGCTTTCACAGCAGATGTGCGCCAAATGTTTTATTGCTTTCTCGTCAGAGAAGACCACAGAGACTTTTTACGTTTTCTCTGGTACAAAGACAATGACATAGACAAAGAAATTGTCGAGTACAGAATGAAAGTGCATGTATTTGGTAATAGCCCCTCTCCTGCTGTCGCTATATACTGCATGCAAAAGGCTGCCCAGAAAAATGCAGAGTGCTATGGACAAGAAGCCAAACACTTCGTATTAAGGCATTTTTATGTAGATGATGGACTAGCTTCTGCTAGCACACCTGAAGAGGCAATTTCCATCCTCAGTAAAGCAAAGCAAATGCTGGCAGAATCCAACCTGCGTCTTCATAAAATCGCTTCCAACAGCCAAAAAGTAATGGAAGCCTTCACTGTAGCAGACAGAGCTAAGGACCTTAAAGATCTCTGCCTAGGTACAGACACCCTTCCCCTGCAGAAAAGCCTAGGCCTAAGTTGGGATCTAGAAACAGATAGTTTTGTCTTCAGAGTTTCCTCAAGGGAAAAGCCTTTTACACGCAGAGGCATTCTATCAACCGTAAGTAGCCTCTATGACCCCCTAGGGTTTGTATCACCTGTGACAATAAAAGGCAAGGTCTTAGTTCGAGAACTGTCATCTGGGAAAAGTGAATGGGATGCATTGCTTCCACAGGAGAGACTAAGCGAGTGGGTTCAATGGACAGAATCCTTGCAAGCCTTAGAGCACCTAAAGGTAGACAGATGCTATGTGCCCTTATCTCTATCATCAGCTTGCAGGAAAGAACTGTGCATCTTCTCAGATGCATCCACCACAGCTATAGGTGCGGTAGCTTACTTGAAAGTAACTGATGCAGAAAATGTGTGTCATGTTGGATTTGTGATGGGAAAGTCCAAATTAAGCCCTAAACCAGCCCACACGATTCCTCGTTTAGAGTTGTGTGCTGCTGTACTTGCAGTCGAAATGTATGAGCTAATCACAGATGAACTAGACACCGACTTTGATGCTGTGAAATTCTTCACTGATAGCAAGACTGTCCTAGGGTACATTTGCAGCACCACTAGGAGGTTCCATCTGTATGTCTCCAACAGAGTGAATAAAATCAGGTTATCCTCAGACCCAGATACACCTATGGTCCTTACCCCAGCAATGTTGTTGACTCAAAAGTTGAACTCTTTGTCTGCTCCATCTGGGACCATAAGTACAACACAAGTTCATGCAAAACAATGGAAGCAAGTACAATGCTTGGCAGACACCTTTTGGAAAAGATGGAAGAGAGAGTATCTGTCAAATCTGCAACGCCGTAGGAAATGGACTGAGGATCGCCCAAACGTAAAAGTGGGTGATGTTGTTCTGTTGAAGGACAGCCAAGAGGGCAGGAACGAGTGGCCCGTAGGACTTATTGTCAATGCTCTACCAAGCAGGGATGGCAAGGTTAGAAAGGTGGAGGTCAAAACTGTAAAAAATGAGACCGCCAGAATTTATCTCAGACCTATAACTGACATTATAGTTTTGATCTCGGACTAGCAAGGATTACATTTTCCTGTATATGTTTTTTCTGCATAGCAGTAGGTATTTAGGTAATGACATAATAAATTATGCCAGACAGGGAGTGTTCTGCCCATATTGTTCATAGTAATATGTGCTATGTAATGTTAGTTTATGTTGTTGCCATCTAGTGGTCAGAGATGGTTATTACTTTGCCAGAAATTGACAGGAAGTAGGATTCTCCTCATAGTAAAAGGCAGTAACCTTTAACCTGGAACTGTATTTCCTTCATTTCATTACTGCTCCTTGTATCTAATACACTGCATGAAGAAGAGCTCTTAAACTATTCCTGGACTAATGATGGAATTGTCTTTTTACAAAGTTATTCGGGATAAAGAATACATACAGATCTGATGTCTCACGTTTCTTGACTTCTGAATTATTGTTAAGCTGTCTGACTAGTGTTATACAACAGTTCAATAACGCGAAGCAGAACATGCAGCAATAATAAAATTTATATATGAGAGTCTTCCACACATCAAATCTATTTTAGGTAAACATGATCACCTCTGCCCATACTGATTACCAGGTGTGTCTATATCCCATCAATATGCAGCCACAGTAAGGGCTACTAGAATTCTTTAGAATCACAAAAAATGCAGAATCCTGACCCACTTGGTATTGTACTGACCAAGAGTTTCAGATCCAGACATATCTAGCCTTGGGGGGGGGGGGGGGGGGTTAAGCCAGTCCCCCTACTATAAAGGGGGGGGGGCACAGAATAGACATACAGTATCTCACAAAAAGTGAGTACACCACTTCAATTTTTGAAAATATTTTACTATATCTTTTCATGTGACAACACTGAAGAAATGACACTTTGCTACAATGTATAGTGAGTGTACAGCTTGTATAACAGTGTAAATTTGTTGTCCCCTCAAAATAACTCAACACACAGCCATGTCTAAACTGCTGGCAACAAAAGTGAGTACATCCCTAAGTGAAAATGTCAAAATTGGGCCCAATTAGCCATTTTCCGTCCCTGGTGTCATGTGACTCGTTAGTGTTACAAGGTCTCAGGTGTGAATGGGGAGCAGGTGTGTTAAATTTGGTGTTATCACTCTCACTCCCTCATACTGGTCACTGGAGTGTCAACATGGCACCTCATGGCAAAGAACTCTCTGAGGATCTGAAAAGAAGAATTGTTGCGCTACATAAAGATGGATGGCCTAGGCTATAAGAAGATTGCCAAGACCCTGAAACTGAGCTGCAGCACAGTGGCCAAGACCATACAGCAGTTTAACAGGACAGGTTCCACTCAGAACAGGCCTGCACATGCACGTGCTCAGCTTCATATCCATAGGTTGTCTTTGGGAAATAGATGTATGAGTGCTGCCAGAATTTCTGCAAAGTTTGAAGGGGTGGGGGGTCAGCCTGTCAGTGCTCAGACCATACGCCGTACACTGCATCAAATTGGTCTGCATGGCTGTCATCCCAGAAGGAAGCCTCATCTAAAGATTATGCACAAGAAAGCCCGCAAACAGTTTGCTGAAGACAAGCAGACTAAGGACATGAATTACTGGAACCATATCCTGTGGTCTGATGAGACCAAGATAAACGTACTTGGTTCAGATGGTGTCAAGCATGTTTGGCGGCAACCAGGTGAGGAGTAGGGATGAGCCGAACACCCCCCTGTTCGGTTCGCATCAGAACATGCGAACAGGAAAAAAGTTTGTTCGAACACGCGAACACCGTTAAAGTCTATGGAACACGAACATGAATAATCAAAAGTGCTAATTTTAAAGGCTAATATGCAAGTTATTGTCATAAAAAGTGTTTGGGGACCTGGGTCCTGGCCCAGGGGACATGGATCAATGCAAAAAAAAGTTTTAAAAATGGCTATTTTTTCAGGAGCAGTGATTTTAATAATGCTTAAAGTCAAACAATAAAAGTGTAATATCCCTTTAAATTTCTTACCTGGGGGGTGTCTATAGTATGCCTGTAAAGGGGCGCATGTTTCCCGTGTTTAGAACAGTCTGACAGCAAAATGACATTTTGAAGGGAAAAAACCCATTTAAAACTACCCGCGGCTATTGCATTGCCAACAATACACATAGAAGTTCATTGATAAAAACGGCATGGGAATTCCCCAAAGGGGAACCCCGAACCAAAATTAAAAAAAAAAATGACGTGGGAGTCCCCCTAAATTCCATACCAGGCCCTTCAGGTCTGGTATGGATATTAAGGGGAACCCCGGCCAAAATTTTTTAAAAAAATGACGTGGGGTTCGCCCTAAATTCCATACCAGACCCTTTAGGTCTGGTATGGATTTAAAGGGGAACCCCGCGGCAAAAAAAAAAAAAAACAGTGTGGGGTCCCCCCAAAAATCCATACCAGACCCTTATCCGAGCACGCAACCTGGCAGGCTGCAGGAAAAGAGGGGGGATGAGAGTGCGGCCCCCCCTCCTGAACCGTACCAGGCCACATGCCCTCAACATTGGGATGGTGCTTTGGGGTAGCCCCCCAAAACACCTTGTCCCCATGTTGATGAGGACAAGGGCCTCATCCCCACAACCCTGGCCGGTGGTTGTGGGGTTCTGCGGGCGGGGGGCTTATCGGAATCTGGAAGCCCCCTTTAATAAGGGGACCCCAGATCCCGGCCCCCCCCTGTGTGAAATGGTAAGGGGGTACTTACCCCTACCATTTCACTAAAAAACTGTCAAAAATGTTAAAAATGACAAGAGACAGTTTTTGACAATTCCTTTATTTAAATGCTTCTTCTTTCTTCTATCTTCCTTCATCTTCTGGTTCTTCTGGTTCTTCTGGCTCTTGTGGTTCTTCCTCCGGCGTTCTCGTCCAGCATCTCCTCTGCGGCGTCTTCTATCTTCTTCTCCTCAGGTCGCTCCACACCCATGGCATGGGGGGAGGCTCCCGCTCTTCTCTTCTTCTTTTCTTCTCTTCTTCTCTTCTTCATTTTCTTCTCCGGGCCGCTCCGCATGCATGCTGGCATGGAGGGAGGCTCCCACTGTGTGATGGCGCTCCTTGTCTGACAGTTCTTAAATAACGGGGGCGGGGCCACCCGGTGATCCCGCCCCCTCTGACGCACGGTGACTTGACGGGACTTCCCTGTGACGTCACGGGAAATGCCACAGGGAAGTCCCGTCATGTCCCGTGCGTCAGAGGGGGGCGGGGTCACCGGGTGGCCCCGTCCCCCATTATTTAAGAACTGACAGACGAGGAGCGCCGTCACACAGCGGGAGCCTCCCTCCATGCCAGCATGGGTGCGGAGCGGCCCGGAGAAGAAAATGAAGAAGAGAAGAAGAGAAGAAAAGAAGGAGAGAAGAGCGGGAGCCTCCCCCCATGCTATGGGTGCGGAGCGGCCCGAGGAGAGGAAGATAGAAGACACCGCGGAGGAGATGCTGGACGAGAACGCCGGAGGAAGAACCAGAAGAACCAGAAGATGAAGGAAGATAGAAGAAAGAAGAAGCATTTAAATAAAGGAATTGTCAAAAACTGTCTCTTGTCATTTTTAAAATTTTTGACAGTTTTTTAGTGAAATGGTAGGGGTAAGTAACCACTTACCATTTCACACAGGGGGGGCTGGGATCTGGGGGTCCCCTTGTTAAAGGGGGCTTCCAGATTCTGATAAGCCCCCCGCCCGCAGACCCCCACAACCACCGGCCAGGGTTGTGGGGATGAGGCCCTTGTCCTCATCAACATGGGGACAAGGTGTTTTGGGGGGCTACCCCAAAGCACCCTCCCAATGTTGAGGGCATGTGGCCTGGTATGGTTCAGGAGGGGGGGGCCGCACTCTCATCCCCCCTCTTTTCCTGCAGCCTGCCAGGTTGCGTGCTCGGATAAGGGTCTGGTATGGATTTTTGGGGGGACCCCACGCCGTTTTTTTTTTTTTTTTTTTGCGCGGGGTTTCCCTTAAAATCCATACCAGACCTGAAGGGCCTGGTATGGAATTTAGGGGGACTCCCACGTCATTTTTTTTTTTTAATTTTGGTTCGGGGTTCCCCTTTGGGGAATTCCCATGCCGTTTTTATCAATGAACTTCTATGTGTATTGTCGGCAATGCAATAGCCGCGGGTAGTTTTAAATGGGTTTTTTCCTTCAAAATGTCATTTTGCTGTCAGACTGTTCTAAACACAGGAAACATGCGCCCCTTTACAGGCATACTATAGACACCCCCCAGGTATGAAATTTAAAGGGATATTACACTTTTATTGTTTGACTTTAAGCATTATTAAAATCACTGCTCCTGAAAAAACGGCCTTTTTAAAACTTTTTTTTGCATTGATCCATGTCCCCTGGGGCAGGACCCAGGTCCCCAAACACTTTTTATGACAATAACTTGCATATTAGCCTTTAAAATTAGCACTTTTGATTTCTCCCATAGACTTTTAAAGGGTGTTCCGCGGCATTCGAATTTGCCACGAACACCCCAAATTGTTTGCTGTTCAGCGAACTTGCGAACAGCCAATGTTTGAGTCGAACATGAGTTCGACTCGAACTCGAAGCTCATCCCTAGTGAGGAGTACAAAGACAAGTGTGGCTTGCCTATAGTCAAGCATGGTGGTGGGAGTGTCATGGTCTGGGGCTGCATGAGTGCTGACAGCACTGGGGAACTACAGTTCATTGAGGGAACCATGAATGCCAACAAATACTGTGACATACTGAAGCAGAGCATGATCCCCTCCCTTCGGAGACTGGGCAATAGGGAAGTATTCTAACATAACAACCCCAAACACCTCCAAGACGACCACTGCCTTGCTAAAGAAGCTGAGGGTAAAGGTGATGGACTGGCCAAGCATGTCTCCAGACCTAAACCCCATTGAGCATCTATGGGGCATCCTAAAATGGAAGGTGGAGGAGCGCAAGGTCTCTAACATCCACCGGATCCGTGATGTAATCATGGAGGAGTGGAAGAGAACTTCAGTGGCAACCTGTGAAACTCTGGTGAACTCCATGCCCAAGAGGGTTAAGGCAGTGATGGAAAATAATGGTGGTCACACAAAATATTGACACTTTGGGCCCAATTTGGACATTTTCACTTAGGGGTATACTAACTTTTGTTGCCAGCAGTTTAGACATTAATGTCTGTGTGTTGAGTTATTTTGAGGGACAGCAAATTTACACTGTTATACAAGCTGTACAGTCACTACTTTACATTGTAGCAAAGTGTAATTTCTTCAGTGTTGTCACATGAAAAGATATAATAAAATATACAAAAATGTGAAGGGTGTACTCACTTTTATGAGATACTGTAGTATCAGTGAATTTGAAGCTGTATTAGAGAACGCATAGGGAAAGCTGACAAACCACATAGGGAGAGATTATAATATAATAGGAAACAGTACTTTAATACTGAATGCTAGCTCTTTGGGAAATTAACCCCTTTGCTAACTTTTTCTGGTCATTGGTTTTTTTTAGCTTGTAGGCAGGTACAGTCTACTTTCTCAAACTGCAGGTGGCACTCTCCACAGTGGCACTGCAGTTGTAGAGGAAGCCAAGAAGAACATAGTTCCTCTATGATTTCTTGAGTCACTTGGGAAGCATCCCATTGGATACTGCCACCCCATGTGACTCTGGCACCCATCTTGGGCAGGCAGAGCCTTTTTGGGGGAATGGCTCCCAGGTTTGGCATGCATAGAGAAAGCGTAGGGCTTGCAAACTCTCCGGACACCTGCCTGTTGAGCATAAGACAGCTAGGCCGCATTCTTCCCATACATATGCTGACAGTCGACTGCAGTCTGCTCCCCACATGCTTGGAACTGTGAGTGTTCATATTTGGGCCGCCTTCCTACCTTTTTATTTGTGACCATCAATCTGTTCTTGGAGTTTGCAGCACACTGCTGCATCATTTGAAAAAAAAAGGTAAGTGCAAAAACAGTGTGCACCTAATCACCTTGCATTATTTCACTCACATTCACTGCACTCTCCAATCTCTATATATAACATTATTGTTAGGTATATGCACAAGTTGCACACGTTAGGCTTGCTATGCCTGAATAAAACTGTCCTTCTGATGGCAAAATTTACACTTCTGTATCTGTGGTCTCCAGCAAATGTATATAAAATGGCCCTGATGCTGCTCAATTTTACACTACCAAATAATCTGTAGCCTGTTAATTCTTGTAGTGAAACACCTACCTTTTATGTGACTTTATTTTGGCCTATTATCCCTTACTAAAACTGTCCTGCTACTGGGACTTAAACTATCCTGCTTTTAATTGTTGCAGTAAAGCCCCAGCCTGTGCTGTGCTTTGCCTGCTCCTTCTCTCCTCTCACTCATTTGCAAATAATCCTTGTATTTACAGAAAAGAATGCAAAGTTTTTTATAAACAGCTGAGGGGAGAGGGGAGAGTTAGAGATGCTATCCTTCACTATGCACAAGCCAAAACTGTCTCTCTGGCTGTGGAAGCTCGGGGCTCACAATCAGTTTCTAGCATAATAAAAATAATGCCGGGTACACACGAGCTGATTTTCCTGCAAACTGTTTCGGCGTACCGGAATCCGGCGGACAATTCGATCGTGTGTGGGCTCCAGCGGACTTTTTTTTCTCAAAAGTTTGCCGGACTTAGATTTGAAACATGTTTCAAATCTATCCAACGGACTCGAGTCCGGTCCAAAAGTCCGCTCGTCTGTATGCTAGTTCGACGGACAAAAAGCCACGCTAGGGCAGCTATTGGCTATTGGCTATGAACTTCCTTGTTTTAGTCCGGTCGTACGTCATCATGTACAAATTCATCGGACTTTGGTTGATTGTGTGTAGGCAAGTCCGTTCATTCAGAAAGTCCGTCGTAAAGTCCGTCGAAAAGTCCGCTGGGCAAAGTATGCCACAAAGTCTGCTCGTGTGTACGCGACATTACAGTATTACAATCCCCAGCCACCCTCTGGATGTGCTTGGCAAAGGATTGCCCATAACTTATTTAAACTATCCACAATGAAAAAAATAGTACCACTTTAAGTTTAAAAAAATCTCTTCTGTTGAAATAAAAGGAACTTATTTATAAAGCAACGAATGTGACATTTGCCAAACATTCACTTCAGGTGAATCGATCACTGTAATTTAAAAAAAACATGCCCTAGGAAGATACAACTGCAGTGAATGTTTGGTAAATGTTACATTTAGGCTGCTTTCACACTGGAGCGGTAGGGGGCGTCGGCGGTAAAACAGCGCTATTTTTAGCGCTGTTTTACCGCGGTATTCGGCCGCTAGCGGTGCGGTTTTAACCCCCCGCTGGTGGGCGAAAAAGGGTTAAAACCACTCGTATAGCGCGGCTATAGCCGCGGTATTGCCGCGGTATAACCGCCCTGTCCAATTGATTTCAATGGGCAGGAGCGGTTTAGGAGCGGTGAATACACCGCTCCTTCACCGCTCCAAAGATGTGGCTTGCAGGAGATTTTTTCTTCTCCTGCCAGCGCACCGCTTCAGTGTGAAAGCCCTCGGGCTTTCACACTGAACAAACAGCGGAGGCTGTTTTGGGGCGGTTTGCAGGCGGTATTTTTAGCGCAATAACGCCTGCAAACCGCCCCAGTGTGAAAGGGGTCTTACTGCTTCATAAATACACCCCTAATCCCTCGTTCACATTGGAGCGACTTGTCATGTCGCATCCTTTTCCTGGTATTGTTCAAATCTGTGCAACGCCAACTTTGCATCAATTTGAAAACGTAGTTCCTAAACTACTTTTGGCGATTTTGGGTGCGACTTGCATAGACACCTGTGCATGAAGCCGTATAGATGTCTTCCAAGTCACACTGACATGCGGCTTTGAAATTGCGCGATTTCAGATGAAGTCACATGATTTCAAAGCCGCAGTCAATGTGAACGAGGGCTAAGTGTAAACTGTAATCAATACTAAAAAAATGAGTGCTTGTTTATAAGTATGTTTACTATAGCTATCTGAGGCAGATAATACTGTACATATTTGAACAGCCAATGATTGAAGTAGTTTTTCTTAGCTAAATAGACACTGAAACAGTCATTGTAATTTAAAACACATGCATCAGGAAGATACACCTTCAGTAAATGCTTGGTGAATATCTCATTCCGGGCTTTATAAATATACCACTATACTTTATTTTGCAGGTCACTACATCAAAGTTGACAGCAACTATTTTTTTTCTTCTTTTGCACCACCCTTTTGAAAAGGAAGCTCCTACTTTTTCTACTACGTTTTTTCAGCCAAATATTTCATTGGCAAAACTGAATGTACAGTAAATGCATCATTTCAGTAGTCTGTATCTTAGCTATTACAAGCCATCCATGGGGTTTTTTTGTGTATACCAATATACAGTAGATGTCAATAAATAAGCAAATAAGCATTATACTGTTAGGTGCCACTCTTGGCATTGGACCAATGTGAGGGATTTTTAAAAGATTTGAATACTTTTTTTCCAGTGTGGTATAGAAACAGACTGTTGTGCAAAATTATCCACTAGTAGGAAAAAAAAGTGTGCACGTTGAGTGGGAGGAAAGGTCAAGGGGAAAGAAGCAGTCAAAGCAGCAATATCTTATTGTTTATTGAGGAAGAGACAATTACCACAATTGCTCAAGGCAGTTACCTATAATTATCATGGCACATGCTATTTTATAGAAATGTGTCTGTAGTGGAGTGCAGGCATTGGAAACTGTAGGAAGGTTATGTAGCAACAAATCCTAAACTTGCAGGAGGCTCTTTGCACACAACAGTACAGATTGCCAATGCTTTATATAAAACTAGATACATTAAAAAGCAATTCATCAACAAAACAATCTCTTCTTCCAAAGGCCTTATGGATACATGAATATACATCACATATTTCTAACATTTTACCAAACCGTTTTACCTGATTGGAAGAGAGTACCCTCCATTTAAGGAAAATAAATTCTGTTACCAAATATGATGACAGAGGCAGAGCCAACTATGGTGGGACAGACAGAGCCTTGTAAGGACCCCTTAAAGGTTTTTATCAAACGGTGTTTATACTTGCTGTGGTTCTTCATTGTGTAAATGGCACTTATCCAATAAGAAAATTATAATAATAAAATTAGTTTACGATTGGCCCTGCCCACTGTAACTGCCCGAAGTTGAAAAATAACTGTTAGATATGTGAACAGAAAGAGTTTGTTGTTACTGCAAACCAGCAGGCATTATAACTTTGAGTTGTAGGAAGGGGTGACCGACGAAAAGATTGAAATCCTGGTGTATATGTTAGCTCTGCTACAGGAACTTGCTGGAGTGTCAGATGTGAAGCCAAGTCCTTGACGGGAGCAGAGCTTAGCCAGGATTTGGGGAGAAATGTAGTTCCTGTGTACAGCCTGTATCTAGGAGTCAGTGGAAGTAGACAGGCTGCAAGAATGAAAAAAGTGAAAAATTGGTAAATATTTGAGGACATTTCTTTCAGCTGCTTCTCTGCTTTGGAAATAGTGGATGGTACTGGGTTTAGTGCAGTACAAAAACAAAATTTTCAGAGACCGCACAAATGAAAGATCTTTAGAAACCTCTTTACTATACAGATTTTGCTTGATGAACCTACATCAAAAAGATACACTAATGAGTGGTGAATGTACATTAATAACATTTATGAAATTGCAAAATCTATGAGTCAATATTCTGCATGAAAAAAAAAAACGATGAGATATTAACCATTATAACAAGGATTGAATAATAGAAAGGTACAGTAGAGCCTTTGTAAGATAGAACATATCTGCAAGTCTCATTTCAATCACAAATCTCAAAAAACTACTTATTTTATAATAGTAAAGAGAGCAATACAAGCCAGTCTTTTATGGTCCTGGCTATACTTTACACCCAGGACCAATGGTTTTCAGCATAGACACAGCCTAATACCACAAAGCAAGTTATTCCAAAGTGCATATTGCTGTTTTATGCTTGTTTTCATCATCAGTGCAATACAAGGAAGCAATGATTTCTATGAAGTATGACCTGATGAGCAACAGGAAAGACAGGTTATGAAGTATTCAATCCAACAATTAAGAGTGTTACCAGAGCCCTAATAATAAAGAACTTGGATTGATTAAAGCAAAATTTAGAATAATACAATTTAACGATTAAATTAAACCTTATTTCTAACAACTGCCCAAGGGTTTTATGATGTCAAAAATAATGATGTAGTAATTGCATCCAGTGATATTCTTATCTGCTGGACATTTTACATTACATTATCAATGTTGTGACTTTGCCCCATACAGTAACTAAACTATTCCACACATAAATAAGTCATTTCAGATATTAACATAGAAATATGCATTCTTTCAAGCTCCAGCTGCTGTTTAAAATGCTGACATGATCAACAAATTAACAAAAAAAGAAAATGCCAAAATTTGAGAATTATATGTTTACATTTCCCTTAATATGTAAATGTGTGTAGTTATATGCCAAAACAGAGAGCACTGAGAAGGGTGATGATTCAGTCTTGTTTCAATTTGAGGTATTTTTAAAAAAACTAAGAATGTAAAATAAAATCAGGGCTCTCTGTAGGCTATAAACTCTTTGCCTATGGCCTGTGTTACTTTAGCAAATATTAGGTATTTGCCATCAGGGCTGTCATTTTCAGAAATGAGAGCCAATAGATACTGTAAATAACAGTTACATGATCAAAAAATTATAATTGTTATTGCAAATGACATTTATATAGCGTGGAACCTATTGTATCAGTTGATTTATGATTAGTCCAGTTGTATATATAATTTACATTTAAGTTCCCTGACAACAAAATTTCAGTTTAGAAAGCAAGTGTATATACTGTAATTCCACATAAGCAAGAAAATGTTGTTTTGGGTGGACGCAGAAGCAGGCACTGGCTGCTCATTGGCCATTAAGGTTTCAGAGAGAAAATCCATAAGTTGGAACTCCTTGGTTATTCCACTTTAGTAAAACATGCAATGATATATGTAGTTACTAAGAGTAATATAGATGTATTATATAATATAGTGACAGTGTAGTGCTACTGAGGAATGTGAAATTAATCACAGAAATAAGCCTTTTCGACCCCTTTGCCGTACGACATTTGGGGTCCATAATAGCTGGTAAGAGTATCCATTTACCTCTGGAGTGTTACTGAAATTGACTACAGACAAGCCTCATATTATTCTCCTATGATTGAGATTACCCTCACTGGAGGAATACACCACTCTACATTTTTGTGGACTTCCATCACACACATTTCCTGGGTCACATCCAGTTTTGTTGTTTTATATTTTGTTTTATTAGATTTGTTTTGAGTTTTAATTTCTGTGATTAATTTCCCATTTCTCAGTAGCACTACACTGTCACTATATTATTTATCTAGAACCTTGTATGTTTGAGTGTTGGCAGCTTTCTTTCACTTATTTTATTTATTATTGAAGTTTTAGCGCAGTCTTTTCCCACATAGTTATCAATATAGATTTATTGTTTCAACAGCTAACAGTCAGAATGATAAAGGCAATAAATACTTCTCAATGTTTATAATTTACTGTTCACTGTTTCGCCTGATTAAACAGAAATGCATACATTATCAAGCGAAGCAAACAAACATCTAAGATTTATTGGCACAATCCTGGAATCCCAACTAATTAGGCCAAATCATTGGTTTACCCTGCTGGGCAAACTGTTCATGAATTGGTAAAGAGGTCCTATGGGTCCTTTGTACATTCATGTTTACTTACCCTCATCTGTGCTCACTTCTCTAGCTGGCCAGTCCCACATGAGCAGAGATAAATCTTAAATGCAATCTGCTGCTCTCTAGGTTGAGGAGCAGTCTAGCAATTACCATAAACTTTTGGGATTCCTCAAGCTGTCCTGCACGCTCGAAACCTTGTGTTAATCATGCTTTGCACTGTCCATTCACCTCCATACACCAGACACACAATTTCTGATAGCCTGCCGCCACCTAGAAGCATGTCCACTGACTAGTCTGCTAAGAAACCATACTCATGCACAGATCTCTATCTGACAGATAACAGAGATAGACTGACACTTCATCGGCATGCACTCCACCAACACACAGTGCAATTACATACAGACTAACAAGTAGCTTAGGCAAGCACAAATACACTACAATGTAACAATTAGCAACGAGTCTTAGCTAAGTACATGGAAGTCACTCACTCATTTTACATTTTAATATTCCATAGGTGGGCAGTGCATAGATATGTACAAAGAGGAAGATTACAAAAATTACAAAAAAGGCAAAGAGACATACAAGATTTGGCTTATGAAATAAAAAGGGAGAAAAAACAGAAATTAACTTTTATAGTGGTTTATGCTACTGGTGGTAGCACACCAAGAAAAATTGTGAAATCTGCTGCCAGGACTTGAGTTATTACCTGGGTCACCTGCTAATGGCACTGTTGTTCCCTGAGTCAAAGGGCCCATTTCCGGTGGCTGTGCGATCACATGACATCTAGTAAAAAATAGTCATGAAAGAAATAGATTTATGATGTCATTGTTTACTACTGTGTGTGATCTGTGATTAATCACCAGTGGTCACATGGTACTTGGGCCAATCACAGCACCCTGTACCATGTGATAGCTGTGGGCCAATCACAATGCGTCATCAATGAAAGTCAGTGTGTTAAAAAAAAAAAAAACCCGGACCCCCCCCCCCCAGAGTAGTAAAGTGTCACTGAACTAGTCTGATGAGAGTATTTTTTTTCCTCTCCCTCCCAGCACCCCAGTCTTATACTCACATATCCCAGGTAAGCATAGGACTCGGATCTCAGCTTTGTGCCCGTGTCAGCTCTCATGGTGTAGAAATCTCATGATTGTATGGAGATTAGAGCACACATGTGTAGGTCCAGGGGAGAAGGTCCTGATAAATAGCTGCTAATAGTATCCCAGAGTAAAAACTAACTGGATCAGAGACAGGTGATTATAAGGCCTAATTCACATACAAAGGGCTGTCTTCACCCATGTGAGATACACGAGAGTTCCATGCATCCACATGCAGGCTGTCCTGGCTATGTCTATTAGGAATTAGTGGCTGTATGGGCACAGCTGCTCCCAATCTGACAGCCATCCAAGTACGGGTGCATGGCCATGACCACAGACAGTGTGTGTTTTGAGCTGTACACCTGCACAGCTGTCAAATTGGGACTAGCAGTTGTGTCTGTACAGCCAACATATCACAACAGACAGGAATGGGACTGCCTGCTCACAGATGCAAGAAACACCTGTGGATATGGTTGCCACCTCATCCCTTTAAACCCAAACACATATTAATTACACAGGTTCTTTGGCTGATTAAGGTGGTAAATAACCACTTGACACCCGGCCATAGCCGAATGACGGCTACAGCGCAGATCTCAATTCCTGGGAGGCCGTCATATGATGGCCTCCCCTTTCCTCACTCCCCGTGCGCGCTCACGAGTGCGCATCTGGGAAATTCTGTGTTGGCCGTGTCCCTTGGACACGGCAAATCACAGCGGCCATTTGCAGCGCGATCACCATGGCCAATGAGCGATGATCCCAAATGTAAACATATGAGATCATCTCTCATTGCCAGCTCTCTCTCCTCACACAGAGACAGCGTGTGAGGAGAGAGAGAATCTGACAGCGATCTGTGAATGTTGTTACAAAACATATACAGTGCCAACAGTGCCCCATCAGTACAGTGCCCCATCAGACCAGCGTCCACCTGTGCAAATTGGTGCCCACCTGTGCCAATCGGTGCCCACTTGTACCCACCTGTCTGCCATCGGTGATCAGTGTCCATCTGCACATCTTCACAATCAGTGCACATCTGTGCCACCTCATTAGTGCCCACCTGTGCCACCTCATCAGTGCCCACCTGTGCCACCTCATCAGTGCCCACCTGTGCCAATCAGTGCCCATCTGTGCCGCCTCATCAGTGCCCATCTGTGCCACCCTATCTGTGCCGCCTCATCAGTGCCCAGCTGTGCCACCTCAGTGCACATCTGTGCCATCTCATCAGTGCACATCTGTTCCACCTCATCAGTGCCCACCTGTGCTACCTCATCAGTGCCCACCTGTGCCAATCAGTGCCCATCTGTGCCGCCTCATCAGTGCATATCTGTTCCACCTCACCAGTGCACATCTGTTTCACCTCATCAATGCCCACCTGTGCCACCTCATCAGTGCCCACGTGTGCCACCTCATCAGTGACCACCTGTGCCAATCAGTGCCCATCTGTGCTGCCTCATCAGTGCACATCTGTTCCACCTCATCAGTGCACATCTGTTCCACCTCATCAGTGCCCACCTGTGCCACCTCATCAGTGCCCACCTGTGCCAATCAGTGCCCATCTGTGCCGCCTCATCAGTGCACATCTGTTCCACCTCATCAGTGCACATCTATTCCACCTCATCAGTGCCCCTCTGTGCCACCTCACCAGTGCCCCTCTGTGCCACCTCATCAGTGCCCATCTGTGCTCAACAGTGCCGCCTCATCAGTGGCCATCAGTGCAGGCTTAGCACACACCTGTGTAGTCGCATCACCACCAGCAACCATGTCCAAAAGATGCTTTTCCGCCGAGGAGGAGTACCAAATACTTTCCCAGGCCGACAAGAGCAATGGGGAGCTCTCTTCTGTCCATCTGCACATCTTCACAATCAGTGCGCATCTGTGCCACCTCATCAGTGCCCATCTGTGCCACCTCATCAGTGCCCACCTGTGCCACCTCATCAGTGCCCACCTGTGCCAATCAGTGCCCATCTGTGCTGCCTCATCAGTGCACATCTGTGCAATTAGTGCACATCTGTGCTGCCTCATCAGTGCCCATCTGTGCCACCTCATCAGTGCCCATCTGTTCCACCTCATCAGTGCCCAGCTGTGCCACCTCATCAGTGCACATCTGTGCCATCTCATCAGTGCACATCTGTTCTGTCTCATCAGTGCCCACCTGTGCCACCTCATCAGTGCCCACCTGTGCCACCTCATCAGTGCCCACCTGTGCCAATCAGTGCCCATCTGTGCCACCTCATCAGTGCACATCTGTTCCACCTCATCAGTGCACATCTGTGCCACCTCATCAGTGCCCACCTGTGCCAATCAGTGCCCATCTGTGCCGCCCCATCAGTGCACATCTGTTCCACCTCATCAGTGCACATCTGTTCCACCTAATCAGTGCCCACCTGTGCCACCTCATCAGTGCCCACTCAGTGCCCACCTGTGCCAATCAGTGCCCATCTGTGCTGCCTCATCAGTGCACATCTGTTCCACCTCATCAGTGCACATCTGTTCCACCTCATCAGTGCACATCTGTTCCACCTCATTAGTGCCCCTCTGTGCCACCTCAGTGCCCATCTGTGCTCATCAGTGCCACCTCATCAGTGCCCATCAGTGCAGGCTTAGCACACACCTGTGTAGTCACATCACCACCAGCAACCATGTCCAAAAGATGCTAGGAGGCATACCAAATACTTTCCCAGGCTGACGGAAGCAACGGGGAGCTCTCTTTTTTGGATTCCCTTTCAGACTCCGATTCTGAGTCGGACATAAATTATGAGCCAGTCCTCAGTAGTGGAACACTCAGAGGAGGAAGATATTAGGCCCGCCAAACAAAGGCGTTTTGGTGAGGAGGCAGTGGCATCCACCAGCACCGCAGTGCCATCCACCAGCACCGCAGTACCTCGGCAAGAAAGGCCAAGGACCCATACCAGCCTTCCCTATGCCCTGAAGAACCCCTTGTGGCTTCCTCCTAATTCAGGAGAAGCCAACATTCCCCCTTTCACTGCCCAGCCAGGAGTCCAGGTGAACATGGAGAATTTTTCCCCAATACATTTTTTTGACTTAATTTCTAGTGAGGACATGCTATCGACAATTGTGGCCCAGTGCAACCTTTATGCACAGCAATTTATTTTAAATAATCCAATGTCCTACTATGCCCTTCCCTACGAGTGGAGAGACCTAACGGTGGAGGAGTTGAAGGTTTTTTTAGGCCTCACATTTAATATGGGACACTTTGATGTCCTATTGGTCAATCCACCCCCTCCACCACATGCCAATCTTCTACAAGGTAATGTGCCCAGAAACAGATACCTCATGATAATGAGGTTCCTTCATTTCAATGACAATACCCAGTGCCCTCTCCGAAATGACCCAAATTATGACAGGCTTTTCAAAATTCGGCCACTTCTAAGTTATTTTTCTGAAGTATTCCCCCAGCTGTTTACCCCGGACCAACACCTATGTGTGGATGTGTCCCTTGTTAACTTTAGTGGCAGGCTTAAAATCAAACAATTTATTCCAAGCAAAAGGGCCCGCTATGGCGTGAAGGTATACAAATTTTGTGAATGAGTCACAGGGTACCTATATGCCTTCAAAGTGTACGAAGGGAAGGACACCCAGCTGCAACTCTCTAATTGCCCAGACTACTTGGGATCAAGCGGGAAAATTGTTTGGGACCTCATATACCCCCTACTGGAGAAAGGCTACAATTCATACGTAGACAACTTCTACACATTTCTGCCCCTGTTCCACAACAAGAGAACAGGAAGGGCTTTCCTCAAAGTCTTGTTAATAAGAAATTGAGAAAAGGAGAAACAGCAAGTCTGCGAAACAAGGGGATTTTGGCAATGAACTGGAGGGACAAAAGGAATGTCTACATGTTGTCTTCAATCCACAATAATAACTTTGTGGAAATCCCCAGAAGGAATGGCCCCATACAAAAACCTAAATGCATCTATGATTATAATTTGTTTATGGGGGGAATCGACTTCAATGACCAAATGCTGGAACCATACCTTGCCACAAGACGGACATACCATTGGTATGAAAAAGTCGGAATTTTTTTTTTTCAATTGGCCATATACAATCTATATGTAATTAACCGCAACTCTACCCAAAACCCCAAACGCTTCCTTGGCTACCAGGAGGAAGTTTTCACTGCCCTTATATTCCCAAACGGCCCACCAGAAAATATCTGATCAGATGTTCTTAGTCGACTCTCCGAACGCCACTTTCCTGATAAAATCCCTCCCAAACCAACAGGCCAATGACGTAAAAAAAAAAGTAAGGTGTGTACCAAAGCAGGATTCAGAAGAGACACATGTTTTTATTGTGCACAATGTCCTTCCAAACCAGGCCTTTGCATAGGTGAATGTTTTTGCCGTTACCATACTTCAATAAATTATTAGTTCCTAGATTAGGGTCTGGAGACTCGGAGGCTTCAAAGATATTTGGGTGGGAGAAGCCTCTACCCCGTCCCCATTCTGTCCTGAAAGAGGCCCTACTTCTACCTGCTGCCTGTAGGACTTACTGCCGTCATGCCTCTGCCTGTCGCACTGACCACACCACATGTTCTTGCCTACTAGCAGGACCAATAGTTTTGGCACTGCTGACAATATCTCTGCCTGCACTGACCCTGGACTTTATATGGACAGTATACCTGCCTGCTGCCTGGACAATTGTGTTCGCCGTTGCTGACCAAGTCCCTGCCTGCTGCCTGGACCAGTGCTATCCTGCTGTGTACAACTGCACTACTACAACCACAGGTAATCTTTTGTTTATGCTTTGCTCAGCATAATGTATTTTGGGGTATAATTCTAGGTGTGTGCATGCTATGTGTCCCTGGAACACCTGACAGTGTTCCTTGCATGTTGGATCTCTGTATGTAGCCAGGCTGTGTAGAACTCTCATACATGTGGTATCACCATACTCAGAAGGAGTAGCAGAATGTATTTTGGGGTGTCATTTATGCTATCTAAATGCTATGTGTTGGAGATATCTTATAAACCGACAACTTTGTGTAAAAAAAAAAGCGTTTTTTTTTTCCCCACAAATTCCAAAAACTTCTGGAAAAAAATGAACCGTTCAAAAGACTCATTATGCCTTATAGATTATACGTTGGGGTGTTAGCTTTCCAAAATGGGGTCATTTTGTGGGTGTTTCCATTGTCCTGGTGCTCCAGGCCCTACAAAAGTGTAATAGGTGGTTGAGAAATGTGATGTGTAATTTATGCTCCTAGAACACCTGATGGTGCTCCCTGCATGTTGGACCTCTGTATGTGGCCAGGCAGTGAAAAAGTCACACACATGTGGTATTGTAATACTCAGGAGGAGTAGCAGAATGTATTTTGGGGTGTCATTTGTGGTATACACATGCCATGTGAGAGAAATAAGCTATTACAATGACAATTTTGTGAAAAAAAAATCTTTTTTTTTGCAAAGAATTATGGGAAAAAATTACAACTTCAAATAACTCACCATGCCTCTTACTAAATACCTTGAAATGTCTACTTTCCAAAAAGTGGTTATTTAAAACTTTCACACAGATCAAATAATTTCCACTAATTTTTGGTTATTTTTACCAAAGATATGTAGCAGTATAAATTGTGGACAAAAATTATGAAGACAAATTACTAATTTGCTAAATTTTATCACAGAAATTAAGAAAATGTTGGGGGTTATTTTTTTCAAAATTTTCGGTCTTTTTTCATTTATAGCGCAAAAAATAAAAAAAACAGGAGGTGCTCAAATACCACCAAAAGAAAGCTCTATTTGTATGAAGAAAAGGACAAAAAAATCATTTGGGTACAGTGTTGCATGACTGAGTAATTGTCATTCAAATTGTGAGAGCACTGAAAGCTGAAAATTGGTCTGGATAGCCTCAGAACCTGTGTAATTCAAAGGTGTTTGGGTTTAATGGGATGAGGTGGCAACCCTGCCTGTGGATTCCAGGCAGGTGAAGACAGCCCTTTGCACGTGTGTACAGATTGTTACACCCATATGAATCAAGCCAAAGATTACCTGGAGTGGAGCGTGGGGCAGGCCAAGTTTTAAAAATCAGTGTAATTGCATTAAACATATAGTTGCACTTTAATGCAGGCCTGTCCAGCTTTAGAAACTCACGCATGTTTTTTAGTCAATAAAATAACTCTGTGGTTAGACCAGGTTTCATTCTTAAATACAACCTGGATTAGCAGGATGGAATTTGTAGTACTACAACAGCATGACAGTGGTCATCCGTAATGTTCAACATAAACACCACTTGTAGTAATTAGATTCAGTTGTTTTTCTATATTTATGCTACTTTGTTTTTTGGGGTTTTTTTTAAGAAAAGGCAAAAACCTAACATATTGCATGGGAACTGATTGGAGAGTAGATTCTACATGTATTATATGCACAGGGAATTGAAAGTATTCAGCAGCTTACCTAATTAGGCTGCCTTCACAAGCAAACATAAGTAAGTAAGTAGCCAATGTGAAAGAATAATTGGAAAAATATGTTTATTGCCCTTGGCTGTATAATAATCTACGTTGTTTTGAACTGCTCTAATCTCAAACTAAGCATCCCCAGTTACTTTTTCTAACATTAAGAAGGGATGAAGAGGTTTAATCTCAGCCACAGCACACTGGCATGACAGTAATGTCAGACCGACTTATCAGGTGGATGGCAGCTGTGTTGCCAAAATATTATTTTGTGTGATTTTAACAGGAGACCACAAAAATTACATTTACCTGCAAAGTGGTAAATTACTAAAGATGGTAAACATATTTGACATGTGCAGATAGATGTTTGTTTTCACCATGTTTTGTTATTTGTTGTGAATATTGAGACTTTTGATTGAGATTAACATATTTGCATATTAAAGTATTTAAATCTTTTGAAAAGCTTGTACTTTGACTACAGTATGATAAGTCATGCATCCATTCTGAAATGTGTGCTGAATAATTTAGCTTTTTTATTAACTTAACGTGACATTAAATGCTGGTTAATAAATTAATATATATATATATATATATATATATATATATATATATATATATATATATATATTTATATTTATATAGATAGATAGATAGATAGATAGATAGATAGATAGATAGATAGATAGATAGATAGATAGATAGATAGATAGATAGATAGATAGATAGATAGATAGATATAGATATATATATATATATATATATATATTTATATATACATAATCTTACATCATGAAATGGACCTGAAGTGTGCCCTGGTCTGCTGGTTGGTATACCAAAAAAGGGGGCATACCCCAAGATCAGAAGTAATAGATGTTTTGAGGAGATAAATGAATTTAAGAAATTCCCTGAAAAAGGCAATGGGTGGGAGGGTATCGCGCACCGGAAACGACAAAGACCACAGATGAGTGGGCTGCTTAAATACCCCCTGGACTCCTCCAATAAATTCAGGCCACCATACTGGCCATCTTATTTATGGTCGAAGCCTCTCAACTGGGATGATGTGAACCACATGAACGTGCCACAAGACTTACATCATAAAATGGACCTGAAGTGTGCCCTGGTCTGCTGGTCGGTATACCAAAAAAAGGGGAAAATACATTCAAGTAGGGTTGAAAGCTCTTTATTGGTTTAGTGTTATTTACTGTTGTTTGTCTTGAAAAGATAGGTGTCGACCCCCAGGGCCAGATTGCTGGATTTTGGATACTGCGAGGTGGAGAATGAAATGATCTTGGAAGCGAGCCAGGTGACCTCGACTCAGTACCTGGCCAGCAGGGCTATTACTGGTAAACTCGCTTAGGCCGCAGAAACCGTAGTAGGCCAGGTAGATGGCCGCTTGAATGACCAAGCTGGGAAGAAAGCCAAATGGGTAACGAGAGAGGATGGACGACATGTCTCTGAAGATGGTACTCGTTATGGGCAAGCGTTTGGAGTTGGCTATGGACTGTTGCTTCTGAATGTCGTGTGAAAATGGCTCGAATCGCATGGGTTGCGAAGGAGGATGGCTTTGCAGGAAGTGTTGGATGCTGGCTAAGTATGGTCTGATGGTGTTGTGATATATATTGGTGATAGAGCCAATTGAGTGTGGCAATATGAAATGAAAGCTAGTATGTGCTTAGTGTCTGTTAACATTGCCATGGGGCAGGATGCCAGAAACTTTCAGAAGGAGTTCCGAGCTGTGTGGTAGGCCTTGAGTGTGTTGCGGGATCAAGATTGATTGGTATGCTGGGTCACGCTGTGAGGGTACTGCTTTAACCTAATGTCAGCTGAGACCAAGGAAGAATATGAGATGACGTTGGGTCGGCTCCGGGGTTCTACTGGAAAAATGAAATTAAGTTAAAACGGGACAGTGCATCTGTTGTGACGTTGCACTTGTCCAGAATGTATGTGCATTCTGGACAAGTGCAACAAGTATTGAACTGATGCTGCAGGGATAATTGTGCCAGCCTGTGTAGGAAGGACATAACAGGGAGCAACTTGGACCTGCTCTTGTTAATGATAATCGGCTGTGGCCTGGTTGTCGGTGGCGAAGGCCACCGTTTGTCCGGTCCAGGTGTGGCCCCTAGACCTGAGTGGCTGCCACAATCAGGTATAGCTCGAAATGAGGAAGACTGGATGAACCTGGGGATTAGGTGTATCTCAGGAGGCCTCAGTCCTGCAAACCAATGATGGCCAAAAATTGCAGCGAAACCTGTGGAGGCTGCAGCATATGTTACTACCTGCGGTGATAAAGGTGATACTGATGGTATTAACATGGATATGCCATTCCAACTAGTAAAGAACTCATCCCACATAGAAAAATCCACTACTGATGCTGTGTCTAGTCTAAGGATTTGATCGGGGTCCTGTGTCTGAGAGAGTAAGACCAAGAGGCGCGAAGTAAAAGATCGTCCCTGGGTAATACTTAACATTGCAAAGTTAAGCATCCCTAAGAGGATTGAAGCTATTTCTTAGTACACCCCTGTGCACAGGTAAAGTCATGAAGAACCAACCTGATACAGGTCAGTTTGTCGGGGGGCAGGCTGGCCTGTATGGAGCGAGTGTCAAGGTTGACCCCGAGGAAGATGAAGGTGGGCACATTGAGATACCCAAACACCACTCTTAACCTATCAAGGTCTACTGGGTTCACATCGGGCTGTTCGATTAGCAGAAAACCATCCAGACAATAAATGACCATCTGGCACTGGGCTTGGTGCGACAGGATCCAAGTGAGGGACTGTGCGAAGGTGTCAAAGAGCCATGGGCTGTTTAGTGGCGAAGTAATATGACTCTTTCCATTTAATGCCAGGCCAGCACCAGAGGGACGGTTGGATGGGTAGAAGCTTAAATGCGTCTGATATGCCAGGTTTAGAGAGCCAGGCGCTTGTGCCTATTTTTGATAATGGCCTGGATTGCCATGTCGACTGAAGCATATTTCAGGGAGAAATCTGCTGAAGGAATTCGGGGAATTCAAACTCGGGATGTGGGAAAGGCAGGTCGTACACCAAACAAAATTTTATGTGAAGCTGAGAAATGGCCGAGGACATGGACTGAAGAAATGCCTGCTGGGAGCTGGGCCCGCCTGTCGCTGGTGGTGGAAAGAGGAGCCTGAAGAGCTCGGCTTTCCTGGCTGTAGCGAGGAAGGGCACGCCCCTGTGCCTTAGTTCCACTGTTAACTTGGGGATGGTCCATCCCCTGAGGGACTACATGCTGCCGCTCTCTGAAACCGGAGAGGGTGACACAGGGACAGATGTCAGGTCTTCGCTGCTGGCCTGTGACATGGCTCTGGCTGACTTGTGCCCTAGTTGCGAAGTCCTGGTTTTTGAGGTCGAAAGCTTAGTCGACCGGAACCTGGGGGAATAACGTCTAACCTGGTGCAGGATGGAACTACCTGAACTCGACTGAGCTAGAGGAGAAATGACAGACGGACAACGGAGAGTGGCTTTATGCCATTAGAAGGTGAATGAGTGGCCGGGTCGTGCGACTTTGAGATGCGTTTATAGCGACTGCAAGGGAAACCTTATCGGGTGGTGAACGATGGTTAAACAAACAAAACTTGAAACCATGAATGGAATTTAAAGGAAAACGGCTTTGAGAACAGTTGATTTGAAGCTATGTGGGACGATGTGCCTTGTTGCGACTGGATTCGAACTGGACTGCAGGGTGAGCCATACTAAGGGGTATCTGTCAATGACGTGACAAATCATACAGTGATCTGAATTTAAAAGTGAATCATTGCATCGCTGAGGCGACCGACATCAAACAACAGTAGAGTTTATGACGGGATAAAAGAAACAAAAATGCACGAATGACCCACCACGAAGCGACTGCCGGGACTAAGGAGAACATAACAGACAATATATGAAATAAGACCATTGGGGTGCCGTAACTCTGACTTGACAGTAACCGAACTGTGGAATATGGGATGAAATGAGGGCGAAATGAAATGAGCCAAATTAAGCCGACACGAATCGGAGTGCTGCTAAAGCGACTGGACTCGGATCGGTGTGTGGGGTATATGAAATGAAATGACTTAAATGTTTGCCATGACAGAGGCACGAATCAGTGTGATGTAACTGTAATTTGACAGTGAACAAAACTGTGGATTACGGGATGAAATGAGGGCGAAATGAAATGAGCAAAATTAATTTTTTTTTAAATGAAATGACCAAAATGCGACTGACAGCAAACCTGTCTGTGGAACAGGAAATAACAATGGCTAACACGAGTCGACTTGAATTAGTGCGTCGCAGATGCGACTGAATTTGAATCATAGTGAAGGGTATAAGAAATGAACGAATGAAATGATTGCCATGACAGATGCACAAATCGGTGTGCCGCGATTGCGACTGACAATGAACTGGACTGTGGAGCATGGAATGAAATGAGATGAAATGAGTAGAACGACCTGGTATGAATCGGTGCGTCGCAGATGTGACTGGATTCAAATCGGATCGAAGGGTATGTGAAATGAACAAATTAAATGTTTGCCATGACAATGGCACGAATTGGTGTGCCGCAATTTACGACTGATGACGAACCGGACTGTGGAGTGTGAAATGCATGAGATGAAATGACTAGCACGAGTCGACATGAATCAGTGTGTCACAGACGCGACTGGGTTCGAATCGAAGTGAAGGGTCTGTGAAATGTAACAAATGAAATGACTTGCCATGACAGAGGCATGGATCAGTGTGCCGCAATTTGCGACTGAATACGAACCGGGCCGTGGAGCATGGCATGAAATGAGATGACAAAACTAGCCGGGACGAACTGGTGAGTCGCTGATGCGTCTAGATTTGGACCGGAGGGTAATGCAAACTAAAATAACTGAAATGATAGACAGTGTGTTTCTAAAGTGAAATAGGCCTACTATGTGGTGTAAAACAACAAGGTACAAGAATGTACAAATGAAACCGATGAAAAACGGCTCAGTGTTTGTGCTCACGAACTGAGCAACAAGTTTGTGGTTTGCACAAGGCTAAAATAAGGCTGCATACAAAGACTTAATGAATGACTCGCAAATTCCGTAGCGGGGTTTCGGTGACACAGGGTATCTGGCAAACAACAGTGTGTGACATGATATACGAATCCTACCTGTGACAATTTGAGAAAGACTCGATCTATGAAAAACCACGAACGGAGAACCGAAAGCCTCTGAAAGTTCGGACACACAGCTCACAAACACCGAGTGAGTTGGAAGAGTCATGTGACTGTGTTCGCAATAGACGGGGTAAGTGTGCAACACATCGAAGAGCGTGGTGTGGTGACGTACATGACGCACAGAAAATAACTTTGGTTTGGTAAATAAATGAGAAAAGAACCGTGTACAAAAAATTTGTAGGTTCCACTGTGGGAACTAAAACACACGGCATGTGGGAAACAATGAATGGCAACGGTAGAAAGTATGCTATGTATCTGATATGAATCGGTTGTAAAGATAAATAACTCTGATACGAATCAGTTTGTAAAATGTATGAAATTAATTCGATACGAATCGGTAGAAGGAAGTATTAAATTAATCTGATACGAATTGGTTGTAGAGTGTATACCACCCCTTACTCTGAAACCCAACACCTACCAACCACCCAGCCCCCAGACTAATCAAGTGCAGATAAGGCACCAGGTGGGTCTAATTTCCCCCCTTAATCAGCCACAGAACCCATACAAACAATACATGCTCATCTCCAAATGGATGATACGGCCACCCTATGGACAGTGAATCCTATAACCAGTGAAGGCCTATGGCGAGTGATATCGGACAGCGGCTCTGAGACTTGGATTTACAAATGAATCATATGTTTGGCAGAAGGAACTTATTAATGTACTACGCCTGTGCCGAATGATGTCGGGACATGAGCAACAACAACTCGGAGACAGGTTTTTACGAAAGGGATTCAGGATAGGAAGCAAGATTGCACATACACGAAAAGGTTTGAATACTACCTGAAACAGTGGGCAGGAACTGCCGACGAAAGACCACAAGCGGAGAAGCCGCAATGCACCTGCGATCAAATGCACAGACTCACGAACATGAGGTGAGCTGGGAAGAGTCGGCACAGAGTTGGCCCAGTGACTTGTAGTATCGCGCACCGGAACTGACAAAGACCGCAGATGAGTGGGCTGCTTAAATACCTCCCGGACTCCTACCATAAATTCAGGCCACCATACTGGCCTTCATATATATATATATAAATATATATATATATATATATATATATATATATATATATATATATATTATATCAGGGATGTGCAGTGAGGTCAGTGGCTGGTGAGGCACTGGCTAGTATCAGAGCCAGATACTAGGGATGAGCCGAACACCCCCCTGTACGGTTCGCACCAGAACATGTGAACAGGCAAAAAATTTGTTTGAACACGCAAACACTATTAAAGTCTATGGGACTCGAACATAAATAATCAAAAGTGCTAATTTTAAAGGCTTATATGCAAGTTATTGTCATAAAAAGTGTCTGGGGACCTGGGTCCTGCCCCCGGGAACATGTATCAATGCAAAAAAACGGCAGTTTTTTCGGGAGCAGTGATTTTAATAATGCTTAAAGTGAAACAATAAAAGTGTAATATTCCTTTACATTTCGTACCTGGGGGGTGTCTATAGTATGCCTGTAAAGTGGCGCATGTTTCCCATGTTTAGAACAGTCTGAAAGCAAAATGACATTTCTAAAGGAATAAAAATTATTTAAAACTACTCGTGGCTATAATGAATTGTCGGTCCGGCAATACACATAATAGTTCATTATAGCCACGAGTAGTTTTAAATAGTTATTCCTTTAGAAATGTCATTTTGCTTTCAGACTGTTCTAAACATGGGAAACATGCGCCACTTTACAGGCATACTATAGACACCCCCCAGGTACGAAATTTAAAGGAATATTACACTTTTATTGCACTAAAGTGTAATATTAGTAATGTAATATTACACTAAAGTGTAATATTTCTTTAAATTCCATACCTGGGGGGTGTCTATAGTATGCCTGTAAAGTGGCGCATGATTGCCATGTTTAGAACAGTCTGAAAGCAAAATGACATTTCTAAAGGAATAAAAATTATTTAAAACTACTCTTGGCTATAATGAATTGTCGGTCCGGCAATACACATAATAGTTCATTGATAAAGACAGCATGGGATTCCCCCACAGGGGAACCCCGAACTAAAATTAAGAAAAGAAAATGCATGGGGGTCCCCCGAAATTCCCTACAGGGCCCTTCAGGTCTGGTATGGATATTAAGGGGAACCCTGCGCCAAAATTTTTAAAAAAATGGCGTGGGGGTCCCCCTCAAAATCCATACCAGACTCTTCAGGCCTGGTATGGATTCTAAGGGGAACCCCGCACCAAAAAAAAAATATGGCATGGGGTCCCCTAAAAATCCATACCAGACCCTTATCCAAGCACGTAACCTGCAAGGCTGCAGGAAAAGAGGGGGGGACCAGAGAGCGCCCCCCCTGAACCATACCAGGCCACATGCCCTCAACATTGGGAGGGTGCTTTTGTGGTAGCCCCCCAAAGCACCTTGTCCCCATGTTGATCGAGACAAGGGCCTCATCCCCACAACCCCTGCCCGGTGGTTTGAGGGTCTGCGGGCGGGGGGCTTATTGGAATCTGGAAGCCCCCTTTAACAAGGTGACCGCCAGATCCCACCCCCCATGTGTGAAATGGTAATGGGGTACAAAAGTACCCCTACCATTTCACAAAAAAAAGTGTCAAAAATGTTAAAAATTACAAGAGACAGTTTTTGACAATTCCTTTGTTTAAAGTCTTCTTCTTTCCATCTTCTTCGGGTCTTCTTCCTTCTTCCTTCCTTCAGTTTCTTCCTCCATCTTCTTCTTCCTCTGGTTTTTTTCTCCGATCCTCTGCTTCTTGCTCCAGTGTTCTCGTCTGGCATCTTCCTCCACGGCGTCTTCTTCCCCGCTTCATTCTTGGGCCGCTCCACATCCATAGGAGGCTCCCGCTGTGTGATGCTTCTCTTCTTCTGACACTTCTTATAAAATGGAGGGCGGGGCCACCCGGTGACCCTGCCCCCTCTGACGCATGGGGACTTGACAGGGACTTCCCTATGACTTTCCCTGTGATGTCAGAAGGGGGCGAGGTCACCCGTTATGTAACCGGGTGACCCCGCCCCCTCTGATGTCACGGGGAAAGCCATAGGGAAGTCCCCGTGCATCAGAGGGGGTGGGGTCACTGGGTGGCCCCGTCCTCTGTTATATAAGAAGTGTCAGAAGAAGAGAAGCGTCACGCAGTGGGAGCCTTCCATGGATGCGGAGCGGCCCAAGAATGAAGCGGGGAAGAAGACGCCGCGAAGGAAGATGCCGGATGAGAACACCAGAGCAAGAAGCAGAGGATCAGAGGAAGAAGCAGAGGAAGAAGAAGATGAAGAAGAAGATGGAGGAAGAAACCGAAGGAAGAAGACCCGAAAAAGATGAAAAGAAGAAAACTTTAAATAAAGGAATTGTCAAAAACTGTCTCTTTTTGTCTCTGTCATTTTTAACAATTTTGACACTTTTTTTGTGAAATGGTAGGGGTACTTCTGTACCCCATTACCATTTCACACAGGGGGGGCGGGATCTGGGGGTCCCCTTGTTAAAGGGAGCTTCCAGATTCGGATAAGCCCCCCGCCTGCAGACCCCCACAACCACCGACCAAGGGTTGTGGGGATGAGGCCCTTGTCCCGATCAACATGGGGGGCTACCTGAAAGCACCCTCCCAATGTTGAGGGCATTTGGACTGGTACGGTTCAGGAGGGGGGGCACTCTCTCGTCCCCCCCTCTTTTCCTGCGGCCTGCCAGGTTGTGTGATCGGATAAGGGTCTGGTATGGATTTTGAGGGGGGCCCCCACGCCATTTTTTTTAAAAATTTTGGCGCGGGGTTCCCCTTAATATCCATACCAGACCTGAAGGGCCTGGTATGGAATTTAGGGGGATCCCCACTCCATTTTTTTTTTTTTTGGTTGGGGGTTCCCCTGTGGGGAAATCCCGTGCCGTTTTTATCAATGAACTTTTATGTGTATTGTCAGAACGACAATTAATTAATAGCCACGAGTAGTTTTAAATTACTTTTTTTCCTTTGAAATGTCATTTTGCTGTCAGACTGTTCTAAACACGGGAAACATGCGCCCCTTTACAGGCATACTATAGACACCCCCCAGGTACGAAATTTAAAGGAATATTACACTTTTATTGTTTCACTTTAAGCATTATTAAAATCACTGCTCCCGAAAAAACTGCTGTTTTTAAAACTTATTTTTGCATTTATACATGTCCCCTGGGGCAGGACCCAGGTCCCCAAACACTTTTTATGACAATACCATGGATATAAGCCTTTAAAATTAGCACTTTTGATTTCTCCTATAGACTTTTAAAGGGTGTTCCGTGGCTTTTGAATTTGCCGCGAACACCCCAAATTGTTTGCTGTTCGGCGAACTGGCGAACAGCCGATGTTCGAGTCGAACATGAGTTCGACTCGAACTTGAAGCTCATCCCTACCAGATACACACAGGTTATATACGGCGCAAACGTTTGAGCGAGAGCAATAATTCTAGCACTAGGCCTTCTCTGTAACTCTCAACATGTAACCTCTAAAAAATTTTAAAGCATCGTCTATGGAGATTTTTAAATACTGACGTTTGATACCATTCCACAAGTGTGCGCAATTTTAAAGCGTGACATGTTAGGTATCTATTTACTCGGCGCAACATCATCTTTCATATTATACAAAAAAATCGGGCTAACTTTAGTGTTTTTATTTTTATTCATGACTTTTCTTTCCAAAAAAATGAAAAATTGCTGTGCAAATATTGTATGACATAAAAAGTTGCAATAACTGCCATTGTATTCCCTATGGTGTCTGCTAAAACAATATATATAATGTTTGGAGGTTCTGAGTAATTTTCTAGCAAAAAAAAAAGATTTTTGTAGGAGATGTAGGAGAAAAGTATCAGAATTGGCCTGGGTGGCAAGTGGTTAATTAACATAAGTAAGTAATATACAAATTTTATTATATATTATTTTTAAGGTAATTAACTATATTTTTAAAAACTGTAGTCAAACAGGTGGCTTAATGGACAAATTACTCAAGTTTGAAGTTATAACTTCAAACCAGTAATTTCACAGAAAATGCATAAATAATACATTATTATCTTATAACATATAGCATAATAATATATGATTTAACTTGATTAAAACAGAAACTTTTCAGCAGCAGATTCTTATTCTCCCTCTTAACTGTGTGAGAAAAACATGGGATTATGGGTAAATCTTATAGCCATAGACCCATGTTTTTTCCTTGTATGTAAGAGGGCTGGGCTGGAAGGGAGCATATGTCTTTTAGACGCATGCCCCCTTCTATGACACGGCAGTGAGAGAGAGAGCCTCCACTGCAGCATTTCTATTGGACAGCTTGGGCCAATGGTACTTTACCATTGGTCCAAGGCTCCAAGCTATCCATTTAGCTCAGTGCCTCTGACAAGAAGTGAGAGGCCTTATGAGCTCATCCTCTCAGTCTGCTGTAAACATAGTGTGCCAGCTTGTATTTAAAGTGGCTGCTCTACATGTAGCTTCTGAGGTGGCTGAGGTGGAAAAGGAGTGGTTCAGGAGCTCACTGAAGACATTGCAAGAAGGCTAGAAAGTACTTAAGGTACAAGAGAATATGAAAACACTGCGCTCTAATAGCAAAAATAAAATATATGTGAGCCAGCAGCTGCATACATTGTGACAAACAATAACTGGTAAATGGGAAAAAGTTAGGGTGTAGTGAAACAATTAAGTAAGAGATGCTGTACTGAACAGTAAAGCATATGTGCAAAAACCATAAGTGAAATGAAATGAACAAACACAGTATAAAGTGTCCACATAGGGTAAATGGATGATTTGGTATGGACCAAAAAATGATGTGAAACTAGAAAATAAAGTCAATGGTGCACGGTGTGGATCTGTCACTGAGTCAACAACGGGGTACAGAACTTCCGTAGCTGTAAACCAACATCTCGATATGGCGCATCAGTATGAAAACATCAGGAAGTAAGATAAGATGGGTACTCTTACCAGATGACGTGGACTCCACTGTCATATGACATGGAGTCAATGGTGCATGGAGCCAAACCTAGGCTGGAAAACGATATCCGGAACGGTGGAACCTCTGTCCCACTTCTCGACTTCTCTGGTGGGGTGAAGAAACATCAGGAAGGGTCGCCAACTGGATATCAGCCAATAGACCTCAAGGATGTGTTCCAAGGAGAAGCCGGGGACAGATTTGATCCAGACCCCGTGATGGAAGTAGGGCTACTGGAAGGCAGTTTCTTGCATCAGGATAATATGCAAATAAAAAATAAAAAGCTTCTGCATAGTGCAGGTAAACCCATAGTGCAGGCATGCCCCTGTTGAAGACCCCCTTGGTCGAAACGCATCGGTCGATCTCCCCTTCCTTACGCTGCTTAGATTTTATTTTAATTGTGATCACTTTTATCCATTTTTTGTATGGTATTTTTAGAAATAAAAATCCCTGGTTTACCTGCACTATGCAGAAGCTTTTTATTTTTTATTAATTAATTAATTGTTAATTAATTGTTTCACTACACCCTAACTTCCTAATACTTCTTAGCGCTGCATTTTTTTCCCATTTAGAAAGTACTTAATACAGTACTTTTGCAGCCTAACATTCACTGTCACTCACTATTTCTATTTCCTTCTAGTTTTACCATGATGTTCTATGTTTAGGGTCTTTGCTATATGTAGTAAGTGTCTTTAAAATGCTTGTGATCTACAGTGAGCAGTTAGCCTGCAGCCAGTCTAAAGCCACGTACACACGATCAGATTTTGCAATGGGAAATGTGTGATGACAGGCTGTTGGTGGAAAATCCGACTGTTTGTATGCTCCATCGGACAATTGTTATCGGATTTTCCATGGACAAATGTTGGATGGCAGGCTTTAAAATTTTCCACGGACAAATGTCTGTTGTCGGATTTTGGACGAGTCAGAATCGGGGGGTCTGTCATCCGGAGATAATTCTGAAAATCATCCGGATTATTCTCCTGGAGCAAAAGCATATGCTTAAAAGCATAACTGGTCACCATTATTAAAGCAACCAATTTTTGGCCCAAGAAATCCTCCTCCTCCTATTCCTGGACTGGACTTGGGTCAAAGCAATAACTCCAAGTCCAATAATAAATAACACGTTATCTCCTCCGATTCCGCAACATGTCTGGTTGACAAATGGTCGTTCAGAAATGAAATGACATGAAAAGCGCAAAATGAAAAGCGCAAAATAAAAAGCGCAAAATAAAAAGCGCAAATCAACACTCACCAAACTTCTACCAACACAAAATTAGCAGAAGGAGCCCAAAGGGTGGAGCTAAAGGGCTGAAAAACCACGTAGTACGTCACTACGTTCGTGTTTGTTGGCAGACATTTCCTTGCCATTTGTATGCAAGACAAAATCCAGGCACACGCCAAGGTTTTGTCTGCGGAAAATCCGATTGTGTGTACAAAGCTTTAGTATTCCTTCACTTATGGGTGTGCCTATGCTCAGGTTATTTGTTCCCTTTGCCAGATGCTGTTCAGCATGCCCCAGTAGTCAGAGACACACAGTAATTTATGAATATATATCATCTTAGGTCATCTTTGATGAATTCCTAGTGTCCTCGTGGTTCAAGATGGTGTGGCAATAAAGATTTGGGACAAACTTTCTACAGGGATCACTGAGCTCCTGCTTTTAGCATTAGGTTGCTGAGTTATGTGTCCCCTGGCTTTGGCCCAAAAGGGATGTATATCAGATGTACTTGCAGGTTTCAGAGATCGATGAGACTGCCTGTGGTGGTGCGTCCATTAAGGGTGCTCGGACTCTGCCCCCTCTCTCCAGCCACCCCCTCTGTGTACTATGGATAGATTCATGCATTGCATGAATCTATCCACGTGCGCTGTAGCCACCCCCGATCAGGCATCCGGCCCCTTTTCAGGCGCCAGACGCCTGAATTACAGCGGCGGGGGGTGTTTTTGAAGCACCTGATTAGAGCCATAGGCTCTAATAGGCTTTAAAAAAGGTGCACTGCGAGCGCAAACCATTGCACTCGCAGTGCACCCAGGTGTGTTAGCAAAGCAAATGAATATTTGCTTTGCTAACACAGAACCACCTCTCAGCCAATCAGGAGGCCTGGATGTAATACCGGGCACCTGATTGGCTGAGGGTAGAGGCGATCCCATTGGCCGCCCTGCAGAACAGGAAGAAGGCATGCACAGAGGAGTCCTGCATCCATCGCAACGGTACACATCCCACAGCTCGCCGCATGACCTGCTGCCTGACAGCGGACAGTCGGGGGGCACAGTGGCTGCATATTATGGGCACAAAAGCTGCAATTGATGGAGCACAGTTGGCTGCATTTGCGGGGCACAGTGGCTGCATATTATGGGCACAGAGGCTGCATTTGATGAGCACAGTTGGCTGCATATGATGGACACAGTTGGCTGCATATGATGGGCACAGAGGCTGCATATGATGGGCACAGTTGGCTGCATATGATGTGCACAGTTGGCTGCAAATGATGAGCAGAGTGACTGCATATGAGGGGCAGAGTGGCTGCATATGATGGGCAGAGTGGCTGCATATGATGGGCACAGTGGACTGGGACATCTCAGTGTGGACTAGACGTGACGTAACGTTAGTATAAATAGTGTTACATATGAAAGATATGAGTTATTATATCTTACAGGGCATATCGCTTTGATTGTTTCACCAAGCACTGATGCAGTACACAATCAGATACTTGGGACAAGGGATGGAATACATAGGACAAGTCCCTAACAAGCTTGAGAGAGCTATTACAGGTGATTTACAGATGTATCAGCCAATTATATGTGAAGTCCAGGAAAGCCTAAACTGGGGTATTTTCAAGCAATATGTAGATTAGTATGGACACAGTAGGCTGCTTCACTGTCACTTTTAAAGCATTAGTTAACACTACATTTCATTGTGAAAAAATCTACCCAGTAGAAAATATTCTGGATGACTTGGGCATTAGATAATTAGAATATTGCTTGGACCTTAAAGTGTTACTAAACCCAGTACCCTGCATTTGCTATATCTAGTCTCCCACAATAAACAGAACATGGAAATGCAAAAGATTTAGTAAAGTAAACTGGTAAACACCTTTTTTTCAACAGCAGTTAGATCAGTCTTATGACTTCTATTGGTGTCCAGCAGAGCACTGGTTAAAGCTTATAGGAGGAGTTTTCATTCTTTCCTGATTGGACTCCTGACTCTCTGTCTGGACAGTGCTTATTGGCCCTGCGCTGATCACATGAACTCTCCCAAGAAAAAATAACCACAGATAGGTCCATAAATATTGGGACATCTACACAATTCTAATCTTTTTGGCTCTATACACCACCACAATGGATTTGAAATGAAATGAAGATGTGCTTTAACTGCAGACTTTCAGCTTTAATTTGAGGGTATTTACATCCAAATCAGGTTAACGGTGTAGGAATGACAACAGTTTGTATATGTGCCTCCCACTTTTTAAGGGACCAAAAGTAATGGGACAGATTAACAATCATCCAAACTTTCACATTTTAACACTTGGTTACAAATCCTTTGCAGTCAATTACAGCCTGAAGTCTGGAACGCATAGCCATCCCCAGACGCTGGTGAAGCTCTGCCACGCCTCCACTGCAAATGTCTTCAGTTCCTACTTGTACTTGGGGCATTTTCTCTTTAGTTTTGTCTTCAGCAAGTGAAATGCATGCTCAATCGGATTCAGGTCAGGTGATTGACTTGGCCATTGCCAAGAATAAAAAGAGTTAAAAAACTCTTTGGTTGCTTTCGCAGTATTCATCTGCCCTGTGAAGTGCCGTCCAATGAGTTCTGAAGCATTTTGCTGATTATGAGCAGATAATATTGCCCGAAACACTTCAGAATTCATCCTGCTGCTTTTGTCAGCAGTCACATCATCAATAAATACAAGAGAACCAGTTCCATTGGCAGCCATACATGCCCACGCCATGACACTACCACCACCATGCTTCACTGATGAGGTGGTATGCTTTGGATCATGAGCAGTTCCTTTCCTTCTCCATATGCCCTGTACACATGATCGGACATTGATCGGACATTCCGACAACAAAATCCATGGATTTTTTCCGACGGATGTTGGCTCAAACTTGTTTTGCATACACACGGTCGCACAAAGTTGTTGGAAAATCTGATCGTTCTGAACGCGGTGATGTTAAACACGTATGTCGGGACTATAAACGGGCCAGTAGCCAATAGCTTTTGTCTCTTTTATTTTGAGCATGCGTGGCACTTTATGCGTCAGAATTGGCCACACACGGTCGGAATTTACACAAACGGATTTTGTTGTCGGTAAATTTTATAGCCTGCTCTCAAACTTTGTGTGTCAGAAATTCTGATGGAAAAAGTCCGATGGACCACACACGGTCGGAATTTCCGACAACAAGCTCCGATCGCACATATTCCGTCGGAAAGTCCGACCGTGTGTACAGGGCATTACTCTTCTCTTCCCATCACTCTGGTACAAGTTGATCTTGGTCTCATCTGTCCATAGGATGTTGTTCCAGAACTGTGAAGGCTTTTTTTAGATGTTGTTTGGCAAACTCTAATCTGGCCTTCCTGTTTTTAAGGCTCACCAATGGTTTACATCTTGTGGTGAACCCTCTGTATTCACTCTGGTGAAGTCTTCTCTTGATTGTTGACTTTGACACACATACACCTACCTCCTGGAGAGTGTTCTTGATCTGGCCAACTGTTGTGAAGGGGGTTTTCTTCACCAGGGAAATAATTCTTCGGTCATCCACCACAGTTGTTTCCCGTGGTCTTCCGGGTCTTTTGGTGTTGCTGAGCTCACCAGTACGTTCTTTCTTTTTAAGGATATTCCAAACAGTTGATTTGGCCACATCAATGTTTTTGCTATCTCTCTGATGAGTTTGTTTTGTTTTTTCAGCCTAATGATGGCTTGTTTCACTGACAGTGACAGCTCATGTATCTCATATTGAGAGTTGACAGCAACAGATTCCAAATGCAAATAGCACACTTGAAATGAACTCTGGACCTTTTATCTGGTCCTTGTAAATGGGATAATGAGGGAATAACACACACCTGGCCATGGAGGAGGGAGAGAGGAGCCGGATGTGGGCGTCGGGTTGGATCCGATGCTGAGTCCGGGATGCCTGGAGACCCCCGCCCTGTGATGCCGGCTTTGGCTTAGGCAGAGGCCGCCTCCTGGCCTCCCATGGACCCCCTGACGCAGTGCCTTCCATCCTCCAGACATCCCCGCTGTGAGTGTTGCCGCAGTGGAACAGAGTGGAGTGAGCAGAGTGTGCTCCCAGGTCATTCAAGCGTGGGAGACAAACCGAGTAGGATCTTAGCAGGCACGCCGGGTAGAACTGACGCTCTCCCGATCCAGCGAGCTTAGCCTGTCTAACCCTGCGTTAGCCACTGACGTGGCGCTCACGGTGTTCGGGAGCCCGGGAAACGGAACCGCAAGCTGTCTCAAGTCTACAGCAGCGAGGTGACAGTGGAGTGACAGTGGAGGCAGGGGAGTGGGGAAAAGGTGAATGCAAAGCTGCAGGAGGTGAGAGTCTGGCGAATTGCTCAGGTCCATCCGACGGGGTAAGTGTACTATAAGAAGCTACGTGATGTAGTGACCCCCTGCACAACGGATACATGAAGAGCGGCAAGTAGTCCAGCCTTGATTAACTTTAATCAACTCTGATCATTCATAATTTAAGGAGATTTTACGTATAACGCATAAGGATAATTCATAAAGTCAAGTCAACCATTTGCAAACTGCAGGCTGATTCATGCAATATGAGATTAGTGGAGTATTTGACCTGACGCTTTATCTTATCTCATTTTATCTCGGTTGTACAAGTCATAGATCTGTTTCAAACCCTCCTGCCATAAACCTACAACGTGTGAACATCTAATAAGTAAAAACATACATACCTTGTTTGCGGAAGCAAGGTGGACAGGGTCAATCTCACATTGTGAAATTAACTGATATGGAGGGTACACCTATGCTGGTGACGACAAACTTATAACAGTATAACAGGCAGTAGACACAGGATATTTGCTGCATTGCTGCACTGACAATTGAGCCGACTGTGTGATGGCTGCTTGGACTCGTGCATAGACTGTTAAGCAAGCTGGGTGCAAGTTGAGTGCACAGGTTGGTGTATGAGGTGCTAAACTGTTTACTATGAAGCGACACTCTTGGGACTATTCTGATCTACCCTATAGAATTCTACAGAAGTTAAGTGACAAAGTCTACTAAGAAGAGAAAACAACTTAGAGGAAAAAAAAAAAACGAGTGCAGCGATTATAGGTGAACTTTAACGGTTTCTGGTTCTAGAGTCACTACCGTCGTTACAATCTACAAACTATATAACTAGCTGCAGGTGTATAGACTGCAAGAGGACAAAAAGTTTGAACTTCCACTTCAGTAAAATTGGGTTCGCCACTGTGAATTATCCACAAACTTCAGCTATAATACACTCAGGAGCCTACTCCAGACTCGGGAACATTAGAGGGTGCCCGCTCGGGATTGCGGCTGGAGGAGAGTGGGCAGGAGAGAGAGAAAGGGGGGGTTAAAGAGCAGGAGGAGATCGGGCACCTGTACTAAATGTAGTCGTTAGAAAGAAATGAGGGGTAAATCAACGAAGGGGGCGACAGCTAACCCGCCTAGAACAAGTGTAAGCCCGGGAACCATTAGAAAATATATGGTACACGATAGCAGCAAAGAAAGTCCGGGAAAACAAACGGGGACTAAAAGCAAAACCCCAGAGTGCCTATCTAAAATAGGGACAAGAAGACAGTTGGCTGAGATAGACATCCACACTGCAAGCAGTGAGACAATTGAAGAAGTAACAATGGAACCCCAACAAAAAAAACAGCTTCCAACAAAGTGTGAAATGGCAGAAATGTTTGCGAAGCTCGAAACATCGATAAAAGGAGAAAAAGAATCTCTACGCGAAGATATGAATCATATCCTAAAAATAGTTGAAGATGCAGAAATAACGATGGACAGGCAAGGGGTCAAGATAAAATGACTCAAGAACCAGATGGAAGAGGTACAGGAAGAACAGAGAAACATACTGTACAGACTGGATGACCAAGAGAACCGGAACAGAAGGAAAAACCTTCGGATTAGAGACCTACCAGAGATACAAGGAGAAAAAGAGAATCTACAAGAAAAAATGGATGCAATCTTTGGAGGCCTGATAAATCCACTTGATACCAGTAATAAAATAAAGTTTGAAAGAGTGCACAGGATTAGAAAGCCTGCAGAAATAAGTGGGGATGTCCCAAGGGACGTTATTGCAAGATTCCACAACTACCAAGATAAAGAGCAGATCAAGGCCTGCATGAAAAAGAACCAATCAGTGAAGTTTGGCGAAACAAATCTGCAGATTTTTCCGGACCTGGCAGCAGAGACGCTAACTGGGAGAAGAATCCTGAAACCATTACTGGTTCAGCTCAAAACGCATGACGTTCAATATTCCTGGGGCTTCCCAGCCTGCCAAATTGGACGTAAAGAAGGCCGTTCGGCAACATTAAGATTCCCGGAAGAAACGCCAAAATTCTGCCAACGCTTAGATGTGCCATTGGTGGAAATCCCGGGTTGGTGGGAAAGAACAGTAAACCGAGATACTACAGAGGAACTGTAAGCCTGGAAACCAGTCTTCAAAATGAAAGAAGTGAAGAATTAGACTTAAGGGAAACAGAAAATAAGCATTAGACCAAAAATATATTAGATGGGGATGTCGGGGGGGACATGGGTGTGGGGTGGGACATGGGTGTTGGGGAGGGGGATGGGTGGGGGGTGGATAGGCACGGGAACCTCCCAAACTCAGGGTGTAGTTTTAGATCTAATGATGACCATTTCGAGCTCAACCTCTAGGGAGACAACCAAGGGGCCAAGAGGTGTTAGTGGGGCCACGGTTATTTGGGCCATGGGGAGGCCCGTTACCCCCAATCGGGTAGGAGGGGGGTGGGGGGTCTGAGGGGATGCAGGGAGAGGGATGTGGGTGTGGTGGGGGAGAGGAGGGTGGGGGGTTGGAGGTAAACATTCACCTTATCATCTCCCACTCCTTTGGTCAGCATAGATATGTAAATCTCCCCCTACTGTAAAAAAAAAAGAGATGTCTAGGGTAAATATAATTTCATACAATGTAAGAGGCCTGAATTCCCCCATAAAACGTGTGAATATTATGGGTGAATTGAAATTTCTGAAAGCAGATGTGGCTCAGATGCACCTCTTTCTTGGTAAGAGTCAGAGCATTTTCTCCAGGGATTACCCGGTTTGGTTCTATGGAGACTCTCCGACTAGTGGCGCAAAAGGAGCGGCGATTGGGTTTGCTAAGGAAGTAAGGTTTAAGCTAGAAGAGAGAATGACCGACCCAGAGGGGCGCTTTCTGTTTTTAAGAGGTAAACTAAACGGGTCAGACTGTTCACTAGCAAACGTATATGGTCCGAACAAGAACTCCAGTAGATATTTATTGGGAGTCCTAGCAAAGTTAGAGGAATTTAAGAAGGGGGGGCCATAATAGCAGGAGATTTCAATCTGTGTCTGGAGCCAGGGAAAGATAGTACGTCCCATGCACGGGGGACGGGAGGGGTATGGATGAACAGACTGAAAAAGAAGCTGCCTCAATGTCAACTTGTAGATGTATGGAGGATGCAACACAATAATGTAAGAGACTACACATTCTACTCCCCCGTCCATGCGACGTACTCTAGATTGGACTTTTTTCTAGTGGAGCATTGGCTCCTCGAGGAGGTTGTGGGTACAAACATTGGAACAATGACCATCTCAGACCATGCGCCTGTGAGTCTACAGCTGAAAATAGGTGAGCGCAAAAATTTGGGCAACAGTTGGAGACTAAATGAGGATCTCCTCCATGATAGAGTAATCGATAAGCGAATCAAAGAAGAGCTAGAACTTTACTTTAAAATGAATGTGCCGGGTGAGACATCAGAAGCCACAGTCTGGGAGGCTCATAAAGCGTATATCAGAGGTATCTTAATGATGGTGGGCTCTGAGGAAAAAAGAAGAAAGGAGAAAGACAAACTAGCCCTGCAAAAAAAAATCTATGACCTAGAACAACAACACAAGAAAACGGGGGACGGGGAGGTCTTGGCAAGGCTATTGAGAAAAAGAGAGGCAATGCAGGACCTAATCGAACAAGACACCCAAAAGTTATATAATCTTGTGAAAAAAGAAAGATATTTAGGTGGCAACAGACCGGTAAATTCCTGGCAAAGGTTTTGAGAAAAAAGAAAAATACCAATTATATTGATAAAATAAAAACAAGGACAGGGGACATCAGATATAAAAATAGAGGCATTGCGACAACTTTTCAAGAATACTTTGGGGGGTTGTACGCAATCAGCAAAAATGATACCCAGGAGGGGAAGGAACAAAAACGAGAGAAAATTAAAAATTACCTAAAAGACATTGGATTGGCCAAAATTACGGAAATTGAACAAATCGCTTTAGAGGCCCCCATAACAGAGGAGGAAGTAAGAAAGGCACTTAAGGAAACGCCAGTAGGCAAAATCCCTGGTCCCGACGGGCTGACAGTCCTATGCTATAAAAAATACCAGGATTATTTAATCCCCAAAATGTGCTCATACATGAATGAGATTGGGGATAAAGGAGTAATGAGGAGGGAAGCACTAGAAGCCAACATAGTCATTATCCTGAAAGATGATAAAGATAGCACACTTTGCTCCAGCTATAGACCCATCTCTCTCCTATATGTGGATACGAAACTATTTGCCAAAGTGCTTGCGGAAAGATTGAAACAAATAATAAATAAGATCATACACCCAGACCAGGTCGGGTTTATACCGGGAAAAGAGGAACGAGATAATGGTATCAAAACACTATTAGTAGTACAGAAAATCAAAGAGAGCGGAGCCCCAGGTCTACTTCTGCAGCTCTCATTTGTTTTTGAAAATGAAGAAAGAAAAGAAAAATGTATTTTTTTTTTTATTTTTTTCAATTTTCAAAATTTTGTGACAAAAAGCGAGGTCTGCAAAATACTCACCATACCTCTCAGCAAATAGCTTGGGGCATCTACTTTCCAAAATGGGGTCATTTGGGGGGGGGGGGGGTTGTGCCATCTGGGCATTCCATGGCCTCCGAAACTGTGATAGGCAGTGAGGAGTGAAATCAAAAATTTACACCCTTAGAAACCCTGAAGGCGGTGCTTGGTTTTTGGGGTCCCGTATGCGGCTAGGCTCCCAAAAAGTCTCACACATGTGGTATCCCCATACTCAGGAGAAGCAACAGAATGTACTTTGGGGTGTAGTTTCACATGTTCCCATGGCATGTTTGAGCAATATATCATTTAGTGACAGCTTTGTGCAAAAAAAAAAATTCTTTTTCCCGCAACTTGTGTCACAATATAAAATATTCCATGGACTCGACATGCCTCTCAGCAAATAGCTTGGGGCAGTGGCGGAAGTATAGGGGTCGCTGAGGTCGCCATGGCGACTGGGCCCCATGCTGCAGGGGGCCCTTGAGGGCCCCCCTGTTTATCTGGATAGGAGGAGCGGCTGAGATCGATCTCCCCATTGTTAGCCGACCTGTAATCGGCACTGTGCGGGGAGCCTGTCACACTGTTCCAAAGTGAAAGCAGTGTGTGCTGTGCTCTTTGTCTCCCCCTACAGTGCAGTACCCGACAGGAAGAGATGAGGTAAAGCACTGCCGTTTTTAAAAAGGCTTTCTATAAGTGTGTGTTCATGTATGTTTATATGTGTGTTCATGTATGTTTATATGTGTGTTCATGTATGTTTATATGTGTGTTCATGTATGTTTATATGTGTGTTCATGTATGTGTTTATATGTGTGTTCATGTATGTTTATATGTGTGTTCATGTATGTGTTTATATGTGTGTTCATGTATGTTTATATGTGTGTTCATGTATGTTTATATGTGTGTTCATGTATGTTTATATGTGTGTTTATGTATGTTTATATATGTGTTCATGTATGTTTATATGTGTGTTCATGTATGTTTATATGTGTGTTCATGTATGTGTTTATATGTGTGTTCATGTATGTGTTTATATGTGTGTTCATGTATGTGTTTGCATGTGTTTATGTGTGTATTTATATATGTATATGTGTTTGTGTGTGTATATACAGTATATGTGTGCGTATATTATGTGTGTGTTTATCTATGTGTATGTGTGTGTGTGTTTAGATGCAGTGGTGGTCCGTGCATTAAGGGCGCACTGTGCGCCGCCCCCTCTCTCCAGCCACCCCTCTATCACCAATAGATAGATTCATGCATTGCATGAATCTATCAATGGCCGCCGCTGCCACCCCCTATTCAGGCACCCAGCCCCTTTTTGGGCACAGGGAACCTGAATTACAGCGGTGGGGGGGTGTTTTTGAAGCACCGCATTAGAGCCATAGGCTCTAATAGGCATCAAAAAAGGTGACCTCACAGGCCACTCAGCTGTGTTAGAAAAGCGAATGACTATTCGCTTTCCTAACACTAAACTGCCTCTCCACCAATCAGGTGCTCGGGTCTGTTACCTGTCACCTGATTGGCTGAAACGTCAGGGGCCGCTATTGGACGCCTATCAGGAGGAGAGGACAGGAGATGTGGACAGCAGGAGACGCATGGAGGACCCCACTCATCGCAGTCACCCGCTGCCCCACCAAGAAAGGGTAAGTGCCGATGAGTGGTCAGGGGTCACACTGGGGGCATTCAAGGGCACACTGGCAGCATTTGATGGGCACACTGTCTGCGTTTGATGGGCACACTGGTTGCGTTTGATGGGCACAGTGGCAGCGTTTGGCACAGTGGCTGCGTTTGATGGAACACTGGCAGCATTTAATGGGCACAGTGGCAGCGTTTGATGGGCACACTGGCAGCGTTTGATGGGTACACTGGCAGCGTTTGATGGGCACAGTGGCAGCGTTTGGCACAGTGGCTGCGTTTGATGGGCACACTAGCAGCATTTAAGTGGCACAGTGGCAGCATTTTATGGGCACAGTGGCAGCGTTTAATGGGCACAGTGGCTGCGTTTGATGGGCACAGTGACTGCGTTTGATGGCACACTGGCAGCATTTAAGTGGCACAGTGGCTGCAATTGATGGGCACAGTGGCAGCGTTTAAGTGGCACAGTGGCTGCAATTGATGGGCACAGTGGCTGCATTTGATGGCACAGTGGCTGCAATTGATGGCACAGTGGCAGCATTTAAGTGGCACAGTGGCTGCAATTGATGGGCACAGTGGCTGCATTTGATGATTTTTTTTCAAAAAATGTTTGCGCCCCAAAAAAATGTTTGCGCACCAGCCGCCACTGTTTAGATGTATGTATGCACATTTTATGTATGCACGTTTAATCCTGACACCCTATATGTGTACAATCAGGACTGATTTTTTTTTTCTTGCTCGTTCAAAGTACCAACAACAAAATGCTATTCCTCTGAAAAGCGATCCATGCTCAGATCACTTTTCAGAGGCATTTGACAGCCGGTAAAGAGGCAATATGTTGCCTCCTGAACACCTGTTTTAACCCCTTAAAGTGATTGTAAAGGTTTTTTTTTTTAAAATAACAAACATGTCATACCTTCATTGTGCAGTTAGTTTTGCACCGAGTGGCCCCGAACACCGGCTTCTGGGGTCCCTCGGCGGCTCTCACGGCTCCTCCTCTTATCAGACATCCCCCTAGGAAAAGCGCTGTCCAGGGGTCAGGGGGGCCCTTCATGATTTCTTGCATCGGGGCCCTGAAGGTTTTAGTTACGCCACTGGCTTGGGGTGTCTACTTTCCAAAATGGGGTCATTTGGGGGGGTTTTGAACTATCCTGGCATTTTATGCCCAACATTATGTCACACATTATGTCACACACATGAAGCTTATGTCACACATCACCCACTCTTCTAACTACTTGAAGACAAAGCCCTTTCCGACACTATTTGTTTACATGAAAAAATATTTTTTTTTTGCAAGAAAATTACTTTGAACCCCCAAACATTATATATTTAAAGCAAATGCCCTACAGATTAAAATGGTGGGTGTTTCATTTTTTTTTCACACAGTATTTGCGCAGCGATTTTTTTTCAAACGCATTTTTTGGGGAAAAAACACACTTTTTTAATTTTAATGCACTAAAACACACTATATTGCCCAAATGTTTGATGAAATAAAAAAGATGATCTTAGGCCGAGTACATGGATACCAAACATGACATACTTTAAAATTGAGCACAAACGTGCAGTGGCGACAAACTACATAAATTTTTAAAAGCCTTTAAAAGCCTTTACAGGTTACCACTTTAGATTTACAGAGGAGGTCTACTGCTAAAATTACTGCCCTTGATCTGACCTTCGTGGTGATACCTCACATGCATGGTGCAATTGCTGTTTACATTTGACGCCAGACCGACGCTTGCGTTTGCCTTTACGCGAGAGAAGGGGGGGGGGCAGGGGTCCTTTTTTTTTTTTCCTTTATTATTTTTTTTGCTTTTTTATCTTATTTTTAAACTGTTCCTTTTATATTTTTTTTTCATCATTTTTATTGTTGTGTCAGGGAATGTAAATATCCCCTATGATAGCAATAGGTAGTGACAGGTACTCTTTTTTGAAAAAAATGGGGTCTATTAGACCCTAAATCTCTCCTCTGCCCTCAAAGCATCTGACCACACCAGGATCAGTGTGATAAAATGCTTTCCCAATTTCCCAATGGCGCTGTTTACATCCGGCGAAATCTAAGTCATGAAATGAGGGCATTTCATTACTTTAGGACAGCACAGTGGTGTAGTGAGTAGCACTCTCACCTAGTAGTAAGAAGGGTCGCTGGTTCAAATCCAAACCATGACACTACCTGCCTGGAGTTTGCATGTTCTCCCTGTGCCTGCGTGGGTTTCCTCTGGGTACTCCGGTTTCCTCCCACACTTCAAAGACATGCTGGTAGGTTAATTGGCTTCTGTCCAATGTTGGCCCTAGTATATGAATGTTAGAGACCTTGGATTGTGGGCTCCTTGAGGGTAGGGACAAATGTGAGTGTGCGATATATGTGTGGAGCGCTGCGTAAAAATTGACATCTATGTGTACCTTAAATAAATAAAAAAATAGGGATAATTGTAGACACGCATCCACACTCGCTCAGGTTGAACTCGATGGACTGGTGTCTTTATTCAACCTTACTAACTATGTAAATGCTCGTAGCTTCCGGTTTCTTAGGCCATAGAGATGATTAGAGCCATTCTGGTCTCTGATCAGCTCTATGGTCAGCTGGCGGAATCACCGGCTGCATTCCCAGGTTCCCTGTTGGGACAGGAGAGCCAGAGAAAAACATGGAAGACGGTGGGAGGGGGGGACATTCCCTCCCACTGCTTGTAAAAGCAGTCTAGAGGCTAATTAGCCACTAGGATTGCTTTTACATGAAAGCCGACCTCTGGATGAAAAGAATGATACCAAGATGATACCTAAACCTGCAGGAATCATTCTGGTATAACCACTTAAAGTCCAGCAACATACCAGTACGTTGCTGGTTCTTGTTGGGCATATATTGTAATTTTATTTTATGCAGCCTATCAAAAATAAACTAACTAACCAGCGTCACCCATAACAGTTTTACGGTGATCACTGGTGAAAGGGTTAACTAGGGGGCAATCAAGGGGTTAAAACCTTTATTAGGTAGTATATGGGGGTCCCTGACGCTATAAAAATCTGACGGCGAACCTATATATTTACCTCCCTAACTAGCGTCACCAGTGACACTAATACAGCGATCAGAAAAACGATTGCTTAGTGACACTGGCGATGGGGGGTGATCATGGGGTTAAAACTTTATTAGGGGGGGTTAGGGGGGTACCCTAGACCTAAAGGGGGCCTAACACTAACTGCCCTACCACACTAACTGTCACAAACTGACACCAATGCAGGTATCAGAAAAAAAACTGCTTGGTGTCACTGTGACAGGGGGGGGGGGTGATTAGGGGGTGATCAGGGGGTGATCAGGGGGTGATGGGGGGTGTAAAGTATGCCTAGTGTGTTTTACTGTGATGTGTTGTATTGTGCACTCACTCAGATGTCTTCTCTCCTCGGCGCCGGAATGGAAAATACAGAGCTGAGGAGAGATGACATCACTTCCTCTGCCGCTGTTTACTATACAGCAGCAGAGGAAGATTCTCATTCATTGGGAGCGATCCCGAGGGGGTGGCCACGAATGAGTGGTCTCCCCCTCAGCCTGGATCGCTCCCCTAACGAAGCCGACCGCCCGCGGGAGGCAGATCACGTACCAGGTAGGCCTGCCCGTGCCATTCTGCCACAGTATATCTGCGTTAGGCGGTCAGCAAGTAGTTAAAGATAAGTACAACCTGTTAGTTATTGACCCATGGCGGTACAATCAACAGTCATTTTATTGACTCACTTCCGCAGCCAATTAGATCGGTAGAAAAATTACTCCCATTGGAGAAAATATGTATGGAAAAAAAAAGGAAGGGGGGTTTCTCTAAGTTTTATAAAGTATTAATTGAACTGGGGAACATAGAGGTCCCACCATATATCAGGAAGTGGGAGAAGGAATTGGAAAGCAAGCTTAAAGATCCAGAAGTATGGTAGATATTGAGAAGAGTTAATGCCACTTCGGTCAACTACAAATTATTGGAGTTGAACTACAAGTGCTTGGCGAGAATGTACATGACCCCCGATAGAGTACATTAATTCCAGAAGGAAACTTTGCAATTATGCTGGAGGGGTTGCAAAGAAATAGGGACAATGGCGCATATTTGGTGGCAGTGCCCGGAAATCAAAAAATTCTGGGGGGAGGTAAGGGGAATAATTAAAGAGATCACCAATATGGCTATCCCGGACGACCCTTCGGAGTGCCTATTTCACAAGAGCGAAATGCCCACAAAGACATACCGGAAAACGTTAATACCACAGCTAAAACCCTTATACCTAGTTAATGGCAAAAGAAAGGAAGACCCACGATGAGGGACTGGTTCAATAAAATTAATGAAATCCAAAGTCTAGAATATCTTAGGTTTAGCGAAGGGGCGAGAATGGAAGTATTTGAGACGAAATGGAGGGAATGGATGGGGTACAAAGACTCACTAAGTGCTGCTGAGGTATGGGGTATTTAGCTTTGAGGCCTAGAGATTGCTAGATGGTGAAAAATGGGATAGGGCGAGGATGAGTGGATACTGGTGAAGACAGGAGTAAACTGGAGTAGAAGTGGGAGAGGGGGGCGAAATAAGAGAGGTGAGGTCGGGGGGCGAGGAGGGGGGAGGGAAAAGGGGACGGGAGGGTTGGGAACGCCTTAGGATGTGCTCAAAGAGGGAAGTTTATTGTAATAAGGGTTTTTCTGAGATATTTTTGTTTTGTAAAAAGCTGATAAAAACTGCCACTATGATGTGACGATGTGAAGGGGTGAGTTTGAACTTTAATAACTGAAACTAGACTCCCGGAAAAATACTTTGCTGATGTGGCAAAAAAGAAAAGAAAAAAAAAAACACACCTGGCCATGGAACAGCTGAGCAGCCAACTGCCCCATTATTTTTGGTCCCTTAAAAAGTGGGAGGCACATATACAAACTGTTGTAATTCCTACACCGTTCACCTGATTTGGATATAAATACCCTCAAATTAAAGCTGAAAGTCTGCAGTTAAAGCATGTCTTGTTCGTTTTATTTCAAATCCATTGTGGTGGTGTATAGAGCCAAAAAGATTAGAATTGTGTAGATGTCCCAATATTTATGGACCTGACTGTAACTAGCTACCCTGTTTCCCAGAAAATAAGACCTAGTGTCATTGTCGGTGATGGCTGCAATATAAGCCCTACACCCCAAATAAGCCCTAGATAAAGTCCTT